>OZ007562.1:139424142-140050251 GCA_963931875.1 Pollenia griseotomentosa
ATAATAAGGGCCTAAGTTTAAGTTTTTGTAACATTTGTATGTATGTAATAAGCGAGAAGAATGCAGAGGGTTAATTTTTGTAATAAAAAATTATATTTGTTAATGGAAATTCTAGCAAATGCAACAATAGCAGAAAATATTTAAACTTTTATGATATAACAGATTATTCAGATTAAGCTGAACTGGACGCGTCATTGTCAGAATCACCACTGTATCCTATCAATAGCTATTTGTTTTTTTCGGCCCAGCTGCGTCAAGTCAACCTGGTTTCTTCAATAAAGCTGGCTCCGCGATATGTGCGCTGATCTTCCAACACGTCTTTGGCCTTGGGGGTTCCAGTCAAAGACAGTTCTGATGATATCGCCGGGTGGTTTTCTAAGGCTATTTCCCATTCAGTGCCATTTACGAGAGCGGATTTCGTCCATTCAAGGGGTCTATTGCAATGTTTCTTGTTATTTTTTTATATTTTTAAACAAACTGAACTTCAAATATATTTTGGTGTTTTCTTTTTAAATTTTGTCACTTTTGTAGAAAAAAAAAAACATTTTTTATTTTAAAAACATTTGTTTTTTCAAAATGATGACATTTTTGTTTGATGGTAGATGTTAGATGGGAGCAATGTAAACGAGTGTTTCACATTTTCTACATCTTTGATGGTAGATGTTAGAAGTTGTTCAGTGTGAAAAGTCTATAAGCTGCATTTTTCGAGTTAAAGCAATCAAATAAAAAATTACATCTGTTTATCCTCCGAAATGCCACATAAGTTATGAACGTTGCAAACCATGTGTAAGAGATACTTATGGTATCTGTTGTAAACCCCGTATTTTAAAGTGAACAACACACAGAAAAAACAATAATTTCCATTAAAAAATTTCTGAAAAGTAATTAAGAAATTAATTAAATTTGCTTCAGTAAACAAATTAATAGTATTAATTAAATATATTTTGATATTTACAATATTTTCTGCAATAATGTTGTTGATATAAGTAAACGTTTAATTCACTTGTTTATATTTTTTATTAAGAATAATTTTATTTTTGATTAATGGTTTAATTGAAAAAAAAATGGCGAGAACTATACTGCGGCTTGTAAGAGAAGATTCAAAGTTTAATTTCATCTTTACTTCTCCGTTTGTGAAGCCAGCCACCTGTTAAGAATCTTCAAATATAGATTCCATTTTATTAAAATACAGCCCAAAACTAATGTAGGGTATTTTCCGCAAATAAAATCAAGTACGAGTTATATTCTCTCGCACATTTAATTGTTGATTCAACTCATTATTTTGCTCACTTGTCTAAAGATCTATTTGTTTGTGTGTCTTCTTAACTGACACATCAAAAGTGTTAACTATTATTTAACATTATTTTTATACATTTTTGTTATAGACTATTAAATATTTAATTTATGCAAATACACAGATAGATGGATACATATTTACCAGTTGTTAATCGTAATTAATAGTTATCATTCAAAATCTCATGATACTTATTTTAAAATATATTTTTTCGTCGTTGTAGTTTTTTTCTTGTAGCTTAATTTTTTTTTTTTTTTTTTTTCTTTTTTTTTTTTTTTGTTTTGCTGTTATAGCAAAAATATAGATAGAAAGTATGAACACAAAAAAAACAATTTTCAAATTTAATTAAAAGTTGTTCGGTTTTAATCTGTATGCAGTTTTAATTTTAAAATAATGTTTATTTTAATATTGCGGGATTAATGGGATTAGTTTTGCTGAAAGTTGCAATGTAAATAAATGTTTATCTCTATAATTTTTTGTTCCATCTCAAATATTACTTTTTTGCGTTGTTTTTGCCGTTGTAATTTTAAAACAATTAAAATTATGTTTGTTATAATGAACATACATGAATGCAGTGAGTTTTATTAAAAAAAAAAAGAACTTATTCATACGACGATACTCGTGGTAAAAGTTTTTATACCCTACTATAATAAAATATTTTTATAGGAAAGTTCATTTCCATAAGTTGGTGGGCAGGTCGAAATGGCGGGTTCTGAAGACCTCTTTGTGCGAAAAGACTGGTTGGTTTAAAAATTACTAAAATATGAACAAAAAAGGAAGAAAGTATAGTTATTCAAGCCCGACCATATTATACCCTACACAACAGTGTATCCTATTTGGGGCCCATGGGCAACCATGGAGCCGCCAGAAAAAAATAGTGATATGTGGCTAATATTCTTGTAAAAGTTCTTTGTGTCGAATATCTTCATCTATATGAGATTCGTTTGACCTTAAGTGATTTTAGGAAGAGGGTTTGTATGGGATCTATAAATAATTTTTGGCCTACCACCACAATATTTTGTCATACCATAAAAGCTAATGTGAGAGTTATTCGCGCTAATTTTTATATCAATACTAACCAGTGATGTTATAAACTTTGTTGAAAAGTCATTATGCAACTCGAAAAAATCTTTATATATCCCTAGGCGTTAAAAAATGTTTCTCTACAAAAATCCCTACAACTTTAAAATGATAATATGGAAGGTTTTCAAATCAGTTTTAATGATTAACAACTGATTTATGACTTGAGCGAAAGAAAAAAAATGCATATATGATTCATTGATATGTTAAAATCAAGTCGAATTCATAAAGGTGACCGCATCATGAGATAGAGTTATACTAGCTATCCCTTTTTATTGAAAAATACTATGTACTTTGTTTTTGTAAAAAGTTAGAGTGAATGTCAAAAATTTTAGTTGAAAATATAAAAAAGGAAATTTTTTAGTTTATAAAATATACACAATTGCTTAAGAAAGTATATCTTGTTTCTCTATTGCAAATTAATTGTGGCTCCACTTTTAATCCTTACCCATTTTAAATTTCTTGTGTTTATATTTTATATTCCCTTTTTTTATTTTATAAAATTTAATAATAATTAGTATTGTGGTTATTTTGTCGAACTATTAATGGTTTTTAATCCAAATTTTTAATATTTTTTAATTAGGCTTAAGTTCATCAAATTTAATTTTCATAAAATTATTTTTATGAAGAAAGGAATTTTACAACATGTAAATTAATAAAAATTGTTATTGATAATATTTCATTCTTGACCGTGGCCGGGGCTCAAACCGCGGCCGGCAGGTTACCATGACATGTTTCGATCGCAACCACTCGATCTCCTCAGATGGATTTGCCGTTTTACACTCGCAGCCATCGACGACTGCTGACGTCAATAGTCAAACATCAATCCTTAAACCAAATTGTATTTTAACCTTTGGTAGATCTAAATTTCCATTTTTTTTAATTTAATTAATTTAATTAATTAATTTAATTTTAATTTAATTTCTTTTTCCAAGTATTAAAATTTTTATTGAATTTTAAATTTGATTTAATTTTTTCACAAAATGTAAACCAAGCTTGAGATTCAGTATACACACAAAAAAATAAACAATAAACAGATGACTCGAAAGTGTTACCTGTATGAATTCGCCTTAGTTAAAATAATGATTTTTAAATATTTTGAATTTTTGTTTTTACCAAGTAAAAAAAATTAAAATAGAAACTTTCGGGTCAGCCAAACAAATAAAAAGCTTGGGTAAAAAAGAAGCTTAAAAATTATTGACAATTTATGAACATAAAAGTTAGGGCAAATTGTCTCTTCCGATAGCTTTTGTTTGATTCAAAATAAAGCTGGTGCGAATAATCAAAAGCCACAATGCTGCTGATTTTATCGGAGAAAAATTAAAAAACATGACAATTAAAAAATGGTATGAAATATTATCAAAAACTATATAATTTACGATTAAAAATAAGACGAAAACGACTCAATAATAATAACAAAAACTAACAATAAAACGATGAAAAAGGAATCAGAAAATTGTATCACAAATGATTCTTTCAGGTCATTCATCGGTAGGGTAGCATTTTCTCACAACGAGAGTATCATTTATGATTGAAAAATGAGCTCGTATACGGGTATTTTGCTATTGAAGCTGATTCCTAAAAGTTTCGATTATGATACAAAATGCTAGCTGGGATTAATATTATTCAAAGTTGTTATATATGCATTCATACATATTCCCAGCTAGCATTTTGTATCAAAATCGAATCTTTTTGGAATCAGCTTCACGAGCAAAATAACCGCATATGTGCTCATATTTCGATCATATGTGATACTCTCGTTGTGAGAATCCTTTGTGAAACAATTTTCTGATTCCCTTTTCAAGATAAGAATGAATCATGTGTGAACCCTTTTTTAATCGCTCAAGTGATAAATCAGTTTTCTATCATCAACAGTGATATCAAAAGACTAATTAAGGTGGTTTCTATAAAAAATCATCACCCAAATGTTCTTTCTATAAACTAAAAACTAAATAAACAAAAACAAAAACAAAACAAGTGATGAAAATTATTGGTTAAAAAAGCGAAACAAACAAAAATATTTATTTATTTACTTGTGAATTTTGTTTCGATACTAGAAAATCTTATTGTTTGCCCGTATCAGTTTTGACGGGTGATTTCCTAACAATCGTACAAGCTACAATTTTTTTAATGTGTTTTGGTACCCTGGAAGTTATAACATTGTCTGCCCTTGTAATAAAGATCGGACAATGCAAATTTTAGATTAAATTTTATGACTTAGCTTATTTCTTTTCTTAGTGGGAACATAAGGGATGATAGAGAAAATCAAATTACTTTCTGTATTGATGATAAATCAAAGAAAGCTAATTTCGACAAAAGCAGGAAATAGAAGTTTTTATTCAAATGTTCATTATGGTGACTTAACTCCAAAATTTCGAAAAAATTTTCGATGGCCATTGTTATTATCTATTTATTGCTCTGAAAAATTAAATTCAAATTCTTGTGGAATTTACCTTAAAATTAATGTTGAAATGTCGGCAAGCGATCATTCAAAGAAAGTTAACAATTTGTAGCAATTTTATTAGAATGTTGTCACAAATCGAAAAAGATTGCCACATTTTTGAAAAGTCCTTACTATTTACTGATTTCAAAAAATCTGTTTGTTTTTCCCTACGGCCATTTTTTTGAAGAAATTCCCTAAGAATAAGGATTTTTCCCTACGTATAACATCACTGATACCACATTTATAAGGAAGTTATAGCATTAAAAGCTATTTTTGGGAGTACTATTTGTATGGGCGGGCGCTATGTTCAAATATAGACCGATTCCAATAAAATTTGGTAAGAAGATTTTGATTGCAATAAAATAAGTTTTGATCAAATTAAATGTGAATTTCAACACAAAGACTGTATTCCGGATAGAAGCTTGTATTGGGGCTATGTGAAATTATGGACATATTTTCACCATTTTCAACAGTATTTGTCGCTGCGATAATAAGAATCAATGTTCCAAACTTCATCAAATTATCTTTTCGCACAAGGTTTTCATGGGCAGTCAACAAGCCAACCAGCATGCCAGCCGGACGGACTGACTGCGTTAGATCGACTCAGAAAATGATTTTGAGTCTGGTCTGGATATTGAGGTGGATCTAGAACCAATATTTTATGATGATACAAGCAACAGAACATACGCATAATATCCTCTCCACTATTGTGGTGTGGATATAGAAATCACAAACAGTTTTAAAGCCTGACACTTTTTTTAAACTCAATCGACATAAAAATTAAATTTTAATCAAAAAAGTTTATTGATCCAAAGATCAATATATCTGTGGTTTTCACGAATAATCGCGTAAGTTATAAAACCAAGCTTTTCAGGAGAGCAAAAACAATTATTTTTTTCAATTGCGGCTTCTGTAGATGCTGTTTTAATCTTTTTTCTTCACTTTCCTCTTAACAGTGACTTTCTACGTATTATACATAGTTTTCATGAAAAAATTCTCACAGGATCACAATCTGTAAAAGGATTAAAAATGCATATGTTTGATTGACTCATTAAGTGTGTGCAATATAACATCATATCTCCACATTAGTTCTTTTTTGTGAAAATAAATGTTATCATTTTAATCACACATGACGACTTACGTTGTTATTTTTAGCACACAAGTTGGCGACATATTCAGAGTTTTTGATACTTATAGCACAACGTATGGACTTAAAATTACAAACAACCGCTCATCTGCTGTTGTTGCAACTAAAGAAGTCAACAATAAACGCACATGTACATATAAGTTGTTATAAATAGAAAAATTTTCAAAAAATACTTTCATATTTTTTGCACGAATAACAACATAACATCACATATGCTTTTTATTTGGAAACATATTCAGCAATTTTACAATTTTTGGCGATGTATGTCGACATAAATCGTTATAATAGCAAAATATTTTATTAAACAGTTAACTTAAGTTGTTTTTAGCAGAAAAAAATTAATAATACTGCATTTTATTCTAAAAAGCTTAATACTTATAAAAACCCAATGCAAAATGTAGCACTTTGACATCATTATCTCAATTTCGGTAAAAACCGACTTACGCGATTATTCGTGAAAACCACAGATATATCGGGTGAGTTCCAGAACATCAGTTGCAAAACAGCTCGCTTTTTTAAATAAATACATTCTACAATTCAGCCGTCTAGAACTTTATAACGTTATCTGTTCCAATGTGAACCAATAATACAATAAATTTAAGTTTTTTCTTCTTACTTTATTACGAGTCGTACTCAAAAATTTAAGTACGGTTCACACCTAAAAGTACTTAAAACAATCCAAAATGGGACAACTTTCGAAAACCAATGGTTCTGTGGGGTAAGTATTTAGATTAGAATCAATCTAATTTCACTTTCGGATTATTTTAAGTACGAAACGAGATTAAACCGTCTTAAAAATTCTTAAATCAAGCACAGTTTGAGATTTCCTTTATCTCACTTTTAATAAAGTCAATCCTGTTTTCGCATTATTTGAAGTACGAATTCGGGATTTAATATGGATAAGTGGAATACTTGAATCAAGCATTATGTACTTGATTTAAGGAAATCCGTACTTACCGTACTATTGACACCGCTTCGGCTTGATTTAAGTACGGATGGATTGATTGGTTTTTTCAGTGCAGGGTATAACTTCATATGCGGCAAATTTGTTCATTAACAAAACCGTTAAGCCAGGAAGAAATCACGAAATTTCGAAGTATCAACAATAATTTTTCCAATAATTCCCGAATCCTTTAAATAACAAATTTAAATACTAAAAATATTTTTAATTTTTTGTAACGAAGGGTTTATAAAAATCCCCACAGCCGAATATTTATCTCTTACTTGTTCTGAGGCTGGTGAATGAAGCTAATGTAAAGAAGCTGATATAAAAATTTCTTGATGTTAAGGGATTTTGTGTATTTTCTAAAGTTTACATTAAATTTTTTGGTAAATGGCTAATACAAAATTAGTACAACTGAAGAAATAGAGCTGCGTTTAAAAAAATCTAATTAAATTATTTTAATTTCCCTTTTGCTTGGAAATCAAGTTTTTGCATGTTTCTCAAAATTTTAATTTTTTTTAAATGCTTTACTTCAATGTAATATTTTGACAATTTAGCAATTAAAAATATAATTTTTTGCAATCAACGACTATATTGGTTTATAGGGGGGAGGAGGGTTTATGTCTTTCATAACTTATTTGGCATTTTGAAGCCTTATCGCCGTAGACAGAAAAAAAACACAATATTTCGACATTTTAACAATAATGTTTTTAAAAATACCCAAACCTTTAGAAGTAATAATTTCAATCCAAAAATCAAACTTTTATCATTTGGTAACGAAGGGTATATACAATTCCCCACAGCCGAATATTTCTCTTTTACTTGTTCTGAGCTTGGGAATAGTTTGATATTAAGAGATTTTGTGTATTTTCATAAGTTTACATTACATTCTATTGGTAAATGGCTAATGCAAAATTGTTATAATAAAAGGAGAAATTTAACTAAGTTTAAAACGAAATATATGTAGTTGAATAATTGCATTCCTTTTTTAACATGAAATTAAGTTATTATTAAAATGCTTAGTTGGCATATAGGAGCAATAAAAATAAAGGAGACTATATTGTAATCATAGTAATCTTCTAATATTAATTGATTATATTATGGTGTATAACATAAAAATCCGGGATTTACAGATAATGAGTTGTGTCTTCAATAACACTGCTTTACAAATTTTTAATTTGGAAAAATACCAAGAACGCCACATGCCTAGATAACTTAATTGGGACCTCCTTAACACGAAAAACGTTGTAATTAATAAATAATTAAATAGCATATCGTTGGAAAGGTAATTGAATGCCTTTTCAGTCGATATGCTGCAAATTTCTATCTAATAAGAAGTGGCTGAGTTATAGCACCTCAAAGTTCAAAATTTGACTATTTTTTACGTTTCTTTCAAAGTTTTTCATTTTTATTTCGTTTTTTTTTTCTACGGTATAGTAAAGATCTGGAATGTTTTATTTTTTACCAAATAGTTTATTTAATTACCAACATTTTAAGCGTAATTTGAAAAAATCGGATGAAAAATTATTAAGGATTTTGTGGAACGACAATATTTTCATCTTAATTGCTCACACACTATATTCGGCTTAAATTCAAAAAATTTAAATTAAAATGACGAGCGTCTTGAACTTTTGCGTTTTCTTTCGGATGAATCTTCGCGAATGAGGAACCAACAATAGTCCGCCATTATTTGTTTATCCCACCAGCCTTTGTAACGTCTCTCGATTTCTTCCATTTCCTGGTGAAATCTTTCACCTTGTTCATCACTTTCGAAGCCTAAGTTCGTGGGGAAAATATCCAAAATGACTGAATAAGAAGTGTAATTTAGGACCATCAAATAAACCAGCTTCAATTTTGCTCGCTGTGGTTTTGTTTAAGGTAATTCATGGCAATACTGTATTTTGGCAACTTTTTCACAATATTTGTAAGTAGCACAAGCTTAATATGTAATGGAGGAAGTATCATCTTCTCCTGAGGAATGAGTGGGCCATTTTTGATATTGTAAAGGGTGGTTAAATTTCAAGGGCCGATGTTGATTTTGAATAAAACACAAACTATTTAGGAAATTATTGTAATTTTATTTTATTATGTTATATTGGTATTACTCAATTATGTATGGAACAAAATATCGGCCAAATGGGCGCCGCGACCACGGCGGCACACCTCCATCCGATGGTCCAAATTTTCGATGACCCTGAGGCATAATGGAGGTTCTATGCCGTTAATGTGCCGAATTATCTCATCCTTTAGCTCTTGAATTGTTGCTGGCTTATCGACGTACACCTTTTCTTTCAAATAACCCCAAAGAAAAAAGTCCAACGGTGTCAAATCACATGATCTTGGCGGCCAATTGACATCGCCATTACGTGAGATAACACGGCCATTGAATTTGTTGCGCAAAAGAGCCATTGTTTCGTTAGCTGTGTGGCAAGTGGCACCGTCCTGCTGAAACCACATATCGTCCACATCCATATCTTCCAATTCGGGCCATAAAAAGTTCGTTATCATCTCACGATAGCGAACACCATTCACAGTAACTGCCTGACCGGCCTCATTTTGGAAAAAATACGGCCCGATGATGCCGCCAGCCCATAAACCGCACCAAACAGTCACTCTTTGTGGGTGCATTGGTTTTTCGACAATCACTCTTGGATTATTTTTCGCCCAAATGCGGAAATTCTGCTTATCGACAAATCCACTGAGGTGAAAATGTGCCTCATCACTGAAGATGATTTTCTTCGAAATTTATCATCCATTTTCATAATAAGTCTGGATAACTTTAACACGTTGTTGGATTGTGTATCTCTCCATGGTTCAAATTGAGTAAGTCTGAAATAGAGAAATGTCAAATAAAATTCAGAAAAAAACTTGGCGTTTAGGTGTGGTTCACATTCAACATCGGCCCTTACAATTTAACCACCCTTTACTATCCGTGCATACGTCCACTTCGCTCGGGCCAAACTTTGTTCGGGTGTAGTGGTTCTGACGGTCACGGCTGTCCTCAAATTCGGGCTCTGTACGGTGACCAAGCATTTAATGAGTGTTTAGGTCCAGCTCATTTGTAGGCATGGGAAGCATTCCAGGACATCGTTCACAACTTTTTGGGAAACTACAGAAGTCCTGATTGCGCAGAGAAGATCGATACATTACTGCAAAAATTCAATGCCATTGGTAAGCGTTGAGTGAAAACATGTATATCAAAAAGGCCGTTATCATTTGAAAATGTATTCTTTTTATATTTTAGGTTCCAATATGACACCTAAATTACACTTCTTATTCAGTCACACGGGCCGAAAAACAGCTGAAATGTGCGACCAGATCAAAAGCCGCTACATTTCATCACGATAACGCTCGGGGCCATGATTCCGACTATGATTTCGTTGGTCGATACGAAACGCTGTCTCTTAAATATAGCTCACTTTAGAAAATGGATATTTGATGTATGCCTGATTCGATTCGACCTGAAGAAATTAGCAGTTCTTTTGGTGCGGAGTACATATGTTGACAGAAAAGGTCGCAGATAACGATTGCATATACTTTAAATAAATTTAAATCTTATTTCGAAAAATTTATTTTTAACAATGATAAGTTTTTAATAAAATTCTTGGTATGCATATTTGTGCTTATTTTGCATTTTTTTAAAGCATATTTCTTAGTTTTTTTTTTTTGATGGCGAAATTTGTCCCAATTTTCATGGTAGTTCCCAAAACGTAACCCTTTATAATATTCTTTTGTTTTAAATAACCATAGTACCATAGAACATTCAACATGAACTTGACCTTTTTTCTTTTTTTGGTCTTCCACCATTAAGAAAAAGTGAAACAAATACCAATTTTAATATTAAATATTTAAACTAAAATAAAATGAAATTAAATAAATTAGTGAAAATGGATTGCACCCTCAAAAAAGTTTCAGTCTCTACTTTATACCATCCCTTTAACGAGAATTCACAAATTGCATTAAAACACAATGAAATGGCGGGAAAAGAAATAAAAATAAAACGCCAAATTATCAGAGCCATAAAAAGCAAACATTTTAGAAAATAGACTGGAAAAAAATAAAAAAAAACAGCAAGCAGCAATTTTAAAATAAAATTATCTGCTAAATAAATTAAACTAAACTAAAGCTAAAATGTAAATAGTTGAAAAAAATGAAGGCATAAGAAAAAAGGCGGTAGTGTGGAATTTAATAAACGCCCTACCACCGCTTGTTAGACAAATTTTTGTAACTTTAAATGGTGAGTAAACAATTTTTAGCATTTTTTTTTGCCGAAATATTTGTTCAAAAATTTACGCTTTACTTAAAAAAAAAAATTAAAAACTTTAAACGAATTATTTTCATACAAAAAAAAAAACGCAAATATAAAAAATAATCACCAAATTCAAGGAAAGTTTACCAAAATAAGAACAAATAGAGAAGAAAAATTTTAAATCAAAATAAAATTGGAACGACACAGTAGGAGATTTTGGAAATAATGGAAATAGTTCAGGTCAACAACAACAACTATATCAGAAGGGCCGGCATAGGTTTCCAAAGTAGGGCACAAAAATTTAAAATCAAAATAAAATTGGCACGACACAGTAGGAGATTTTGGATATAATGGAAATAGTTCTGGATTTTTTTTATCACCACCGGACGGTCAACAACAACAACTATATCAGCAGGGCCGGCATATATTTCCAAAGTAGGGCACATCGAGCGTTACAAAAATTTAATACGATCCAAACTTCTTAATTTAAGCCCAACTTTTAAATTTCTTTTGTCAATAAAATGTTCTAGTCGTGTTCTTCAAAATAGTTACATGCATAGTTTAGCTGTTATAGTTTAGGAAATATACGACTTCGAAATTAAAGCTTCCTATATTTAAGCCAATTTATGATAGTCGGACTAACCGCTTAAGGCTAGGTTTAACTATCTCACAAGTCTTACGTATTCCATAACCATTGTGAGATAGAAATCTAATGAGTTTTGTTGCGACTGTCAAAAAATCTAGTTTAACATGATAGTTTGTGTTCATACCATCACACAAAGTATAAACACTCACACATGATATAAAATGCAACCCTGATCCAATGAAAAGTATTATTGTTTAGACATTTTTCAAAATACGATAAAGTCAAACTTGTTTCATAATACTTGCTTTTTTCGTGGCACATATCCGGAATTATTTTGAATTTTTTTTTTTTCTAAATTTCCCACTGTGCGCCAGAAAATGTGCTCAAATTTAAAATCAAAAAATTTTACAATAAACCACTTTTACTTTTAACAGACATCGAAAATCAAAGTATGAGACAGTAAATGCCGAATCCTTTGTACTTCATACGTCGCTTTTTTCAACTGGCAACTTAGTTGATATATTGTACGTCTCCGTTAACGTATAGTTATCACGGACTTTTAACCTCCTCTGAGGAAATTGTGTGGTTACAATTGAAACATGTAAGCGCAACCTGTCCGTGAAACCTGGGTTCGATTCCCAGCTCAGTCAAGAATGAAAAATTATCAATAAATTTTAATTCATTTCATGTTGTAAAATTCCTTTCTTCATAAAAATAATTTAATGACAATTAAATTTAATGAACTTTAGCCTGATTAAAAATATTAAAATTTGGATTAAGCCCCATAAACAGTTCAATAAAATAACCAGTAGTATTGTGGTTTGTTCGTTGAGTTATTGAAAGTTATCAGTGTTTGTGATTTGTGTTAATTTAATTTGTTTGGTTTCGTGTCGGCGAGAATAAACTGTGATATCGATTTACGTGAACTACTGGGTGTGTTAATATTAAGCACTTACCAAATGCCCCTGTGTGAATAAAGGATGATTTGCACACACAGGTAGCAATTCGCGTATACGCACACCCTTTGTGTAGGAGCCGGAGCTATCCAGCCTCCACCACTTTTAATTAATCCCAGCAGCTTCTGTAGAATAGCAACAGCACCTAAGGCCATCCACAGGCCGAACTTTCCCGCAAGGGAGACAAATCAGTCATCCATGCAAATGTAACCCTACTCGAAAATTTGAGTTTAAACCACAGCCACCATGTGAACCCAGGTGTATCTCCTCGTCAAAAAAAGCTGCTTTTGAAAACCAACCGTCTATCAGAAAAACATGGCTTCAGCAATGACAATCATCGTGAAGAACAGGAAGCATTTCTCGCAAGAAGCATACTAACGGAGACCTCACCAATATTCAGATCGGTGTTTGCACTATAACTTTTTTACTTTAAAACATAATTGGTTTTTGTCTTTAGGCAGGTCATAACAAAATCCTTGGAAATTTATAATGAATACATACAGCACATAACAAAGCATTACTCAATTTTTCTATTCTTTTCAAAGAACGCTTGTTACGATGCAGCGAAGATATCGTCAATATTTTAATTCAAGATCATCTCCAAAAGACTTCATTGGGAATTAAGTCGGCTGTTTTAAGGAACGGGTTTCAAAGCTCGACCTTCCTGATACAAGTGATCATTGAAATATTCGCACTAGAGGCAAAGTGGAAGCTGTGTGGTAGAGTGTTGAATATTATCCATCTCTCTCAGCTCATACCGGCCAGTTGTTTATTTCCAGAACAATATTGCAGATAATTTTAATGTTGGATCTTATGATGCATCTATAAAAAATTTACAGTAGGTCTTATTCTGGGCACCCTGGGGCCTGCATAGAAAATGGTAGTTTCAGTTTAAGACGTTAGTTTGATTATGATTAAAGTTTAGAAAGTAGTGACTTCGAATACTGAGTTTGTTAAACTGAAAGATAGTCTGAAGGATATTGCTGTCTAATTAGAACACAAGACTAACTACAATAGTTTTTTTTAATTTATAATATTTTTAATCAGGCTTAAGTTCATCAAATTTAATTTTCATTAAATTATTTTTATGAAGAAAGTAATTTTACAACATGAAAATTAATTAAAATTGTTATTGATAATTTTTCATTCTTGACTGTAGCCGGGCTCGAACCCTGGCCGGCAGGTTACCCTGACATATTTCGATCGCAACCACTCGATCTCCTCAGACAGATTTGCCGTCTTAGACTCGCAACCATCGACGACTGCTGACGTCAATAGTCAAACATCAATCCTTACTCCAAATTGTATTTTAAACTTTGGTAGAACGAAGTTTGCTTTTTTGAATGATTATCCATTTTAATTGATTTTACATGTTTTTCCTTACTTCTGTTTTTTCGTACTTTTATCAAGAATTCTTCTTGAAGTCCAAAGTACATTTCTTGTTTTTCTTAATTTTTTTAAATTCAAGACATATTAGAGTTTTTCTTGGTTTTAAAAATAAAATCAATTTAAATTTTTTTTAAGCTTTAAAATAAAATATTAAGTTTATCAATAGTATGAGTTGGGTATTTAGCACATTTAAACGAAACCTTTTTAATTAATTTTTTGACTCCCAGGAAAAACTTTGATAAAATATTTTTAATCTGTTACTGAAAACCCTTTCTAATAGCCAACTTCACCAATTCTATTTAAATATCGATTCATATTTTAATATATTTTTTTATATATGACATGAAAAACGAATTTTAAACATAAATTGAGGTTTAAAAAAATTGGTGAAATCGGCGATATAAATAAAATCCCATAAACTTCTTATACCACAATATTTCTTTTAAATCTAAAAAATAAAATATATTTCAAAACTAAACCAAATCGCATTAAACATTTTTTCGAATGTACTTCTATGAGTCAATTTTAACAATCGAAAAAATGGTTAATATGTATAATTAAAATAATTTATGAAAAATAAATAATTCCCACATTCTATTTACGCTAACAAAATCGGTAATTTTACATAATTAAATCCAAAAATTAATAAATTTAAGAAATCGAAAATTTTCATTTGGTGGTTCATTCGAATTTAACAATGTGTAACAAAACAATGGCCAAGTTTGCTTTACTTCCCTCTTTTGTAAGGGGCCCCCTTAATAAAAACAGTACCAAAAAAACTACGATGAAAAACAACATGCTACATATCTGGACTTAATAACATTTTGATACTAGCTAGCACCTCGTTGTATGTGACTAGTACTTCGTATCATGTCAAATACAATCAGTATAAACTAAAACTAAAACAAGAACACAAACAAATTCGATAGATAGATGAAAAAACGGATGAATACTCGTAGACTTATAAACCAGAGAGACAAATAAACGACAAGACCTTTTAGTATTAAGCAGAAAAAATAAACTTAAAAATTGGTTTCAAAATGAATAAATGACGAAGTGACCGCTTTTTAGCAATTCGCTAAAACTTTAAGAGAGTGAGTGACGATTTAATTTAAATTTTTGTTTTTTTTTTTATTTGCATTTCTTTATAGTGCTGCTATACAAAATAGAAATAAGAAAATTTTCACATACTCATCAACAGCACCAACAATAGAAAGAGTGAAATGAAAAAAAATTAGAAATAAAATCGCACATACGCTGCGATAAATTCATATTGAATGTGAAAAAAATTTAAAAGGCTTTTAACGTCTGCTAAGAACAGACGTACTTCAAAAATAAAACCGACCAACAGAAAAAAAAAAAAAAATCAACACCCCCGAAACGAAAAAAATAGACACACAAAGAGAAAATAGTGTCGTGCATAAGGATTCGTTTGAGTGCATTGCAGGATCAATTTATTTTTCCTCTGCTTACATTTTACAATAATAAAAAAAGAAAACAAAAAAACCGTGCACTCAAAACTTAAATCCTGTTAATAATTCCCAAAACGTGTTCATCTAACTAAAAGTGTTAATTTAAAGTTCAAATAGAGACCAACAAAGTAAAACATGTCCTTTTATAAAGTATTTGCCAGAAATCCATAAAATAAAGTGCAAAAACGAGAACAACAACAGAAACAAGTGTTTACAATAGTGTTAATGCAACTGTATTGTAAAAATAAATAAAAAATAAAAATAACAAATACAACTTTTTCTCAAATAAATAAAGGAAAAAGTTCTCAACTGAATCTTGTTTCCTTTAAGACATCAGATAACATAGAAAACAGCAACCATTTTCTTTCGTCAGCATCCACAGCCACAGCAACAACACAAGCAGTGACAATGCATTCGTCCCTTAGTAAACAGACGGGCTTTGTGGCCCTCATGATTGTGCAAATCATTTTCCTGGCATTATATTGGTGGTTCGTGCGTTACGATAAAACTGCATTGCCAATTGACAAGCATCCAGAAGGAGAAAATGAGGCACATGAACAGGAACCCTCCAAATATCCACGTAAGTCTGATTTCAATTCAAGGGGAAAACTAAGAAAATGAACTGAAAAGATTTTAATAGAGCGATGGGTGGTAGTCTTTAAAATTAAAAAATGCAAAATAGATTTTGTTATGTAATTAATTTTCTATCCGGGGTCTTAAGAAAACTTTTATTTAAACGAAATGATGCGTAATCGTCTTGTATTTGAATAAGTCCTGGGTTAAAAAAAAATATTTGTACAATAAATTCAATAGCAAACTTTATAAAACAGCCGGAGAGAAAAGTGCTTAGCTTTCTATTTTGCAAAAAGTGACAAAAATCAAAAATGTTTTGAAAACGACCGAGTTATAGACAAATAACTAATTTTTTCTGTACTAGAAGAACCAATCTGGGCTTAAATATTTCTTAAATACATAAAAAGTATTGAATGAGGCAAATCGGTCCATTATTTTACCCAGCCCCGATACAATATTCCTCCCGACTTTAGGGTCTACATAAACAAGCACTTAAAATCATACTCAGTGCGATATGCATGTACATAAATTCACATACCTTTTAAAGTTATTGATATGCCTTTTAAAAACGTTTTCATAGAAAATTAGGACACAGTAGGCTAATTTTGGTTTAAATAAATACAAAAAAATATTGGGACTAATTTAGAAAAAAATTTATTGAAACTTCTACAGTAGAACGAAAACACCCTACGCTAATATTGGTAAAAAAATAAAATAAAAAAACGAGTCAAAGCTAGAAAAATTTTTATTTAAATTTGTCATTTCCGGTTTTGCAGATAAAAAACTATTTTTTTCGTATTTATTTATTTTTGCAAAGATGAAATGATGTTCTATAAAAATCACTTTCTAGTTCGAAAAAGTAATCTAAAGAATTTTTTAAAAACGGCAACACTCTACTATCCCATAACTCGACAAATAAACAACTTACAAAAAACTTGTTTGCCACAACGGATTTTTTTATTGGCTTTATGTTATGGTCGTTTCAATTAAAAAAAAGAAAACTTTTTCAAACTTAATGAAAATGGCACTTCCTAATTCATATTTTTCTTTTAACCATGTCCTTTTTTTTCTTTTTCCTTATTTTGTTTTTTAATTTTTTTAACAAGCACTTCACATGTTACTAGTCATAGATGGGGGTAGTGCACTCATTTTGCAGTTTAAACTCACACTTAGTAAGGGTATTCACGTCACAAGTGGCACCCTTGCAAAAAAGCAAAAGTGCAAAAACATAACAACAACCACAAAGACAATTATTTACGCACAACTAATTGTATGTGTGGTTGTTGTTATATTTTTGCACTTTTGCTTTTTCGCAAGGGTGCAACTTGTGACGTGAATACCCCCACTGATAGTGCAAAAAATATTACAATCATTTTGTTGATGAATTGAAAATTTGCAGCCCCACTAAACATGAATGATAACGATGTTAAAAAATTTTGCACTCAAAAAAAAATTGTTTGATATAAAAAAAAACAATCATCAGCTTATTGCAACTTTTTTTTCTTCACTCATTTGAGTGCAACTTAAATTGTTGCACTAAATTTAAAATTAAAAACTTGTTTTTTTCATGATTCAAGCCAATAATTATACCGTTATTAACAAAATTTCATTTTGTTTCATGTTCTTCACTTAGACCCCTTTCAGACTCGGCAAGTTAGTTGCGCAAGTTACTTGCCGACAACAACAAAGTCTGTACAAATTTTTTTTCTTTACCCCGACCTTACCGCTAACGTTTACAAACCAAGAGTTGCGGAAGAGACTTGCCGAGTGTGAAAGGGGTCTTATGCATATCCTCAAAAGAAATTAAAAACCATGCACATACAAAGTTATATTTTTTAAATTTTAGTGAGACAATATTTCTACGCAGATTTTTTGATTGCATGTCCAAATTTTGCACTATTTGAATTGAGTGAAGATTTTTGCATTCAATCTGCGTTTAGTGATAGTGAAAAAATTTGCACTATCACTAAATTTTTTTAATTGTAGGTAAAAAAAATAGCAATCATCACTAAAGCTGGTAAACTACTTTTTTTGCAGTTTTATTTGTGATAGTGCACTGCTGATCTAAATAATTATTTAGTGCACTTCCCCCAACTATGATACTAGTAAAGCTACCACATCATTCCTTTTGCCGCCTAAAAAATAAAAATTGCACAATTTCGATTTTTTTTAGTAGATTTAATAAACTAAACCGTTTTTGAGTTACGTGAATATATGCTGTGCAACCTCCTACATTTTCGAAATAACGGTACATTTTGAAAAGAAGAGCTAATGTAAAAAGCGGTTTGAACCACTGGATTCAGCGTGCCGCAATTAGGTTAAAACGCCAGGTGCCCGGCTTGTCTGTTTTTTGCATTTAGCATAGTGTAATTATTGCTCAATATTAAAATTTTATTTTAAGATTATTTTTTAAAGGTTGCGAAAGAAACAAAATCATATTTTAAAAAAGAAAAAAAAAACACCTACTTCAAAGTTTCAGGTCTTTTATATAAAAAAAAATAGGTTTTTGACTTAGTCCGTTTTAAAAATTTAATTATAAAATGTTTTTCAATATATTATTTGTAGACGCAAGTATTCTCTTTAAAATGACATAAAAAAATTTTTCTTATCTAAAGAAGTTTTCGAGATGAAGAAATAAGCTCAACACACTCGGCTAATTCGACGAAATTATGATATTTTAAAATTTTTTTTATCGTTCATATATGTTCCTTATAGTATAAAAGGAGCCTTCTCACCGAATTTCATTAAAATCGAAAGAGGCCGGGTCACACTCTTGGTCTTGGTCTTGGTGGTGTAAATCTAGTTTAAATAAATTAGAGTTTTTTCTTTTCCCGCACCTTGTAATTTCCCGGGAAAGCGGGAACTATTTTCGAATTTTCCGGGAATTCCCGCCCAATAATAAACGATACAAAATTTCTTTCAATTTAATTTATTTGATCAAAACTATTAACATTTCCTGAAATCTATTGGATAAGTTTAAAAATTTACATTTAATGCCAAGCCAACAGCATTTCCCAGTAAAAACTGCCCCTACAAAATAATGTGTTACAATTCTACTTACAATTCTACTGAAAGAACCAATGAATTTTACAAGGAATGTCCCAAAATGAACGCATTTAAAAGTGAGTTATTTTTTTTAACAACATACATCCAGAAAAAAGTAGTTATAGAAGTTGTTGTAGAAGTAGTTAAAGAAGAAAGCTACTAAATAATGAGTGATGGAAGCTATTCACTTTGAAAAAGTAAGCGAAGTTTTTACTGGGTTATATGAAATTAAAAAGTTAAATTATTTAAACCACTCACTACAGAATATTTCTTTGAAAAGGATTTTTGAAAGGATTTTTGTACAGAATGCACAGAAAAAATGAAAAACCAAATTCAATTAACGTATTTGTTAGAAATTTGTACTATTAATTAAATTCTTCACTGATTTTCCGACAAATTGATCATATCAATTAACGCATTTGTAAGTTTGAGCTTTTCTTGCTGTTCAGTTTCAATCAATAGGTTTAATTGAAATTGGACCACCAGTCGAACACAAATCAAAATATTTTTTTCAATCAACACAGTTAATTGAAACAATTCAAAAATTGTTTAAGAACTTAAAATATTTTGAAGTTTGTGTGTATGTTTTCATATTTGCAAATAAACACACAAACATTATAATTTTTGTTTTCAATTAAGGCAAATTAATTGGAACAATTAAAAAAAATGTTTAAAACAGCTTTATAGAATTAATTGAAAAAATGTTTCACCAAAATTTTTTCTGTGTAAGTATTTACTGAATTTTTTGGCAGCCTATTTCTTATTTTAATCAAGAAGAGTCCTGTCAATGAGAAAACTTAGTCATAAAATCATTTCATAATCTCTGTACACTTTTAGTTTTCTCACCACTTCTTCAAAAACTTGTTATTCCTTCTTTAAAGAAAATTATTTTCTTTAAGTCAAATAAGCGTTTTCTTTACTAATTGCTGCATTTAAAATTTCCTTAAATATTAATTTTTCACTTTTGCCATCACCTCACAGAAATAGTATTTACTGCATTTTCAGAATCTTATCCGAAAAAATATCCTATGAAAAAATCATTAAATTTTTTGAAGCAACCCAAAAAAAATTTTATCATTTTGCGAAGCACAGTCATGCGCTACACAATAAGACATACATAACTGGGATTGTTTTCCCGAAAAATGTGCGGAGTCCCCTATGAAAACACTAATTTAAATACAATTTAATTTAAAAATAAAATTAACTAAATACGAAGTCAAAAATTGGCCATCAAATATATTTCTTTTACACAGTCTGCGGCTTAAGAGTACTTCACACTTCATACAAGTCTTTCGTATTTTGAGAAAAATACAACCCTGTCATGATAAGTTCCCAACAAGAAATGAATCAGCGAATCATCATATTTTTCACGTAAGCGTTAAGAAAATAATGGGAGAAATGATAGAAAACTTGATTTTCTGTCATGTTTCTCAAAACTACAAGAGTTACAAGTCTACAAGTAAAATACATTAAAAAAAGCAAACATCTTACAATTTTTGTTTTTGTTTCAAATGTATTTACTTGTAGATTTGTAACTCGTATTTTTGAGACACGGCGCCTTATGTGATAGTGCAAAGAAGACTTTACTGATACTACCAGACCGATTTGAATAAAAATCAGTAAATATGCGAACTTTAAACAATAATTTTACAAAAAAATTCTCATATTTTATCTTAGGAACTAATTTTTATTTTAATACAAACATTCAAAATAAACATATTTAATCGAATCGGATATGTTTCAGTCAATATTTGATTTAAAAAAAATAGTTTTCAAACTATTAGTGTTAAGTTATTGTCGTAAAAGTAGCACGAAACGATATCACACACGTTTGATAAAGTTGGTACAATTGTACCTTTTTTGGTACAATTCAAAACCAAAAGGTACGCTGGTACCCCCGTGACTCATTTGGACTATATCCATATTTTTCAAACCTTTTTATAATTGATATAAAATGGCAACTCGTATTTACTGTCCAATGAATACAAGCGGAAATCAAAGGAAAACTCTATTTTTGTTGTTGGATTTAACAAAACAGCTATTACACTTTGCATTTGCTCTTTTGCCAGACCATTTGCACCAAACACTGAACTTCGCTATTGTGAATAGATGTTTGCATGTGTTCATTGATAATTGCTTATGTCATATTCTAAATTTAGTATCAGCAGCAGCACATAAGCGTGCTTTTTCTGATGAAGTTGACAAGTTTTTTTAAGATATATATTGAGCCACTTCTGCAAAAGTTCTAGTAGAAGAGACGACTTCCTCTCAATTCAAGATTATTTTGGAACGAACTCATAATATTTTCAAACATTCGTCAACAAAATGGTTGTCACGTCAAGAAGTAATCAACAGAATTTTGGAACAGTGAGAGCCCACTCCATTGTTATTTTATTCCGATTTATTTTGAAGGAGATTTTACAAGCACTAAATTATATATTAATATATCCAGCCTTTCTACTGCTTACCTGGTTCTGCAGTACATATTAGCTGCGTTCGTTTACCCCAAAATTTGTAAAAATTTTTACTGGATTTTACTGAAATGCGTTCGCGTACACATAAATTTGTAAAATTTTTATATTACTCACCTACTGGATTTTACTGGAAAAGTAAACGAACGCACATATTGAAAATTGTAAACACAATAAATTTGGGAATGCAATCCGAAGATGATCGAAAGCACTTATTTTTAGAAGGATTAAAAATTTTATTTTCGTTTAAAATTCGAGATTGCATTTTGAGAAATATTCGTCAATTTTCCACAAAAAAAATAGTAACGAGCGGTATTAAGGGTTGTGTTCGTCTACAGAAACACAAAAAAAAAATAGATATCATTCCTGGGTGTGGAGCCAAACGCTAAATAATGTTCTGTTTATTTTCGAACACTGGTTATAATAAAATTATAAAGCTATGAATATTTTTTTAATTAATTGTGGTAAAAAATATCTTCCGTAATGACAAAATTGATAAAAAAAATTTTAAAATGTTCATAAAATCTTAGATTTGATAGACTATAATTCAGTCATTCTTTATCCAATCAAGGCCAATTAGCCAACAAGATAAAATTCTTTTAAAGCGAACCATCGAAAAATACAAATGTATCATTATCTCGCAAATGTGACGTAGTGCATGTAAACGAAGTTTTTATTTGTAATAAAGGGTCCGCCAAATAACTTTTTTTTTTTTGAAAATGCTATAAAAAAAACTACTGAATATTTTCTCAAATTTCTTTTTTTATTTGAAAGTACAATCCTTCCGGTTAATAATGGAAAATAATTTAATTCAAATGGCCTCGGCTGACCATGCAGTAGCCTACACGATCGGTCCAATTTTTAAGCACATTATCGATTGTGTGCAGCTGTATTTCACCAATATTCTCGGGTGTACGCACTGTTTTTGGCTTTTCACGCTTTGGTTTATCGATGAGGATGCCAGTTTCTTTCACTTTTTTCACAACATAACGAACTTACGGAGCTGACGGTGCTTCTCTTCTTCCAAAAACCGTACGCAATTTTCGCACACATTCTGCAACATTACCATGATTTTCGAAGTAATGTCGCAATATTTCCCAGCGTTGTTCAAGCGTATACAAAACCATATTCGTTCAGCGGATGGATAAAACTAATTATCTGTCAAATCAGACATGAGCTAAGTGTTACCATTCACGAAATAAGCACTAGTTGAAAAAAAAACAGATGGCGGACCCGTTATATGAAATTATTTAAAAAGATTTTCATCGTGCTATAAACGACCCTAATGTTAAAAACAATTAAGGATTATGTAAAAATTGTATGGTGATAGTATTTTACAATTAATTGTTAAGTATATGAAAAAACCATTTAGAAGATTACATACAAAAAATTTAAGATTGTTTAGAGAAAAATTTAGGTGTGAAAATGTTAAACCAATAGCACTTTTAGTTTTGTTAGGAAAAAAATATAAATATTGTACATAAGGGTGGGACAAAAAAATACAATATGTTGTATTTTTGTCTGAATTAGATCCCTGTATAATATTATTTATTAAATTTTAGTGTAAGAGCCCGCGCTTTGATCTTCAATTTTAAATATAACAACAATAGCTAGCATTGTATTGCAGAAACGCATATTACTGTATTTTAACGACTTTTAAGTTCGTGAAAATAGTGTCAGAAGCATCGTGACTCTATTCGATAAAAAAAAGTATTCTTAATACAGACGAAACTTGACTCAAGACGAGAGATGTCCAGATTTGACAGTAAACAAGATTTTGGGACCAAAAAATAACTTATATAATTTCGTGATTTTATTGTTTTATATTAAATAAAAACAAAAGTCTTATTTTTTTATGTAAAATTAAAAATGTTTTCAGTTTAAAATTAAAAAAAATGGCTTTTAAAAAAAAATACTTAACTCTTATGAGCTCCGGCGCGGGCTCCAGATGTGATTTTTTTAACTTTTTTTTAACAATTTTTATTTGTTTAAATGTAAAACAAAAAATATTGCTATTAGAATATGATTCGAGAACTTTTATTTTTTCTTATACATCAGTGACCCACCCTATTGTACATATTGTACATATTCATAAAAAATAAAACAATTTTGAAATGTGTTTAATGCAAAATTTTCATTCAAATTTTTCTTAAAATACATTTCAAATCTATTTTAATTTTTTATGAATATAGCGGTAAATGTTTAAAGTTGTAAATATTTTTTGTGAAATTTTCCGAATGTTAAATCAAGAAATTTTTTTTTTTAAATATTAAAAAATTTTAGTTTTTGTTAAAGTTAAATTAATTTAAATTTGATTGTAGCTTTTAAGACATAAAAAAATTTGTGTGCCTTGAAGACATTCAGGATTTGCTTCAATTTATGACAAACACATGTTTTTAGTTAGTTTCTAATTTTTTTTTCTCAACATTTGTTTAACAATTTTTTTATAAAATAATTAAACAAGTAAAAAACATTTATCTCATAAAAATGGGTCATAAAAATTTAGGTATTTATTAAAAAAAAAAAAACAAATCTTTCTTTAAAAAAATTGATAATTATTTGACTAGAAAATTACGTCAAAAATGTAGTTCATAATCTTGATAAACTTTTGGTATAAATAAATTATTGCTACTCGTATAATATAGATCGTTTTGCCGATAAAATTAGCTTCCAAATTATTTGCAGGTTATAAAAAAAAATAATTTAATTAAGGTGGCACTTAAAAAACTAGTGCTGGCATAGAATTGAGTAGTGGGTACCGAGAATCGATTATTTGCAATTATTTTTGGTTACTAGATGATTAATACGGTCAGAGTTGCATTTTTATTTTTTTTTTTTTTTTTTTTTTTTGAACAAGGTTCCATTTAAAATTTAACGGTTTTCTTAAACAATAAAACAATAAAAAAAAAACGAAGCTAAAGGAAAAATTTAAAAGAATTCTACTGTTGTTAGGCAAATTGAAGAAAAAACATATTAAAGTAACTAAAAAAATTAAATAATTAGGCTGTGCCGAATCTTTGATTCCCTCCATCGAGGCATAGAGGGGTGAATGGTATAGAAAGTGGCTATTAATTTAAAGATGACGTAATTTTAAAATGTTGTTATTTTTTATTGATGAATATAAATAAATACAAAAAAAAAACCAGCATTTTAAAAAAAATTGTTGAAAAAATTTTTGTTAACCTTTTATGATTTTTTTTTTGTATTTTGGAAAAAATGGTCTTATTCGACTATTTTTGCTGTAACTTTTAAATGAAAAAAAAATAAATTAGTAAATTAAATTGTAAATTAGAGCATACTTTATGTGCTATTAGAAAAAAAAAATTGTTTTGTTTCAATAAAAATAACATGTTAACAAAATTTAGCAAAATTTTAACAAAAAATCCGTCTTTTTGCTCAAAAATCCATAACTCCACAGATTTAACTCAAAAAAGTGACTTTATAAACTTCAAAAGTCATCACCATCATTATCGCTTTCACTGTGGGGAAAAATAAGTAACCCCAATGCAGACTTTGGCATTTGTCCCATTTTTTTTCAAATATTTCTCATCCTTGAAATGAATGGATCAGAACTTAAAAGAAATCTATTGAACACGTCTTCTATGGTATTTTTCCTACTGCATGTACGCAAAAAGTGCTCCAACTGCATTTACGCGAAAAGTGCTCCGTAAAACTTTTAAAGGACTTATTTCTAGCTTCTTGAGATTCTTCAGTTAGTTTGCCAAAAGATTGATTTTTAGCAACTGGAGTTCTCTCACAAAAACCTTCATAACTCAAAAATCGCACAAAAGCGCAAATATGCATTCTGGGATTTATTAGAAAAAATCTCATATTTTACGATCATAAGAGCATTTTTTCATGCACTCAACCGAAAAGTTGTTGAACTCAATGTAAAGGGTGGTTAAATTTTAAGGGCCGATGTTGATTTTGAATAAAACACAAATTATGAAATTATTGTCATTTCTTTTTATTATGATAATATTGGTATGGTTCAATTATGTATTGAACAGAATATCGGCCAAATGACTTCGGCGGCACACCTCCATCCGATGGTCCAAATTTTCGATGACGTTGAGGCAGAATTGAGGTTCTATGCCGTTAATGGTCCGAAATTTCTCGTCCTTTAGCTCTTAAATTGTTGCTGGCTTATCGACGTAGACCCTTTCTTTCAACCGTCCTGTTGATACCACATGTTCACATCCATATCTTCCAATTCGGGCCATAAAAAGTTCGTTATCATTTCACGATAGCGAACACCATTCACAGTAACTGCCTGCCCGGCCCACTTTGGAAAAAATACGGCCCGATGATGCCGACAGCCCATAAACCGCACCAAACAGTCAGTCTTTGTGGGTGCATTGGACAATCACACCTAGAGAAAAAACATATTAAGTTATGGTCACCTCCAAGGAAAGTTTTAAACATATTCTGTTTATTTTAACCACCGACAACAAAATTATGGTTAAGTGATTCCTCCATCCAGAAGCCACAGCCATATTATGCTTGCCTCCGAACATGTTATGGTTAATAATTACTAAAATATGTTTAACAGTTATAATAGCATGGTTGGTTTTCAACCATAGCATGTTGCTCTTGGAAGAGAGGAAAATACTACTGTTAATTTAAAAACAAATTGTTGCTATATTTAACCATAACATGTTTAGAGGCAACCATAATATGGTTGTGGCTTCTAAATGAAGAACCAATTTAACCATAATATGGTTTTCGGTGACGATTTTATGGTTATTAAACATAATATATTTAAAATTTTCATATAAAATAGTTGGGTTGGATTATCATTCGCCCAAATGCGGCAATTCTGCTTATTCACTGAGGTGAAAATGATTTTCTTCGAAAATTGATCATCCACTGTTGCCCTTTCTTGCCACCATTCTGACCATTGACGACGTTTGGAATGGTCAAGAGGCTTTAGTTCTTGAGTCAATTGCACCTTGTAAGCGTGTAAATGCAAGTCTTTATGCAAGATGTTCATTAACGACGAGCGTGAGAGGTGTAATTGTTGGGCACGACGACGAGTTGAGGTAAACGGCTCTTCAGCAACACTATCGCGAACTGCAGCAATATTTTCTGCAGTACGAGCTGTACGAGCATGCACTGGTGTTTTCACATCTCCTACAGACCCGGTTTTCTCAAATTTTCGCACGATTTTTCCTATTGTAAGCACATTTTGACGATTAAATTAAACAAAAATATCACTAAGTGCACGATATTCTTAAATAACCCGAATTTATAGGTTCAATGTAGATTGAACACCTGGTTTACAGTATTAAAAACCATTATAAGGCTAAATTGCAATATATTAATGCAATTTTTTAGAATCGTATGCGCTTTAAAGTGCTTTTCGAAAGGCCGCTTTGTAAATTAAGTACTGATTTCCATGCAATTTGAAGGGCTGGGGAGTCAGAGTTGCGGTGTTTTAACCGAAGTCAAAGTACTTACAAAAACTCACGACTAAGAACTCGACTGCAAAATATGCCGGTATGTCACGTGAAAAAAATAAAATTTTTTTCAAATATTTTCCAAAACAAAAATACATCTGAATTAGCGACGTAATATGTAAAAGTTTAATATGATTTTAATTTATTATACGAGAGTAATTTCATTCAAGTGCTTAACTAATTATTATAAAAATGTGTAATAATTAAAATTATTTTGGTATTTTATTTATAAGCGCGGAAAATAGTCTAAGACCCCTTTTTACAACTTACCGATAGCTAAAGGTAGGTTTTTATCGGCCGTATAAAAAGTGTTCCATTATTACAACTAAACTTCAACCTACCAGGTAGGATGACCCTTAATTTATTTTGTCGCTCACTTTTGGTTAAACTACAGTTTTAATAATGGAACACTTTTTATAAGGCCGGTTAAAGTCTACTTTTAGCTATCGGTAAGTTGTGAAAACGGGCATAAATTGCGTTAGCAGAACTTTTATTCAGTTATTGATTTAGTTGAAAAATAAGGTTTGCGGTTTTTAATGTCTATAGCAGTAACGCAAAATGATGCACAATACGGAGGAACCATCAAACCAAGTTTGAGCGTAAAATGTGAATGGTGGCAATAACGGTAACATGTACCCCTGCCACCACTTTTAAGACACAGTTTAGGAACTTTAACACAGTTTGGCGAAAAAGTAGGCTGCAAACGCAGCGGTAAGACTAAGGGTCACTAGAGCATGGAGGGATTATAACATCGGACATTCAAGAATCCTGTATGACATAAGTTGGCAAAGATACTAATACGAATTCTCGCAGATGCAATACGGGCTTAACAATTGGCGTCGGTTCTCATTTTTGACTTGATATTTTTTAATGCAAATGTAATTAATTTGTTGAATATTTTGTTTTCAAATAAGCCATTTATTGTTTTATTGGAGCACAATTTTAAGTGCATTTTTCAAGTTTTAAGTGCATATTTAATGCGCATAAAACACTTTTCCCTGGTTATAAGTAAATTCTTAAACGCTGGTTAAGAAAGCAAATATTACAAAATCAAGCAAATGTTTAATAAAAAAAAAGGTTTAGACTACCTTCTTATGCTCAGACATTTGAATTATACTCAAACCATCATTTAAAACTCGAAATATTTGCCTAAGGCTATTTGAAGTGTTCGCATAATATTTTTATAATAAATATTAAAACAAAAAAAAATACTTCGCAATAAATCAATAAAACTGTGTGGCATCGCCAGTAACATTAGACTCCATAACTGTTTAATTTGAATAGAAAATTTCTTTTATTTTTAAACCATTTATAAGTCAAAAATATTTTTTATGAATAAGACCGCTAATAAATGATCAAAAAGTTAAAAAATACATCCTCAATAAATACAAAACTTATAACAAATTAATAAACACTTAACACTCATTATAAATAAATTTATGAGAATTTGTAAATATTGCATGTTCATTAAATAGCAGAATAAAATTGTTATATGAATATCTAAAAACAGTCGATACATTTTCATTTGTGACATGTTTTCTATTAAATAATATTAATTTAGTCTAATTGCAAACAATTAAGAGGCAAAACAATTAAACGCCCCAAACCCACAGACGCACAA
Organism: Pollenia griseotomentosa; assembly: GCA_963931875.1. Classification (NCBI taxonomy): domain Eukaryota; kingdom Metazoa; phylum Arthropoda; class Insecta; order Diptera; family Polleniidae; genus Pollenia; species Pollenia griseotomentosa. The sequence goes on from OZ007562.1 coordinate 139,452,871, forward strand.
CAAGTACGAAAAAAAAATAATATATAAATTCTAATTAACAAAATTAGAAGTGATGCAACACTAAATTAATAATGCCCTATCAAACGTTTTGAAATTTGTTAATAAGAAACATTTAAATAAAAACTAAACAAAAACAAAACAATATGTTACTTCCGGTTCACTGAGATTTTCACATAAAATAAAATTTCAAACGAAAAATTAGTGAAAATTAACTATGGGAAATTTAAACAGCTCTTTAAAACAATAAACTAGCAATAATTATTTCACACCGATGACAAATGTTTGGAAGTTTTGTTGCCTGTTTGTAGGGTATCTTTTTAGAAATTGTAGCTTGATCTTATTTGCTAACAGGCTATTTAGACTATCGTGGATAAAATAAATTAATAATTTAGTTAAGTTTATCATTCTTAAACAAATAATTGCATTAGCATTTGTGCATGTGTTTAATATACTTAAAGGCTTATACAGTCTACGGTAAAAGTTTTTAGACAATATAAAAACATTTTAAATTTAATAATATATTTCTAAAGAATTTTAATAAGTAAATATTATTGGATGTGTGATAAATTATGAACCAATATGTTTTTATATATGAACAAATACCTGACAAGCAATTTCCAAGTAAAATGTAATCACTGTGTGCAATGTTTCATGACTGTATTGGTAATCGTTAAGGTTTAATGCATACCTAAGTGTTATTCGAGAGTAAGGTTTTAATAGTTCTGTCTTAAGTGTTACAAAATATCTCACATAAAAATACTGCATCCGCAAATAGCTTTTAAAGTTATAACTTTCTTAGTAATGTTAGTATTGACATATAATTTTCTGATAACAATTTTTACGATTGCTGCTCTATCATGACAAAATGTTGTACTGGGAGGTCCAAAATTAACCATCGGTCCCATATTTACTCTCTTCCTAAAATAACTTAAAGACATAGAAATTGCATATCGACGAAGATATCTAAATAATAAATGGCACAAATAATTCTTACATAAATCTTAGCTTTATAGTAAGATAATTTGTTTCTGGCAGGTTCAATATTTTCCATGGGTCCCAAATAGGGTAAACTCTCGAAAATTTGATTTTTAATATTGCGGTGTAGTATATCATATGGTAATACTCTCTTACTTGTTTGTCATAAAATTAAGTAATAAATAAACATTTTGAGAAAAACTTTAGTTTTTTTTTTTTTTTTTTTGGAAATAAAGTCAGCTTTTTGAAAACAAAGATGAAAGCATAATTTAAAAAAAAATAAAGCTTTAATAAACTGAAAAAGTATCCATTTTGTAAAAAAGTCACCCTTTATGAAACATCTTCCTAGTGTAAGCTTTTTGTATTAAAAGGGAGTATATCGTTAGCTAAAATGCAAAAAGGCGTAACTAACAAAAATATCATTTTACAGGAGAAGCAAAAAACTTTATAAAATGAAAACTATAAACATGTTAGAAAAACATGCATTGATTAGTCGTCCATGGAATTCTTCAAATAATTTTCAAGGAAAACAATTTCATTATATTTTGTTAGAAAAAAATGTGTAATTACGTTGTTCTGTATTTTTAAAATAAACGTACTTGTAGTTACGTCCCTTTGTTTTTTTGTTAATAAAAGCGTAATTTTTGATTGCAGAAGTAAAAAATTTTATCAATACATTTAGTTTAATGGCTTTTATAATAATCAATTAAAAACTCGATTCTGAATTTTTTTTTGTTAGTTACGCCTTTTTGTATTTTAGCTAAAGATATGTAAAAGAAAAGTTGAGCTTAGTTAAAAAAAAAGCTTTTAGTAAAAAAGTGAACATTTTAAAAAAGTAGGATTTTTGTAAAAAGTGAGCTTTTAAGTGAGAGTGAAAAATGTAATCTCTGTAAAAGAATTGAGCTTTTTGGAAAAAATTATGGTTTAGTTAAAAACAAAAATTAAAATTATGTATGTATTAGATATGTTTTTTTTTTTTTTTTTTTTTTTTTTTTTTAAAGTGATAATTTTGTGAAAAAGTGGCGGTTTTGTAAAGAAAGTTAGTTGTAAAAAAGTTAAGGAAAAAAAAAACATGTAAAATCAATTAAAATGGATAATCATTCAAAAAAAGCAAACAAAGGTTAAAATACAATTTGGTTTAAGGATTGATGTTTGACTATTGACGTCAGCAGTCGTCGATGGCTGCGAGTGTAAAACGGCAAATCCATCTGAGGAGATCGAGTGGTTGCGATCGAAACATGTCATGGTAATCTGCCGGCCGCGGTTCGAATCCCGGCCACGGTCAAAAATGAAAGATTATCAATAACAATTTTAATTAATTTTCATGTTGTAAAATTCCTTTCTTCATAGAAATAATTTAATGAAAATTAAATTTAATGAACTTTGGATTAAAAACCATAAATAGTTCAACAAAATAACCACAATACTAATTAAAAAAGTTTAATTTTTAAAAAAATATGAAAATATGATTAAGAAAGGCGTGCTCTATCTAAAGACAACTTAGCTTTTTGTAAATTAAAAAAACTTTTCTGAAAAAAGCTAGTTTTCTTCATAAAAGTTAGCACTTTAAAAAAAATTCTGAAAAAAGTAGGTTTTCATAGAAGTCGGCACTTAAAAAAAAAAACTATTTTTGTGATAAAAAGTGAGCTTTTTGTTACAAAGCTCTGCGAAAATTATGATATATTTCATAAAAAAAATTTAAAAAGTTTTGTAAAACAAAAAGTAGGCTTTTGAGATCTAAAATATAACTTTTTTTGAAAATAGAAAAAATATTTAAGAAAAATTACATAAAAAAGAAGAGTCAAATTTTAAGTGAGCTTTTATTTTGAAAAAGATAAAAGAGTCTTGTTAAGTACAAAAAGCATTTTTTTGTAAAACGTAAAACTATAAATAGTCTAAAAAAAAAAGCTTTTCGAGAGTAAAATTCAACTTTACAGAGGGAATGTGTTCTATAAACCAATTTTTTACAAGTCGATTCAACTGTTATTGCTTTGGAAAACTTATTCGCATTTTCAAAACCTTTTTATATCTTATTCGCCTAAAGGACCAGGTAACTACAGTTTTCGTCTACCAAATTTAATTTAATATTTTTTTAATCTAAACAAGACGAATCAAATATTCTTTGTTCTGAATCACTTAACTTCCTCTTTTAAGCCCCAAAAACTTTCTATAGTCCGCTAACCCTGTTTTGCTTCTTATAAGCCACCATCTTACTTTGTTTACGGTCAAAAACGTATTTGCGGATAATCATTGAAGGATCGTGCCAATTATTATTCTAACGGTCTTTTAAAGATCGTATTCAATCATGATGTAGATGCAGTATTTTAAGGAACAATTCATCCATATGAATTAAAATATCCTCTTAACATTATTTACAATTGGATGGCTGAAAACTTTTTTCTTTCACTATTAAATATATATGCATCAATACACATACACATATTTTCGAACAAACCCCACTCCATAATTCATTCACAAAAATCGAGAGTTCAATAATGATTAAGTCTAATGAAGTGTGAATGTATGCAAAAAGAGATATTAATTAATTTATATTGTTTTGCCTGATTACAATTGCACAAACAAAATATAAACACACACACACACACACACATTAACAAACAAATTTATATATTAACGCACACATTGAAAAATGCACATGCACAATTTAAACACATGTGTCCCTGGATTCAAGCCCAATTTGAAAGTGTTATTTATTTATCCATTAATTTTACACAAATAAATTTATATTGTCGAATAATTATTAAAATGTTCGAAATGAGAATTAATGGTCGAAGGAGAAAATCCATTTAATGACTTTGAAATACGATGCTAAATAATCCAAAATGGTTTCAGTAAGAATTTAACAATATTTTAGAGAAAATTAAAAAATGTTTAAACGGAAAATATGATTAAACTTGCACGGAAATGCATAAGTTTGTCATTCCGATTGTATTATCAAGTAAATATGTACATAAATGCGAGATTTCTATGAGAAAGAAGTTAATTTAACGATGTCCGCCTGTCCTTACGAGAAAAATAAGTTCATTTCATGACGTCTGCCTGCCTGATTTTATGAACACCCCAGTTATGCTAAGGATCAGGTTTTTACATACAGAGAAAAAAATTACGACAAATCAATTGTCATATTGAATACCATATTCGTCAATACAATAAACTTTTTAATTGAAAAGGCACCAACAACTAAATTTTTAAATACAAAAAATTAATTTGTTAATTAAAATTATTAAAACTCAACAAATATGTTTAACAATGAGTTTGTAATATTGAATGAAATATTTGTTAACAACTAAATATAATTTTTTATTGTGAGTTTGTAATATTAACAACATATTTTGTTGCTAACTAACAGCACAAAACGGAATATTGGCATCATTATCAGTAATATTTCAAAATCTATAATTTATTAAATTGATTAAATTTCGCAATAATCATCATATCGTTTATTCTTTTAAAGATTTTATTTCGAAAATCCAGATTTTTTTTATTTTATATTTTTAATTTTGTGACACAAAATTATTTTTTTCTATGATATACTTATTAATTTTCTACAAATGAAACAAATTGTTAATATGACAATTTACAAACATGTTAATTAAGAAAATTGTTAAAAATATTAGAAAAGTTTTAAGAACTTTTCTTTAATTACTAAATAACTTTTGATATTTTTTTCTGTGTAATTATATCGCAATTATTTCGGAATATATTGCTTTTAAGATTCAGTCAGATCGCTCCAAACACGACTGCCTCTAAATTTTATCCTTAAATCTCTCTCTTCTTATAAAATATAAACCCTATTTTTGCACTTTCACCTTAAAAAACTTAGTAGAATACTAGTAGTAAAAATTAATAAAATAAAAACTTCTTTTTTTTGTTCCAAAATAACGGTTTTGGCAGAATAGCGCACACACAACATCAGCTAGAAGGACCAAATTTCGCTCAGATATTTCTTAAATAATGGGTGGTTAAATTTTAAGGGCTGATGTTGAAAGTAAGCCACACAGAACGTCAAGTTTTTTCTTTATGGGCTGTCGGCATCATCGGGTCGTATTTTTTCCAAAGTGGGACGGTCAGGCAGTTACTGTGATGATAACGAATTTTTTATGGCCCGAATTGAAAGATATGGATGTGGACGATATGTGGTTTCAACAGGACGGTGCCACTTGCCACACAGCTAGCGAAACAATGGCTCTTTTGCGCGACAAATTCAATGAAAAGGTGTACGTCGATAAGCCAGAAAAAATTCTAGAGCTTAAGGATGAGATAATTCGGCACATTAACGGCATAGAACCTTAATTGTGCCTCAGCGTCATCGAAAATTTGGACCATCGGATGGAGATGTGCCGCCGACGTCGCGGCGGCCATTTGGCCGATATTTTGTTCTATACATAATTGAACCATACCAATATTATCATAATAAGAAGAAATGACAATAATTTCCTAAATAATTTATGTTTTATTCAAAATCAACATCGGCCCTTAAAATTTAAACACCCTTTATAAAGAGTATTAAATATTTAAATAAGAGCCAAAGCGGTACATTATGTCAGCTCGCAACCTTACAAGTGTCCTTTCGATTTTAATGGTTTTAAACGGTACGAAACAAGCTAGCTTTTTAAAATTTAGCCTAAATATTCTCTACATATTAGATTTGTTTTCTTTTAAAAATCAGCGAAATCGACATATTATTTCACGCAGCGCCCATTCAAATTTGCTCCCGGTACAAGGGTTTTGACAGAAAAGTGCCCATACCATATGAGCTAGCGAAGAATTGGCTTTTCAAAATTTTGGTGTTTTTTTGTTTTTTTTCATTTTTCACAAAATTTCAAAATAATTTCTAATTAACAAAAAAAATGAAGAAATCAAACTATTGAAGGACAAATTTTTGAGAGCATACCCTATTTGGGACCCATGGAAATCATTGATCCGCCAGAACTAAATTATGTTATGAGGTTAAGGTTCATATAAAAGTTCTTTGTGCTGAATATCATTTAGATAACTTCATCTAGATATATGAGATTTCTTTGCCTTTAAGTGATCTTATGAAGTTGGATTTAAATAAGCACAACATTTTTTCATGACATAGCCGCTATCGCAAAAGTTATTATCCCCAATTTTAATGTCAATACAAATATTTTTAAGAAAAATATAGCATTAAAGGCCATTTTCGGGAGTAGTATTTGTAAGGAACTATGATCAAATATGGATCGAATCCAATAAAATTGGGTGAATGAGAAAATTAGTTTGGACAAAATTTTATCTAAATACCAACAAATTTAGGGGTTATGCGAAGTTATGGACCAATTTTCAATAGGCTTGGTTCCTGTGGCAATTAGAACCTGCGTACCAAACTTCATGAAATTTTTTTCTAAATTGCGATCTGTACTTTGCGCACAAGGTTTACATGGACAGTCAACCAGACGGTGGACGTTAGATCAATTCAAAAAGTGATTCCCAATCAATTTGGACAATGAATGGTGGTTCTAGAACCAATACTTTAAAGTGTTTATAACATCATCACAAACGCATAACAACCCCTCCATTATGGTGTGTGTATAACGAGAATTAAGCTACGGTCACACTTGGCAAATATTTGACGAAAAAACGGTTCCAACAGGCAAACTTAATAATCATTTCCTTTAATTCCAATATTTATTTTGATCATAATACCAAATCCTACAAAAAAACGTTTTTTTGATATGTGTTTTAGTTTATTTGTGATATTAAGACCATGTTAATAGCCTTTTCACACTTGTCAACATTTAACATTTAACATCAATTTGCGAAGATGTTGGAATTTTCCCATAAGAAATACATTGGGCTAAAAATCAAAATTTTTCAACATCTTTACAGAATCTCATTTTGTTCCCTTATACATTTTTCGATTCTTTTAGTGTCATCACTAGAAAAGTGGCAATAAATTCTATTATTATTGTGGCATCACTGACAAAATGGAAGTTGCTTTGAAAGCAGCGTTACCATTTCCCAAGTTTTTCCTTTCTTGCAAGCCTTTTTTTGCTTAATTTTGCTAAAATTATTAAACAAAATGAATTAGAAATACATTTTAGTGTTCTCTTTTGAAATGTTGGCACTTTAATAGAAAAAAAGTATCTAAAAAAAAAAAAAAAAAGTTTTTTTTTTCAGAAATGGTGACATTTTTTATTGATAGTAGATGTTAGATGTTTCAAATGTGAACGCGTATTTCACATTTTCAACATCTTCCATGCGTTCCTCCGAAATGTATGCAAGTGTACAAAGGGTATAAATCTCCCTAACTATTAACAAAGTAGGGGTTATGCTTATTTGGTTAAATATTAAATAAGCGTAGTGTTGCCAAAACTTGGTGACCAAAAATGGCTAAATTTACGGGAAAAAATTGCTAAAAATTGGCTAAAAACTTTTTAAATACATTAAAAGTTTTTTAAAATGAAATTGTAAATTGAGATCAGTTTGTTACATAAGAATAAACATAAATTAAATATTATAGCATTTAAAAAATTAATCATCGATAAATTTGATGTCGTTATTGTTTATCTCATAAGATTCACTTATGCCTATTAGATTTATATATTTCGAAGGTAAATTTTGAGTCCAAATCTACAATAAAAAATAAAAAAAAGATAACAAATATTTTATTTTTACCTAATTGATAAAATCGAATTAACGGTTTCTAAATGTAACCTATTTCTCAAAATACTTTTAAAGATGTTTACTTGGCTAAATACATTGTCTACCAAGTGACCAAGTGAGAGCAACTTTCAATAAATGTAAATTCTAAAATTTCTAAAAGTTTTTTGTTGCCACCTGCATCTCTTTATTGAAAGAAACAGTGTTGTTTTTGTGGCTACATTTTTTAAATTAAGTATTGAAATACATACTGTTCTCTTAACTTGAAAGATGTTTCATCATCATCGTTTACAGCGATTTTCAACATTTGTAAAAGTTGTGATTTAAATAAAATTCGTTTTAATTGTTAAAAATGCTTATTTTGTTTTTAGCAATTTTAAAAATTTTTATAAGAACATAAAAATTATTATTTTATTAGAAAAACGGCAAACAAATTTTTATGGCTAAACAAGTTGAAAAATGGCTAAAAAAAATGGCTAATGGCTAAATTCATTTTCTAATGGCTAAACAGGGTGAAAAATGGCTTAATCTAGCCACTAAATGGCTAAATTGGCAAAAATGAATAAGTGTGACCGTAGCTCAAGTATATGTTAAGTTTGTAGTTCCGTATGTAAAGCCCCCAAAAAAAACGATTCTTTTCTTCACATAGTAAAAATGTACTATTAAAGTACTATTACTCTAGTGAAACAAAATATGACCCAGCCATTAAGCTGGGCTTCGCTCTTAGATCTAAAAGAAAAATGTACATTTGTGCCAAAAGTTTATTAAATTTTCTTTAAAATTGGGACATGTACTTTAGTAACAAGTTCTACATACTTATGTAATTCTATCTGTTACATGGTTACTAAGAGTAGTTAAGAGCTTTGGAGCTACTAAAAAGACAGTTTGTGCAGTAATTTAAATTTTCAAAAAAGTTATTTTAGCTACATTTACTCCGATTCTACTATTTTTAGAAGATTTATGGGGTTTGAATCGAATGAAGGTAATAAATTCTATATGGATTAATGGTGGATCTATACCAACAAAATTCATTAGTATAGGTTCACACTATAAAAGTTTTCTTTCAGAAAATCTGAGTTTATTGGTGAGAGGAGAAGAAAACATGCCATTCTTCTCTTCCCTCTCACCAAAACACTTAGAATTTTTGAAAGAAAAATTTCATAATGTGATCCCAGCAGTCTTATTTCGTAATTCGCTTAAGCTAAATCTCTAAAAATCTATAAAGTTGATTTAGCGATTTTTGGCTACGAATGCAATTCTTTAACCTACATTGCTTAAGATATGAAGGCGAATATTACGTCCAGCAGAATTCGCCTGCTGGACAAGCATTTGACAAGTATATTTGGCCCTAAAGGCATTTTAGCGATCGAGATTAAGCTTTAGCTAAGCGAATTACAGAATACGGCTACATATTTAGAGTTGTTATTAACAAAACCGATACTTACTGATTTTATATATATATGAGGCATAGAGCATGGGAGCTGTGCGCGATAATACCCTTTTAAAACGACAAAAAAACAGGAGTCTAATAAATCAGAGTATTTGCAGAAAAAAATATTAGTATATCGAAAAAAAACAATTGATGGAGTTTTTAATGATGACAAAAAATTTACTTTTGTCTAATTTAGTATTAATGGTAGAATTTTTAATGCGGGAGTCTATTTGTATTGGGTTAAATAACAAACCGATTTTCACTAATTTTATGAGACTCAAACTATAAATTTTGGGTGTTACAAATAGCAGCAAAAACTTATAATACCTTTTAAATTCACGTTGCTATACGACAAAAAATTTAAAACAACAAGCAAAACTTTGATTGACAGACAATCTTTGACAGTTGAATTTAATAAATGTCAAAACTGATAATCGCATATTTATGAAATTTAAAAAAAAAAGCTTTAAATTTCAACAACCAAAAAAATACAACAACTAATTATCAAATGATTGTTTTAAAACAATTCACGTTTCATTAAAGCAAAGCAAACAGTTTATGAAAATAGAACTATGTATTTTTTTTATTAAAACCTACTTAGAAACACTGGCACTTTTTTAATTCTCTTATCTTTGACAGCGACCTCTGCTTAAAAAATAAAAAACAAATAGCCCAAAACAATTAAATTGTTTAATTTAGTGTGAAAAAGTTTCCTCGAGCTCGTTTTATCTTAAAAAATTATCTTCATTTTTTTGTCAGTAAATGGAGGGTTGCCAGTTTTGGAGTTTTCCCCCAGATTTAGGAGGTTTTATTTAATTTAGGGGCCATAAATTTATATTTAGGGGATTTCTTTATTTGCTTGTCGGTACAAGAACTAAGTAATACTATATTTTACAGCTTGTTCATAGTTGGGTTAAAATAGCTAGATTCCCGCTAAACGTATATTAAAATCGCAAGATTTCACGAGAAAATAGCTACATTACCATCGTTGGATATAATAACTAAAAGTACCATATTTTGCAAATGCTCTCGTTTGCCTTCTTAGTAGTTAGTTTAGCATCAACATTTTTAAATGGTTTCCTGTTAAGTGACGGTTTTTCTTTGTTTTGTGGAATTTAAAAAATTTAAGTTTAAAAAGTTGTACATGTAACAGTTTTTTTTAAACGACTTATTAAGTGTTTGTTATACCCGATTTACACTACAAATAAATCTAGTACTTAAAAGATTTTGAGCAAAATCAAGCTGTTTTTGACTAGACTTCCTATTAGTGCTATACATACACAGTTTTTGCGGCAAGTTCTTACTGGATATTATTACTTCGCGCTAAATTACAGCAACAAATACAACAACAAGAATGGCAGGTGGCATGGATTGCTTCGCTGTGCTTTTTTACCGCTAATTTGTAATGTTGTAAAAAAAATGCAATTACAAATGCAATTGCAATTGCGAGCATAGGACAAAACAATGAACGACCATTAGAGTAAAAGTCCGCTAGATTGATTAGCTTTTGGGTTGAGAATCAAAACCAATTTAGAACATTATATAAAGTTGCAATAAAATACCTTATAGCCAGTCCCTGCTACTACGGTACCACGATAAATATCGATAGTAGAAAATATCGATAGTGACTAGATTTGGACGAAATTTGCTCAATACCTAGAAGTATTTAATGACGCAACTACATATGTTTTTTAAAAAATTTGTCAAGGACCGGAAAACGTTTTTTTTTATGCTTTTAAAAAATATTTATCATTAAAGCTTCGTTCACAGTCAAAAAAACATTTTCATTTGGTGTTCATAATAGAGCAACAATTTCTTTTGCAACCACACACATTTTGCATTAAGAAACTGTTTGCAATTTTTAGCCACAACAATATTATGCATTTATTATTATTTTTTACAACATTTTCTTAAAATTTTCATTCAAAACAAAATAAAATTATTTTATACGTCAGAAACAATTTCATACAAATTGTTGCTGAAGTTCTAGTTGACTCAACTTTAGTTACATTTTTAAAAAAATTTTAGTTACATTTTTGTTCTTAAAATGAAAGGAAAATATATGAAATACTTTGGGAAGAAAAAACGAAATTGTTTCTCTGATTGTGAACGAAGCTTAATGTTCGAAAAATAAAAAATTTGGTTTAGTATTGTTTCTTTATTAAAGTGTTTTCACACCTAAAGTTAAAACCTGGTTTTAACATTAAAACTATTTACAGCTGATTTTGCGTTCACATTACAAGTTTTATTAAATCAGGTTTTAACTCACAGTTTGTCTAATAATTTTTTGCAAAATAAAATTCATTTTTCGTAGAATTAAGAAAATTTATATAAGAAAAGAATGAAGTAAATGCTTGGGAATAAAAAAATTTTATATAAAAAATAAATTTTCGAATATTTCATCGGTTTGACGTTTTTTTATTTTTTTAAATTTATTTATTTTTATTGAGCGCCATCCCAGCTAGCATTTGGGTTATAATTTTTTGTTAATATTACCTAACTGAGTCTTCTTAGATCCCATTTGATAATTAAAAACTGATTTATCCCTTGACCGATTGAAAGAGTTCATATATCGTTACTTATAACGCAAACGGCCCTTACTTACCAAAAATTAAAAATCATGTTTATCATTGATTCTGATGTATTGCATCAACACAAATGTACGCAAAATTTGGAAATTTTGGAATCTTCCGACAAAAATTTGCGATTTTATAAACAAAAAACAAACAACCAAATCTACGAAAGATTAAAGGCCTTATTCATAAACAATATTCCATGCTTATAACAGATTTATAAGACAAATTTGTTTAATTAACCTTTAATAAAACTGAAAAACTTTTTATGAAGAAGATGGTAAATGATTAACGCTAAAAGCCCAAGCTAACCGTGTGCATAATATATAATATGATATCTTCAATATATTAAAATAATGATTTCTTAATATTTTTATATATTATGTATTTTTGTTCATTCGTGTTGTTAAATTAAAAGATAAAAATATAAATTTTCGTGTCAGCCAAACATATTAAAAGTTTGGCTAAAAAAAGCACAATGATTACTGTCATTTAGTGAAAATAAATGTAAGTGCGAATGGTTTCTTATTTCATTTACGAGAACCTGATAACTTTTGTTGGATTTAAAATAAAATATTTTTATATAATCAATGGGCACTTTTATCAGAGAAAAAAAATTAAAAAATTATTTAATATATAATTAAAAGCTACATGTGTATAAATTTACGATTAAGAACTGAGACGAAAAATACTAACTAATGATTATTAAAACTATCATTAAAATGCTCAAAAAAGAATCAGAAAATTGCATTGCGAATAATTATTTGAGGTGATAAATCGGTAGTGTAGCATTTTCTCACAAAAAAAGTATTATTTATGATCGAAAAATGCTGTTATGTGAAGCTGATTCCTAACAGATTCGATTGTGATATAAAATGCTTGCTGGGACTAAACACTAACAGCTGTTTTCAATCTTTTTACCTTGGTAGTACTCATAGTATAATAAGTACCAAGTATGTTCATTAAGGAGAGTTTTCATTATTTACCCATGTTATGTCAAAATGATTTATTTGAATTCTGACGCTTGTTTTAATTTTTTTCCATCTTTTCTATTATTTGACGTTAAATGGGTTTTGAAATTGAGAACAAAATTTCTAATGACTATACCTTGTACTTATTCTACCATCATGGTATTACTGAATTTAGTACAACTAAAACATGGTTGTGTTTCATAAAATCTACTTAAAACCAAATCAAAAAAGGTTTTAAGTTGGTTTTAACAAAATTATTTTGTATGGTAAAACCAGGTTTAAATGATTGGTTTTTTCGTTAAAACCAAAATTTGTGTTAAAACCTTAAGTGTGAAAACACTATTAAGTTCAAATATGTAATAAAGTTCTTAAAAAAAAGTTTTTAAGAAAAATATTTTTATTGTACCTACTTTTGTACAAAAAATTAAATTTAAAAAAATTAAAAACAAACAAACAAAAAAAGATATTTATTTTTCATTAGAATATTATTTTGTACATACATGAAAAGAAAAAAAGAACAGAAAACTCAAAATTGAATGGCAAAGATAAAAATTATGAGATAAGATTGTAAAGATTAGTTTATCATTTTTTTAACACTATTAAGCCATTTTTATTGTTTTTTTTTAACCGATCTAGTGATTTCAAATAGATTTTAGAGTTTGTTTCTCATTATTTTCGCGAATTTTTGGCATGTCCGCGATAGAAGCGATTTTTTCCTGTAAATTTCTGATTCCAAACAGTTTTAACGATTTATAATAAATAGCAGACTCTGCTGTCATGTCGCTGTTTGCAAATTTTCGCTTATTTTGCAACTTTTACCAAATTTTTGCCATTCCTTATAGTTCCGTATTGCGAATTTGCGCTATTTTTGCAAACTTTTCCGAACTTTTGCAATTTTCGCGTAACTTTGTTGCTCTTTGAGGCACAGTTTGTTAAAAATATAATTTTTGGTCAACAAACTATTTATTTGATTTAATGAAAAAAATTTATCAAAATTACACTCAACAAACCATATTTAATAATGAAATAATAAAATATTTCTTAATATTCAAAAAAAAAAAAATATTTGAATCAAAGTAAAGACAGTATTTTTTTTATTCTCATTCGCTCTACAGTTTTAGTTGAATAATATCTTTAGTTTTTCCAAAGTCTTTGAAAAAAGGTTTCCTGATGATCTGGCCTAAGCAACCAGCGAAATGCGAATAGGAACTAGCTTCTTTTACCACAATAAATTTTAGTGTATTTATCAAAGAATAAAAATTAGGAATTTATATTAGTTTGACAAAATAACGTTCATAAATTCATCAATCTGGCCAAAGGAACGACTACAACAATATCTTTTTTTGTGTTTCTTATTTTTGTTAAACTGATAGAAAAAAAATTTATTTTGTACACATGAGTTTTGAATTTTTTAAATGAAAAACTTAAAGTTTAAGTTTTCGCTACCTAATTTTGATGCCTGTTCTATATACATACCTAATTTAATTACTGGCCTAGATTATTTTAATTATTTCAAAAAACTTTGATTAAATTTTAATACAAATTTATTATTATAATTTATATATTAAGGGGAATATACGGAAAGATAAACTCACTGTTTATTGTTGGTGTTTTTGTTTTAGCTTTGATATTGTTACAAGCAGAATTTTGAGTGTTTATAATTCTTATTCGCTTTACAGTTTTATATGTATAATATTTTTGGCTTTTCTAAAATCCTTGGAAAAGGTTTCCTAATGATATGGGCTAAGTAACCAGTGAATTGCGCATAGAAACTCTCTTTTCCTCAACAATAAATTTCAGTGTATTTTTCAAAAATAAAAATTAGAAATTTAGCATGTCCTGTAGCCCGTTTCTGTATTTCTCGCATCGTAAAATTTTCCGACTGAAACCAGTGAATCGGGACAGAAACAGTGAAAAATGAAACAAAAAATGGTTTTTCTCACACAAGTGTTTCTGTATCTTTTTTTTGCGAGAATTATCTGTCATTTAAATAATTTTCCAGCAATTATTGGAAGGATGCGAGAAAAAGTGTTTCTATAACAATATTTTGCGAAAAGTTTTTTTCAAGAACTGTCAAAATAAGTCACATTTGAAATTGGTGGCGAGAAAAACAAAATGTAGATATTTTGAATTTAAAATATGTTTATATACTATTTTTTTTTAATAAATTAAAAAATAGAAGGAATATAAATGATAAATTCATAATTTATATGATGAAAATAAACAAAAAACAATTGTTATATTTTGTTAGTTTAAATTTTTGTTAGCCTTCTCTTGTTTTGGTTTTAATCGGTGCTGCCAGATAAATTTGTGTCAAAATCGTCAATTTCCTGAGAAAAAAATAAAAAAGATCGTCTTTTTTGTAAATAATTATTATTTAATAATTGAGATATAAATCTTTAATTTACCTATTCCTATTTTACAAGGGTTGTGCCAAAAAGAACAAATTCAAAAGTAAGTCATTTTTTTATCGTAATACATCCAGAAAAAAGTAGTTATCGATGTTCTTATGGAAGAAAGCTACTTAATAACGAGTGAAAGAAGCTATCCATTTTGAAAAAGCTTTTACTGGGAGACAAACAAATTTCTTTCTTGCCGGAATAATGGTTTTGGCACAAAAGTGTACATATAAGATAAGAATATCAAATATCAATCATATTTTGTATATGTATATAGGAAGTGTTATATGTTCAAAATAAGCCAAGTCGGTCCATTACTTTCCCACGAAATTTTGCTTTTGCCGATACATTTTTTAGGGAAGAAACAAACAATTTCGAGGACAATTTTCACAATAGGGATAAATATAAAAATTTAAGCAGCCTTGTTTCTACAGATATCATTTTTTCTAATAAACAAACATATAAAAATATTTACAATTATCTTATTTCGAAGACTAAGGGGCTTATAGTGTAAAACGCAACGCCAACAATTTCATTAAAAGCAAAAATAATTTAAAAAATATTTTATAAATTTGTTGTTGCTTTCTACAGACATTCATATTATTTTTTTTTTTTCAATTTTCAACGCCACAAAATAGAAGTGTTTGAAATTTAAAAGTTTAAGATAAATTTCTATAGAAAGTAACAACAAAATTACAAAACGTCACTTTGTTAATATCGAAACACAAAATCGTCAAGATGACGATAACTCGTCAAATCTGGCAGCCCTGTTTTTATTATATTTATTTCTTTTGTTGACGTTTCGCTTTTATTTGACACTTAAGTACTGGAAATATTCCAGTATAAACAGAATTTGTTGTGTCTGTTTTCGCATTCAAATACAGAAACACTTTTATCTCATAAATCGAGAAACGATGGAATTTTTTGTTTCACACTTCATGTAAGAAATTTTACGATGCGAGAAATACAGAAACGAGCTACTGGAGTAATTTTATTAATAATAATTTATTTATTTTATGTTTTTTATACAGATTTCCAGGATATCCAAGTGATGATCTTTGTTGGTTTTGGATTTTTGATGACATTTTTACGCAAATTCGGTTACAGTGCCACAGGTTACTCCCTTTTTTTGGCAGCTTTGGTTGTGCAATGGTCGGTTTTAGCTAAGGGCTTTTTTGCTATGGAGAATGGTGTCATTAAGTAAGTAGAATAGAAGTATCATAACATCGATTCTTTAAGTCAAGATTTATTTATTATTTTCTTTTTGTAAAACATTAGTACACTTTTGCATGTTTCTTATATTTTTGCTCTTCTGTTATAAAACTCACCTTCATTTCCTATTTGGCTTTTTTTCTCAATAAATAAAGCATTATAAAATTTTGTTTATTATATTCTTTTTTAAGCATACAAAGAATTTATTATTTTAAATCTTAACCTTTTTTGATATTTTAATCAGGCTAAAGTTCATTGAATTTAATTTTCATTAAATTATTTTTTATGAAGAAAGGATTTTTACAACATGAAATGAATTTAAATTTATTAAGGTCCGTTTTATATAAAGAATATTTATTTAAAAATTATCCAATATTTCGCTATCTCAATGGATAGCTTCTTCAGGGATTTTTTGGTTTTTTTATATTTCAAACAATTTTATAATATTTTTCATTTTTGGCTGGTGCGGGAATCGAACCCAGGCTTTCACGGACAGGTTACCCCTACATGTTCCAATGCAACCACTCAATCTCCTCAGAGGAGTTTGTCGTTTAACACTCACAGCCATTGATGACTGCTTTCAGTCAATAGTCAAACATCAATATTTAACCAAATTGTATTTAATCGAAATTTGCTTTGAATGATTATCTACTTTAATTGATTTACATGTTCTTTCTTACTTTTGTTACCTTTAAAAAACAATTATGTACATTAAAAGTTCACTTCACATACACTAAAAAAACAGAACACGCAAGCTAAAAATTCACTACGTGTTCACAAAAAACTACAAAACAAGTACCTAAAAAACACACGCGTACGCTAAAACAAGATCGGTAAGTTATCTTAGTGATTGTGTTTGCAAGCTCGCAATGGTTGTGTACCGTATTTATTTATGTAGAAATTCACAATTACAAAAATAAGATCAAGACTTTATGTTTTAAAAAAATACATTACGTTAGTGTACAGTTTTTTCGAACTCTGTTTATGAGACTCGCCCATATTTATACATGTACTTCCTTACTTCTGTTTCCTTTAAAAAACAAGTATGTACATTAAAAGTTCACTACACATACACTAAAAAACAGAACACGTAAGCTAAAAATTCCCTACGTGTTCACAAAAAATACAAAAAACACACACGTATGCTAAAACAAGATCGGTAAGTTATCTTAGTGATTGTATTCGTAAGCTCGCAATGGTTGGGTACCGTATTTGTTTATGTAGAAATTCACAATTACAAAAATAAGATTTAGAGTTTATGTTATGTTTATGTACAATATTTACGACCTGTAGTCAACTTAAAGGTTATCACAATTTTAAGCCAACTTACAACATATGTTTGCATACTTATTTGAATGTCAAAATTCTAAACAGATAAACTCCTTATTGGCAATATAATTAGTTATGTATTTGTTAAACAGATATTTTTTATCGATTTTAAGCTCTTTACTTAATTTTTTATAAGACTTAGGACTGCAAACTACAATACTTCCCGAAACTGGCATTTGTATAGCAAATGTCAATTATGGACCAACAACTACAATTATGAAAGGGCTAAGTTTTGTATAAGATTTTATCTCGATACCAATCTCTGTTAATATTTATTATAATTTTTGAGAGGGATTGCAACATGGACTGACTCGTACATAGCTTTTAAGAATAATATCGAGCCCTTTTTGCGATTATATCGTAAGCGACAAAAGGCAAAGCTTACAGGAGAAGTGTTTTTATTTATAATTTTCAAATTGGATATTCGTATTCGGCGAATTTTGACGCAGATATTCGTATTCGCATTCGTATTCGGTAATATTAAAAATTGATATTCGTAACATCACTAATATATACCACAGGTGGAAAATGTTATTTATAAGACGTTTTTCGAAAAATCGCTTTTCGATTTTGTTATCTATTTACCATTCCTTAGTCTGGTACTTTTACTTTTAAAGTAATTTTTTGTATACACTTGGTTTTTTCCTTAAAAATACGCTCTTTTCCTCAAAAGCATTTTTTTTTTATTTAAAAGAGCAGCTTTCTATTCCATTTTCTTAAATTTACTTTTATCAATAAATTCAAATCATTTCGTTTCCTCCCTTTTTCTCATTAATTCTCTTATTAAATTAGCCATTAATTAGCAAAAGCAATTACAATCCCCTTTTTCATTTTACCTTTTTTATTGTCTTTTTTATTAAAGACACAATCATTTTTACGTTGTAATAATTTGCAGTAGTTTGTGTTGCACTTAATCTTAAACAAATGAAGAAACCGTGCAGCAAGCAACAATGCCATGAACAATAACAACAGCAGCCAACAACAACAACAAAGCTGCAACAATACAAAATAACTAATACTGGATATAAACTTAAGCTCTCATTCAACTTTAAACCATTAAAAATTCCCATGCACTCTTTTCAATTTATACGTACATGTCTGTGAACGCTTCTGTCTGTCTTCTCGATTGTCTTTCTTGAATGCGTGAACTTGTTCATGCACGCGGTCGGTAGATGAAAATGTATGCAATGCACAGTGGGACTTGTGGTGGAAATGGTCGTAACAAAAACAACCTCGAACCCATTTAAAAAAAAAATTAAATCGATTTCAAAACTAGTATTAAAAAAAACCTTCATTTTAACAGTTTCCAGAAAACTGCATTTTATTTACTCCTAAAATTACGAGGGAAAAGTACAAACAAAAAATATTTTCCTTTTTAAGCAAGATTGGTGGGAATCTAAGCTTTTGTTTTTATAAAAGAAAAAATTTTGGAAATTAAATTTTTATTTTTAATTTAAACCTACTGTGCAATTTTGCGTGGCATTTAGAAGTTAACAATAGAAGGAAATATCAAAAACTCATTTAGACAATGCAACCAACAAGAAATCTTCAAGATATTTCATTCATTCGAATTTTTGAAAGGATAACATACTCGTATATGCAATCGCATAGAAATACACTGAAAGAAAAAAATGTGGGTAGTTTGAATTCAGTTAATTCAAATACATATATAAATTTAATTATGATTTTAAGCTCCTTAAGCATATTTGTATTGTTTTGGAGATTTTTTTTCAAATTTAGAAATTTTCTTGGCGATTTCTTTAAGTTTCAAGTATTTTTTATCTCGTCTGAAAGTAAAAATATAAAAGAAAAACTTTAAATTTCTTTAATGTTGGCGATTTTTGCAAAGTTAAAATATTTGTTGTAAAAATTTTTATTAAAATATTTTTTTCACAAATATTTTTGGAACTTACTAGTTTTATTGTCAAGTTAAAACCATTTTTTTATTTTTAAATTTTGGGGGGATTTTCAATCAGCATAATATGCTATATTATAAATAATTATAAATTCATAACGGTACACAGTGTGGCCCTTTAATTTTTATAGATGATGCAAATGATGCCAACGAATTCATTTATTAAAAAAACGCTATATGAAAAAAATGTAGCTTGAGCTTTTTTTGCGGTTGTGTCTCGATATTAACAAAAGAACTTTAAAACAACCGCTCATTTTATAACTTATAAAAATCGTTAAAACAAAAGAAAATATTGAAAAAATCGCAAAAAGATTAAATAATTGCATTAAATTACACTCGTCAACAAAAGGCAAAAAATTCTTTGTTTCCTCCGATTTTTTTCTTTTTGTCTCATAATTTTTCCGTAACAGCTTTTATTTTTTAGTTATAGCCCAGTAAAAATTTTTTAAGATTTGGAAGCAATAAACAAGTATACTTAGGGTTGCCAGACGACCTGGAATGGCCTGGATTGTCCAGTTTTTTGGGTGTTGTCCAGGTTCCAGCTAAAATGCAATCTGTCCAGTTAAAAACTTTATTTTAATATGAAAAATTAGTTTTTTATTAATTATATTATTTTATTATTAAATTATTATTTTGAATAGAACAAAATCTGATACTAAGAAAAAATTTGAAGAAAAACATTTCTAATTTGCCAAAAGATATTCGAATTAATAAGATACGGTCCGGTTTTTAAAAATGCGATAAAAATAACGTACAAAATTTATATAGATTGATCTCGTTTGTTAGTCATGCCAACTAGCAATACTTTTTGTGCAAGGGCTTAAGGTATTTCTAATAATCTCTACTCTACAATTTTAATAAGATTTAATTTTGATGAAAATTGCAAAATGTTCCAAACATTTTTGCTTACAACTAAAGTAATAGAGTTATTAAATTCTTCAAATAACAATACAAAAAAAATAAACAAATAGTTATCAGCCATATTCTGCAGATCGAATTCGAGTAAAATCAAAATCGAACAAAGTTTGAAAACGATCCAGTGTTTAAAGTTCATTAAATAATTTTGTTTTACATCTTCATACTATGAGTACAGCTTACTTCATTAGAACTTATCTTAAAATAAAAAAACGACGGTAATTTAAACAAAAATTTAACTGGAAGTCTCCATTGATTTTAATATCCCTCAGGGACCGTAAATTACAGTTATCCGGAAAATTTTAACATAAAAACTCTTTATGTTAGAGCCAACGGCGACCTATAGTGTCATATGTCAATAGATTCGTACTGACGAGCTCTTTCAGAATCTGTGACCTTAAAAAAAAAGAGTTTTATTTTTTGCGTCTAAAATAAAACTCTTTTGAGGAGTTTTATTTTTTCCGTCTAAAATTAAACTCATTTAAGGAGTTTTATTTTTTCCGTCTTAAATTAAACTCATCTTAGGAGTTTTGTTTTATCCGTCTAAAATAAAACTCATTTTAAGAGGAGGAGGAGGAGTTATTGCTAATTTATACAAGTAAGGACAACAAATTTTTTTTGCCCAGGGGGCAAATTATGGCAGTCGTGATCGAATACTTTTTCGATTCGAAAGCAATTCAATTTCTAATTCTTTCAGTCCATACTGAACGGATCGAAATTATTTTTTTGGTGTTGTAAAGCATTTATTTGAGTTTTCAAACACTGAAAAAATAAAACCGATTCGTTCAGTATTGACTGAAATAAAATTGCTTTCGAATCGAAAAAGTATTCGATCACGACTGCCATGATTTGCCCCCTGTATTAAAAAAAGAGGGTTATCAATCGATAACTGCCTTAGAAAAAGGTATCGATTTCATAGAACGCTTTTTTCATCCTAATTGTCATTTTATTCCTCTTCATGTTCCCTATCTACATTAAGGGAGTTCATATACAGACGAAAAACATATCGGACCAATCTGCTAGTGTTTGATAATTCAAAATTTATTTGCTTGAAAATATTTTTAAATGTCAAAAACAAATTAACTAATTATCGAAATTATTTGTTGAAAAAATCAGATTTTTGCAATGAACTTAGTGCAAAATAAATTGTTTTAATATGCAAATTTGTTTCTGACGGTAAAAATAAAACTCAAACGAGTTTTATTTTTTGACGGAAAACATAAAACTCCTCAAAAGAGTTTTACTTTAGACGGAAAATATAAAACTCCTAAAATGAGTTTTATTTAAAACGGAAAAAATAAAACTCCTCAAATGAGTTTTACTTTAGACGGAAAAAAATAAGACTCCTAAAATGAGTTTTATTTTATGATGGCGAAATAAAACTCCTCAAATAAGTTTTATTTTATTAAGGTAAAATAAAACTCTATTTTTAAGAGTTTGCTTTGACGTTGGAAAATAACTGTTAAAAATGGAGTTTTTTTTAATTTATAAAATAACTGTTATTAAATAATTTTTTTGATATCACTTATAACCGTTACGGTCCCTGATTTCACTCGATTTCCATAACATCGCAGTGTTAATTAATAACTATATACCAAGTTGAATTTATATATACGGTAGCAGCAATACAAAAACCACAGAAACAACAGATGTTTACGGCTCGAAATGTCAACTATTTATAAATAAAATATTATGAAACACCAAAACAAATTGTTTCTAACTGTCAAAGTCAGCCGGCTTTTTGCTGCCACTTGTAGTGAATTCGCACTGATTATAATTTTGTAACATGATATAAGACTGAATTTTTAGTGTTACATTACCTTACTTTTAAAATTTTTTTTTATGGCAAAATAAAATCTTAAGTAAAATTTTATTTTTTCTTATAGTTAAGTGCTTTTTCAAATTGTCCAGTTATTTTTTCAAAATCCAGGTGAATTTTTTCTATTGTCCAGTTATTTGACTTTTGGTATCTGGCAACCCTAACCTAACCTGCATCCTAACCGCTTAATTTTTGCTTCTAAAAATTAGTGCCTTACTCCACTGCTGCAAGAGAAGGCATACAATCCTACAATTCTTAAATGCGGTGCTCAATACTAGAAGAGAATCGCTGTTTATTCGTTTTTGAAGGTTACATTTTCTACTGCATTATGGAAGCAGTGAAATCATTCATTCTGTTGATAAAAAATAAAAAATTTTAACTTATTAAAAAACTATAATCCTTTTATTCCAAAAAATATTTCAGATTTATAAAAAAAATGTTAAGCGCTGAAATAACAATTTTTTTAATGCTTAATTTTTTCACTTATTTTGTACACGTAAATCATGATCAGTTTTCAAAGCGTGAAAAAATCGTTCTTTAGATCTCTACAGCAGAGCTTCTACGCGAGGGATTGTGAACAAAAATCTTGTAATGTTTCTTAGAAGTGTAAGCGCTTCACTCCAAATTCTTCCTTACATTACTTCATCCGAGGAAGCATCGGTTTTTGCTGGGAGCTAGCTACTAGCCTCATTTTCTATTTGTAGTTAGATTTTTGTTATTTATTGAACAATAAAATATATACTATTGTTGTTTTCCATATGGCTTTGCCAAGAGGATGTTGTGTGCTTATTCCAGATTATTTTTGCTAAATCTGTGTTGAATGTGTATGAATGAATTTGAAAAATATCGAAAACCTATATCGGACTTTGTGAAAACCGCGTTTCACCAATACTTGAAGCTGTGGGTTCCTCATATCGTATGCCAGAAATGTGTGGTATGTCTACCGTTATGGTCTAGTGGAAAAAGAGATGCTATAATGTTCGTAACACCCATGATTTAGAGAGAACCACGAAACCATCATGACGACTGCTATTTCTGCGTTGTGAAAATAAACGGAATTAACCCAGGGGATTGAAGTAATAGTCACATCCTATTTTATCTTTTGCTCAACGACCTCAATTCAAATTACGAGAGGTACAACCCAGCACATCTAAATCTTCTGTTGATCCAAATCTCTGTGAGCCCGAAGAGAGAAGACTCTGATTTAGACAACAAATTTATCCTTTCAGAACCTCAACTATTTAATAAGAAAGAACTAAAGGGCTTAGTAAATGGTCTGAACTTACGGAAAGAAGCTCTGAAATTTTAACATCTCGTTTTGAAGAAAAAAATTTGTTAACTCCGGAGACCAACATCACATGTTATCGTATCCGAGAAAAAAAAACTCTTGCCGTATTTTTCTTTAGAGAGAGTTTAAAGCATTGTTCGAAAATAAACAATACATTATTTAGCGTTCGGCTCACACATCCAAGAACGAAATCTATTTTTAGTGATTGTGTAGAGGAACACAACCCTTAATACCGTTCGTAACTATTTTTAAGAAAGAGTCCAACATTATATATTGTTCTGTTCTTCGTTAAAAAACAGAACAATTGTAGTGATACTGTTGACAAACATGATATTTTAATATTCTATAACAGCTTTTTGGCTTTTTGTTTTTTTTTATGTGTATGTATGTGTATTTTGTTTTTGTAAAAAATTGTTGGTTTTTTTAACACCCAAAAGGGACGAATATTAATGAGCCGAACCGTACACAGTAAAGTTTGTGGATTTAAGAAAACAGTATTATTTTTGTGTTCGAAACGCTATTAGCGTTTGTGTTTTCACAAATCAAAAATCTACCGAACCGAACACTAAGGAGCGATATTTAGTGTTTATTTTCGAACACTGGTTTAAAGTGTGTTTTGCTTTCAAAAATTATGGAAAAATTTAAGTATCAAGACCACAACTGGGTCATTTTTGTTGATCTGAAAATGGTTTAATTTATTTAGGGTCACCAAGTGGGGTTCCCTTGTTTCATGAGTTCCCTTGTTTCATGTGTCTCTGGGGCAGTCGTGACAAACAACACCATCGGCCACAAAAAGTTAAGCCAATGCGGGAAGAGCTACGTTGGTACAAAAAAATGTTATAAACTTTCCTTTAGTTAGCCGAGACCGCATCATATACTTCCACCATTTCATATTAAACTCGGCATAATTAAACAGTTTGTGAAGGCCCTTGACAAAATTGGCGAATGTTTCAATTTTGTTTTTTCAAGAAAGTTTCCAGGATTAAGAACAGAAAAGTTTAAAGGTAGGGGCATATTACGCATTCGATATCTTTTTTTTTTTTTTTTTGATTATGAGTAATTTCGATATGTTACATATTTTTGTTTCTATAAATTTTTCTGAAAAAAAAAATTAATTTCTTAGAATAAATTAAATTTTCTCTTTAGACAAAAGGCGTGACTTTGAATTTGTATTATTTCCATTAAATTCAATCACGACCTTCAATTTTAAATTAAAAAAATCTACCACAATTTTTTTTAATATTTTTGTTTCTTGTGATTTCCTTGCAGCCTCTCTTTGGAAAATATAATTGATGCTGATATTGCAGCAGCCGTACCTTTAATTAGTATGGGTGCTTTATTGGGCCGCACCACACCCATCCAATTGCTTTTTATGGCCTTGTTTGAGGTGGCTTTATTTGCAGCCAACGAATATGTTGCTCTACACATATTTAGTGTAAGTAGTGAAATCCTAAATTAAGATTAATTTTTATCAATTTAAGGAATTTAAGACACTGTGGTACGACAGAAGCTTAAATAAACAAAAGCCTCTTCAAAATTAATAACAAGTTTTTGGAGGCAAACTATTTTCCTTTAATTTGTTAAGTCTAAGCTCTTTGTTGTTTCACTGGTTCTCTTCATATATGTACATATTTGATTATCCCCTCTCCACCCATAGATCTGTGACGTTGGTGGCTCTATTACTGTTCACGCCTTTGGTGCCTACTTTGGTTTGGCTGTAGCTCTAATGATGCGTCCGTCTAAAGATCAAAATGAGCCTGGCAAATACGAAGGAGCCAATTACACTTCTGACATATTGGCCATGGTTGGTACACTGTTCTTGTGGATCTATTGGCCAAGTTTTAATTCTGTTTTAGCCAACGGTACAGGCCAAGAGCGTGCTATTTTGAACACGTATTTGTCATTATGTGCTGCAACAGGTAAGCATGTATTATAATCATTATAAGAGGCATATACGTAGGTGAATGAAAAGCAAACGCACAAAATACTGTGCTAAAGTGTTTTATTTCCTCGTAGACATTTCATTACAGGAGATACACACACACATTCACAGATTAAGTTTTAAGCTATACCCAACAAACACGGAGGTTTGATTTCAAATTGAAAATGATTTTGATTTTCTTAAACGACAAACGTTTGATAATGATTTGAAAATTCTCAACAAAAAGGGGAAATTATTTTCAAATTGTAAAATGCCTTTATTTTCAACTTGCTTTTAAACGTAATTCTCAAACGTTTTTCAAATGTAGATTATAATACAATGTGCAACATAAATAAAAATATTTTATTTTTGTAAATTAAATTAATTATTTATTTCAATAAGCTGAGAGATAAACATTAGCTTTAGATAAAATAATGTTCATATCGTCCTCTAATTCTTGGAAAGATGAAATACTTGGCTCCCTTTTATTTTGAGGTTTGCAGAACTGCGATCATACAACACAATTATAATTTCTTAATTTTCCCGTTTTATTTTTTTTTTTTTAATTCGTATTCTTAATCATTGTAATTACTCACAAATAATTTTTATGTTTAACAAGAAATAAATCGTTCACTGGAAAAACACATTTAACCACAAAGAAAAATCTAACTTTAATCGCCATTTTTAATGTTTACATTTATTTTTCGCTTTAGTATTGTCAAGTTTAGTTTTGAATTGAACTTAACATTTGATACCAATTTGACATCAAATTGATAAAACATTTGATGTCAAATGTTTGTTTTTTTCAAATCATTATCAAATTGAATTTAAATGTTTAAATAAAACAATTGAAAAACGTTTGAGAATTGTGTTTGATGTCAAATGATAAAGTGATTTCATATCAAAGGTTTGACTTCGTGTTTGTTGGGTACTTGTGTTGTTATTGATGTTCGTCTTTGTGAGAAAACATGTACGTTGAGATACATTCATTCATTCACAGTTGCTACATGAATTCTAGTTGTATCAATTATTGTTGTCGTTTAAGGCAACTTACGGTACATTACACAACATCAATTAGAGTATCAAGGAAATCTTGAAAGGAAGGAAATGTTTGCATTGTTAAATTATAGTTGAATTATTTTAATGTGAAATTAAAGTATTAGGGAATAAAATGTTTAAAAAAAAATTACTGGATCGCAAATTTATTATGAAGTTGTTTAGAATATTCTTACATTTTTTTAACACATTTGCTTTAAGTAGGCTTGCCATTTCTGTTTTGAGAAAAAGAGGACGCCAGCATAAAAAATGTAGGACATTTGTTCGAAAAAAGAGGACACTTTTTAAACAACTTAATATTAATAAAATTAACGACGGCACACAAAAACTTAATTTGGGTAATTCCATGTCAAGTCAACCAAGAGTGGGACTCGACCCCTTTCGATTTGAATGCAATTTGGCGAGAGGGTTTATTTGATCCCATAAAGAACACATATCAACGAAAAACAATTTTTTAATTTTTTTTTCAAAAGTTATGTCATTCAAATTGTCATAATATCGCCGAATAAGCCGAATGTGTTGAGTTTATTCTTTTAATATCTCGAAAACTACTTTACATACGAAGATGATTTTTGTCAATTTAAAGAGAATACTTGAGGCTACAATAAATATATTGAAAAAAATGTATATGCAAAATATCAAATTTTAAAAATGGACTAAGTCAAAACCCTTTTTTTTGCTGATTTTTTTTTATATAATACTTCAAACTGTTTTTTAAAAATCCTTTGAGGGATGTGCTTTTTTTAAGATATGATTTTTTTTTCTTTCCAAAAAGAATCTTAAAATAAAATTTTAATATAATCATTTGAGCAATAAGTATTTATTTGAACATTGATAAGGTTGCTTTTGCTTATTTGTTCCATTTTTTTTTTGGGAGCTCCATTTTGGGCACATTCAAAGAAAAGTACCCTTTTTGTCACGTTTCGTCCCCAAAAATTAAATCATACCTATCTTAAAAAACCCGAGCACCTTAATCTTTTTTTTAATGAATTTTGTGAACTGTGATTTAAATCCAGGAACAAATTTACAATGAAGGTGTAAAAAGCCGGACAACCCCTGACACTTGATGAAAAAGAAGTAGGACTGCCCCGGATACCCAAAAAAAGAGGACGGTGTCCGGGGAAAAGAGGACGGATGGCAACCCTAGCTTTAAGTCTACTTTTAAAATTTTAGTTTCTTTTAAATTTCAGAGAATTTTGTGTATTATGTCCTTTGCTTGAGTGAAAAGGTATGACTAGGATTTATATATACAAAAGGTGTCAAAAAGCTTATCTACCATTCATGTTTACTCTTCATACCTTCCCTCACGCTTCATTCACAAACATTTTAAGTCATGACTTTTTCTTTAAACGCCAATCTTTATGACTTTTGCGACAGTTTCCGATTTGCTTAGACAATTGTGTTTGCAAGTCCAAAAGATCAAATCAGTTAGTCATAATTTTAAAGTTCTTTAAAATTATTAAATCTAAGAAAAACACAGTGGTTGTAATTGTTTTTCTAAAACTTATTGAAATGCAAATCCGATATCTAAGAAAATTTATATTATTACTCTCTATTTCATTAATTAAAACATTAAAAATTGCTTGAAATAATTAAATAGAGTTATAATTGAAATATGCATAAAATATTAATTTTCTTTTATGGTTTTAATTAATATTTTATAAACATGTGCCTGGATGTGGCCAGAGTGCCAAGCCATTTTAATCCTCTGTGTCCATAAACAAACAAACTCTTACCATTGAAAGCTTTATTAAATTTTGTACACACTACTACAGAAAATTACAAATTTCGAAAGAAATATTCAAATATTGAAGCAATAAAAATTACTGTTAACAAAAATTTACTCATAGATACTAACATAGAACCTTTATGTGTGTTAGTAAGTGCAGATGAGTGTATGTCTCTGTGTGTGTAATGGAGTAGGTAAATGTATACTCTCTATAATCATACATAATCATAATTATAATTATAGTTAAGTATCCTTAAAACTTAAATACCCACACAAGCATACAACAAACTCGCCCAGTGTGGGCGCAGTAGTAAATTATACTAACACATGTTTAATACAAACTCATTTACGAACATGTATGAGCAACACCAACTAAAACAGATGATGCTGAAAATGGTAACAACAAATACAAAATAAAGAGAGCACAACAAAAATCTAACGAACAAAAATCAATTAAACCTAAAGAAGTTTTGAAACTTTTACTAATGTTTTAACCAGGGAAACTGGAAATATGCTCTAAATAAAAAGCGTCTTATGTGCATTAAGTATGTAAAAAAAATTAAAAATGTGCTCTAAAAATTGTTAAAATATGCCCAAAAAACCCAAAGTGGCTTGTTTGAAAACAAAATAGTCAATAATATTTGCATTAAAAAAAAAACAAGTTAAAATTTATAATCGGTAAAGCCCATACACCAGAGTATGTTCAAACAAATTTTGCAGGCCGTGCCCCTTTTTCAGCCAATTAGCAGTCATGGACTCACCAAAACAAAGTTATGTTATAAGATTAAATTCATTTACGAGTTATTTGTGCCGAATATTATCTATTTTCACTGGATTTAAGGTACGGTCACTAAATTTTATGGCACTAAATATAAACATTTAAAAGAACAAATAAATAAGGTCGAGGTCCTTGACCTCGAGCTCAAAAGGAAAAAAAAAAAGTTCTTTTATTTAAAAGAACGTTAAAGCTGTTTACGTTTAAACTAAAAAACCCCGAATTAGATGTCTTATAGAAACAAAGATTTTATTTCAGAAAGATTTACGTGGACGGAGATTCAGCCAGACGGACGGAGGGACAGCGTTAGATCACTTTAAAAAGTGATTGTGCATCGATTTATATACTCAAGAAGAATCTAGATTTCTATGTATTACACGCATCAGTATAAAAGTTAAGGGTGGTCCAATTAATTGTAATTAAAACAAAAAGTTATCAGAGAATAATCTTAATAATTTTTATTACGATAGAAGGATCTATGACAATTATGTCTAAAACAAAATATCAGCCAAATCCTCGCCACGGCTTCAGCGGCATATCTCTATACGATGGTCCAAATTTTCAATGGCTCTGAGAAATAATTAAAGTTCAATTTCGTTAATATGCCGAACTATTTCATCATTTAGCTTTTGAATTCTTCTTGGCTTACTTGCAATCAAAGAAGTCCAACGGTGTCAAATCACATGGTCGTGACGGCCAATTTACATTGTGATGACGTGAGATAGCACGGCCATTGAATTTCTCGCACTAAAGAGTAATTGTTTCGTTGGCTGTATGGCAAGTGGCACCATCCTGTTGGAACCACATATCGTTCAGTTCCATATGCTAAATTGCTTGCCACAAGCTGTAATAAACACGCGATTGCGAAAGCCATTCACGGAAACTGCGTGGTCGACCTCATTTTCGTAGAATTGCGGCCCAATGACGCCGCCAGCCCATAAACGAACTGGTCGAGCATGCACAGGTGTTTTCACATTTTCTACAGACTCGATTTCCTGAAATTTGGGCCCAATTCTCTCGATTCTCACGAAATGCATTTTGATTTGAACGCC
Source organism: Pollenia griseotomentosa (assembly GCA_963931875.1). Taxonomy (NCBI): domain Eukaryota; kingdom Metazoa; phylum Arthropoda; class Insecta; order Diptera; family Polleniidae; genus Pollenia; species Pollenia griseotomentosa. The sequence goes on from OZ007562.1 coordinate 139,482,877, forward strand.
TATTTTCGTAAAAGGCTTCTTCAACAATCCTAACGAGCTGCTCAACTGTTTACCTTTCCATGGTTGAATTTGGCAAACACTGGACCAAAGAAATTTCAAATAAATTTAGGCAAAAAACTTTACGTTAAGCTGTGACTCACAGTTTACATCGTGCATTATGGCTGGACCGCCCTTTATCCCCCATATTTAAAACAAAGTTTAAATTCATTAAAAGCTATAAAACGGATACATTTTTTTGTTTCTGCCTTCATTGGACGGATTACCTGGTTATTACCTTTCAAGTGTTTCTCCATAAATTTAATTGTTTTTAAATACAGCTTTTAAGTAAAAATTAATCAAATGAAAGTAACAATAATTTATATAATAATGCATAATCCATAACAGATGCCGTTCTTTTCCGCATGGTTAGCGTCTCGCAGTTTTGAGTGTAAACATTTTTATTGTCCCTTATTCATTGAATGGGAATTTTGTCATACAAAGCACAATTTGCAAAAAGTTCGATTCGATTGCAAAGCTTATTTTGAGTTTGTTCAATCGATATCAACGTTCGAGAGATGTTTTGTACGCTATTTAAGTAAAGTCTTTGACAAAAAATACAACACAAATATTTTATTTAACGAAGCACTACTGTTCACATAAATAAATGCCGAAAGACTGCCCACGTCAGCCAAAAAAAAATCGAAAATAGTGAATTGGAGGGAGTATTATTTGAAAATTGTTCCCAAATTCTAAAGGAAGTTGCAAAATTATTAGAAGCGCTCACGCCAGGTCTGCCAGGTACTTTTTTTCCTTGTCCCCAAAAAATTAAAAAAAAAATCCCAAAAATCCCCAAATTAAAAAGCAAACCCTTAAAAAGTTAATATTTTTTTGTTTGTTTTTTTCTGACCAAATTTAAAATTTTTTTAAAAATAATAAGAAAAATTATAATAAGAAATCAACAAAAACCCCAAATAAAAATTTTTAGCAAAAACATTTTTTTTTTATTTCTGTATCGACTGGTTTCTGTATGTTTTTTAAAATCCTTTTTATGCGATACCAGTGAGGAATTACAAGCAGAACAATATACTGTTTTTAAAAACGAATGAGTCAAGTAATAAGAATTTGGAGCTCGTCAATCAGTTTTAGCCATCCTTAAAAGCAACAATAAAAATAAATATATTTATAATACTTTAATACTTCGATGCATTCTTTTTTCCAAACTTTATTATTTTGTCTTTCATGTTGACTTATTTTTGGGAAAGATATATTTACTTGAAAATTGCGTAAATAATAAAAAACGGGAAAATATATTAAAAATTTATAAAATCCCCAAAAAATTCCCGAATTTTTTTTTTGTAAATCCCCAGTCCCCAAATTACATTCTTTGTCCTTTGTTCTCGCATGAAATCCCAAAGTCTGGCAGCCCTGCCTCATGTAGCGGTTTAAGCGCAAAATCTTTGCTTGAACGCCATAAAAAGAGTGCGCGCAAAGAAAAAAACATGTTTGTGATAAACATATTCTAAGAGCAACATATTGTGATAAGATTTATGATTGTGGTCACCATATTACGATTATTATTGAATCATATTATGACCAAATATATTCGTAGTATTACATTATACTATTTTCCCTTAATCATATTATTGTCATGTTAATCATAATTTATTCATAATAAGAAAGAAGTAATCATATAATGATACAGTAGTGCTGTGACAACAATAAAAAATAAATTGAAATTTTTTTGCATCGATTTTTTATTTTGTGGTACTTTACAATTTTTTTTAATGTAAATACAATTTCTATATTTTTTGAATTTCTTTACACTTTTTTTTAATGAGTATTTATTTTTAATTGTTTAACCACCCACTCAAAATAGTTCAAATAATTCCACAGGCATATTTAAAACAAACGACACAACTGGTTTAAAATTTTTTTACCAATGGCGCTAACGTAATATTATTTGAGTAAACATATTTTGTTTGCTTCTTAAGCATACTATGACTACACGTATAGAGAGTTATCATGTTATGACTATTAAATATCATGAAATAGTTGTGAGTAATTTATTATGTTTTCAAATTTATTATTATTTAGTTGGTAGAACAATGATTATTTTCCGGTCAACAATACTCAAATTTATAATTACGATAAACATTGAAAAGTTTACAGTAACTATAATATTGTTGATATTAAATAAAATTTACAATTATTTGTGTACGACAACAATATATTGTTACAATTAACATTGTGTAGTTGCCGTAACCATGCCCAACCATATTTTTTCTCTGCGTGTAATTTTTGCATCGAATTTTTACTATCGCCATGAATACTTTAAGAGGAACAAATCACACAATAAGCTCGACCATTAAGAAAGTAATTTTTGCATCGATTCATTACTGGCGTTAAGAAATGAATTTATTACGACAACCTTCGTTCATGAAGCCAGGCCAGCCATTTAACGCAAAAGCCGAATATCAATGGGGCCAAGGTAATGCTTTGTTTTTGTTGCGAGCAGAAGGATCGCAACGATTATGAGCTACTCAAATTAAGCCAGACAATCACTGGACCCCTGTGCTGTATATAGTTAATTCAGTTGAAGCAGGTTCCAGCCGAATGTCACACAAGACATGATGGTGCTGTAATGTTCCATTAAGATTCGGCCAGAATTTAGAAAATTGTGGTTGTGTAGCCCTCCTTATGGTCCAGACAGACCATGCCGCGTTAGCCGAACATTTATTTCGATTGATGCAGAACGTCCCACTGTGCGATGGCATGCATTTTAAAACAAAAGACATGCGGAGCGGAGCAACTTCTTCTGAATTTTAGTGTCAGAAATAAATATATGCATTTATATTTTAAATTTGTATATACATCCTTTTTTATTTTATTCTTAACATAAACATTTCCCGGGAATTCCCAAATATAAAAGTAAAGTTTTCTGCGCAAAACCATTACTGAAAGACTTATAAACATTTAACGATTAATAAAAAAAAATAACAAAAAAACTTTAAATGCTGTAACAGATTTTGAACCTTAACTTAATCTGTATCTCTCCAAATTTTTAAAACACTAAGGGCTAAAAAATCAGAGCAAGTTAAACTCTCTTTTTGGTTTAAAATGTGTTTAAGCCAACAAATCTATAAATCACCAAACATATAAACCATCTTTAAACGCATAAAATTGGGCGTTTAAACTACCAATACAGCCCATATGAATTTGATAAGATTTATCGTAGTGCTGCCGCATAATAATTTTTTTATCAACATATAATACATGGGACACTGTTTAATAGTTGTTGAGTTTAAACTACATACAAATTCCAGTTTAGTTCAACTAAACTAGCGTTTAAACCATCAGTAATTTATTAGCCATAAGGCTGGGTTGTTGAGACGAGGAATAAGCAAGGTTGGCAACCGATACCAACCGGTATTGATACCGATACCGAAGTTAGTTTTTTGCATTAAATAACGGTATACGTATACCGTTTCCCTTAATACCGGTTTAAGGCCCGTTTTCACGACTTAACGATAGCTAAATGTAGGAAGTTATCGAACAGATAATGAGTTTTTAATTATCACAAGTTCCCTTTAATCTAAAAGAGAAGGATAAGCTAAAGAGAAAAACGTTCTACCTTTAACTTTTGTCCTATGGTTTAGATTTGAGATTGCCATATTATATTCACATATTTTTTATATATGGCAACTCAAATTATACGTATATCTTGTAAATGTAAAAAAAGTACGTAGTTGCCAGCTCGTATTTTTATTTTGGCAAAAATAATCGGTGTTTTCTTTAGAATTGCCACATTTTCAAAAATTTTAAGTTTTCTTTATACAGAAGTTGTGAAAATGAAAAATAGTTGAAGGTTACTTTATTCCTCACTAGTGCTAAAGGTACCGTTAACTATTTCGAACTTTATAGGTAAGTCGTGAAAACGGGCCTTATACCGGTACAATCGTTTCGGTATTAAAAAATAACATAATTTTTCAAGAAGAAGAAAATTAAAAGTGTCAACCCTTGTGCTACTGAAAAATTAAAATCATAGAATATAACAACAGTTCTACAACAACATTTATAGAATATGTTAAGGTGTAGTGCTTGACAGTTTGAAATACAAAAGTTCAAGTATAAAAACATTCCGTCAGCTTTCTGAAAATGTGTTTGTATGTGTGACACCGGGTTTGCTGGATGGAACATCAAAAAGTTTAGATATGATCATTAAAATACATCCAGCACACGTACGCGAGTGAATTTGCCAGCATGACAAGCATTTGATAATTGTATTCAGTTTTTATTGTTATTGTGATGTACGGTTTATTTTATTTTAATACCGATATATACAGAAATAAAGAAAAGTTCAATACCGATACCGAAATTCGTTTCGGTATCCAACCTTGGGTTAAGTTTAAACTAAGTTTTACGTAGTTAGTCTGAAACTCTGATTTTTCCGGAGAAATATGATTTTTTTTATTATTTCTTTAAATTTTGTATTAAACCTTGGTAATGGCGGCACAAATCTGCTTTCAGATTAACTAAACCTAGTTTAACTGAGATTTCAAATACCCAGCCTAAGTCTAAAGTGTCACCTTGCAATTATTTGTTTACATAAAGAAAGCCATATCAACGATATTCTAATCTGTACAGGTAGTTAAAAAGAATTATGTTGCAGAAAAAATTGTATTTTAATGTTAAGTTAAGTAAATAATGCACCTTAAGCGTTTTTTTCTATTAGATGACTTAAAAAAGTCAACACTTGAACGATTCTTTTTCAATTGGAAGATCTGTAAAGGAGATAATTTTGAGTCTAAAAAAATATAAGAAAATAAGAATGCTTTATTCGGCTAAGCCGAACCTTCATTAGGGATTTTTCTGGGGTAGATTGAAAACAGGATCGGTGATAAATTATGAACTATTACGAACTGAAGAACAGGTGTTGCTAAGTTGACAATCCTTGTTCGTTCCGAGTCGTTTCAGTGCTGAAAACCGATTTTAGTTGGAATCGGTTGGCTGCTATTGTTAAAAAGTAGTAGCAGTTTAGCTATTTTGAGGTTAATCTAGCACTTCTATCTCCATTTTTGTAGGTTTTATTAAACAAGATAAGCTAGCAATACTGTTCCTTATACAAAGTGGATGCTCTTATTTGAGTTGTATTATCATTTCAGCTGATTTAGCTTATTCTGTTAGTTCGTAATACAATTTTCATTGTCTGAAATACTAAGATTATTTGATAATTTTTGGACACAAAGACAATAACCCAGACGGTCATGCTCAATAACTTCCCTACAGGGAATAATGCTTTTAAATCAAACTTGAATTTGAAATGGAAATAAAAGTCTTCCGAATTCGAGAGCTCTCCTAATACACGATTACTTACACATTTATATTTAATACCTAAACCCCTGTAGGTGGTTACATTTGTGCAAAAATTACATGTATTTAGGGTTAACTTTTTCAAATACTGTCGGTGGTTCAACTATTTTTAATGATGCTTGTTGATATTGCAGTTGTTGTTAGTTTAATGCTGGTTGCAGTTGTTTGTTGTTGTTGCTAATGTGAATAGTTTGTTCAAATTAACACCAAAGGTGTCGTTTTCTTTTTAGAAAAAAAAAAAAACACCCCCACAAAAACATTCACTCACAATCGCATACTCCCTGGCGCTGAAGTTTATTTTTCCAAAAAAAAAAAATTAACTAAAACAAAATTTTTCTTGGTCCTAAACAGCAAAATGTTTTTGCAATATTATACGAGCACAAACAAACAATCTGGTTAAACTTTACAATATTTGCTTAACAAGGAACAACAACAAAAAGAAGTAGCAGCAAGGCTTATGTTGTTTGATGGTTGTTAAAATTTTAGCTTTTACTCTTGTTGCTTCCTCTCTCTATCACAGCTTGATGTTGATTCAGAGTATGTTTAGGACATTTTATAAAAAAAAAAACAGATATACACTTAACAGAGGAAATAAACACTGCAACAAGCAAATTTTTTGTTAACGCTACATAATGTTGCATTTAGTTTAGTTTTCATAGTTGTAACTACACACACGATAACGATTTGTAACCAAACAACATCCAAAAAAAGACCAAAAAAAATAAAGTATCTGGCCTTAGTTTAATTACAACATTGACGCTAACAGCATCAAAATATAAATTTGTGTGAAGCAAAATGAAACACCTAAATAAATTGGTAACTAAACACGGAGAGAAAAACTAGTTAAGTTTTGAAATGGGAAAAAATTAAATAGGCAATTGACATCTTCAACATTCACAATTCAAATAAGTTCTTCAAAGTTTTATATTGAAACTGGATTAATGTAATTGCTGGCCCAAGTTAGGCCAATTGGTCAAGAGCATTTTTTTAAATTCCGACGCGATTTGTGATCCGTTTGGGTTATTTATTTAAGAGGAAAATGTAACAAAGTCGTAAAAATCGCTAAGAACTTGTGTGCTTTAGATAACAGGATGGCGTGCCTTTCGCCCTAACCTCATAGTACTCTAGGCTAACGGTTACCAAATAGAGTTTCATAAGAGATAATCAAGGCGTCCGAGAGTAAAAATTTAAAATATTTGTTGTTGAAATTTTAAAAAACTTTTATCTAATTTGCAAAGCTATCAATTATATACAAATATTATAGTTATTTAGACTTACACAAGGCAATTTCAGTACAAAATTGACTGGACCATGTTCTCTTTCTAAGGAGCTTTCTAGTCTCCACGGCAATACAGCAGTGGAGTTAAATGGCAACAGCTCACAAAAACTTCCACCAACGGACTGAATAAACTAGGTAACGGGCTATAAACAAATCCTTACCAGACAATTTTAAAATCTTGATTTTAAATTTAATTTAAACTTTAGCTACCCCGTGATCACTGAAGCTTCTACACCATTAACCAGTTTATGGCTTTTTACTTTATGAAAACTACTGGATTTCATGGTGCTCTGAAAGAAGGGCCCCAACTAATTTCAAAGTCTAGGCAAACCTTAGGTATTGGCTGCAGTTATACTCCCTAGAAATTTAAAAGACCCGGTGGGTTATTGAAAAACTGAGGAACAAAATAATGACCTGTTTCGTCAATAATAAAATATTGTTTTTGTTTTACATGTAAGTTAAGCGAACGAAGTTTTTGTTCGAAATCAACGAACAGGCCATAAAATCGCTTAACTATAAAAAAACGCCAAAATATCAAAAAAAAAAAAAAAACTGCAAAAATATGTTATCAAAAAGAAAATTCTCTAAAATTATAAATAATCGTAAGTTTGACAAGAAAAAAATCGACTAAAAAAGTTGTTTGAAAAATCGCTTAAACTAAAATAAACTGCCAATTTCACTACTTTACAAAATTCATAATTTTACAAAAAGTTGGCTATATAATTAAAAAATCTTCTAACTTATTAAAAAAAATCGCTTGAAATGTAAAAGAAATAATTTAAGGTGTTATTTTGTAAAATATTTCATCTCACTTGAAATATATTCTCATACAAATTTTTGAAAATTCCTAAAATTTTATATAAATCATTTTATAACGCAAGATGAATTGATTTACAAAATAAGCCCCTTCAATAATTTTAAGCTTTGTAAAAAAAAAATTCCAAAAGTAAAAAAACGAAATTGAAAATTAAAAAACAAAGAACAAGCAAATAAAAAGAAAGAGAGTGATTTAGTTCAAAAATCCTTTTAGTCCTTATTAAAACAGAAATCACCAAATAAAGAAAAAAATTACTTGAACATTCGTTTTATTAAAGCAAATTATTTGTCAATAACACAAACATGAAAATTTTAATTTAAAAAAAAATTTACCAAAAATTATAAAAAAACGTTAAAAAAAAAAGTCGGCAAAAATCGTCTTAAAATATATAAAAATTTGCAAAAAGATAAACAAAGAAAAACTAAAATTACCAATTTAAAAAAATCTTTAAAATTTTTAAAATCGCCAAATTGACAAAAGTCGCCAAAACTGCCGAAAAATGTAAAAACAAACATCGTTAAAAAATAGATTTCTTTTAAAGGGCAGAAAAATTCACAAATCAAAAAATGCAATAAAAAAATCTTTAAGCTCGAAATAAAAAACCGATCTATCAAAACTTAATAAATATCATTAAGGCTTTGATTTTAAGCCGTTTAAATTAAAATTAATCGTTATCGATGAAATATCTTATAAGAATCGCCAAAATTAAAAAAAGACATGAAAATTCCGAAAATTAAATTTTTCACTAAAAGTGCGGACAATTTTGTTACAAAAATTACAAAAATCTGTGATCTTAATAAAAAATGTAAAATCCAAATTTTTAATAAATTCATTTAAGCGAAGAACACCATTTTAAAAACAATTAATCACAGATTTTAGAGGAAACTACGGAATTGAAAAAATTTCGCAAAAATTCAAAAATAATAATTGTTAAAATTAAATTAAATATTTTTTAATATTATATGACCAAATATTATGCTTATCTATCTTGAAAATCGTTAACTTTATTAAAAACCATCCAATAAAATAAAAATATCTCTAAAATTATCAAAAAAAAAAAAAAAACAACTAAATAATAAATTCAAAACAGTTATAATTTAAAAAAAATTCTAAAATTTATAGAACACAAAACTTTATCGATTTGAATTTTTCATTTTAGTTTAACAATTTTACAAAAAAAAAAGTTCTGGCACAGTGTATTTTAGTCTTAAATATCAACGTAGGTGTTGTAGTTAAATCCATGGAGCTTATATATACACGGACATGGAATTTGAAAAACAAAAAATACCAAAAAATCTATCCAAACTACTGAATACTAAAACGTTAAATACTTTTTATATGTGTATGTCTGTCTGTCTAACCGCTACCTACCAATATACGATGATATTGTCTTTTTAAGTCCAATATCCTTGCAACATAAACTTGCTCACATAGAAGGGATATAAGTTTACATGGTCAAATTAAATACAATACATATGTAATGGTAGTAGTAAAACCCTGCAGTGCAGTAATTTTGAATACTAAGAATCAGCGAAAGTTTTCAAATACTTGCAAAACTAAATTACTAAATTGGTTACTTAACCAATCCATATTCGAAGCAATTGACTTTATTTTGTTTTAGAGGTTAATAAAACATGGCTGGTTACTATTTAAGTGAATGTAGCACTCAATATTTAAAAAAAAAGTGCAGTTCAAAGTTGTCTGTTGATTCTCTTGAATTCAAATTGGACTTCTTGATCCATTTTAGATAAAATGGACTACTTACGACATGGTCCAATGTAATGCAATCATGGGCCATGCCATTGTTAAAAAAAGAATTTGTACACTCACAATAGTCCGTACGTAAAATTAACTGAAACTGTAATATAAAATAAATGAAAATTGAGTTAAAAACCGGTCTACTTATTTTTCATTTATTTTTAACGAAAAGTTCATTTAATTTTTACTTTCAAAAATTCAACTCCATGTTCCGTAATAACAAATGAATATTTAGTTATTTTATATAAATTACCTATCAAAAAATGAACAACATATTCCGTAAAAAACAAAGGAATATTCAGTTATTTTATATAAAATAACTATCAAAAAATTAACTGAATATTCAGTAAAAACACAGCAATATTTAGTTATTTTATTAAATTCAGCAATTTTCGTTTACTCCACAAATAACCCGAATTTTTAAAAAAATATCAGACAGACACCTGTCCGCTTGTTTTCCTAATGAGAGAGAATATTATTATTTACTTACCCCGTTACATAAGTATGTTTGTTTAACTTTTGTTGTACTGACCACGTTGTTTACAGAAGAACTCTCAATTATAAGATACCAGCAGCATGACTGATATGGCTCCGCAATTATTTTACTATAAAAATTTGATGTATTTAACAAAATTATTTTTACAAATAGAAACTGTTAATTGTTTTACACAAAACAAGCAAATCGTCTTTTGTAGATTAGTAAAAATTTATTTTTGGTAGTTAAATTATATAAAATAACTGAATGTTCATTTGTTTTTACGGAATATACAGTTAATTTTTTGATAGTTATTTTATATAAAATAACTGAATATTCTTTTGTTTTTTACGGAAAATGAAGTTAATTTTTGACAGTTAATTTATATAAAATAACTGAATTTCATTTGTTTTTACGGAATTCGCGGTTGAATTTTTGACAGTAAAAATTAAATGACCTTTTCGTTACTTTAAATTACATTTTCATTTAATTTTACATAAAGAAGAATTTAACTTAATCAACGGACAATATTAACTGCAACTGAAAATCCGTATTAATATGCACTTAGTTTTTTGAATAACTGTTGGAATCAGTTAAAAATTTGCTTGGAATTTTAAATGTTTATTTATTTAAAAATGACTGAACGGAATACTTCTTAAATAAACTACAGTCCGTTACTGTAAGTTTTCGTTTTAAAGCGGTTTCAAAACTAATCCTCTAGAGAGTATACCATGGAGCAGTATGAACAAGGAGTAGTTTTAAGACTACTCCGTTGTAATGCAAAGCTGGGTTATATGGACCAGCCCTAGGACATCTTAATGTTAAATAGACCATGTTTTTTGTGTTTAAATGCATTTGGGTTACCTTTGGACTAGTCCTTGTTTCTTATGGGCTATATTTTGCATGGCCGTATGGACTAGTCGTATTATTTTCAGGGAGCTAATATTTTTAATAAGTACAGTGGTTGCATGATTTTTCTTCCCTAAAATGGAGACATCAAATTAAAATACTACCGATATCTTAGTTTTCTGGACAAGTTGATTAATTTTGTATATTATTATTATGGTTTTTCCCGAACTTATTCCTTTCCCGGAAAAGCGGAAAATAAAAAGCATATTCCCGGTATGCCGGGATTTCCACCCAAATTTTTTAAATATTTATTTACTTAATTCGCAAAATGAAACAAATATTTCTTACTGGTTAGTATGCTTAAAATCATTCAAATCTAATGTAAAGTATAACATAAATGGAACAGTTTAGGATTAATGCTAGAAACACAACTGGGACGAACGACGAATTTTTGGCAGCGAATATTCGTCGCCAAAAATGAAACATATTTGTGTATATGAAAATACACACAATCATGGCGTCGGCCGAAATTCGTCATACGCGGCGAATTTGCAATAGATTTATTTCTATTTCATACGGCGGCGAACGACGAACAAATCGGTACCAGGGGACCATGTTTGATTTTAGTTTTCAAGTATTTTAGTATATAAAGTTAATTTTTTACTTTAATAATTGTTTTTTTTATTATTTTATCGCATTTAAAATAAATATACAATGTTGATAACTATAAGAATAGTTTTTAATTGTTTTTTTGTTAATGTTTGTGTTTTTTAAGTAATTTTTTTTTTTATGGTCACACTTTTTCTCTCTCTTTGCACAAATAGCAAACAACTTTCTCAATTAGCAAAGCTGTTAGTTATTCGTCGTTATTGTGTTTCATACGACGAATTTAGTCAGCGAATTTTGACTAAAAAATTCGTCGTATAGGGCGAAATTCGTCGTTCGTCCCAGTTGTGTTCCTAGCATAAATACATATACGTATAAACATTGTTAAATTCAGAGCTCATTCTACGGATAGCATCAAAATTTGTACAATTTGAACGAAATTATTGAACACTTAGGGGAATATAATTTCTGGAAGGAGGAAAGGCAAAATAAAACCTCAACATTAGAACTAGGAATTCTGATCGTCGTACAAATTTATAGTGAAAAAAAGTCAAAACAAAACGAGTTTTTATTTTGAAAATAGATTTTAACTTATAGCTCTTAATAAAACCTATAACTGGTGCTATTGTTCATTTTGATAAATTTTTTCGTTTTCAAGACAATTGCAAAAAAAAACACGGCATTCGCACGTGATAAAAACAGAAGTGGTTTTCGCAGCCAACAATTCAAACGCTGATTTCAGCGAATTATTCAATAAACTACGTTCGCCCAGTGGCCGATTTTCGACCACTTGACAGTTACTGCAAAAATACCTACATATATGTCCATATGTAGATGTGAGTATTTCTTTAAATTAGGGCTACTAAAATTTTAAAAAAAAATTAACAAATGGCTTTCCACATACATTTCTTTTTTTTTCGTTACTTTCATTTCGCTTTAAAATTACAAACATATTTAATTTATCAAAAGTTCTTAAAAATTTTAAATTGTTAATTTTCCCTAAATAAGTCATACAAAGGCGTGACGAAATATCGGATAAAATAAAATAAATAGTACATTTTCAAATTATTCGAATGTGTATTTTAAGTCAAAATACAATCCTCAAAAGCTTTTATACTTTAATAGGGTTATTCCTTCAATATTTTCCAGGAATATTTTCTATGCACTATCAGAATTTTTCGCTTGTATATTCACATTCGAATAATTTGAAAATTTATATAATGAATGTTACTCACCAAGAGAAATAAATTCTAAAATTCTATTTATTAAAATAATTAATGGTGTTTTCTTTTCTACAAAAAATGTGACATTTTATTTTAAAAAAATGCAATTTGGTGTCTGTTTCCTAATAATTTTGCTCCCGAAAAGGATGAGTTTTTTAGAATAAAACAAGCCACCCTTTTTGGAAGCAAAATTTTTAAGAAACAGACACTATATTGCAATTTTTTTAAAATAAAATGTCACATATTTTGTAGAAAAGAAAACACCATAAGTTAAATACATAAAATTTACAATAGGCACTATCCAGTTATAAGATACAAAGAATGCTGACGAAGGCCGTAGCGGGTCAGAAAATGCATTACATTCTGCTGGTATCTAATAGTTGTATAAATTTTCTTTACAATTTACTTCATTGCTAGCCAAAGGATATAGCTAAAGTTAGCCTCGTAACAGAAATATACAAACGAAAAATTCTGATAGTGCATAGAAAATATTCCTGGAAAATATTGAAGGAATAAGCCTGTTAAAGTATAAAAGCTTTTGAGAATTGTATTTTGACTTAGAATACACATTCGAATAATTTGAAAATTTATATAATGAATGTTACTCACCAAGAGAAATAAATTCCCAGATTTAAATAGATAATTTTTTTAAAAATAATAGACCTCAAGCTTAATAATTAAATATAAATTAAAAAAAATTATTGGCTACAACCCAGGAATACAGTACAGCAACACAATATATTTCGAGAGAACTAGTGCGTTTAAACCGGTGTGTACATGTGGTTTTGCAAGTAAATACATATGTATATTTTTTCATATATAAATCATCTATATTAAAAAATAAATTTTTCAATTTTAGTATTGTGGTTATTTTGTCGAACTATTTATGGTTTTAATCCAAATTTTAATATTTTTAATCTGGCTTAAGTTCATCAAATTTAATTTTTCATTAAATCATCAAGCGGCTGGCCTGTGATTCGAACCCAGGCGGCTGGTTACCCTTACATGTTTCGATCACAACGACTTGATCTCCTCAGAGGGATTTGCCGTCTTACACTCGCAGCCATCGATGACTGCTGACGTCAATAGTAAATTTGACGAACTTAAGCCTGATTAAAAATATTAAAATTTTCAATTTTCACATTATAGATGTCGCACGGGACCAACTTTATATAAGTCCCAAGATCACAAATCTCCTCATTTTTCCGTAAGGTTTCTTTTATTTTAATTTTAAAGTCAGTTAAAATCTGTTTTTTTCTTGATATTTGATGACGTTTCTGCATTTACTTTCGACGCACTGATATCTAATGTTGTTTTTCAATGTCGCACATAACATCGAAATATGAGATAGTTAAGAAGAACTTCGATGTCAAATTGATTCTACTTCTCCCAGCAATTCGGTACTGAAATCCAGTAGAATCGGTTCAGTAGGATAAGAGTTATGCACTCTAATGTGCAACAGCCTTCCTAAAAAATTGACAAAAACTAACATTAGTTAGTGACGGAATGCAACGATTGTCATTTAATTTATACGTCACCAAATTAAGTTGCCAGTTCGTAAAAAACATATAAAGACGACTCTCGGAAATCAGCTAAATAAGCATTAAACCGCAACATATACTAATATTGTGGTAAAATTTGGTTGGTTAAAACAACGAAAAACACGAGTACCACAAAGACTTACTAGACGGGAATTCCCGGTAACAAACTCTTATTCATATAATTATAAATAAATAGTCAGTGGTTATAACTATAATTAACAGAACTATTGGGAATAATACCTTCCATACATTTTCATGCATGTTTTTGTGTTTATATTATTAGTGTTTCAGTGTTTGTAAACTCGTTTGGTTTGCTTTAGTATGACCACTAGTTAGTTAGTATTACCAGTAAAATAACAACAGCAACACATCAACAACTATAATATTAGCAGCAACAACAACTACAACAATGTAACGCTATAAAACAACTTGAACAAATACCAGTGTAAATAGATACCGTGTACAACTTCATGCGACAAAAAGGCCAGAGATGATACAGACAACAACAAAAACAAAAAAAGCTTAAACTGAAACTACGGCAACACTCACTAACAACACTAGTTGGGATTTAAGGTTTTGAATTGAAGTCTTTTTTTATTTCATCGGTTTCATGTTATACCATGAGCAATAGGGTGGCCAATTAATTATCGTAAGAATTGTGGTTCTTAATTAAGAAAATGAACTTGGTTAATTTAAAATTCCAGATTTCGTTAAACAATATGAAAAAGTGTGCAGGTTGGAATTTCACTGTATAATTTATATTCATGGAGCCAAGTTAAGTTTAAAAATGTAACATCTATATTAATAAGTGTATTTTTGGAAAGTTTCTGCTCTTTATTGTGAAACAATATATATTTTTGAGGCCAAGAACAATTCAAACCTTTCTGATATAAACCAGAATTTTAGGGAGAGATTTCTGTATCAATTGAATTTAATGGATGGGTCAAGATTTTAGAACATGAGGTGCGTGAGGCAAAACTTCCTTAATACTATTTTCTAAATAGTTGTCATGATGGGATGGATGGACGGCTTTATGTCTGGTCACATATTCTCAGTATTTTTTGACAAATGATTCGTTGCATAAATAACTTTCTATTATGGCGTTCAAGCATGGTTTCCTTTAGCAACTCTCGACTCTAAATGGTCTGGTTCTTAATTTTCTGGTTTTGATAGCGCTACTTAAGTGGTTCGGAGTAATTCTACAAGTTTTTCTTGAGTTTGCCAACAATCTTCATCGAGCAATGCCTTTAATTCAGCATCTTCGAACTTTTTGGCGGACCTGGGCGGCCTTTTTCTTCCGTTTCAAAATCAACTTTTCTGAACTGCACAAACCTACAACCGTACCCCAAAAAACACGAAGGTTTGATTTTAAAATCAAACCTACTCGGGCATGTTCTAAAAATCGAAATGAAGTGGAATTGAAATCGAACGAGATTTTGATTTTATTTATTTACAAAATTACTGTAGTTTTTCTTGTTTTTAACAAGGGTTCTTGTAAAGATGATTGGTACTCAAAGTATGAAGTATAAAAAAGGA
Source organism: Pollenia griseotomentosa (assembly GCA_963931875.1). Taxonomy (NCBI): domain Eukaryota; kingdom Metazoa; phylum Arthropoda; class Insecta; order Diptera; family Polleniidae; genus Pollenia; species Pollenia griseotomentosa. The sequence continues at coordinate 139,498,310 of OZ007562.1, forward strand.
AATAATTTTATAAACTTTCTTTGTAGGCTCGTTTTCAAAATTTGTATGATTTTAAATGCACTTCGATTTGTAGAACATGCCGGATTTTCAAATGACAAACGTTTGATAATGATTTGAAAATCATAGAATTCCCAACAAAAAGGTAAAATTATTTTCAACTTGAGAAATACATTTATTTTCAACTTGCTTTCATAAGTTATTCTCGAATGTTTTTCATATGAGGATTTTAATTCAATATGGAACATAAATTAAAAATATTTTTTTTTTTTTAATTTAAATTTATTATTTTTTAAAATAAACTTTCAGCTAAGCATTCGGCACCATAGATTTAAGATAGTGTTCTTTCCATCCTTATATTTTTGGAAAGATAAAATACTTCATTTTGGTTTGAGGATTGTTGTCATGGCATAGCACAGCGATCGTACATCAAACTTATATTTTCTTCACTTTCCCGTTTTATTTTTATTCGCATTCTAACACTTTTATAATTAATTTTTTACACACAAAAATTTATATTTTTTTTTTTTTTTTAATTTAAGTTTTTCTAAAGGCGAATTCACTTCACGTCACATGTAATTTTTCTTTAACTTTAAAACACATTTAACTTTAATCGCCATTTTTAATGATTTTAAATTAACTTTTTGCTTTAGTGTTGCCAAGTTTTTTTATTTTATTTGAGAATAACAATTTGATATCAAATTGATAAAACATTGTATGTCAAATGTTTATATTCAAATCGTTATCAATTCGAATTCAAATGTTAAAATCAAAAAATTTAAAATGTTTTGAGAATTTTGTTGATGTTCAAATGATAAAGTCATTTTTTATCAATGGTCTGACTTCGTGTTCGTTAGAACTTTTAAATCGATGAAACACATTCAGGATAAGCGTCGGTAAGCTTTGGCGTGTTTAAGCAGCATTTTTTCAGCATTTTCAAATTAAAGAAATAAAGCAAATAATGCTTTCTTGGAAAAACAACTGTAAGAAAAGATAAACTCACTGTTTATTGTTGTTGTGTTTGTTTAAGCTTTTATATTTTTACAAGGAAGACTTTGAGTTGTTTAAAAATTCTTATTCGCTTAACAGTTTTATTTGTATAATATCTTTAGTTTTTCTGAAATCTTTGGAGGGAGTTTCCCGACGATCTGGCAACTAGCGAAATGCGCATAGGAATAGCTTATCCCATAAACAATAAAATTCAGTTTATCAATAGTATGAAATGGGAATTCGGCTAATTTAAACGAAACCTTGTTAAACAAAAAACCTTGTTCTTTATACTATTTCATTCAATGACTAAGTTAGAATAAATGACAGATGATCATCCTACAAAATGTAGTCAAAGTTAGTAGAGACACAAACCACGTATAAAGATACGCCTCTGTGCCAAAAATAAAGTTAGTTTTTCGTATAGGTATTTGGTACCATATAAAAGTAGATAAAATTCCACACGAATTGCTTTAAAAATTATGGATCTATGTTGTTTACTTTTTTTGTTATACGCTGCCAAAATTGAATAATATTTTATAATTTAGAAATATTTGTTAAAAAGTGAATATCAAGATATTTTAATTGCGATTTGAGAGAATTGTTTCTTTGAAAACACTTTTATTTAAATGGATCCATCAACTTCAGGTATTTAACTAATTTATTAATAAATTTTTGCAAAGAAAAATATTGAGGAAGTATTTTTAATTTTTTAAATTGGTCAAAAAAAATAGTTTTTTTAAGGAAATGTTGATTTTCAAAATGTTTGTGAGAATACATGGGCAAAACTTTTTATATATTCTTAAAATACGGTATTTTAACTTGCATAATCAAAAAAAATCTTGCCCGTTTTTGCCCCATTTTAAAATATTTGAGGTTTTGTGAAACACATTAACTTGTTTTTTCTGTTTTGATTCGTTTAAATGATTACACTATGTCACAAAATTTCAACAAAGTCGTGACCAAATAAATCTGACAGATAATCTTTATGAAAAATTTTCCCCTGAATCCAAATATGAAGTCAGAATTGTCAAAAGTAGAATAGTTTTGAGATATTCCCCTTTTTTCTAACCAATGATTTAAAAATGTTAATGTTTTATTGCATGCGACATTAGATTGATTTAATATGAATATTTTGCGCCCAACAATACATAGATTGGTACAAAAATGAAAAAGCTACAAAAGATTTAGTAAATTAGAATAAAAAAATAATTTAAATTTACCACAAACAGCACTTGATTTGCTTGTTCTGCTATAGATTTTCGATGTTGATGATTTTGATGAAGATGAAGATAATTATGAAGATAATTTTTAATTCCATATTTTAGCAATGGATGTGCCTTGTTTAAAAAAAAATGTATTGTTCGAAAAAATTACATTGATTTTATTTAAGTTTTTAGTTTATTTAATAAAACAAAAATAAAATTTTACAACAAAAGGTTTTTTTATTAATCAATATACACATAATCCAAAAAAAAAATAGTTGTCATAAATTACAGGCTTTCCTGAATTAATCCTCGTTTTGCATATGTTTCACCCCACTGTGCATTGGTTGGTAATCTCTCATTTTTAGATTATAAACAACGAAAACCGACACTAACTTAGAGACCGTTTCATTTATCTTTTAATGTTCCACCTTCAAAACTGAGTAGCACCCTAATATTTCATTTAAGGTTATCATGTGTACATTTAATTTGTAGTTCGTTATTTATATTTACAGTGATGGTGTTGCTAAGTTTAATGTTAAGGTCTAAATCTGTAATCAAGCCTTAAACTAAATTGTTTTATAACAATTACCAGCAACATTGTCAGCAACAGCCAGCCAGTGGGAACAACTAAGAAAGTATAGTCGGTCAAGCCCGACCAAATGATACTCTACATCACAGTGTTTAAAAATAAATTTTCGAGAATGTACCCTATTTGAGACTCATGGGCAATCATGGATCCGCCAGAACAATATTATGTTATGAGGTTAATATTCATGTAAATGATTTTAGGAAGTGATTTTAGGAAGAAGGTTTATATTGCACATATGGCTAATACCAACTTTTTTAAGGAAGTTAATGCTATCTTCGGGACTAGTATTTGTATTGGAGTAATGGTCACATATAGACCGATTCCAATAAAATTAAGTAAGATTAAGAAAAATAAGTTTAAATCAAATTTAACCTAAATACTAACATAATAAAATGGTTTATGGGAACAAAGACTCCATTCCGAAAAAAAAATTGTGAAAAATTATGGACGGATTCTTATTAAATATTATAGGTTTGGACTTTGAGCCAATTAGAGCTTATGTACCAAATTTCATCAAATTATTTCAAAAATTGGGACTTATAGTTTGCGCTCAAAGTTAAAATGGACAGCCAGCCGGACGGACATCATTAGATCGACTCAAGAAAGTCATTCTGATTCTATCGGTATACTATAAGCTGGGTCTAGTTCCAATGTTTTAAGGTGTTACAAACATCAGCACAAACGCATAATACCCTCTTCACTATTGTTGTGTGGGTATAATAATATAAATATTAGTAAATTACAGATGATTACCACTGAACATATGGCACTCTATAGATCCTTGTGTAACATAAAATTAAAATTATTTTACAAAATAATAAACTATGAAGGACTTTGGGATTAAGAAGAAGAAAAGTATGTAAGGGAAATGATAATTTATTTTTTTTATTTTAAAACTCTGTAAATAAGGGAACTTGAAAACCTTGAACGGCACAAAGAGCAAATGTATTAAATAAAAATACCCGAAAATTGGTCATTTTCTTAAAGACTTCGTTGAAAAATAGTAAGAGAAATTTGAATTTTATATTCCTGTTTTAAGATTTCTAGATGTTCGTGCTGTGTATCACTCCAAGGATACTCTTTCCTTTCATTATAGAGGGTGACTGGCACAACTTTTTTTTTTTGTTAGCCCACCTTAATATGGAGCTACTAGCCTACCGGAACACCCTATAAGGCATTAAAAGAGTGTTTGTAAATATCAGGGCTGTGGAGTCGTCAAAAAATAGTTCTAACTCCAACTCCAACTGATGAATTTTTTTTAGGTCTGATTCCAACCCCAACTCCTACTCTTACATTGATGCCAAATGTATATGAGACTGGTCCTTATTTGACTTGAAACTTTTTTTTAATGCAGTACTTTTTAAATAGTTAAATATAGCAAGAAAATTATTCTGTAAACAATACAAATCGATATTTTAAATATTGCATTGCCAATTTCGAAGATTTTTTTATTTTTGGAAAATATTTGAAAATTTGTTTAAATTTTATTTGACAAAAAATTTTGGAGTCGGAGCCGCGTGTTTTTTGGGGTACTTTGACTCCGACTCCGGTACAAAAACCTCAAATTCGACTCTTCAACTCCGACTCCACAGCCCTGTGCCCATGTTCTGTAACTCCCGCGTCAAGAAACTTTTCGATTTAAATTTGAGGAATGAAACCGAAATGCCATAAATTGAAGCAAACAACTGTTTTTCTTACTTTACTGCCACTTAAGAAAATTACTCGCCAATATATACAAAAAAAGTGTGTCTGTTCAATTTTTGTAAGAAAGTTGTCAAATAAACTCACGAATAAAAATGGGGTGAGAAAAAATTTTGACAAAAATATATATATCAAAAGTAATTTTTGGGAATACAAAATTTTAATTTAAAAGATTTTGTTATTCGTGCTTAATTCCCAGTTTTTGTTCTTGATAAAAACACAACGTGATCTGGCCAAAGCAACCAGTGCAATGCGCATAGGAATAGCTTATCCCGTCAACAATAAATTTCAAGTGTTTTTATGAAGAATAAAATTCCCAGCACGAATAACAAAATCTTTTAAATCAATTATAGTGGGAAATGTAAGGAGAGATAAACTCACTGATTATTGTTGATGTTTTTGTTTAAACTTTGATATTGTTACAAGTAGAACTGTTGCTTATGATTCTTATACGCTTAACAGTTTTATTTGGTTTAATATTTTTTTCTAAAATCTTTATGGATGAAGTTTCCTGATGATCTGGCCTAAGCAACCAGTGAAATGCGCATAGGAATAGCTTATCCCATCAACAATAAATTTCAAGTGTTTTTATCAAGAATAAAAACTGGGAATTAAGCACAAATAACAAAATCTTTTAAATTAAATTTTTGTATTCCCAAAAATTACTTTTGATAATAAACTGGCAAGTGCACGGCTTAAAAACATACCTGGCAACATGCTTTTGCAAGTTGTTTTTTGCATTTTATTTTTTTTTAACCTACTTACAACTACAACTAATGTTGGAAGAATTCCAATCAATTGTAGTGGGGAATGTAAGAAAAGATAAACTCGCTGTTTATTGTTGATGTGTTTTGTTTAAACTTTGATATTATTACAAGTAGAACTGTTGCTATAAGTCTTATACGCTTAACAGTTTTATTTGGTTTAATATCTTTAGTTTTTCTAAAATCTTTATGGATGAAGTTTCCTGATGATCTGGCCTAAGCAACCAGTGAAATGCGCATAGGAAAAGCTTATCCCATCAACAATAAATTTCAAGTGTTTTTATCAAGAATAAAAACTGGGAATTAAGCGCGAATAACAAAATCTTTAAAAAAAATATATATATATATATTAAAAATACAAAATGCAATAAATAACACGGAAGAGATTAGTATTTTGTTCTTGTTTGATTTTTCATTGTTTAATTATTTTGTTTTTACATTTTTTAAAAATTTTAGAATGTTTTCAAAGCCATTTTGCAAGCAACAAACACTAAATTCAAACTTTACATAATTTGGTATAGCCGACGGTGATGTTTTCGCCGCCGCCGTTGAATATTTTTTAATTTTAGTAAATTTTGGTCGCCGTCAACTATATGTGTGACTGGCGCTCTCAAAATCTGTAATTCTCATCGGGTTCGAGTGTAATATTATGACATTTATAACGTAACGACGTAATCTCTCTTGATATTTTTCGACAGGAGTTACAGACACACTTTTTTCTTACTTTTCGAGAAACGATGGAATATTACAGTTACAGAACATGGGTACTGGTATATTTATATAAACAATTTGCAACTATGAGAATCGGCTGAATGGAAAGGGTGTTTTTTAAGTCCAACTGAACTTGATTTTGTAAAAAATCACACAAAAAATATAATTTGTAATAAACGAATTCTATTATTCAAATGATCAGCGAGATTTATGGGTCGATTACGGATGGCAACTGGACTGATGTTTGCCAGCAGCGAAATCAGGCAACGCTGCTTATGTTAAAATATACAAAATTAGTTTTTTTATATTTGAACATGAGCGGCGTTGCCTGATTTCGATGCTGTTAACACTACTTTAGTTCGGTTGACATCTGTAATCGACCCATTACATTTTATTATTATGTCCGACTTTTCTAGAAAATTTAACCACTTTTTTGAGCATTGGCGGTCGTATGTCACGAACAACACGAATACGGTTGGCCTTCAAGACGGCAATGGTCGCTAGTTAATTAGCCGTTAGGTCAGGTAAGTTTTCCAAATCAACTATTCGCCAAATGTTTGTTTCAATAAGTCGATGGTTGCGAATGTCATATGTCACCTAACGCCATTCTGTTGAAACCACTTTGACCCGGATCCGTGTTAATCATATTTTTAACCCATAAAATCATTGACATTGACAGTAACGTTGGGTCCGGCTACAGTTGTTGAAAAAATAAAAAGGTCCGATAAGGTGGAAAGGCGCCAAACGTAGCATTTTTATAGATGTTAATGAGTCGGTATGGTTCTGTTGTGAATTGGTTTAACTTCATATGCGGCGAATTTGTTTTTTAGCACACGAGTTAAGCCGTAAGTGAGCTTTATCGCACAACAGAATTTTTGCGATAAAGCATCAATGACATCGTTAGCGTTGTTCAAGTATGCTAGAGCATACACCCAGAGAAAAAACATTTTTCAATATAGTCCCCTCCAACAAAACTATTTTTAACATATCATAACATAAATGGCATATTATGGTCAAATTAGCCCTCCATCAGGAAGCTGCGACCATATTATGGCTGCCTCCGAACATGTTACGGTTACTTTATTTATTTATTAAAAACAATTTATTGTCATATTTAATCATAACAATTTTTTAAGGCAACCATAATATGGTTGTGGCTTCGTGATGATTGACTAATTTAACCATAATATGGTTGCCTGTGACAATAATATGGGTAAGTTAATTATAATATGTTTAAATTATTCTTTAAAAATAGTTTGGTTGGAGGTGACCAGATAGTGTTCTGATCATAAATGTCATAAAGGTTGCGCAGTATGACTAACCCTTTCGTAAGCTATCCCTGCAGATAACGAGACTAGTCCATAGATGCATGTAAAGAGTAGTCCATAAAGGAGTAGGAGTACTCCAAAACTACTCCAAGTAAAAGTAAAAGGTGGTCCATTTAACATTACGATGTCCTAGGAGGGGACCATATAACCCACCGAAGTAGTTCCTTAACTACTCCATGGAGTACTAAAGTGGGTTAGTTTTAAAAGTACTCCATGTCATTACAGTACGGAGTACACTAAAGCGGTTGTTTAAGCATTTTTCATTTTTTACTAATCGCCTTTTATGGCGTGCCCTGTAGTCTATTATTGCTATTATTAAATATATTTACTTGGTATTTTTAATTTGTTTACCTTTTTTTCATAAACTTCACAAACTTTCACTTTTAAATAGACAATTAATAATGGACACCATCAGGGCTACCAATGTGTAATACTGTAAACTATAGAAAAGTATACATCATGCAGTTGTTGGCAGCACTGCATGTTAATTTCTTATAACATGGTCCATTTTACAGTAGATTGGACCATGTTGTAAGTAGTCCATTTAAGCCACAATGGACCACGTAGTCCAATATTATCTGAAGGGCTATGGGGCTTTCAAAACACCCTTTAGGATATGCGAAATGTTCCTTAAATATTTGTTTGCCATTAAATTGTGCATAATAGCAAATAATAAAGTAATAAATAATCTGTCATAGCGATAAATCAACACGACAAACAAGAGCTTATCAACAAAGGACTTCGCTTAGTAAAATAGTTTGATATATTGAATGTAATCAAAAATCCCGAATTCAGGAATCTGAAAGTTTTAAAAACCCTTCATTATTGGCATCCCTAGTTAATAACAAGCAAAGAATTCAAAAATACCAAAGGTTTTTAACATATGGCACTACTTCAAACAAAAATCTTTTTTAATATTCTCCAATTACCAAAACTCATCTTAAAGTTTCAAAAACTGTTTTCCCAATATCCTTTAAATCCAACTCTAGTTTATTTTCAGTAGCATATTGTATCATTTATTGTGTCATTGCGCATCCTTCGTGTTCTATTTAATCTACCATTATGAACATTGATCATTTACTGGTATGAGACTTATTCCTCATATCATTTCCCTTCCACATAATAAACATTTGATTTTTCAATAATGTTATAATGTGTTTGTTTGTGTAAATTTGTGTAAATTTGAATCGATGTGAAAGTGTGTATCCGATTTGCTGTTGGTGTCGGTGTGACAATGTAAATATAACCAGTGTTTGCATGATTTGTTTGTTTGTTGTGCCTCTATATGTTCGTTCGTTCGTCTGTCTGTCTGATTGCGTTAAACTTTTGTTGTAATTTTGTAAGCCATAGTTTGTGTTTCGAGTATTTTTGGGATGCTATTGCTAAAGGCTTAAAATATACATGAGAGAACGTTGCTACAAATGAATGAAAGTAAGTACGTGTTTAAAATAATTTTGTTTCTATTTGCTGTAATTTTTGTGTTTTTTCTATACATTTTTTTTTTTTATTTAATTTTGAAAAATGTGTTAACGCAACTATTTGACATTTAATTAGTTTGTGAGTGGAATAAAGAAATATTATTGTAACTGTTGCTGTATTCTATAAAATATACAGAGATTCGAGAATGTAAACATAGAATATAATAATACAGTTGCGTTTATAGCTTTAGCTGTATAAATAGATGTCATTATATATATGTCCTTCAGACCAATTTTTAATAAAATTTTATGAAAAAATATTTCTTTTTGTATTGGTTACATTTGGCAATGTTTTGGTCTAGTAGAATCTACAAGACGGCGAATAATTTTAAATACTTCGATCATCAATAGATCGTCGGCTTAGAGTGTAAACCTGCTAAATCCATTTTAAGCAGTATATAACAGTTTGATACCGTTCGAAAAATTAGGAGATGCTACTCGAGTAAGAAAAACATTTACTGCCTGTTTAAAGATTTCGAACGTCAACGTTCGCATAGAAAATTATATTTAAAACAAAAACAAAATTCTAAAAATTGTTTTTGTTTTCAATGTTATTTTCTATGCGAACGTTAACGTTCGAAATCGATGAACAGGCTGTTACTTCAATTTAGGACTCAATACAATATTAGAGAATAAACCAAACATATATTGGTTTGCTTCTTGATGTTGAAATAGAAAACATTAGAAGTTTTTTTTCCTGCCCTGTAAAATTTTCGAAGAATAGAAGGTTTACACTCTAAGGCGACGAGATATTTCTCGACCACTGTCGCCTAATATGTTTAAGGTTTAAAATCAAATATTTATCCCATTTTCAAGGCTTTAAACAGTCGATCTAAAGATCTTTCTTATATCTCTTTTCCAAAAGTAGTGGTTCTAATTGATGTCAAGAGCTTGATATCAAAAAGAACTAGCGAGCCTCGGCTCTAAAATACAAATGACAATCGAAATAACGTCTTTTAAGCCGAATATGGATTGAGTTCTAATAATCCTTGAATATGATACGATATAAGATCCATCTAACCAGCGATTTGGGTTTAAACAGATAGTCATTCCAAATAAAAGATCATAGAAAGAAGTAGAAAAATTATGGCTTTCTAACTCTAATTCTTGAATCGGATACAATCCTGCGGCTTTGATTTAACCAAAATTTTCGGATTGCCATATTAAATATCAGGATTGAGGCTAAGTTTCTAGACTAGACTCTGAGTCTTTTTCTATCTCCAATAATTAATCGTAAGTCTTGGGCCAGACCACTTAATTTGTTTTCTTCTACAAACCTTAAAAACTTATATTTCACAAAGAAAAAAAGTTTTTTTTTAATTAAAAATATTTAAAAACGAAAACTTAATTATTAAGGTTATCAAAAGCATTGCAAACCACGAAGGAAATTGTCAAAATTTTAACCAATAAATAAAAATGGAACCGATTCCTGTAACCGATTAAAAGGTACAACCGAACATCTCGGCGTATAAGGTGAGGCCGGGTCTATTAAGTCTTGTGTTTATTTTTTGGAATAAAAACCGGGCTATAAGTTTCATGATGGAATCGATCTGGTCTATTTTTGTTAGAAAAAATACTTAAGCTATAAAAGCAAAAAGCAAAATTCTCCAAATTGATTTCTTGATTAAGGAGGGATTCTGACCGGCAATTTTGTATGAAACAAAATATTTATAAAGAGAGAAGTACAGTATTTCTTTTAAGCTAAATGTATATAAAGATTTTGTACAACACAAAGATTCTTCTCATAGAGTTGAATGGTTCTGCCTATTAGGTAGTATGTGGTGGGAATAGCCGCCAGAATTCTTCTTAGTCTGAGCGAACTGTGACTGTTAGGAAATTTCGCAAGATGTAGCTTGCGGATCGTGAATGAAATTAGCATTGCTGGTGAGAACTAGGGTCGACTATGGGCATTTGCCGAATAACTGTCTAGGGAGAGCTGGTCCGGGCAGACTGCAAGAAGAATTTATATTTTTGACGACTGCAGTGTATTTTTGGCGGAAGTTCTAGGTTTTTTTGAAGGCGGTAGAATTGAGAAGTTGTTCGATGGTCACTATATATGTCGACTCTAAAGGAAATCTTAAGGAAGAAGGAGGTGCGGCTATGCTTGTTACCGGGTCACTACAACATCACCAGTAATGAAATGACCGATGAGTTGGCAAGACTAAGCTCGGAAATGGGGGATACTTCAATTATCGGAAAATAGTGAGCGCGACATTTATTTATTTTTGCTTCATGGCCATTCATTTTACGTATGGCCAAATTAAAAGATCTTTTGCTAAATATTTTATTTGTTGGACTTATACATTCAGCAAAGCGTAGCTCATTATACATCTCTATAAATTTAAATTTTCAAACGAGTGAAATTTTCCGAAAATTAACACACAAACTATACAAAAAGATATTCAAATTTGTAGGCTTTTTTTTAAAAAATCCGAACAAAAACAAGCAAAAGGTAAAAATGTAGTTTGATAAAATTCGCACTTTTTTCTTAAAATTATTGGACTTGGCACTTTAAGGTACCATTGCAAGCCATGTATTTTTTTGAACTCTAATGAACTGAATCCAAAACTTAATTTTTTCAAAATGTGGACTTAGCTCAATTATTACTGAAGGCAACGATACACAATTTTGGGAAGGAATACTAAGGGCTCAAGTTGTCATCTCTTTATTTCATGCAATAAAGAGTATTGGTTTCCAGTTCAATTCGGAATTAAACCAAGATCCAGCTGACTAAAGAAGGAAAAAAAATAATTTCTAACTTAGTTTTTGGTATTTTTTCTCTAGTAAAGTTGGCTTTAATCGTGCGTTGCCTTGAGTGTAGAGAAATAAAAGGATGTATAAAAGATCCTCTAGGTCCTGGCACTTAAGTCCTATATGTTCTAGGCGCTATTTTTGAGGTCTAGTCATAACTAATTTTATAACCTCAACTATGTTACCAATATAATTGGTTTGTTGTCCTGCTGTTGTATCAACTATTAGAGGTTCCTGTGGTCTCAATGTGTCTGCCCACTTTCACACAAATACGCACATGTGTTTATATTACAACAGTTTTATATTTCCTCATGTATTTATAATCATATTTATCCCATAACATTGTGTTTTTTTTATATTTTGTTGATTTTTGTTTGTTATAACGTCCTTTTAATAAAAAAAAAACAACAAAAACACACAAATGCATAGAATCATGTAAAACAACAACAAAAAAAGAAATAATAATAAAAATAACCAACAAGTTGTAAAATGGATAATATTGTATATTATTTCCTATTTGTTATTTAAAATATAAATTGAGGAAAATATGTTTTAATTTTACACCAAAAAATAATAAATATGTAGAATACAAATACACACATGTACACAAGCACTCATAGGCACAAATAGGCAAATATGTATCTATTTTGTTTATTGTTGTATTCATTTACAACCAATTTGTTAAATTCGCTTGGTGAACAAGTGAATAATTGGTATGTCTGCTGCCATATCCTTGTTTGTTGTCCGTATGAGTGTAATTGTTTACATTAGTGTTAGTATTAAATATGATTTTGCCCTGTTTCCTTACCGCCTGCCCTGTAAATACCGGAAATTAATATGGCTTTATAGATGTGCATATGTGTGTGTGTGTGAGTGTTACCAACTACGTGCGTTTAGAAAATTGATCATAAATTATTTTTTTGTTTGTACAATTTCGAATACAAATATTTGAAAAATAAGCAAATTAGCTATGAATTCAATATACATAGTTTTAATCTAATTTTATAACTTGATTTTTTTAAGGTGTTTGGTTAATTATTTTTTTTTTTTGAGAAAGAAATTCTTTAACTAAAAGAGTTTAGAACAATTTCAATATTATTAATATGATGCAAAAATGCTTTTGGAAATAAAAATTGGTTAAAGTTAACTTGTGAACAGAGTTTTATGTTTTGAAAAATTGTTTCTTTTTTTCCCTACACTTAAAGCTTTTCTTTTTCTCGACTTTTTTATTTACCGTGAAAGCGGGATTTATTTTTCAATTTCCCGGAAATTGCCGGGAATACAAAAAGATGCAAAATGTTGCTCAATTTAATTTATTTAAACAAAAAACTTATAACATTTCAATAAATCTGTTGGATAAGTTTAAAAATGCTTTAAAAGTTTATATTTAATGCAAAGCCAACAGCACTTATCCTAAACCAAAAAATAAAACTAGTTAAACAACTTCTAACAAAATATTTCTTTGACAATAGTATTGCTGTACAGAATAAGCATTTACAGAACCGTTTGACATTATACAGGGTGGCTGATGAAAGCTGCTACCAAAAAAAAAGGTAATAACTTTTTTTCTGTGTAACTTACCTGTTCCATTTTTATTTTATTTTGTAGATTGATCTTTAGATTTAACGAAAATGGAGAATTGGGACAATGAAACAAGAATTTGGATAGTCCGCCGCTTTCACGCTTTAGAGTCCATAGTTTCCGTCCAACGAGAATATAGGCGCACGTTTGGCGGCCCTCCTCCTGGCAGATGGACCATAATGAGGCTCGTGAATAATTTTGCCGAGCGTGGCACAGTCGCAAGGATGCCTTATCATCGAGATCCCTCAGTTCGGAAGCAGGAAACTATCGTTGCTGTAGCTTCTGCCATACAAGAGTTTCGACAAGAAGCTTATCTGCACAAATGTGTGTCCGCAGACAGTCACTGCAGACAATTTTGCATAAAGATTTAAGCGTAGTTCCATATAAGATTCAATTAACAAGCAAACTGAACACAGCAGACTTCCCGTTTCGCTTGGAATTTTGTGAGAAGATGGTTCATATGGCGGCAGAGGATGAAAACATCTTGAACTGCATTTTTATGTCTGACGAGGCACATTTTGATCTAAACGGCAATATTAACAAACAAAATTGTCGAATATGGAATAATTCTAACCCGCAGATACTCCATGATATGCAATTGCATCCACTTCGCGTCACAGTGTGGTGTGCAGTTTCATCAAGGTTCTTTGTCGGGCCTTACTTTTTCGAAGAAAACGGTCTTACTGTTACGGTCAATGGAGACCGTTACTTAAAGATGTTGAAAGAGTTTTTCTTTCCAGAACTACGCTGAAAGAGAATCCTTTTCAACTCCGTGTGGTTTCAACAAGATGGGGCAACTTGTCACATAGCCGCGCCTGTTATGACAGAATTGCGGAGAAAATTCCCCAATAAGCTGATTTCAACAAACTCCACATTCCGTTGGCCTTCCAGGTCTCCTGACCTTACTGCACCCGATTTTTTTATGTGGGGTTATTGCAAACAGGAAGTTTACAAAAGAAACCCAACAAATTTGGATGATTTAAAGCAATCCATTCGAACGGTAATTGAGGCAATTCTCGCTGCAACCCTCCAAGCAGTAATGAATTACTTTTTGATAAGATGTCGTAAATGTGTCACCGAGGGTGGACGTCATTTGAATTCAATTATTTTAAAAAATTAATGAATTACTTTAATAAAAATGTATTATTTTTCAAATGAATTAATAAAAAATTAATTACATAAACTTTACAAAAAGTTATTTGAGTTTCTAAATGTAGCAAAATTCATCAGCCACCCTGTATTTCTTATTTTAATCAAGAAGAGTCCTGCCAATGAGAACACCTGGTCAAAAGATCATTATATACAGCCCGGCCACCGACAACGACCAACAGCTGATTTGCGGCCCACTAAGAATTTTCACCACGACAAATCGATCGACATTGCAAGCGACCGATAAACAGTTTTCATACAAATTTGCGGCCCACTAAGAAATTTCTTGTGACCACAATTGTCAAAATCAGTCACTTGTGCTGTGGTTGTCGACAGAGGCATTTTGTTTAAATATTTAACACAATTTTTGATATTCTTTAATTAGGCTTGAGTTCATCAAATTTAATTTTCATTAAATTATTTTCACTGAGGGAAGGAATTTTACAACTTGGAATTTTTATTAAAATTTATTGATAATTTTTCTTGGCTGAGCTGGGATTTGAACCCGGGTTGATCTTTACATGTTTCAAGAAACACCACTTTCTATCGTCAGAAGATCTTTGTGTTCTACCCACTGCACCACTGCGGTGCCCGTTAGCCAACAGTCAAACATCAATCTTTAACCAGTAGTACTGGTGGTTCGAAATGCAGTGGGTAGAACACAAAGATCTTCTGACGATAGAAAGTGGTGTTTCTTGAAACATGTAAAGATCAACCCGGGTTCAAATCCCACCTCAGCCAAGAAAAATTATCAATAAATTTTAATAAAAATTCCAAGTTGTAAAATTCCTTCCCTCAGTGAAAATAATTTAATGAAAATTAAATTTGATGAACTCAAGCCTAATTAAAGAATATCAAAAATTAAAAATTAACAGTTCAACTAAAAAATCAAAATTGTTCTTATTTAACACAATTTTCTTAACACACAAACACTAATGTCTGTATTCATAAAAATTTTTTATATTTAATAAATGCTTAAAGAACAAATTTACTATAAAAATGATCTCTAATGAGCGTTTATTTAATTTAATAATCGTTTATGAATACGGGGGTACATATTTTTTTTATTATTATATATTTTTAAAACACCATCACTTATAAAATTATATAGGTTTTTAAAATATTTTTTATAAAATTAAATTTTATATATTTTTTTTGTTTACTGCTTTGTTTGTGTTTTGTTTACTCCTTTGTTACCTATTCTGCTTTGTGTGTAGCCAGAGTTCTATTTGTATGGCTTAATTTATATGTTTTGTCGATTTTTATTTCCAAACTAAGTTACAAACGTAAAACCAGCCGACCGACACGTCGGTAGTTAGTGGGCCGCTTAAGAGAACGATAATGAGAGACTTGTTGTCGCTCGCTTAAGTTGTCGATCGACATCGGGGGCCGGGCTGATCATTTCGGTACACTTTCTGTTTTCTCACCACTTCCTTCAAGAAATTGTTATTCCTTTTTTTAAGAAAATTATTTTCTTTAAATCAAACTACTTTACACAGAAAAAAATTTTGCACCAGTAAACGCATTAATCAAAAATAAAATCAGTCTTAATTAAAAATTTAATCAAGTGAATTAAACAAATGAATTAACCGTTTAATCAAGTGTATTAAACGTTTAATTGACAATATGAATTTGCACCAGTAAAAAAATTAATGATATCAATTAAACGTTTAATTCACATAATTAAACGTTTAATTTACTTGATTAATCGTTTAATTCACTTGATTAAATTTTTAATTAAAATTAATTTTATTTTTGATTAATGCGTTGACTGGTGCAAAATTTTTTTCTGTGTACTTATTGCTGCATTTAAAATTTCCTTAAATATTAATTTTTCACTTTTGTCATCACCTCTTACAGAAATAGTATTTACTGCATTTTTAGAATCTAATACAAACAAAAAAACTCTTGTGCAGCTGCTCTGCGTAAAAAATCATAAAATTTTTGGAAGCTTGGTTTCTTGGTTTCGTTTTTATAAAATAAATCTGGGTTTTTAAAAATAAGTAAATAAAATTGTGTTTATTTTTACTCATCTTCTTTAACCAGTTCGAAATTTCAGAGCATCTAACAGTAAAGGTTGCCTTACTTTTTGCATTTGAATCTTCATCTTTTTCTTCACATAACTTATTTAAAATTAAATAAAAAAAAACCGGGAATTACCGCACAAATTTCCCGAAAACTCCCGTATGAAAAACACTAGATGGGGAAGTTTTAATGCGTTTGGAGTTAAGTTTTGAACAAACAAAAAACTAAGAAAGTATAGTAAAGAAAAATTTTCCACAGTGGACCATATTTGGGACCCATGGACCATCATGGACCCACCAGACCAAAATTTTGTTTTGAGCTTAAGATTCATATAAGAGTTATTTGTGTTAAATACTATATATAGATGTCAGACTTTTTTTTCTTTAAGCGATTTTAGGGAGGCGATTAATATGAATATATGGTCAATTCTGGACCGACGAGCACAACATTATAAAAGTATCGCCGCCAAATTGTATATCAATACCGACTTTAACAAGGAAGTTAAGGTATATTGCGCTAAGGTCAAAAATATACCTATTGCGATAAAATATGTTTGGACCAAATTTATGCTTAATACCAATATAATAAGATGTTTTATGGGCACAAAGACCATATTCTGAAAAGAAGCTTGTATGGGGGCCTTGTGAAATTATGGACCGATTCTCACTACTTTTCCTACATGGACAGACAGCCGGCCAACCTGTAAGCCGGACGGACGGGCATCGTTAGATCGACTAAGAAAGTGATTCTCATTTGATAAGCATACTAAAAGGGTGTTCGATTATTCGACATTTCGGCATTTGAATAGTTCGAGTTTTTAAATTTTTAAAAAACCGTTTACGGGTTCAAAACTAAAAGAATTTTATTTTATCTTCTTATTGTTTATTTCTTGACATTCACACAGAATTAAATTTCTTTATCTTCTTGTTTATATATCCCGATGTAGGGTATTATATATTCGTGCTTGCTTTCTTACTGGTTTCTTTAACAAAATTTCTTAAATATAATTTTTTTAAGTTCGGTGCAAATTGTTCATTTTGATTTCAAAAAAAAAAAACATTCTTATTAGGAAAATCATTCAATCTACAGACTAGTTGTGTGTAATATAGTTAAACTAATTTTATACAAGTACCATTCTTTCTCTGTTTACAAAAAGAACAACATCTGCAACCACAAACAAATTAATTGATAGATTCATATAAACAGAATTGAAAAACATGGCTTTTAGGGAAGGTAAGCGTAGGGAAAGATCTTAAGAAGGTTCGATAATTTGAAGAATTGGACATCGATAACTGTAACTGTGAGAGAATTTTGTATAGGCTGAAATCGGATAATTTTATATTTTTAAATCTTCACTGAAGTAAAGTGTACAAACCATTTAACACTGATGCTCTTTTGTAACAATATCTTGTTAAGCCAGCATTTTTAACGATTTTTTTTTATTTTTAAAATTTAGTAATTTTTAGACATGAAGAGTTTGCAACACTGCTTCAGTCTTGGTTTTTACAGTTTTTTTTTGAATTTTATTCAATGATGTTTATAGAATTTTCTTTGTTTGAATGACAATTTACGAAAAAAAATTCTATTTTGAGAGATTTAGAGTTGACAACTGGTCCTGTTTTGTATTTAAACTTTTTTTTTTATTTTATTTTCATGATGTCTATTGAATTTTCATTGACTTAATGATAATTTTCAAAAAAATTTGCCATTTTTTTAACATGAAGATTTGGCAACACTGTTTGAGTCTTGCTTTTCCCCGTTTTTTTTTTATACATTTCACCAAAAGTGGAAAATGGTATATATTTATAACTTTGTCATACCGTTTGTAACTTCTACAATGTTCTTCCTTCCTTTTGAGAAGAGAAGTTCAAATCCGGTTGACTGTCTGTCCGTCAGTCTGTTGAAATGGGTTTCCAAAGAACCGAGATATGATGGGGACTTGGTTAGTATATATTTATGTCAGATATGTCATTTTAATTTTGCTATTGAAATTCAGCCACATCGGTTTATAAATCGCTGAGATGTGAGCTACAAAAGCACGACTGCCTCTTATTTTACCCATAAATCCCTTGTTGTTGTTGTGAACGACAAGAACCAAAGTTTACAAATAAGGTGCAAGCATCTTGTTTATCAATACACAACCCCAGCGGGAAAATTCAGAAGATCTTCTCACTTCAGGCCTTTTTAAAGACCTGCTCAAAATATTTTTTAATTCAATTACTATTCTTGTCAAACTTTTAAAAAAGGACTCATAGAAGGCTCGGCTCTTTGCTACAAAAGATAAGATACACCTTCCACACTCGCTTCTATGAGAAGGGAGTGGAGAAGGAGCAACACTTTTTGTTATTTTTTTCCACAAGCAAAAGCAAAATAATATTTTTTTGATCCCGTTTCCATTCTTATGTACCTGCTAAAAAAGCGAGAGCGGAAGGCCTACTTCGCAATGACAACGTGTGTAAAAGATATGAGTATGGAATGGAGCGAGCAGGCATTGTACATCCAAAATAAGGGGTACAGAGGCCTTCTAAAAGGCCTACGCACACCTTCTTTTTCCCGCTGGGAACTTTTAAACACAAACACATTGTAAATTTCTTTATATCTGAAGAACGGCAAAAGCCAAAGGTTCCAAAAAAGGTACAATCATCTTGGGTAACAATACACAACATCCGACAAAAGTGTGGGACTGGAGAAATGGCCGTGGCGCAAAATAGGTTTATTTATATCAAAAGAACGTTATTTGTATAACCTTGTTTTTTAATCGCAACATGGTAAAGGGTATTTAAGATTCGGATTAGTCGAATACATATAGCACTTTTACTTTACACTTTTTTTTAGTGATGATTAAAGGACAATTTTCGACTGAGAAAAATTTTGAAATTGTTTTACATTTTATTTTTTATTTAACTAGCATTGGCGATACTTTATGTTTTCAAAAATTTGGCTGATTTTTCGAATATTCATGGAAAAATAGAAACTTTTTGGCCACATGCCACGTCCTTTTATAGAAATTCATATATTTAATAACATCTACAAAAATAGTAATAGATTATATTTTAACTTAACTTACTGAGCATAAATTACTAAGATCTTCAGCCCATTGCGTTAAAAGAGACCAGGGAATCGGGACCGCAACCCTGGTTCTAAAAGACTTACTCACTAACAACTAGCCTTCTGGTGCGGGACAACTTAAATAAATTTAAACTATTTTTTTTCTACCTTCTTATTACTTCTTAAGGCCACCTTCCCTTTGGCCATTTTTTTTTGTAATTCTTGTCCCTACACAATTTCTCCACTAGCAGGCACACATTTTTTTTTTTAAACTTTTTTTGCAACTCATATAACATTTTGCTTTTAAGTTTTTTCAATATTTTTAATGCTTTTTCTCTCATTTTTTCGATTTTTTTTATGTTACAGTTACAACATTTGTTTTATCGGCACTTGTCAGCCACGAGAATAAATTGGACATGGTTCATGTGCAGAATTCTACACTGGCAGGAGGTGTTGCTGTTGGTACTGTTTGTAATCTACTGATTGGTGCTCATGGTGCAATTTTAATTGGTATTATTGCTGGCACAGTATCGGTGTTGGGTTATCGTTTTATTACAGTAAGTACAGGAATAAAAATAAAAAAAAAACATATAGAAAACATAACAAAAAGAAAAACATTACACAAATTAAAAAAAAAAAAAACTTTTATATATGATAAATATCTTATAGACATTTTTTCTTTTAGGACTGGTTCACTTGTAAGCTTCAAATTAGTCTTTGTTTGGGATTAAGAAGAAAAGAGAATATAAACTTAAGTTTGTTTTTTTTTTTAATAATTGCTTAAACAGTTTTTTTTAAACGAGAGCATAATGTAATTTTTCTTTTACCTTAAATCGTTATTATCTTTTCAAAATTGTCGAAGTGTTTTTGAAATATTAACAATCCAAGCAGTTTTAAAAGACAATTCAATATAATTTTATAGTTTCAAGAATTAATTATAAAACATATAAAACTTAATTAAATTACTAAAAATTTTAATTAAATTGAAAAGTACAAAATGTATGTTCAGCATATCGTTTATCTGAAAAATACAAATATGAATTTGGCACTTTTTAAAAATAAGAATGTTTAATAGGCTTTTTACACTTGCTCTCATCTTACATCTTTCATCTTATCGCAAAGATGATAACATCTTCCCATAAGAATTGTACAGGGCTGAAAATCAACATCTTTCTTCATCTTTAAAAGATGTTCTTTTTTCATGTTGTTTCATTCATCATCTTTCGATTATTTTAGTGTCATCACTAGAAAAACCCAATAATTTGTTAAAAAAATATATACCATCACTAGAAAAAAATACAAGAGAGCAGGACAGCAATATCATTTATTTAGTTTTTATTCGCTCTTACACGCGAAAATAAATATTTTTATGATGAAAGATGAAAGATGTTGCAAATGTAAACAAGTTTTTTTCATTTTTAACATCTTCCATGCATTCCCTTAAGATGTGCTCAAGTGTAAAAAGGCTATAAGGGTGAAAATCGTTCTTTTTTTTGTATTTTTTTATAAGATATTTTTTTCCACATTGACATATGCGGATTAAGTTTTGGGCTTCCAATACAATATTGAAATTTTTAATACTTCAGTAGGGGAAAAAAAGCTTCAAGAAGAGAAAATACGAGAAATTTTATGTCTTCCTGTTTTTTTTCCGTTCTGCATGTGGTAAATTTTAAATTTTCTATAATATTGAACTTAGAAACATAAACTTATAGGTACAGGGTCCTGAGGAAATTAGAACCTATTAAATGAAAATTGTTGGAACTTTTCCGTTCTTTAACTGCTACTTCTTGAACATTCGTTACTGTTGGGCCTAGAAACATGAAATTAAACATGCCTCGTCCTAATTGAATCTGTAAGAAGGAGCTTTTTGGTACTTTTTCGTTCTAAAACTGGGCCTTTTCTTAATTTTCGTTAATATTGGACATAGAAACATAAAATAAACATGCAATCTTCTAAGTGGATGAGAATCTATACGAGGTACTTTTTCTTTCTTGGTACTTTTTTGCCTTTCAACTGGTACTTTTTGAATCTCTGTTAGTATTGGACGTAGAAATATAAAATTAAACATGCAAGGTGGAGAGTGAATGAGAATCTGTAAGAGGGATCTTTTTGGTACTTTTTCGTAGACTGGTACTTTTTGAATTTTTATTGATAATGAATCTAAAAACATAAAATTCAACATGCAGAGTCCAGAGTGATTGAAAAACTACGTATTTATAAGAGGAGATATTTTGGTACTTTTTTGTTTTTCAGTTGGTACTTTCTAATTTTTTTTTTTTTTTTTGGTCCCTCGCCAAATCGATCCACTAAGAAAAACAAATGCTCGAAACATGAAAATGTATGTAAAAATGTATGATACATTTTCATATTATTCGAATGTGTATTCTTACTCAAATTACAATCCTCAAAAGCTTTTATACTTTATTAGTCTTATATTCCTGGAAAATATTGAAGGAATAAGACTATTAAAATATAAAAGTTTTGAGGATTGTAATTTGACTTAGAATACACATTCGAATAATATGAAAATTTATAATAAATGTTACTCACCATGATAGATAAAAATTCCTAGATTCTATTTGTAAAAATTTATGTAAATTATTATGGTCGAATTTCTACCACAGGGCAAACACTTATATATATAAATATGAAAAAGCATTTGTTAGTCTGTCTATTTTCCTGAAATTTTCACTGTACTTAACATGGGCTCTAAATATTTGTAAATTATTAAGTGGGCGGTCTTACAAAGACAATATGTCTTTATCTTATATCTGAAGAACGGTTACAGTAAAATTTTAAACAAATAATTTGGTTATCATTACACAACAAAGACACCAAAGATTTATTTATGTCTGGAGAACGGTATCAGTGAAAGTATTAAAATTTAAAAAAAAAAAAAATAGGTAGAATATTAAAACACAAAATTTTTTTACTTTTAAACTAGACTCAATTGCACAAGTCGGGTTGCACCTCCAATCTAAAGATAATATTAATTACAGTACACTCAAAAGAAAAATCAATCCTTTTTTTATTTTTTTTTTACGTTTTTTCTTGAATCCAGTACAGACATATTGCGTCAAGAATGGACGCAATTCATACTTTAAATAATCCGAAAATGAGATTGATTTAAGTAAAACTAAGATTAAATCAATTTAAAAATGCGCTTGATTCAAGAATTAAAAAATTTATTTAATCCGGAATTCGTACGAAAAATCCGAAATTTAAATTGATTTTAGTAAAACTTAGATTGAAATAATCTTAATATGCGTTTGACTCAATTATTATTAAGTTGATTCGATCCCAAATTCGTACTTGAAATAAACCAAAAATGAAATTACAAGGAGAACTTTATAATGATTGATTTACTTGCCCGTTGTACACCTTACAGAATTTCAATTATAAAACACCATCATCATTCCCGATATGGTTTTTACTTTAAAAACTTAATGATGATATATAACTGAAAATATTAACTAAATGAGAAGCAAGAGTTCTCAATTTTACTTTTTAAACATGAAAATAATGTGTTTTCGTCTTTTTCTGTTGTTTCTACACACAACAAGCAAATCGTTTTTCAACTACTTGTGTGGTGTTGTTGTAATTTAATAATTCCTTTAAGAAAGTAAATAGTATATGTATATGTTTTTTAAATAAATATTTAAATGTAATTTTTGAATAATAATTTCTCAATAATATACATATAAATAAGGTAAATTTTTAAATTTGTTAAAAATTCTTTTAAAACTTATGTATATTAATAAATAAGACTTATTATTGTAATTATTATAGATCCTGAAGATTAACTGATAGTTCTAAATATAAAGAACAAGGAAATACAATAACGTCTTTTTATTTATAAGGATTAAGGAGAGGCAACACAAAAGCATAACGTAAATTTATAATTAATCCAGCAATACAAATTTTAATACATAATATTTAATAAGTTAAATGAGATTAACCCGCACACTTTGTAATTTTACTCTCAGAGTGGCACTACCAACAAAAAGTTTAATCTTTTTTTACTTGGTGTAAGAAATTTATACTTATTTTAAGAAATTCCGGAATTGATTTTCAAAAGTGATCCCATTTAGTATTGTTTTAAGTACGTTTAAGTCTTATTCGTAGTTGAAATTTTGAGTACGACTCGTACTTAATGTAAGTATAAGAAACTTAATCTATGCCGAGTGTTTTTCTTTCTATATATGTGACAGCGCATAGAGAAAGGGACCAGTAAGGTAAAGGGAACAGTAAAAACCAACTACACAAAACAAGAGGTAGGGACGACCTACGCGCGTTTTCAAGGTTGACCAACACGTTCCTGACGTCATGAGATGTGTCGCTTTCAAATGAGACCAATACTAGAGTTTCTACGCGGGAAAAATTCCCGGGAATCCCGGGACACTTTTTTAAAATTAATCCCGGGAAATTTTTTTCGGGAATTTTCGGAAATTTAAAATTTATTTTTTTGAAATATTATTTGTTAGCATCGTTAAATTACTAAAACTACCTACAAATCGGACTTTTTTTTCCTACGCCAATAAATCAACGGTCTCTTTAATTGCTGATGAAATCTCTAAAAAGCTTCTTGAAGTAGAAAATTAAAATGTACACGATATACCATCACTAACACTAGATAACCCATCTACTATCTTTAAAGAACACCTTAAAAAGGCTATATCAAATTCTAAAAAAGTTAATGTAAAGAAAATACAAAAGCCTGAAAATATTTTAAAAAAGAATTTGACGTGTATGAAGTCACGGGCCAAAAAATTTAAAATCATTGTATGATGCACTTCTTACTATAAAACCAATGCCGTAGAAAGCGAGATTACGTTTTCGGTAGCAGGCAATATACATACATATCAACAAGGATTAGAAATAGAATCTCTGATGAGCTTTTAAATGCTTTAATAATACTAAAATATTTTTTTTTAAAAGAAAATTAATTTTATCAAGTTGCTACACAGAAAGAAAACAACTCGGGATAAATTGATCTTTTTATGCTCACTTTTAGCACGAGGCGTGCTCAAAAAATTGAGTACGAAAAACAGTTAAACGACACTTTTTCTTTCTTGTTTTTTTATGTTTTTTTTTTCAAGCACGAATTGGGGATAAAATTAACTTTATCATACTTGAATCAAGCGCATTTTGAGATTGGTTCAATCTGAGTTTTACTTAAATCAATCTCATTTTCGGATTACTTCATGTACGAATTGGGGATTAAATCAACTTTATAATGCTTGAATCAATCGCATTTTGAGATTAATTTGATCCTACTCTTACTTAAATCAATCTCGTTTTCGGATTACTTCAAGTACGAATTCGAGATCAAATATGGATAAAGTGAGAATTTTGGGATTGAATAATCCGTACTTGAATCAATCTTTTTGTACTTGATTCAAGAATATCCGTACTCACCGTACTATTGATACCGCTCCGGATTGATTTGAGTACGGATGGATTGATTTTTTTTTTTTGAGTGTACATACATATATAATATGTACATATGTAAATATGAATGTTACAATTTATTTGGTTTTCTGTAGTTTTAATTAAGGTTATTTCTTTAGACTGTTGTATATGAATATATATTTTCTTTTAAAAAAGTAAAAACCTGTGTCTTGAGCTCATTTAAAGAAATCATTGTTTTATTTTAAAAATCCCGGGACTCCCGGGAATAAGATTTTTTATTTCGTTTCCCGTGAATAGTAAATGTCCGGGAAATTAGAAACATATAGTTTTATTAATAATGTCATTTTATACTTGAAATTTAGCTGAGTGATAGATATTGAAGAAGAGAATTAGACTATGTAATAACATGAAAAAGCACTTATGTCAACTTAAGCCATTATTATTTGTTGTTACAGATATATAATTTGGAAGTGTATCTTAAAATAATTTAAAAAAAACTGTTTTGACATACATAAATTAATTTAATTTCGTTACAATATGTTTTGTTAAAACTATTCAATACGAAACAATGTAAAAATGTTTGCTTTTAATAAATTTAATTTGAGAGTTTTGCCTTAAAGAATATAAATTGCAAATAATGTTCTTACGAAATTTTGCAAACTTAACCTTCTACTATTTTCCTATTGTGTATTTTAAATTTACTATTAACATTTCTATTGTTAAATACATACTAATTTATTTCTTGACACCGGTCTTTTCTCTGTAACCTTTCGGAAAAAGAAATAAATAATTTTTGAAACAAAATTGTTGGTTTGAAACTTCCTACAGTTTCTCAAATCAATTCAAAATACACAATTGCATTTAAAAGCCAGCCTACAAAAACTGATTGACCATCCTTATCTTGTACACTCATTATTTGTACTTTGAATTTTCATAGAACTTTTCCATTTTGTAATTTATTTATCTTTTCGTTATTGTGTATCTTGGAGTTTGTGTTTTCACAGGAGAATGTGTATTTTGTTTAAATTTCTGAGAAAACTTAATAGTATATTTGTTATTTAATTAAAACTCATGCAAAAATTGTAGTATATTTTTATATTTAGTAAATATTTTTAATTAAAATCCAATTTATTGAAGCATACACTCACTCACACATCCATATGTATGTATGAATGTATTTATTCAATCCATCTATCAATTCGATCTACCCTGCAAATAATATTGGCCCTGCAAATATTATTGGACCACCTGATCCATTTTCATAAAATGGACTTCTCCATGGACTGGTCCGATGTAATGCAAGCATGGACCATGGCATTGTTAAAAAGTGTTTGTAGTGAGACGATTATGCTAAGTTCACACTTAGGTTATTAAACGCGTTTAAGCAAAATGTTGATTTAGCTAATCAAAGCCGTTCACATTACATTTGAGATAATTAAGATGACAGATGGTTAAGAAAAAAACACACAAAAAAACAGCACACAAATTTATATTTCTTTAAAGTATTAAAAATGGATAAAAACACTTTTATAAAGTTATCAGAAGATTATTTTAATCATTTTAATGATGAAATTGTGAAAATTTATGAATTATTTAAGGAAAAATATTAGAAAAAATATTAAGCAGAAATCTTGGCCGGTTGAACACGATCATGTTGGCAATTCTAGATTTGAGGTATGTTCAGTAGATTCTATGTGATTTATAAAGTGATTTAGTTGTAATCATGTCAATTTGAAGTGATTTACAAATCACTTCAATGTATGGGTAATCATTTCGATTTTGAAGTGATTAGAGCTTAATCACGTTCGAACTGCTTAAACGCGTTTAAGAAGCCAAATGTGAACATACTATTAAACGATTTCAAAACTAATCCTCTTGAGTATGCCATTGAGTAGTCTTAAATCTACTCCTTTGTAGTCCTAAGCTAGGTTATATGGTCCTGCCCTAGGACATCGTAATGTTAAATAGACCATGTTTTTCCATACGTTTGGGTTACTTTTGGACTAGTCCTAGTCCCTTGTGGGCTACTCTTTACACCCGTGTTTGGACTGGTCCTATTATTTGCAGGGGGACTACCTGATCCATTTTGATAAAATGGACTACTCCATGGACTGGTCCAATGTTATGCAAGCATGGACCATTTCATTGTTAAAAAGTGTTTGTAGTGAGACGATATGTCTTCGTTTTTTAACGACATGTTTTCGTTTTTAAACGACTTCAAAACTAATCCTCTTGAGTATACCATGGAGTAGTTTTTAAACTACTCCTATGTAATCCAAAGCTGGGTTATATGGTCCTGCCCTAGGACATCGTAATGTTAAATAGACCATGTTTTCCATACGTTTGGGTTACTTTTGGACTAGTCCTAGTCCCTTTTGGGCTACATTTTACACGCGTGTTTCGACTAGTCTTGTTATTTGCAGGG
Source organism: Pollenia griseotomentosa (assembly GCA_963931875.1). NCBI lineage: Eukaryota > Metazoa > Arthropoda > Insecta > Diptera > Polleniidae > Pollenia > Pollenia griseotomentosa. The sequence continues at coordinate 139,525,464 of OZ007562.1, forward strand.
TAACCATTCGATTCATTTGTTACATACAATTCTAAATTTCACATACGTTGTTCTTTCTTAAATTGTTGTACGTAATAACAACAACAATACATTTAAACCTTTATTTGTATCGGAAACCAAAAACAAATACAAACATTTTCTGAAACAAAATATTTTCCAAAAAAAAAAAAAAAAAAAATTTTGTAGGTATAAATATTTTAAACAAAAATGAAATTAAATGAAGAAACTGAAAATTTTACAATAAATAAAATAAAAAATAAAATAAACATAAACATAAACAATTTCTGTTTTAAACTAAACGATACAAATATTTACTGCATTTATGAATTTATGGTCAAATACGAGTGCTTGTTACCATTTAATAAAGTTACGGTAAAAATTATTACTTGTGAGTATCGGTTTCGAAATAATGAAATGTTCTATAATGTATGAGTACTTTTACTTTAAATGTAACATGTTTGTATATCTTGTGCACTGAATGCTCAATAAACTATTTAGATTGTTTTGGGTTTTCAATATTTATGATTTTATTTATGTGTAAGAAGAGAAAAAGTTGTATAAAAGCTGGTTTTAATATACACTTTAACAAATTTATGAAACATTTTTGACATTTGAATGAAGGGATCATTTAAAGTTACCCAGCATTCTTATAAAATTAGCTTAGATCTGAAAACTAAGCGAAATTTAAATAAAATACTTAAATATATTCAAAAATCCTTGGATCGCTTAATATTTAGTGTACAGAAATTAAAAAAAGAACAAAATACTCAAGGGCCAAAAAATCAACACACCCAGCTTTACAGACTAAAGTTTTACGTTTGTACAATCCTTTTGCTTTGTTATTTGTGCTGTTTGCTTGCTTGCACAAAAGTTTCAAACATGTTTGTATAAAAGATAAACTTTTATTAAACTCCAACAAACATGTTGATTATTTTTCAAGCTGTTGTGCCATCAAGTGTTAAATTTTATAATATCGGTGAAAATTATACAAAATTAAGAAGACGTATTTAGAAGAATAAAACTAGGACTCATTTGTTTAATAGAATAGAACCCTTCCACCATGAGCAGAACTATTTCAGAAGTGGGCTGTTTTATATTAAATTATTAGCCGATTAATACAAAGATCTATAATTTTATTTTTCGTCATATAAATTTTAATTGGACTTAATATCAAAAAATATGATGATTAATTTCGGTTTAAGGCGTATAATTATTTATTATATAAGTATAATTTTCTGACGAAGGTTGGACCTATGGGAAATTATGGACCTATCTTTAAGCAATTTGGTAGAATAATTTCTAATATTGTCCTACAATGACAGACAACATTTTACTACAATAGCATTATTCGTTACGTTTCAAAGTGTACAAAAGTTTTTTTCGAGAGTGGGTTTTATATTGAACCTATGGTAGGATATAATAAAATTTGGCAATATAATTTCTAGTCTTATGAAACTACGAATGACCAAATTTTAGTCCAATATTCTTTTTTTCAGTTTTAGTTAAATTATTTCCCAGAGTGGCCTTTATATGGGGCCTATGGCAAATTATGGACCGATCTGCACACAAAACTTCTTAAAACGTCACTAAAACTCTAAAAAAAATTCACAATTGCCGCAAAGCCCTTTTTCGGTATGACAATTATGTAAAATAATTCAAGAATAAAGTTTATTTTCAATACTAAGAAATTTACATATAGAGAGCAAAACTTAAGCACCCTGGTTTGTTTCGAATAGGTGCATGCAGGGAAAAATGTGTTGTGGTATGTTCTCGTTTACTTTGACTATTAACCAGAGTTCGAAAATAAACATTATATGCTATACTTTAGAGTTCAGTACTGTAGAAATATGGAAAATACAAACGCTAATAGTGTTTATTAAGTAAATACCTTAAACCAAAAACGTTTCACTGCTTGTGATCTTCGTACACAATAAAAATACTATAATAATCCAACTTAACCTTAACCGGGATTAACAGTAACGTTGCAAATCAGCTGCTTCATTTTGTCGTATGTAAAGCAATTATAAAGGTTAAAGTTAGCAGTAAGATGTTACGTCTTAATCTGAAAGAAATAGATTGGTCTTACTTTTTTGGCAAGGTTAAGTTACTGTTACTCCCAGCTAAATGAGCCTTAAGATGAGAACATTTCATTGCGTTCTGTTTTTTTCATAAAAAAAAAACACAAACTTCATTTTGTTCGGTTTAGGACAAGGCGAATTAACTACAGGTGTTTGTTTTGAGTTGTTAGTGTTTTGCTAAGAATGGTTGACATTTCGAGCTATAACCACTAACAATGCAATGCAAAAAACCCTTTTCTGTTGTTTTTGCATTGTTGTAGATCCGACACCACCTGTAGCCTTAGTTTAGGACATTTATTTTCCTTCATTTCAGTTGAGCTCAGCGGCCTTTTAGCTGGTAAACACAACAAAAAAATTTTTGAAAAATAAAATACATATGTGTTTTTAACGGAAAAAAAAAACAAAAAGACAACAAAAACTTGTTACAAAAACAAAACTTGTGCACAAAACAAACACACACACAGGCTGTCTTTTCGTGCTGAAGTCGTGCTAAGCAATAACAATGCATACTAGTAAGAAGCATTGTTAAAATTTTTTGTTTGCTCATGTGAAAAACACTAAATAACTTTTAAATATAATGTATGTCTACAGACCCACTACCACTTTTTTAACGAAAACAGAACACTTTTGAACGATATTAAGCCCTGCAGGAAATGTCACTAGTGAATCTGTAATGATTCACTATTGACACAGTCACCAGTACTAGTGACTTATTATACCAGACAATGTTATTTACTATAGACATTTAGTTCCTTTAGAAACATATGTAGACATTGGAACCAGAGAATCACTAGTACATTTTAGTAAATATAGTCTACACTTTTGGTACGAATATGTCATCATAACAATCTTTTTTTAATATTTCTTTTACTTTTATATGAATTCTACTTCTCAGTTGTTACTGATAAAAATTTGTTCGTATTTAAGCCAAGTATAGTGGCAAATGTAGTGTAGTGTAGACACTTCGTTGACAATGTCACTAAAATAGTCGGCAAGACTGGTGACTTGGAGACACTTGCCCCCAGGTTTCCTTCAGGGAGGGTTGTGAACTAATACACAAGCACTTAAAAATAAGATATCGTTTCTGGGTGTGTACCGTACCGTACGCTAAATTATGTTCGGCTTATTTTCGAGCACTGCTCTTAACGGACGATGTAATACATCTTATGATTACTTCAATCAAATTGTTGTTACCGCAACATATTCTAGTTTAATAATTAATTTATTATACTATTTCAACCATGATATGCGTGCTAACGATCGTGTTAATATTATTTGATGTTCACCACAAACTATAGTATGGTTAATTGTAACTTAAAAGAAAAGAGCAAACTTGTTCTCGAATTGCTTGTAGTTATTCTAAGAAGTTTGGGATTGAAATCCAGCAAAATCGGTGCAGTAAGATTAGAGCTTTAAATCCAAATGCGGAACCACCACCCTAAAAACTTGATAATTTTGTTACAAATACTAGTATAAATGGTGAAATAGTACACGAAACAGGCGCGGATTCAGGGGGGGGAAATAAGGAAATTTACCCCCCCCCCCTAAATTATAAAAAAAATTTTTTTTTCATTTCGATAATACAAGAATTCCTAATAATAATATTTTTTTAATGTAAAAAATGTTTGGAAATCCCAGCAAGGTTTTTTTTCTTCTTTTTATTGAATCTCTAACGAAACTTTCAATAACTTGCAATATTTTTTATAAACAACGTCTATATCAGTAAAATGTATGTCAAGGTTGACGCAAAAATAGCATCAACCGGACTGCTTCTTACAAATCTTTTCACTTCAATAGGTCCATTTGTAATCTTTAGGACAATGTGTTTTTCAAGTTGTATGTTGTAGTATCTTACACGAGTTTTCAAAATGTTTTTTTATTTCGGTTTCCCCGCACTTCACGGGTAAATAAACCAACACAAATTGAAATAGAAAATTTGTGTTTATCACCTAATAAACATATCGCTCCTTCATTGCATCATAGTCATATCTCAAAATTTTAAGTAACTTTAGCAAAGTTTTCCTCCATACCTTCTCGTATTATATCTCATACTGAAGTTATAGCAAAATATATCTTTAAATCGGTACATTTTGAAAACTTTAATCGCATTTTGCCAGGTTCGTTTGTTTTTGTAGATATGACTATGTTGCAATAAAGGAGCGATATGTTTAGATATCTCCTATTTTTAAGACTTGTTCATGGACAATGAAACTTTACTGCCTGCATCTTATTTTGAATTAATGTACTTTATTAACTCTTCACTTCACTAAATGTAATAATTATCAACTGTTGTACTGCCCATTCTGCTTTTAGTAGATTTATTGCATCAGGAGACATTGATTTAAATACATGTACTCACTTCTTGCAATTGATCTAATCCACAACCCATCCACAGATGCTAATTTTTAGAGAATAGAAAACTAAATTTCAAAGTATAAATATTTTTTTTTTTTTCTGAAATTATGAGGAATTTTTTATTTCCCGGGATCCCGAAAGAAAAATCCGGGGAAACGGGAAATAAAATAATTGAAATTCCCGGGACGGGATATCCCTAAATCTATACCTAAATCTAAAAAAAAAAATATTTCCAATTTTCGTTTTAATGCTCGTCAGTAATGCTACGAGCGAGAGGTCAATTCCCACCCTTCGTCAAATAAAACCTGGTTCAGATCAACAACAACAGAAAAAAGACTGTTCTATCTAAATTTGCCTCACAAAGAAATCATAAATTGCTTATTTAAAAAAATGAATTTATATTAATTTATATTGAACGATCTTATATTTTATTTAACCTTATTGTTGAGTTTTTTTTAATATAATATAACCAACCATATTGTTTTTAATAAACTTTTAAAAAAAAAACTTTTTTACTTTTTTGTATCATACAAAATTGACCCAGCCCCCCCTAAGGCTCAAGCTGGATCCACGCCTGACACGGAATGATATATGATTTTGCAGAAATTTCTTTTATACAACTGAAAATCATACAGTCAAATTTCGTAAAGATCGGTCCAAAATTTACCCTAGGCCCCATACAAACCCTACTCCCGGAAAACAGTTTAATATGTCTAAATAGTAATAAATAACGCTATCATAATGAAATTTGGTATGTCACGGTTTTATAGGACTAGAAATCACTTTTTTTTTAAGGGCCAATGATTTTAAATAAAATACAAATTTATTGTTAAATTATTGTCATTTCTTTTTATTTAAAAATATTAGTATGGTTCAATTATGCATGGAGCAAAATATCGGATAAATAGCCGCCGCGACCTCGGCGGCACACCTCCATCCGGTAGTCCAAATTTTTAAATTAATTATTAAATAAAATTTTAATTTTTTTAATTAACCCCAAAGAAAAAAGTCTATCGGTGTGAAATCACACGATCTTGGTGGCCAATTGACATCGCCACCACGTGAGATAACCAAGGTTGTTAGATGTGAGGATTTTTCGCCATTTTGACGATTTTTTTGAGAAAATACAGTAAAATGACGATTGACGATTTTTTTACTAAAAGTAATAGTGTTATGACGATTTTCTGGCATCAATAAAACACAAAAAATATTTATAATTATATTGGGAACAGTCCAAAACGTAAAAATCAGTTTTTCGAAATACAAAAATGATTCCCCCATCACAAACCAGGTGGCTTTCATTAGAAGCATTAATAATCGAATTTTACAATTATATGTAGAGTTTCTAAGTATAGTTGCGTGATATGAAGTAAGAAGTTGTGTAGAAAATACAACATTGTAAGATCTGACCTCCGTCTGTACGAAGCTTTAGTTTGGAACAGAAATTGGACGTAATTAAACGTTGCAAGTCGTGTGATAAGGCTGTTGATATAGACAGAAACCTTGGTTTAGCTCCTTAACAGTAAAAACAATTTGCAATAGTGATAGAGCTTAAAATGAATCATTTCAAAATAGCTCTAGTTAATAGCAAATAATATTCTATTTTTTATTTAATGTTTTTGTGAATATGGATAAATGAAATACATAACTAAATTTTTGTTATGTTTTTATGAAAAAATATTTTTTCTTATTTATTTCTTTTCCTTCTTGCTGAAATAAATAGAACAAAACTTAACCATATCACTTTCTTTATCATAAATAGAATTTCTTGCTAAAAATTTATATTTTTGAACCAAGCAATGCAGTAAATTGTCTCTTATTTATAAAATTTAAATATTTGACGATCTATTGATGATTTTGTTAAATGTTCGTGACGATTTTGTTAAAATTTTTGACGATTTTTTAAGAAAAAAGCCTAACAACCCTGGAGATAACACGGCCATTGAATTTGTCGCTAAAAAGAGCCATTGTTTCGTTAGATGTGTGGCAAGTGGCATCGTCCTGTTGAAACCACAAATCGTCCACATCCATATCTTTCAATTCGGGCCATAAAAAGTTCGTTATCATCTCACGATAGCGAACACCATTCACAGTAACTGCCTGACCGACCTCATTTGGAAAAACTGCGGACCGATGATGCCGCCAGCCCATAAACCCCACCAAACAGTCACTCTTTGTGGGTGCATTGGTTTTTCGACAATTACTCTTGGATTATCATTCGCCTAAACGCGGCTATTCTGCTTATTGACGAGTCAACTGATGTTAAAATGTGCCTCATCACTGAAGATGATTTTCTTCGAAAATTTATCATCCACTGTTGCCATTCTGACCATAGACTCAATTGATCTCGATTGTGTATCTTTCCATGGCTCAAATTGAGTTAGTCTGAAATTGAGAAATGTCCAATGAAATGCAGCACAAAACTTGACGTTTAGGTGTGGTTCACATTCAAGATCGGCCCTTAAAATTTAACCACCCGTTAGATATTGCGGTTAAATTTGTTCCATCTTAACTTAATATGGTCCATTATTTACCATGGCTCCAATATAAATTACCCTCCAGAAAATCGTTAAAGTTCGGCTGAAACTGTTACAAAACATAATATTTTACTCAAGCTAGCTAAAATTGCTAAAAAAAAAAAAGCGTAAAACTTTCCGATTGTCGGTCAATAATTTAATATAGGTCTAAACCGCAACTAATGTTAATGCTGACGTCCGTTTTTTTTTAAAAAAAATTAATAATATATAGATATTATATAGAGCCCACTTCTAAAAAATTGTAACTGTCGGTGGAGGGTATCAAAGATTTGATACAGTCGAATATAGCACTCTAACTTGTTTTTACCTAAGTTTGCCATTGTGCCAAAGTCCATATTCCAGTTGGACTTTCATATATAAGGGCTTCAGATGATAAAAAACACCGACTTGTGGCAAAACTTGTATTTCGGAAAGAAAAAGCGAGGTTTTTTTATAAATTTTCCATTTTGAAAATTAAATTTAGAACGACAAAAACATTTGACATGCCATACGACATCATCGTATTTTGAAATTTTTCGAAACAATAAAACTTTTTATTTGATCAGCGTTTCATTTAAACAAAAGCAAATAAAACAAGTAAGAAAGTATAGTCGGTCAAGCCCGACCATATGATACCCAGCACCACAGTACTTAAAAACACATCATGCTTATGTGTCCATATAAATATGGATTTCTCTATGTTTCAAAACTTCATTAAAATCGGTTTGAAAGTTTGTGAGAGGCAGAAATTGCCCCCTACATCCCCTTGTGGTCCTATTTTTGAAAAACTGTATAGCTTATGTGTCCATATAGATATGGGTCTATCCATGTTGTAAATTTCATTAAAATCGGTTTGATAGTTTCTGAGAGGAAGAAATTTCCCTCTATCTTCCCTCGTGGTCCTACGATTTGGCCCATTTTCAATAGGCTTGGTCCTTGTGCCAATAAGAATATGACCCAAATTTTATCAAGTTATCTCCAAAGTTGCGAACTGTACTTTGCGCACAAGGTTACATGGACAGCCAGCCAGCCAGCCTGCCAGCCGGACGGACATCGTTAGTTCGACTCAGAAAGTGATTCTAAGTAGATCCGTATACTTTAAGGTGGGTCTAGGACCAATATTTTAAGGCGTTACACACATCAGCACAAATGCATAATACCCTCTCCACTATTGTGGTGTGGGTATAATAATTATTTCATATGTGCTAGAAAGAAGACAAACTGTAATTTTAAATTAGATATTTTTTGTCAGTCGCAATAAAAATCATTAGATTTCTATATCACAAAGGAATACGTAAGACAGACTTGTGTGATTGTGTTAAGTACCATTTAATCAACACTTGTGGCAAAGAATATAAATTAAAATAGAAAATTCTTCTAAAACTATTTTTAGGTTTTTTGTTTTAGGATAAACAGTTAGACTAAATTTGACAAATTTAATGATATTAAACTATGATTTTCTTAATAAAGATAAATTTCAACAATCATTTTATTGTTTTTTCTACCTCAACAATTCAAATTGCAAAATTGCATCGTTATGAATTTTATTACCTCCCATCAATTTAATAAAATGTTCCTACACAAATTTCCATTCTTTTTATCAAGTTTTTGTTTTATTGGTTTTAATTTTTGTTTTTTTTTTTTCTCTGTGTAGTTAACTGTAGTTTTAGATTGTTGTTTAGACAGACATTTTTATTACTAAAAAGTATTATTAATGGTAGTTTATTGTTTGCATATGGGTTCCAATTTGTATGCAATAAACATTCAATAGACATTGAAGATTTCATAAAAAGCCTTTTTGTGGCATAATTGTTTTTCTCTACTATTTAATTCCTCAGGTATTTTGAAACCAGTACTAATGGAAGTTTGATGTAGAACAGAAGAATTTGGAACAGAACATTTTATGTATTATGTTCTTTTCTCTGCCTTGTGGTGTCGCCAGGACTTAATAAATTTTCTAGAAATTTAAGCAAAGAAAGAAAAAAAGCAAAAAAAAATGAGAAAAATATTTTCCACTTGTGAAACAGTTTTAATTAATATTTTTGATCCATATTCCTTCAAATTAAAAAAAAATAGAAAATAGCTTTAAGAAATGTTTCCAATATTTACTGAATTCCTGTTTTGGAACACATACTTTTTTCTAAACAATTCTTTCACTTAACAAATATGTTACTAACTATTTTAACATTTTAATTTGTTTTTTCTTTTCTCCCAATATCCCTTAGCCATTTTTAACAGCCAAATTACGTATACACGACACCTGTGGTGTACACAATCTACACGGTATGCCAGCCATAATCTCAGCCATTGCCTCCGTCATTTATGCATCTTTGGCAAAACCAGAACAATACAAATCGGATTTGGGTGATATCTTTCCGGCAATGTTAAGTCAACCAAATAACGAAACAACAACAATGATTCTAGGAGTAAGTACAACACTACCAGAAGTGCAAATAATGTTTACGAATATAGACTTTTGTGTACGGATACAATTCGGCAAAAAAATAAACTCAACTAAATAAAAATAGCAGTAGATAATATAAAAAATGTAAGCAATGTCTTAGCAATAATATGAGCACAAAACTAAGAATATGAAAAAAGAAGGAAATTCTCAGACAGAGGAGATTTAAAGGAGCTAATTAATTCATGTTTTTATTAGGCCAGAGTATTAAAGTCAAACTTTTAAAATAACACAAAGAGGTTCTGATTTAAGTGGCAGCTGCCTATTAACAGCGTTTAAAAAAACTGCAGTCAAAGTAGAAAAACTGCCATTTCTTCATTTGTCAATGGAAAAAAAATCTGTTGCTTTTACTTCTGATCCATAAAATGTAACCAATCGCTGTCAAACCAACTCAAAAAGAGGAAAACTTTACACAAATTTTCGTTTTTTGTTTGATAGCTTTTGATTTCGACTGCAGTTTTTTTAAACCCTGCCTTTAAACGTATTTAGTAGGATTTATTTCTCTTAAGAGCAAAATAGACCACACAAATGGCTTGACAAACATACACTTGTTCGCCAAAAAAAAAAAAATAATAGAAATATACATATTTCCTACAAACTAAACATCTGCATGAAACTTATAAATGATGTTCATGAAACCTTCATTATAATTTTGTATTCGCTTCGTTTGTATTCAGTAAGATGAATAACTATAACAGGAAAGCAACAAACACACGATATTTAAGAGACGAGTAACATGAAGTTAGTTGGTTCACTTATAAAAGAGAATATGAATATTAACCAGTGTTCGAAAATAAACAGTTCATTATTTGGCGTTCGGCCTACACACATTAAGGAAAAATATCTATGCTTTTAGTGTTTGTGTAGACGAACACATCCCTTCTGTTCTTCGTTCAATATTAGTGATATTGAAGGCAAACATTATGTTTTAACGATCTATAATGTTTCTTTTTTTACATTGATAAAGAAATGAACAAACAAAAAATTTTAGCAACGACCACAGCACGAATATCTTGTGTTAGTATTGTGTCCTTGTTTTGTTTGTGTAAAATTTTTTTGCTGGCTTTTTGTTTTTTTTTTCGTAAATTTATTTTGTTTTTGCAAAAAATTTTTGTTTTTTAAACCAGCCAAAAGGGCGCTAAGCAAAATTGAAGCGAACGGACACTACTAAGCTAAACCGAACACAATGAAATTTGTGGTTTAAAAAAAACCGAACGGAATTAAATCATTTACTACACAAACACTATTAGCGTTTGTGTTTTCCACAAATCTATCGAATCGATATTTAGTGTTTATTAACAACTCTGAAACAAAACAACCATTGAATAAATCTCGAATAAGTTCATGGAAAAACACTATAATTTAAAATTCAGTGTTGCCAATTGAAGAAAAAGACACACATTTAAGAAAGATAAAAAACAAAAGTAACCATGAATAGTAAATGCAACAAGATAAGTAAGTGCATTAATATTAAAACAAAAAAAAAACCAAATTTGATTTGGTTTTTAATCTCAATTTTAAAAGTTCTAAAAAAATTTATTTTATTTTCAAAAACATTCACTAACTTCAAAACATTTTTCATTTGGGAGTACATAAAAAAATAGTTAGCAGAAAAATTTAAAATGCTCTACAAATTTCATATATTATTGTAAAGTGAACAAAAAAGAAAAAAATAGAATGAATTTACTAAATTGGCAACATTGCTATTGAGTATTACTGAAAAAATGAGATGTAAGTGAGAACTGTGATACAAAAGCTGTTTCGTTGAACAACCTCTTTGTGTTAACGACATTAAACAAAATGTGTTTACAAGTAGCATGATTAAAAATGTTCAGTCAACTCAATTTTATTCGAGCATGAGCAGAGCTACCGTTAGGAATTTTTGAAAAGTCGCACAAATCGCGTTTAATATAAATAAAGTCGCACAAAAAAGTCCTCTGAGAAAATAAAAGTCGCACATCTTTTTTTAACGTTTTTTTTTTTAATAAAAAGCATAGCAAAACAGAAAAACAATTGATTTTTTCATTTTCAGAACCCTTTTTTATATTATAAATGTTTCTTTTTTTCCATGTCGCTGAAGATCATTGTTTACTTCACTAAAAGCTGTTTACAAAGTTATCGTCCAGACTTGCAATTTTTGTTGCATCAATTCTTGAGTTTAAGAGTCTTGAGTTTTGAAAATCTCACACTTTTCTACTTGAAGTTGGCTGGGTATTTGTTTTTATACATATATAAAAAGAACAAGATAAAAATACAAAAATTGTAACCCTAAAATTTCATAATCTGGACACTAGTGGAATTTTAGAGCAAAATTAAAAAAAATGCAGCCACAAATATTGCAAGTATAGACGATGACCAACACTGCAAAAAAAACCTTTGACTCCGTGTCTTGGTGAAGCCATTTATACTTTAGTTCCCAGTCTTCCGAATAGTATTACGAAATATTACGTTTCTTGGAAGTACTTTTTTGATAAAAAAAAAAGATAATTTATATTTACTGAAAATTAAATGTTTTTTGTGAGAAACTTTACAACAAAATTAAAAAAGTCGTAAAAGTCGCTGAAAAAAAGTCTTACAACAAGTCGCAGGCCGCTATATAAGGGTTAAATTGCGACTTTAGTTGTGTAAACGGTAACCCTGAACATGAACTTCAGTAAATAAACATTTCAATATGTTCATGAGTAAATTTGTTCATGCAGCTCTTTACCCTACGTTGCACAAGCAACTAATTACTTGCAATAGTGTATACGTATTAATTACGAAAATCAGGAGAAATACCAAAAAAAACGCAACATTTTTTTGAGTGTCTACCCTACAAGGTGTTAAATCAAGTTTTCTGTCATTTCTTTCTATCATTTTCTTAACACCAACGTGAAAAAAGAGTGACAACTCGCTCATTCTTTTCTTGTAGGGTACACAGGACAGTGCAAGTTTATTTTCAAAATGTCGGCATCAACTAAACTTCTAGGTTTTGTTTTCAAATCGTTGCATCTATAGACTCTACTTTTTTTTTTTTTTAATTTTTAATTTTTTAATTCCCTAAAATGTATGTTTAAAAATACCATTATGATGAGTTGTTGTACAGTTGTCTTCTTTTTTTTAAATTACATTTTAAATTCATACACAGAAATCAGCTATAAACATAACTTTTATTTTACTTAGTACTAGTTAATTGATAAAAAACTTATCTACGGTAACACTGTTTTTCCATTTGTCATTTTACTTGCGACAAGTGGCAAAAATTTAATTGCAAGCAAATTCTCTTGCAAGTTGAGCTGCAAGTACGAAAAATGTAAAGGTGTTAATAATAAAGTGTGAATGTATTGAGTTTTTTGAACTTGCATTTGCATGGGGAAACGTAGGGTTACGTACAAACTTAAATTTTTCATTTTTTTTTTTTTTGTATTTAATGATTAAAGCGAGCAATTTGGCTCGCTATTTGTTTAAAACGGAGGAGCAATATAGAATAATGGAAAAGAATTTGGAGTAAAGAGTGGTTCAAACAACGAGCTGTTTTGGGACAAGCATTGAGACTAAAAAAATCAGACCTTAAGACCGAAAATAATTATATTGTTTCTCTTTCAATGTCGTCACTCTGCAAAGTTTTCGCTGAAATGATAACATTTAGCACTAGACACAACAAATAGATTGACAAAAATCCAACATGTCTGCCAAATAAAAAAAATTTTTAATTTTTCTACAAACATGCTCCAAACGCAAACACCCCCATAAACAACAAAAAATATTTGTACAAACGTAACATTTTTACATGTTTGCCAAGTAATTTGTGCGGTTTATTTTGCCTTTTAAATTTCTTTAGTTTTTCTTTAAGAAGACAACAACTTTGATTTTCTGCGATCTAGGAAATTTCCGCTTAAAAAAATAAAACCAACGACATATTTTTTTAACTTTTAACCGTTACTTCAGAACTTTTTGGTAATTTAAATATTTTTCTTTTATATAAATATTTTGCAACAAAATTTATTATCAAATTAAAAAGCCGTTTTAAAATAATGACGGAATATAACTTGAATTTGATATGTTCGTTCACGAGCGAAAAAAGGTTTCGCGAATTCTTTTTTTTTAACTCTATATGAAATTAATTAAGGGTTTTAACTTTTAAATCCCAATGCTGTAATATTTTTATGGTTTGCTTTATTTAGCTTTATTTCCGTAATAAATTCATTCCTTTAAGGCTTTCTTTATAAACTAACTTCCAGGAATTTAAATCTGTATTTTTCCAACAAACGTTAAATATTTTATTAAATATTTTATAAATTTATCTTTTTGTTGTCTGTATTATTCTAGGGCTATGGCCGTGAAGCAAGCACCCAGGCCGGCTATCAACTTTTAGCTATTGGAGTTACGGTTTTGGTAGCCATTGTGGGTGGCATATTGGCAGGTGGGTAGCGAACTTTACATTATCCATTTAAACTAAAAAAACTAATATAATTTTTTTCTCTCTTTATTTCTATTTACTTATATACACACTCACAAAAATATACACATACAATGTTCAAACAACTTTAAACATCATGTTCATAATAATTGTTTTGAAAACTAAACTTTAACGTTCCCACAAAACTGGACTCACAAACCCCAACAATTATTTGGCCAACAATAAACAACAACGACTACAACAACTTTCTGTACATTAACAATATATGTATGTACACAACATGGGGGGGGACAACAATTTATTTATGTAACAATCTTTAGGTCTGGCATTAAAATACACCAGCTTCCGTAAGTTACAAAAGGAAGAACATCATCAGGATGAACTCTTTTGGGAGGTGCCCAACGAACAAAAGGATGAATAGTAAAGTGAAGATAAAACGAATATATGTATACATATTTGAATAAATATATATACAGACAACTCTTTATATAAGTATTTATATAAAGAAAAATAAAAACAAATAAATACAGTAAGAACTCGCAAAAAAGCTTAGAAAATAGATATTACATTCTGCAAAAGTTTTGAGTTTTTACTGTATTTAATGCAATTTGCTCACCGATAACATTTAACTCTACATAATGTTTATTAGTTTTAATTTTGCACAATATTTAGTTTGTTGAAATTTGTTTCTTTTATTTTTTTATTTTTCAGTTCAAATCAATAAAATGTTTCCGCTTGTTTCTACATTATTTTAACTTGTTTATTAAAAAAATTTTAAATTGTTTGTTTTAATATTTATTTTTTTTTTTTAAATTTGTTATAAAACTTTTCTTGTTAATTAAATTTGATTTTAGATAATGCTTATGTAATTTTATTATCATCTCAAATATTTTATGTAAAGCAATATTTCTTTAATAAAAGTGACAATTATTTTTGTAGTTGTAAAATAATTTAAGTTTTTGTAGGTATTTTTTTTTTTAATTGAGTGAGAGCTCAAATTGCTGGGAACCCAAAATTATTGTAGAATAAGATTTGGAAACTTAACAGGGCAACTCATGATCATACAAATTGTATAAAGCAAACCCAAATAGCGCTGCATCAACGCATTGTAATTTGAAAATTCAATTTTGACAGCGCGTTGCAGTTGTATCAAATTAGTCATTGGTTACCATTGTACCTTGAAAGTTTGGATAGTACCACAAAAAAGTACTTTTAAACCAACTTTGCAGGGCCTGGATTGGTATATTAAACTCTCTTCTGTTTGGTTTAGGTTAGGTTATGTTTAATTGGCTACCGACACGAGGACGGCTCACTTGGGTCTTATAGCGGTCCCTTTGTGTTATCTTTAGCCAGTGACAAGAGTCAGCGAGTATTCACCAAACTATTCCCCAGCGGTAACTGCATCCTCGAACCACCCCGACTCCCTGCAGAACAGAGAGATCGATTTCAGTCGCACATTGGACATATCGTCCAGACATGGCAATTCCGGTCTCCAAAAACGCCTTGACCAAATATCCCCGAGACCAGGGAATTAGCAGAGAAAGTGAAGTTGCGTCTCCTCCTCTTCCTCATCATTTCTACAGTAGTCATTAAATTCAAGACCGATTCTCTCCGCATGAGTCCCCATCACCCAGTGACCCGTAATGGCCGATGTCACTGTCCTTATCTGCATCATAGCCAGGCTATAAAGTCCTGTTTAATGTTAAAGCAAGTTTTGCAAAGATTTCGCCAGCTCGTTCTGTCCTGTACCATTGTTTTACATGTTCTAGGATCTATGCCCTTTTCCTGGGAAATTATTGTCATCGTGGCTTGCCATGTTGCTCTACTGCATCCTCTGCTACGCGTGCCCGTTGGTATTGCTTCATATATTTGTCTCATTTTTCATTCATTTTTCTCCGATCAAATCTATCTAGTAGGGATTTGGTGTTTAGGTTCCCAGTAAAAAAAATTTGAGTTAAGAGAAAAAGCGCATAATCGAGCACTTCAATAAGAGAGCTCTTATACAGCAGTAAATGATAAAGAATAAAATATACAAAAAAGCTGCTATTTTAGTGCTTAAAACGAAGAAGGTTTTAAAGCGAAAAAATTAAAGTATATTATGGCTTGCGAAAATGATTGAAAACGGCATTTAAACAAGTAAATGCAAAACATTTATAAATATGTGAATACAGTTAGCCATTAAAAAAGCACTTTAGGAGTGCTTTGTTTGCATGTTAAAAGAAGCGCTTATTGTCAGCAGGAAATAGTCCTCCAAAACGGGAACACCCCATACAAAAATCAGGCATCCCATCAGCAGGTTTGAAGCGAATTGAGGTATGAATTCATATATAAAACCTGCTCCTTTTGGAGCACTTTTTAACTGGGGTAGCTCGGATTGAGTCACTTCCAATTCTGTCGGGTCGTGATTTACCAGCGACTCGTCTCAAGTATTTTATTTTTACTGCTTGCACCCTACTTTTCCCTTTCGTTGTAAGAGACCATGTCTCACAGCCGTATGTTAGCCTTAGAACTTATGTTTTATTATACACGACTACTTTGGTTTTTGTAGAGACTTCCGTTCTAGCCATTACAAAGTATAGTTTAGAAGTTGCAGATATTCTGGCCTTCAGACCCTTATCGTTTTTGCCATCTTAACTTCATCACTCAATGCCAGGTGCCGAAATTGGTCAGGCTGTTTGAGTTTCTCGCTCTCAAGAAATGTGTTTTGCCTTTTTGCTACTAATAACCATAATTTCAGTTTTTTCAATATTTAAATTTCTCTAGATGATTGATGGTTTTTCTTGTCAATTCGAGATTTTCGTTTCGATTCAGATTTGAATCTTCAATAATTAATAATTTTCTTAATTTAATTTTTGTGTTAAATTTAAAAGAGCAAGAACTATTCTAAAATTTCTCTTTTTTCTGTTTTTTACAATTTTATTACAGTCACAATAGCGTCATAACACTGGTAAAATTATGGAACTCCAATTGTAGTTCGCCCTTAACATGGCGTCCCACGCTAATACGGACACGCAATAATTGAGCAAAACGAAATTGATATTATTAAAAAGCAATTAATGTACAAAAGGCTATAGAAAGTAATTACCACATAAATAAATACAAACGTATTTACATATCTACATAATTAAGAGAATAAATGAACTAGAACAATTGTTATTTTTAAAATTGTAAAAAAAACCATTCACAGTAAAATATTAAAAAAAAAGGAATTTACTTTTGTTTTTAATATTGTTTGAAAGGTGTCAGTATGAATAAAATATTTGAGGTTAAGTTTAAGGGAAGCGCAAAAGACTACATAACATCAATATAAATTTTCAAAACTGATTTGCTTCAAAAAACAACCCATTCTAAATAGATCGCTTGGCCTTTACGCCTGGGACTCCAGATATTCCAAAAGTCCCCATTATTATAAGTTTCTCGAGATATGAAAATTAAGAGATAAATAAATGTGTCAATTACGGATGGCAACTGAAATGAAGTGGTGTTTCCAACAGCGAAATCAGGCAACACCGCTAAAATACAATATAAAAAAATTTTGTATATTTCATAGTTGATTTAAATCAGCAGTGCACTATTTATAAAACTGTTTGCACTCTTATTTCCAACTTTAGTGATGATTGTTATTTTTTAACCACCACCAACAAAATTTAGCTATATTGCATATTTATTTCACTATCACTTACACAGAAAAAATTATTGCCGAATTATTTTCAAACAACCGCTTGTTTGAAAATTTTTTTAATTTCTATAAATATTTTTACTGATTCAATCAATATTTTTGTTTGATTTTTATTTAACCAACAAAAATGTGGACAACTCTTCAAAAATAAAATAAACGCGTTATTGGTGTCAAGTTTTCATAATTTTGTATGAAATATTTAACGCTCTTTAATGTTGTCGTCTTTTTGCATTTTTTTATTTGATCGTAAGCAACACTTCTTTATGTGAAATATAAGAACAACAACAAAAAACACACACAGTCTATTTTTGGACGCTTTAAAAAAGTGCAACTATAAGAAAAACAATAGCAGACACGACATTATAAGAAACAAAATCCCGTATTCAATTTTTTAAAACTGTTTGGTTAAATACATCAAATACAAAAATAGAATGATGACGAAAAACATATCGAGTCGGTCTGCTGCCGTTTTTGGTTACATTTCTTCTTTAGCAAAGGAAAGGATACAACAACAGAGAGTGATAAAGAAAAACATTGTGTTGTGTGTATAAATAAGACTTCGTTCAAAAATTATTCCAACAAAAAAATGTGTTTCAAAGCCAGTCGGCGGCTCTGCTTTGCCGTCACCTTCTCATACAGTGCTTACTTGTGTGCGCGTCATTGCTTGTGCAAAAATTTTTTTTTTTTTTGATTTTGAATTTCAGTAAACTTTTTGTTTGATTCAGTTAAATTATTTGTTTGAAAAAATTAGTGTTTTTTTTCAGTAAACAAAATGCAAATAAATTGTTTGAATATGCAAATTTGTTTGTAGGACCGATTTCAGACAAAAAATTGTTTGATTCTACAAATTTTTTGTTTGAATTGGAAAAATAATTTTTTCTGTGTAACGCAAATTGAATGCAAAAAAATCTGCACTCAATTTAAATAGTGCAATCAAAAAAGCTGCATATAAACAAAATCTCACTAATCTTTCACAAATTATTGGTCATGACATTTTTGAAGAAAAATCCCCGAATAATAACAATTTTAGATAGTAAATTAAATTATTTTAATTTTTATTATTTTGAGTGTAAACTACAAAAAATCATATATGATATTAATCAAAAAAGTTTAAATTATGTATTTTATTCGGATGAAATAAAAATGATGATTTAAAAATTTGAAGTTGATATTGAAACCAAAAATAAAAAAAAATTTTATCGTCATATAATTAAACATTTTCTGCAGAAACTTTCTTCAATTCTCTTTAGAACCTCATTTGTGTCCATACAATGAAACTTTGTTTTGCAGCATTTACTACATTCTGTTTGCACTACTGCACACATGTGGTCTTCTTAAACAGAATACTTCTTGCATTGGCGTGACGTCAACATGCTGGAAATCATACTTACGAAAAAATTCGGGGAAATTGTGAACTACATCCACACAGAGTTTGGACTCGACAATAATAAAATTGTGTTGTCAACAACAGACAAGGGATCTTATTTTTGCAAGGCTTATAAAGAATTTGGCATATACCTATTTTTACTGTTTTTTTTTTTTTTTGTCTTATGTAGTTTTTAGTCTTGAGATTTAAATTAGTTTACAAAAATAAACAGAAATTAATTAAGACTTTAAATGCAAAATTTTAGGTTGCACTCAAATGAGTGAATAACAAGAAAGTTGCAATAAAATGATGATTGCTTTTTTTAAATCAAACTAATTTTTTTTGAGTGCAAAATTTTTTAACATCACTAACACTTGCAAGGCTGCAATTTTTCAATTTATCACTCAACATCAACAAAACGATTGCAATATTTTTGTACTATCACTAAGTTGTAGTAGATACCGTTTAAGACTAATTGGTCGATTACGGATGGCAAGTGAACTGAAGTTATGTTGCCAGCAGCGAAATCAGGCAACACCGCTCATGTTAAAATACACCATAGATGGGGGTAGTGCACTCATTTTGATGATAAATTCAGTGACTACATATTTAGTTTACAACTTGAAATTTTTTTGTAAAATTGGTTCACAATGATGGAACAATTTAATTTTTTTCTTTTTTATCTTATTTCTTCCCAAAGTATTTCATATATTTTCCATTCAGTTTTTTTTTTCAACTGAGTCTACTTTTACCTCTTTAACAGTTTTTTATAAAATTATAAGGGGCATAAATAATAATGTTTATTTTAGTTAAGGTGAAAATTTTAACAATTTGTTTTAAAAAATTACAAGAAAAACGTAATATTGTTGTGGGTAAATTTTGCAAACGTTTTCTTGATTGAAAATGCGTTATTGTTTGTGAAAAAATTGGTTGCTTTATTGTGAACACCAAGTGAATATGTTGCTGTCATTGTGAATCAACCCTTATTGTTAAGCATTGGTGAAATATAAATTTATTGAAATTAAAAGCTATGACATTTTGAAATATTTCTGGCCACATGGGGTGCATTTTATTTTGCCAAAAACGAATCTATTCAATATTAGATGACTATTCTAAAGTTAGGCTTTTACCAGTTAAAGCATTTTGCTTTGATCTAAACGAATAGTAGTAGCACGGGACAAGGTCTAGACTTTAAAGCGGGTTGGAGAAAACTTCCCAACAACTATTCTCCGAATAGTTTTAAGCTTGTCTAACAGCATCAGTGTTGCCAACTCTTGACCACTGAAAATGGCTACAATTTTAGTAAAACAATGGCAAAAAAAAGCATTAATATTGATAAAAAAAATTAAACAAAACTTATTTATTACACTGGAATTGCACGTAAGAGATTATTTTATATTAATACATTTTAAGTAACAATAAAGTTGACATAAGAAAAATCTTTGAAAACCGAAAAACTCAAATTAGAGATAAAATTTATTTTTTTTGGTGTAAAAGCCATTTGCGTTAAATGATTTAGAAAACTTTAACGATACAACACAACTATTGGCTTAGTTGATGGCTAAACGAGATGGAAAAAATGGCGAAATCTAGCCACTAAATTACTAAATTACTAATTTGGCATCACTCTCCAGCAAAAGGCCGAATGTTGTCAAAATGGCACATTATGAATTATTTGCTTTAGACGTTGATTCGTCTGGCCGGTAAAGGCTCCCTGTGATCAGCTGGTGGCATTTTAGCTACTTATACCTAATAGACGAGACCCTTCTTGTCCCGCAAAATACACGACATTACCTTTGCACTATGAATATTCGGCTTTGTTGGTTATTGGCTTGTAGGCCGGTCGATTTCTTGCACTTTTGGTTAGCGTCGTGAATTTAACTCACATCGCTTTAAACATCTTTCATCTTAAACTTTTGGGGCATTTACTTTTCTTGATTCCGAATAAACTATTCTGCTTGCTTCTGTTTTTTTCGTACTTTTTGTCAAGAATTCCTCTTGAAGTCCAAAGTAAAAACAGAAGTAAAGAAGAACATGTAAATCAATATAAATAGATAATCATTCAAAAAGAAAATTCGTCAATGGCGGTGAGTGTTAAATGGCAAACCCCTCTGAAGAAATTGTGTGGTTACAATTGAAACATGTAAGGGCAACCTTTCCGTGAAAATCGGGGTTCGATTCCCAGCTCAGTCAAGAATGAAAAATTATCAATAAATTTTAATCCATTTCATGTTGTAAAATTCCTTTTTTCATAAAAATAATTTAATCAAAACTAAATTCAATGAACTTTAGCCTGATTTCAATATCAAAACTTGGATTAAAAACTATAAGCAGTTCAATAAATTAAGCACAATACTAATTGTTCTTATTCATCATATTTAAACTTGATTTATCTGACCTTTATTTCCTTTAAGATAAGTAATCTCTGTACTTCTGCTGCATTTTTCTTATATTTTCATTTTATTTTTAAATTTCGAAGATTGTCAGAAATTGGCCTATGTACGCTATGAAGTCCTGTCTAAGCACATGAAATATCTTCCGAATCCGATGCAAAATCTATCACAAAATTATTGAATTGTGTCCTTGGCTTGAGTTAATATTACAAAAAATTATTTTAAATGGTTTTCAATTGAAATTGTTGCATTTTTAATTAGAACTATTTAAAAATTCTGTTAAATGAATAAAAACTATGATAATATACATAGTTTCGCTTTAATTTAAAATTGACAAAGTGTTTTATGAAATAAAATTATTAATTATACAAATTAAGTTCCCAGAAATTGTTATTTAAATTAAATACATAATATAAATTTTTTTTTCCAATTCAATTACTTTATTAAAATAAATTTTAAGCTAAATAAAAATTTTCGTTTAGAAATTTATATTGAAAACAAAACCAAATTTGAGTTTTTTTTTATTGTTGTTTCAATTTTAATTCTCAAGCGAATACATGTGATTCATATGTGTCAAACCATATTGAACTTGTGAAAACTTTTTGTTAAGTTTTATGAAACTATCATTTGCTTCCCAGCAAAAACTTTGCTTACAAAATAAGCAGAAAAATAATGAGAACTTGACGAGAGGACTACTTACTTTTCTACCAGAAAAAGTACTTATTTTTGTTCGGGATGTCCCAATAGTAATCCCTAATAATTTGGCTAATTATAACCTAAAAAAAAAAAAATCATTTATAGCTCTAACACTCCAATATAAATGTGTGTTATGTAAATGTTATGTTGTTCAAAAAACATCGTTTACATTAGATCGATATAACTACTTGAGTTCTAATAACTAAAATATACTGTGGGGCTAATTTTGGAAAATATGTATGTATATAGTTACTAAAGCTACGGTCAGACTTATCAAATATTTGACGAAAAAAACGGGACCAACAACCAAACTAAAAAATCATTTCGCTTAATATCAATATTTATTTTGATTAAAATATCACATCTTACAAAAAACTGTTTTTTGCTATGTCTAGTAGTATAATTAGTTTATTTTGTAATATTAAGACCATTTTAAATCTCACTAACTATTAACAAAAGAAGGGGTTACGCTTATTTGATCAAATATTTAATAAGTGTGACCGTAGCTTTACATTTGATTGATTTTTGGATTTTCCATGGATTTCACATCAAAATTATTGTTAAAATTATATTGTATTACCGAATGTCTAGCAAATATTAACAGAATATACTGCAAATTGATTTCAATAATTATTTAAAATCGTATAATAATATTAAATTTGTTTTGTAATGTATAATTATGACTTATTTAAGATATAATAATAAAATTATTATTTAATTTATAACTAATAATCCAAAAAGTGCCGAATAAAGCTACAAAGTAATGAATTTAGGAAGTCATTAAAAGTAGGATTGTTACGGAATCAAATCTTTTTGGATTTTGTTTTTCTTTTTTTTAAATAAATTTGAGAGACTTTTTGTTAATTTTTGACAGTAAGTTAAGAAAGGCTATGTATGTTATGGTTGGGCCTTAAGACCTCTGAGACAAAATAAGAGAAACTATTTCTGTACAAATTTCATGCTGTTGATATGCTATGTATTAAAGTATACATTAAATATGTATTTGTATACACAGAAAAAAATAATTTTCATTTTTGAATACGAAAATCGCATATTTGATTAAAAAAAATTTTTAATTTTCTGCGATTACGATTTTTGCGGTATTGATAAAAAAGTTTGTAGGTATAGTTATTGAATTTTTAGTCAACAACTTATTTATTAAGTCAATAAAAAAGTTGTAACTCAAAATAATTTTTTCCAACAAAATGTTTTTGTTAAAAAAAATTATTGGACATGTTGGATAAATCAAACAAAATGTTTATCGAATCTTTATTAATAATGATGTGCTAAATTCCCAATTTTTATATTTTAAAAAATACACTAAAATGTATTGTGGGGGGGAGGGGGGGGGGGGATAAGCTATTTCCTATGCTCATTTCGCTGGTTGCATAGGCCAGATCATCAGAAAACCTGTTTTCAAAGATTTTGGAAAAACTAAAGATATTATACAACTAAAATTGTAAAGCAAATGAGAAATACAAATAGAAAAGAGTTGTAAAAATACTGTATTTACTTTGATTCAAATATTTTTTTATTGAATATGAAGATATATTTAATTATTTCATTATTAAATATGTTTTATTGAGTGCAATTTTGCAAAGTGTAATTTTGATACATTTTTTTATTGAATCAAATAAAAAGTTTGTTTATTTTTAACAAACTGTGTTATTAACAAGTAAGAGTGATATATTCTGCACAGCCGAATCTTATATACCCTTCACCATTTTGCGAGCAGAATACAGAGCAACTAGACAAAAGCAAAAAAATTTTTACATATTAACAATACTAAAAACTTCATTATAAATTAAATTTAAAAATCGAAAACTGGTAAATATTTTTTTTAAATCGTTTTTGAACAAAAAAATTAAAAAAAAAGTTTTGTTTTTAGATTCGAACCAGTAGCCTCACAGTTTCTAATCTTAACAAGCCCCCTAGACAACTGAACCATTAAGGAACATTGTTTGAATATCATTAAAATGAAATACATATGGCCCATTTTATTGTTCACAACTCAACTCATTTGAGTTTTAATTATTTTTGATGTTTTTGCTCCCCACAATATAGCAAAGTTGTAAACCATAATACAAAAATTACAAATCAACTTATTTGAGTTGTGAACCGTAAAAGAGGCCTATATTCACCAAAATGGTTTGTACCATGTATGTGTGTTTGTTTATTTTCTTTGATTTGACCTAAGCTCCGGTGGAAAGATCAAGCTAAGAAAAATCTCGCAAAACTTACGAATATTTCTTCTAAAAAAATTATACAAATTTTTAGTTCCTAATGCCACCAATACCTAGTTAAACTAGAATTTATAGAGTCTCCCATGACTATTTCATGGTGTTACAAACGAAATGATAAAATCAATACACCCACCCCCCAACTTTTTGTTAGTGGGTAAAACAATAATTGTTGTCTTAATGAAAATTGCTGCCAATCGATTTTATTTGTCGTATTTAAGTTTTTTTTTTCTTTTTTTTTAGCAAATCAGTGTTAATAAAGCACAAAGTAAACAAAAATATATTCTATTGGATTCTTCACTGGCAAATATATTAAATTCTTCTTTTAATGTTGACCTGCTTTAATGATTAAGGTTACAAATAGGAACACTGCTAACTAGATTTTCAAAACATTCGTTTGTTAATACCGCTATTCTGCAGCAACTTGGCTTAGCGTTCCCTAATACTTTTTATGAATTTTTCGGTCCGGGATAATCAACTGTTGATACTAGATAGTGCCACTTATGAAGTTTTAAATGTGATTCCGCATAATCAAAACCAAAACATTTTTCTTTCACACATCTTAGAACTTCTTTAGTCTTAAGATATAACTGAGTATCGTCAATTTGCTCAAAAGGTCAACTGTTACAGGCGACCGACACACACTGATGTGAAGGGGCCATAAATAGTAAAATGGAATGGTTGAAACCAGTGTTCGAAAATTAACACTAAATATCGCTCCTTAGTGTTCGGTTCGGTAGATTTGTGGAAAACACATACGCTAATAGTGTTTGGGTAGTAAATCATTAAAAAAATATGTTTCTCTGTTTGTCATCTTTCGAACACAAAAATAATACTGTTTTTATCAAACTCAACAAAAGATGAGAACATTTAATTCCGTTCCGTTTTTTTTTTTTTAACCACAAACTTCATTGTGTTCGGTTCAGCTCAGGGCTTATCGCCCTTTCAGATAGTAAAAAAAACCAAATTATTTTTACAAAAACAAAATACACATACGAAAAAAACCAAAAGCCAGCAAAATAATTTTACACAATACTCAAACAAGCTGTTCATGCTGCGGTCGTTCCAAAAATGTTTTGTTTGTTCATTTCTTTATCAATGTAAAAAAATAAACATTATAGAACATTAAAATATAATGATTTCCTTCAATATCACTACAATTTTACTGTTTTTTAACGACGGACAGAACACTATAATGATCGTTACTTTCTTGAAAATAGTACCGAACGTTATTATGGGTTGTGTTCGTATACACAAAATAAAAAAATAGATATCGTTCCTGGGTGTGTGAGCTGAACGCTTAATAATGTTCTGTTTATTTTCGAACTCTGGTTGAAACAATAAAATATTTTGATGCTATTGAATAACTTACACTCTGACTAAGAAAAAACAAAAAGGATTTAATATAAATATTATTTTTGCCAAATTAATAGAGCTTCACTTTCATATACAAGTTGCACTTTGTAAACACATTCAATAATTTCTATTAAAAAAATTAAAATTTGCATGTGCTTTAAAGGGTTAAAAAAGTAAATTATATCAATTTGAGTAATCAAATTTGTACTTAATATTGGGTACACACAATGCATCGCATTTACGCAATCTAGCAAACTAAATTCATTTTCATTCATTTTTCATTCACTCCAGATTGTATCAACATCAAAACGTATTGATATTTTGAGATTGCATTGATGTAGATTGCACTGTGTGTACCCAGCATAAGCATTTAGTATAATATGATTTTAGCATGGCAATGCTATTTGGAATTTCGAAAATTGATAACAATAGGAACACCGTAATAAGAAAGACAACGAGTCATCGTCCACACAGAAAAAAAAAAATAAAAATTTATTTCAATTAAAAAATTTTTGATATTAACTAAAAATTTAAGGAAATTTGCACTAGTTAACAAATTGATAGTATCAATCATGGTGGAATAAGCAGGTGGCATCGTTACGGCAACAAATACAACATTACAACAAAAATGGAAATTACATCACCGTTTACGTCAAAAAATACATTTAAGAAAAATCACATCGTGCCACTGAACGTGATGAAATAAATTAATTTTTAGCCAATTTTTATTTAAATATGATCAATATCTTATTTATTTTAATTAAAAATTATCAAAAACTTTAATAAAATACAATAATCACAGCACAAAACGTGGACTTTTTGTAAACATAAACAAAACTTTGACATAAACCTAGACAAACAATGCAAGAGCAAAAAATCGTCATCTGGCGTAGTGCTGCCACCTGTTTATTTCACCATGGTATCAATTCATTTTTTTTTTTTTTTTTGTTATTAAAATTATTTTCTGCAGTAACGTTGTGTATTTAAGTTAAAGTTTAATTCACTTGAATACATTTTTAATCTAAATTGTTTTTATTTCTGATTTAAGGTTTAATTGAAAAAAAATTAACGAGAATTTTTCTGTGTAGACTTACAATTTTTGTTGCAGCAATTCTTGAAATGTGAGAAGATTGGGGGGATGGGATATGCAGTTTCATATACTTTGCAATTCTCCTTTTTTTTATTTGTGTTTGTAATTCTTGTTCACTCTACAGTTTTATTTGCATATCTAATATCTTTAACTTTTTTTTTGGGAAACAACGGAACGTGCAGGGTTTCAGGGTAAGAGGTCCACACGGTGCATTCATGCGTTGATGCGTATGATACTTTTTGTGCATTTTATACGTTTCTAAATTCAAGTTCCATGCAATGCTTTTTATGCGACAAATTGTTTCTTTTTTTATCAGCTGTTGTGAGAATATTTTTATTGAATAAAAAAAATTGGAGAGTGTTATTGATATTTTAATAGAATTTATTTAAAAGGATTCAAAGAGGAGTAAGCTTGTATTATACAAATATTCATGATTTTGCACGGTATCAATAACTTTCCAGTTCATGGCAGTTGTTCAAAAAAAGAATAAACACAACAAAGATAACACTCATAACATACATAAAAGTAATCGATAACTAGAATGGCATACTTTGTTTGTGGTAAAATTGTGGTAAAAATTAATTTTAATGTATTTTATTCTTTACAATTTATGCAATCTTTATTACGAAACTTTTTTTTATTAAAAAACCCTTTTTAATGCAAGAAAATAGCAAAAAGTAATCCACCACACAAACATATATATCGATAACATTAAAAATAAAATATGATTTGTCTTCCATGGACCATGGCCATCAATAACAGCTTACTTTTTCACCACACATGCGACACATACAAAAGTATAAAGTAAACCTACTCTGATGCATTGATACGTGTATGCTTTCTATGCATTTTGCTGTGTAACTTCCCAGCAAAAACTTGGTAATGACTTGCAATTACTGAACAACTTACTTTTCAATGCCTACTTCATACCATCTGCATTACATAGAAGTAGTTTAGTAATGGCTGGCGTATAATCTGATACATAAGTACTTGATTATGAGTTGATTAACGAAATTTATAATTAATTCATAATAAAACGCATCTAAGGTTTTATTTATTCAAATCTTATACAAACTGATTTTATTTGCACTAAATTGAAACAATTTTTAATAAATTTGAATATGAAAAATTAAAATACCTAATTGATTTTGATATAATTTTAATATAAAAAACTTGATTAAAAACTTGATTAAAAACTTGGTATTGTGGTCTAAACCAAACGATATCGTCTAGGTGATATAAATTATAACATATGATATCGATATTGTGTCATAAACTTAATGACTTACTTAACTCCCTATTTGTAAGCGAATGTGGTAATGACTTATTTAACTCCCTATTTGTAAGCGAGGGTGGTAAGTACTTGCCTCCAATGGCATCACCGTGTTAAAATAATAAGTTAAAATGCCAATGTAGAAGTAGTGAAGAGTAGTTATATTAGCTTTTTAACGCATTACTTTACAATGTAAGTTTTTGCTGGGTTGTCACATACAATTACGCTGCTTCTACTTTTTTGTCAGATGCATAAAAAGGACAGACGGAAAAACGCATGGTGTGGACCTTTAGCTTAAGGGATCCTATAATCCAAAATCGGCTAAAATTCTTCTATCGCTACCGAGAAGGGCTTCTGGTAGGTTTTATAACGGGACACTGCTGGACGGCAGGATACTCCAAAAAGGCGGGGCAACTGACTAGTGATAATTTTAGATTCTGTATCGAATAGCAATGCTGTCTTTGAAATTCGTTACAAGTAAGATTTAATGTATAAAAATTATATGTCAGATTTTGTGAATATTGGTTTACAGTTCCCATAAAAAGTCAACTCTCCAAAAATTCTACATCTCAGTAGAGCGTATCAACAATTTGGTACACCCGACTATAGCACTCTTATTTGTAAATGTTAAAGTTTTGTACATAATAATAATTTTTTACAATTTCGTAAAAAAAATTCCCCGTAATCATAGACTCAAGTGTATGTTTATTGTATTAACTCGTTCCTACTTATATTAAGTTCATGTTATAGTAATATATACACTTTTTTACTTTAATTCTTAACGATTGATCGATATTATTTTTGTAATTTTATTAACATAAATTAACGGTTGAAAATTATTAATGGCCAACAGAATGCCAGGAATTAAAACTGAAGTGTGTTGATTTCAACGAAAGTGTTTATTTATACAAATTACAGAAGAATTAACATTGAAATTAAGTTTAATCAAATGAAAATCATTATAATTGCGTTGAAATAAAATAATATTTATGTACATTATTCAGTTTATTGCATTTATCAAATAATTAAAATAATAAAAAAACATATAAAACCATAAATAAATTATTGTAAAAATAAATGTAAGTTGGGAAAATATTAAGTTCACTTGAAAAAAAAATATTGTAATATTACCGTATTAACACCGCAGGGGGGAAACCTCTCCTTCTTGCTATAGCTACTTCTTAGCTGTCAATAGAATTCTAACCCGTTCATGACCAAATTAATTGGGGCGCAGCAAAAAATTATTTTACGATGTATAACCCCATAGTCTAATCCTGAATACGAATGTTTATCAGTTTTAAAGTTGTAAGAAATTGCCAAAAAAAATTTATTAGAGTGTTTTTATTATAGTTATTTATTTGTGACATCGCTTATTTTGTTGATTTGAACTAAAATATTCATTTGAACTAAAATATTCATAACATAACATAAAGCCCGTGGACGCATTTTTAACAAACAAAAAATGTTAATAATATTTAGATACAAGTTTGACCAATATTGCCTATAGACAACACAAAAATTAGAATGTGTTGCCTACATGCAACACAGAAGTTTCACAGTTTTTCTTCTTTTACATAATAACGTTATCTATTATTTTATAGAATAATTCACGTTTTCACAAAATTCTCCTCAAATTAAATAAAAAAAAGAAGGAAAATATTCATTTTTTAATTTAATTTTGCCACAGTTTTTTTCTGATTACTTTAACACCTGGTAACGCGACTCAAATTTTGCTGAAGCATACACAATCATCTTATTTTTTTTTTTTTTTTTTTTTTTCTCATTATTTTTTATTGAATCTTCATATTTTAAATATGAACTAACAATAATTAATCAAATCTTAACCTAATACGTTATTTTACGTCCTGCCAGTGCCAGACAAAAATTTTCTTCATCACGGGTTCTGTTCACTTATATAGGTGTTTATCGCTCATCTAATTGGGTAAGTGCTGCAGTGTCTCTTCTTCTTAAGCGAGTGTGGCCGCCATGGTTTAAAATATTTCGAGCTAGTGGATTTGGGTGTTGTTCAAGCCTTTTTAAATATTTTACTGCATATTTTGTAATCATAGTTTTTACTAAAGGAACATTGAGATCCTTGTGAATATTTGAGTTTTTAACATACCAAGGGGCAGCTGTGATTATTCGAAGAAGTTTATTTTGGCGCCTTTGAATTTTTTCGATATTAGAGGCCGAGGCAGTGCCCCATAGTTGAATACCGTAGCACCAGATTGGCTTTAAGATGGAGTTGTAAAGTAAAAGTTTGCAGTCGAGACTTAGGACAGAGTTTCTTCCAATAAGCCAATGAATTTGGATGGCTTTTAGTTTCATTTGAGATAATTTTGCCTCTATATGGCTTTTCCACGTTAAACGGCGATCTAGATGAATACCGAGGTATTTTACATGCGAATTTTGAGGCACTAAATGATTATTGATTTTAATAGGGGGGCATGTTTCCCGACGCAAGGTAAATGTTACATGTACGCATTTTTGCTCATTGACCTTTATCCTCCATTGCTTCAGCCACAGTTCGAGTTGAAGTATATGATCCTGTAGGTATCGAGATGCTTCTTGACTGTTTTCGTGCACGCTTAGAAAAGCTGTGTCATCAGCAAATGTTGAAGTTTGGGTGTAGTTGTTTATTGGCATATCCGAAGTATATATTAAGTATAAAAGTGGGCCTAGGATGCTTCCCTGAGGGACTCCAGCTTCAATTGGTTGAGGAGAGCTTAAATAATCACCTTCTTTAATAATAAACTTTCGACCGACTAAGTAGCTTTCTAACAGCTTGTGTGTGTTTACTGGTAAGTTTAGCTTCAATTTATGTAATAAGCCTTCATGCCAGACTTTGTCAAAAGCTTGAGAAACATCGATGAAGAGAGCGGAACAATATTTTCTTTCTTCAAAGGCTTTTCTTATTGCGTTTACTATACGATGGGTTTGCTCAATTGTGCTGTGTTCTCTTCTAAAGCCGAATTGGTGGTTAGGAATACATCTGTTTTCATTTAGAATTGGGGTTAATTTTGACGCTAACAGCTTCTCAAACAGCTTTGATATATTTGAAAGTAAACTTATAGGCCTATATGACTCAACTTTTGTGTGATCCTTTCCTGGCTTAGGTATCATGATGACTAAGGAAACCTTCCACTTTTGAGGATAGTATTCCAGGCGTAAAATAGCATTAAAAATTAAAAGAATAATTCTCCTTGCTATGCTGGGTAGCTCCAAAATCATTTTGTTGCTGATCTTATCAAAACCAGGAGCCTTCTTGGGGTTTAAATCACAAATAGCCTTTTCGATTTCTCTTATCTCAAATCTTAGGGGAACAGCTGCTCTAGCAGCAACAGGTGGTAACTCGACCGCCATATCGTGAGATATGTTAGGGGTAAATACGTGTTTTAAATGATTAACAAACAGATTTCCTTTTTCAACATCATTTCTTGCCCAACTTCCATTCAAGTTTCTTAATGGCGGATTAGCGACAACTGGCCTTTTGAGGTTTCTAGCTGCACGCCATAATGAGTAGTCTGATTGTGGAGTTGCATCAAGTTCCTTAAGATATTTTTCCAGAGAAGCCGTTTTCTGAGTCTGCAGTAACTTTCTCAGCCTTTTTGTACAGTCTTTTAGTAAGTTCTTAAGTTGAGGGGATCTGTGCAATTGCCACTCTCTACGAGCTCTCCTTTTTTCAGACAAGAGACGCTCGACATCTGAGGAATATATTTTATTATTTTTGGTTTTTTTGGGGGCAATGCTGGAATGTTGAACAGCTAGTTTTAGAAAACTGTCAAAATTGACAATAGAGCGATCTATATACTCCGGTGTGCTAAGCGGAATATTTTCTGTGCAATGGGTACTGAGATATTTTTTATATTTTATCCAATTTATATGTGTAGCTGACGTCGCTATGTGACCAGAGGGAGATTCAATTCTATTGGTGTTTTTTATAGTAACAATTGTAGGTGTGTGATCAGAGGATAATTCTATGGAAGCTTCAACGTAAATCGTTTCTGTGGGGATGTTTTTAACCACGCCAAAATCGATGACATCTGGAATTTTTTGCGGATCAGCAGGCCAATATGTTGGTTGGCCGCTCGCGACAACATTTAAATTCATTTTAGAGATTGTATTAAACAAAACACGACCCTTTGGTGTTATAAGTCGTGACCCCCAGAAGGTATGTTTTGCGTTGTAATCGCCAGCAGCCAGGAAACAGGGCCCCAGTGACTTATAATATTTGTAATATTGGCTTTCTGATATTGCAAATCTAGGTGGTGAATATAGAGATGAAATAACTATGCTTCGATTTAGCTCTTCGACACAAATGTTCGTAGCTTGGAGATAATCTTCACGATGATCACACATTGGGTAGTGTTTAATTCGGTTTTTTATTAATATAGCAGAACCTCCACAAGCTCTATCTCGAGGGTCCTTGGTATCATATAGAGTATAACCATTAATTTTAAACGTATTTCTTGAGGTCAAATGAGTTTCAGAAACCATCATGACATCAATTTGTTTATTTTTAAGAAAGTATTCTAATTCATTTTTATGTTGGCGGATGCCGTTTGCGTTCCAAAAACAAATTTTTAAACAGTTCATGGCTTGTTAAGAATAGCTTGCAATAACATCGATTGCATTCTAAGAATTTCCTGCATCATATTACCCATTGTGTTTGTAAAATTATTTACTGTTTGCACTAATGTTTCCATGGTTTTTTCTAGACGACTTAGATTAGAAACTGGAGTTTCGTCATTACTTGACGAAGCGCCTTGCATTGGTACATTGTTTGATTTTAAAACGTTAGCATAAGAGGTTCTGTTACTACTAGGCTGCGGAGCCTGAAGATCATTACTGTTTACTTGATTCGTTACCTGCATTTGAGGGGGATTAGTTTTCGGTCCAACCGACTGCTTGACGATAGTATATACAGGGCATCCTCTATAATTGGCAGTGTGATTACCACCACAGTTGCTGCATTTTTTTACGTTGGGGTCGGTTTTAGACTTATCGCAAAGAACTGTACCGTGTAGCTCACCACATACTACGCAAACAGGGGGTAAATAGCAGTATGCCTTAGTATGGCCAAATTCTTGGCAGTTCAAACATTGAACGGGACCACCTCTTTTGTGCGGCTCCTCTATAGTTACCTTTCTGTACAGAATGTATTTTAAATCATAGATGGGATGCGTTTCATTTTTTTTAAGCTTAACGTCGCCGGGTTCAAACTCTACTCGAAAAAGTGGTTGGGGAATTTTTTCTCTATTTTTAATGTTTACTACATGTTTTACCTTGAAGCCTTTTTCTTCTAGGAATGTTTTGACCTCTTCTGGGTCCACACATGAGTCAATACCCTTAATTACTACCTGAAGACCTTTACTGCTTTTCAGTTGGTATGTATAAAAGTTTTTTTTTAGTGCTTCAAAGTTGTTTATTACTTTGCGAAAGTCATTCTCATGATTGACTTGAATTTTAGTCTCGTTTATACTACCACGCTTGATAGCCGCTACGTAAAACGAATTTTCACCTATCACTGATATCAAACTCTTTATGAGCTCATTTGAATTTTGTTCCCTAAGATATATCGGGGGAGGCTTTGATGATTTTATGACGTTTGGTGCTTCAGAGGATTCATCCTCCAGAATTGCAAAACGATTTTGAGTATTTATTTTATCAAAAGTTGGTACTTTTGAGGCCGAAGCAACTGCTGCAGAAGTAGGGCTGCGTCCCCGTTTGAGCACTGTTATGTACCTGTCCATACCAACTTGTACTGTAGGCTTTTGAGAAATTTTTCCTTGAGTTACTGAGTTGTCCATAGCGGCTGTTTTGGGGTTAACCGTATCATCACTTATTAAAGTTTTTTTTGGCTCTGCGGCAGCGCCTGCAGTTAACAAACTTGTTATTGTAATACGATCGACCGTATTTGTAAACAAAGAAGGTGAGAGGGAACGCGTTCGAGTAATAGGTTTAGCCGTTAGGTAATTGCTATCATCGATTCTTTTTTTTGTTTCTACTTTTGTTTCGTCAACACTCACTGTAACATATGCATTTCTTTCATTATGTTTAATTGTTTTTGCATTGTACGCATTCATAAGTTTTTTTTTTTTATTTTACAGTTTGTTTAATTGTGCTCTTCTTGTTATTTGTTGTTAAAAACCCCGATAATAAAAAAGAAGAATAAACAAAAACAAGAAATGTTTTTGCTTAAAATGTATGTTTGTATGTTTATGTATGTATGTTCATACATACATTTTTTTATTAAATTATAACTTTTATTATTTTAATTATTGACGTTTATGTTCACAAATTAAAAATTATTTTTAAGCGTCCAATTCGCTGATATTATATTATTTATTTAATAAATAATATTATGATTTTATAACAACTTATTTAAGTATGTTAAAAGAAAACAAAAACCGTATGCCGAGTTAAAAAAAAACACGTCTGCATTCAACGAGCACTGTGATAAATTTTCTAATGTTTAAATATATACCATTAAAAAAAGTTTGAAAAAACGAAATCCAAAATACAATTCCTCGATATTGCCTATAGGCAACAGTGGGCATGAAAGGACTAAGGCAATTTGATATGCTTATGCAGATGACGTTGCATAATTGATCACGGGGAAATTTTTATCAACGATCAGCAAAATAATGCAAGCAATGCAGTGTCTTAATGGGCAACGGACAGACGTTTAGGGGTAAATCCAGATACGACAGAGTTGGAAATATAAGGCAGAACATTTTACTTTACGTTAGGAAGGAGTTTTTTTTTTTATTTGCAAATCAGTTATTCGTATATTAGTGATCACTAGGGCAACCAAAAAAAGCACTAAAAAACAGTTTTAAGCTCTTAAAAAGTGTTTAAAAACTTGAAAATAAGCGATAAAGAAGAGATAAACTCACTGTTTATTAGGGGTGGAATAGTGTTATATGGAAATCATTAGCAGCAAGATTTCGATACGCTAGAACCCCCAATTTTGTAAAGTTTGTAAAAAAACGGATGAGCCAAAAAATTAGGGGCGTGGGATGGGGGTAAATGACTCCTCATCGGGGTCAAAACTAGGGGAAAACGATACAAAAGCAAAAAAAAAGCTTCACAACTGTCCCTGAGTCGCTCCTACAGAGGTAAAATGCAAGACTGACTCCCACTAATAATTCCTCCCCCCCCCCCCCCTACATTTTTTATTAACATACTAACCCCCTCTCTGTGCTCCCATACAAATATTGCGTTTTATGAAATTCTTAAATTAATTAAAATGTTTGTACTTTTGTGAATAAAATCAAAAGTTGCTAACAGATCCAAATCATTTATGGCTTGTTTTGTTTTTAATTTAATTTTTTTATACGTCTGGAAAAATTTTTTTATGAATTTTTAAAAAACAAAAATTTTGAAAATTTAATAAAAAAAATTATTATTATTTATTTTATACTTTTCTTAAAGGAAATTTTATTGTGGAGTTTCGGTTTTTTTAGTTTTTTCACTAAGCTAAAGCGTTTTTGAGTTATGCGAACATGTGTTGTGCAACTCCTCCATTTTAGAAATTTTTGTATGGGGACCACCCTAATGATTAAAGATAAAGTCTAGGTATGTTCTGAAAAAATGCACGGGTAGCAAAAATATTGGGGGTCCGTGATATATTTGACTCCTCTAGGGGCACTCTGGGGCTAGTTAGGGCGGTGGCGGGTAATTTTATAAAAAATAATATTTAGTATGGGAGCCCCCTTTTGGAGCACAGATAGGGGGTTGGTATGTTAATAAAAAATGTAGGGGGGGAATATTAGTGGGAGTCAGTCTTACATTTTACCTCTCTAGGAGCGATTCAGGGACAGTTGTGAAGCTTTTTTTGGCTTTTGTATCGTTTTCCCCTTGCTTTGACCCCGATGAGGAGCGATTTACCCCATCCCACGCCCCTAATTTTTTGGCTCATGCGTTTTTTTATAAACTTCACAAAATTGGGGGTTCTAGCGTATCGAAATCAAAAAGTCGTGCACTATTCCACACCTACTGTTTATTGATGGTGTTTTGTTTAAGTTTTGATATTGTTACAAGCAGGGCTGTGGAGTCGTTAAGAAATAGTTATAACTCCGACTCCGACTCCTTTTGCTGAAATTTTTTAAGTACGACTCCGACTCCGACTCCGACTCCGACTCCGACTCCAACTCCGACTCCGACTCTAACTTAGCATTATTTAAGTAACTAGTTTTTATTTGACTTTTGACTCTTTTTTTAATTTAGTACCTGTTAAATGGTTAAATATAGCAAGAAAATGATTCTGTAAAAATTTCAAATCGATATTTTAATTCTAACGTGCCGCGCATTGAGCTTTAACCTACTAGTTACTAACATATGAATAGGAAAGCTGCAAAATATTTTATTTGGATTTTGGAAAAAATGTAAAAAACATATACCGCCCGATTCAATAGAGTTGAACTTTTTTAATTCTAAAGTGTTATGACATTCTTGACTTATAACTCAACAGTTTAGATATTTAAACCAACTGAAATATAGAAAAATAATGGATTTAATTTTGGAACGAACGAGTTTTGTTACGAACTTTCGAAAGAAACGAGTTTTGCTTCAATCCGTATGGGATCATTGAACTTTAGTATATTTTAAAGGTTATATTAATTTATTAAAATTATGCAAACAGTGCTAAAAAATGTAAAAATAGTTCTGTAGGGGAGGGATAAACTACACCAATTCACATCTTTTTCAAAAAATGTTTTTTATACTGTTGG
Organism: Pollenia griseotomentosa; assembly: GCA_963931875.1. Classification (NCBI taxonomy): domain Eukaryota; kingdom Metazoa; phylum Arthropoda; class Insecta; order Diptera; family Polleniidae; genus Pollenia; species Pollenia griseotomentosa. Next base: position 139,562,101 of record OZ007562.1, read on the forward strand.
AATTTTTAGATGTGTGTTGGAATTTATAGATGTGTGAATTGAAAGGCATCAAGAACTCGCCATTGCATTTTTGCGTTCCTAATTCAATATGTATTATTATTGTCCAAGACCGAAATTTGAAATTGCAAGTCTTTATTATCTCTCTAATTTTCCCTAAAGTGAGTAGATAAAAGTATTCTCAAATCATTTTTCGGGTTAACCCCCACATTGATGGGAATTATATCTTATAAGAAAAATTATATTTAAATATGAATTGATATTTAAAAAGAATTGGAGAAATTGGTCATTAAAATTTTTTTATTTTGAAAAATATTAGAAAAATTTTAATGCAAAAAAGTCGGAGTCGGAGTCGCCAGTTTTTGTGGGTACTTCGACTCCGACTCCGACTCCGGTACAAAAACTTCAACTCCGACTCTTCAACTCCGACTCCGACTCCACAGCCCTGGTTACAAGTAAGACTTTGAGTGTTTATATTTCTTCTTCGCTTTAAGGTTTTATTTGTATAATATTTTTAGCTTTTCTAAAATCTTTGGAAAAGGTTTCCTGAGGATCTGGCCTTAGCAACCAGTGAAATGCGCATAGAAGCTAGCTTTCCCTCAACAATAAATATCAGTGTATTTATCAAACATAAAAAATTGGGAATTTAGCACGTCATACAGAAATCTTATTAATAACAAATTTTGTATGCCCAAAAATAACTTTAAAGAAAAAACAATTTAAATTTATTGTTTATTTTCCACTTTTTTCGTTTAGTACGTTGTTACAGTAATTAATAAATTAATGCGATAAATTTTTGAAAAGAAAACTCTGCCTATTTGGAGCCAGCACGTTGCTGTACATACAAAAAGTTCTTTGTACGTCTACAGATGTTAAAAGAACATATTTAATATCATAAGTATTTGCTCTGAAGTATATTTTTTATGATTGGACTCACAATTCCACTTGCCTCCCAAAATATCCCCAATATCTAATATTTCTAAATTTTCGAGCTTTAGGTCTTTTTGTTTTAAAAAACTTTTAACGTTTTATTTTAAAACCAATATTTCGGCACTTCCTTGAGTGCCTTCTTCAGGGTTTTTTTTCTTAATTTATAAAATTTTTAACAAATTATGAAAAATTTAACAATAACTGACAAATTAAAAAATTTTAATTCAAAAACAAAAAAATATTTTTCAAATCAAACTTGATCTATTACAATATAAATAAATTTTTTAACTTCCGTTTCTATTTTTATAAATTAAGTGTCTATAATTTTGTGCTACATTTTCAGTGTCTGACTTAAAATTAATTCTTGAAATTGTAGGAACCTTTATAATTTGTAACATTTCTAACATAAATCTACGTTTATAATTATTTTCTGTGTTTAAAACAGTTGTATTTTCAAAATCTGGATAATGATTTAGATTAGCACAATGAGTTGATAAAGCTGTTTTTTGTGATATATTTCTATATTTTTGATCTGATTTATGTCCTGCTATCCTAGTTTTCAGTTTATTTTTTGTTGTACCTATATATACCTTATTACACTGTCCACTAACATTACCCTTACATGGTATTTTATAAACAATATTTGACATATCCATCTTCTTTATTTTGTCTTTCATTTTAGTAAATAGTTTACCTACTGTGTTAAAAGATTTATGAGCTATTTTGTATATTTTGCTATCATATATATTTGATTTTTCTAATCTTTCTGAAAATTTAGGTATATATGTTACCGACTTATAAATCTTTTGTTCTGTAATACTATTTTGGTTATTTATTCTACAATTATTATGTTGTATTAATAAATCTGTTATTAATTGTTTTGGAAAACTGTTATCAGTTAAAATACCTGAAATCTTCCTTTTATTATCTCTATGAAATTCTGAATCACTTATTTTTAGAACTCTTTCTATAAAATTTTTAGCTGTATTAATAATTATTCTCTTTGGATGTTTCGAGAAATAATTAATAATTCTACCAGAAGATGTTGGTTTTTGATACCAATCTATTAATACCCTATTTCCTCTTCTAATTATCAAAGTGTCCAAATATGATATTCTTGAATTAGATTCCCTTTCAATTGTAAATTTAATATCTGAATGAAAAGAGTTAAAAATATCTAACATTTGCTCTATTCCTGATTCAGAAATTATACAAAATAAATCGTCAACATATTTTGTCAAGATCTTTGGTTTAACAATTAATTTTTCAACACATATATCTAATAACCTTTCCATAACTATATCTGCTACAATCGGAGAAGCTGGCGAACCCATTGGAAGTCCTTTCATTTGGTTATATATATGATTATTTATTTGAAAATATCTACTATCTATTATACAAAATTTAAGAATACGTAAGAATAAGTCCTTCTCCATATTCGTATGTTCCCTTATTATATTCCATTTTTCATCTACTATATTTATAGCTAAGTCTATTGGAATGCTAGGAAACAATGAAACTACATCAAGAGAAATTAACCTCTCATTATTATCTAATGTAATATTCCTAATTCTGTCTTTGAATTGAAGAGAATCCTTAACATTATATTTTGAATTTTCAGTAATTTTATTAAGAATTCTTGTTATATATTTACATAGTTCATATGATGGAGAATTTATCATTGAACATATTGGCCTCAATGGAAAATCCATTTTATGAATTTTTGGAAGACCGTATAGCCTAGGTGCCATTGCCGTATTAGTTTTAAGTTTATTCCTTTCCGTTATTGTAATTATTTCATTGTTAAAAAGTTCCTGAACTAAATTATTATTTATCTTTTCAAGTTTATTGGTAGGGTCCTTATCCAATCTCCTATAATTTGAATCATCCCTTATAATATCATTAATTCTTAACTCATAATCAATCCTATTCATTGCCACCGTTGTATTCCCTTTGTCTGCATTCAAGATAATAATGTCCCTATTAGATCTCAAAAATCTATATGTTTCCTTTACTTTGTCCAATATAAACTTATCCCTATTTGTTAATCTCATTTTATTAATATGGTTATCTATATTTGTAGTCAGTTTTGTTCTTGCTATTTCCTGTTCCTCTTTTTCCCTAAGTGTCTGTACTAAATCCTCTCCTTCAGTTATAATTTTCAAAACTGGAAAATGTTTCCTTTCCGTCGGTAGCATGTGTTTATGACCTAATGAGAGAACCCATTGTGCTTCAAATGGTATATTTATGTTAGATTTGTTAACAAACCATTTATTATTAAATTTTATACCTAGTTCCCTTCTTTGTAAATTAACAAGGTCTTGAAATTTCCGTCTATGTCTGCATTTGATCTTCTCATTAAAATTACTCGCTAATTTATCTTCATATTCTAAGAAACTTGCATATTCCACCTCACCAAAATAATTCTGTAGCTGGTCTTCTATAATCCTACATTCCTTCTTTACTTCCTTTAGTTGCTCATGCTTGTACCTTATTCTTATACTTAGAATCTTGTTTTGAAGTTCTTGAACATAGTTAGATGTTTTTTGTCGGTATGACGGTAAATGATCATTATCATGAAAAAGATTAGAAACGTTTTTAGTAGCATTTTTAATAAATTTTGGAATAATACCTGCATTGCGACACCGAATCAAAAAAGTTATAGTTGCTTTTATTTTTATTAATTTATCCCTTATCGTCTTATACCTATTCATGCATCTTCTGATTCCTTGGTTGTTCTTAAATGTATGGAAATTGATTGTAGACGTGCTCATCATTATATGTATATAATATGTATTTTGTTCGACCTTTAATATTTCTAATATTTCAAAATTTTCGAGCTTTAGGTCTTTTTGTTTTAAAAAACTTTTAACGTTTTATTTTAAAACCAATATTTCGGCACTTCCTTGAGTGCCTTCTTCAGGGTTTTTTTTTCTTAATTTATAAAATTTTTAACAAATTATGAAAAATTTAACAATAACTGACAAATTAAAAAATTTTAATTCAAAAACAAAAAAATATTTTTCAAATCAAACTTGATCTATTACAATATAAATAAATTTTTTAACTTCCGTTTCTATTTTTATAAATTAAGTGTCTATAATTTTGTGCTACATTTTCAGTGTCTGACTTAAAATTAATTCTTGAAATTGTAGGAACCTTTATAATTTGTAACATTTCTAACATAAATCTACGTTTATAATTATTTTCTGTGTTTAAAACAGTTGTATTTTCAAAATCTGGATAATGATTTAGATTAGCACAATGAGTTGATAAAGCTGTTTTTTGTGATATATTTCTATATTTTTGATCTGATTTATGTCCTGCTATCCTAGTTTTCAGTTTATTTTTTGTTGTACCTATATATACCTTATTACACTGTCCACTAACATTACCCTTACATGGTATTTTATAAACAATATTTGACATATCCATCTTCTTTATTTTGTCTTTCATTTTAGTAAATAGTTTACCTACTGTGTTAAAAGATTTATGAGCTATTTTGTATATTTTGCTATCATATATATTTGATTTTTCTAATCTTTCTGAAAATTTAGGTATATATGTTACCGACTTATAAATCTTTTGTTCTGTAATACTATTTTGGTTATTTATTCTACAATTATTATGTTGTATTAATAAATCTGTTATTAATTGTTTTGGAAAACTGTTATCAGTTAAAATACCTGAAATCTTCCTTTTATTATCTCTATGAAATTCTGAATCACTTATTTTTAGAACTCTTTCTATAAAATTTTTAGCTGTATTAATAATTATTCTCTTTGGATGTTTCGAGAAATAATTAATAATTCTACCAGAAGATGTTGGTTTTTGATACCAATCTATTAATACCCTATTTCCTCTTCTAATTATCAAAGTGTCCAAATATGATATTCTTGAATTAGATTCCCTTTCAATTGTAAATTTAATATCTGAATGAAAAGAGTTAAAAATATCTAACATTTGCTCTATTCCTGATTCAGAAATTATACAAAATAAATCGTCAACATATTTTGTCAAGATCTTTGGTTTTACAATTAATTTTTCAACACATATATCTAATAACCTTTCCATAACTATATCTGCTACAATCGGAGAAGCTGGCGAACCCATTGGAAGTCCTTTCATTTGGTTATATATATGATTATTTATTTGAAAATATCTACTATCTATTATACAAAATTTAAGAATACGTAAGAATAAGTCCTTCTCCATATTCGTATGTTCCCTTATTATATTCCATTTTTCATCTACTATATTTATAGCTAAGTCTATTGGAATGCTAGGAAACAATGAAACTACATCAAGAGAAATTAACCTCTCATTATTATCTAATGTAATATTCCTAATTCTGTCTTTGAATTGAAGAGAATCCTTAACATTATATTTTGAATTTTCAGTAATTTTATTAAGAATTCTTGTTATATATTTACATAGTTCATATGATTGAGAATTTATCATTGAACATATTGGCCTCAATGGAAAATCCATTTTATGAATTTTTGGAAGACCGTATAGCCTAGGTGCCATTGCCGTATTAGTTTTAAGTTTATTCCTTTCCGTTATTGTAATTATTTCATTGTTAAAAAGTTCCTGAACTAAATTTTTATTTATCTTTTCATTGAGGCCAATATGTTCAATGATAAATTCTCCATCATATGAACTATGTAAATATATAACAAGAATTCTTAATAAAATTACTGAAAATTCAAAATATAATGTTAAGGATTCTCTTCAATTCAAAGACAGAATTAGGAATATTACATTAGATAATAATGAGAGGTTAATTTCTCTTGATGTAGTTTCATTGTTTCCTAGCATTCCAATAGACTTAGCTATAAATATAGTAGATGAAAAATGGAATATAATAAGGGAACATACGAATATGGAGAAGGACTTATTCTTACGTATTCTTAAATTTTGTATAATAGATAGTAGATATTTTCAAATAAATAATCATATATATAACCAAATGAAAGGACTTCCAATGGGTTCGCCAGCTTCTCCGATTGTAGCAGATATAGTTATGGAAAGGTTATTAGATATATGTGTTGAAAAATTAATTGTTAAACCAAAGATCTTGACAAAATATGTTGACGATTTATTTTGTATAATTTCTGAATCAGGAATAGAGCAAATGTTAGATATTTTTAACTCTTTTCATTCAGATATTAAATTTACAATTGAAAGGGAATCTAATTCAAGAATATCATATTTGGACACTTTGATAATTAGAAGAGGAAATAGGGTATTAATAGATTGGTATCAAAAACCAACATCTTCTGGTAGAATTATTAATTATTTCTCGAAACATCCAAAGAGAATAATTATTAATACAGCTAAAAATTTTATAGAAAGAGTTCTAAAAATAAGTGATTCAGAATTTCATAGAGTTAATAAAAGGAAGATTTCAGGTATTTTAACTGATAACAGTTTTCCAAAACAATTAATAACAGATTTATTAATACAACATAATAATTGTAGAATAAATAACCAAAATAGTATTACAGAACAAAAGATTTATAAGTCGGTAACATATATACCTAAATTTTCAGAAAGATTAGAAAAATCAAATATATATGATAGCAAAATATACAAAATAGCTCATAAATCTTTTAACACAGTAGGTAAACTATTTACTAAAATGAAAGACAAAATAAAGAAGATGGATATGTCAAATATTGTTTATAAAATACCATGTAAGGGTAATGTTAGTGGACAGTGTAATAAGGTATATATAGGTACAACAAAAAATAAACTGAAAACTAGGATAGCAGGACATAAATCAGATCAAAAATATAGAAATATATCACAAAAAACAGCTTTATCAACTCATTGTGCTAATCTAAATCATTATCCAGATTTTGAAAATACAACTGTTTTAAACACAGAAAATAATTATAAACGTAGATTTATGTTAGAAATGTTACAAATTATAAAGGTTCCTACAATTTCAAGAATTAATTTTAAGTCAGACACTGAAAATGTAGCACAAAATTATAGACACTTAATTTATAAAAATAGAAACGGAAGTTAAAAAATTTATTTATATTGTAATAGATCAAGTTTGATTTGAAAAATATTTTTTTGTTTTTGAATTAAAATTTTTTAATTTGTCAGTTATTGTTAAATTTTTCATAATTTGTTAAAAATTTTATAAATTAAGAAAAAAAACCCTGAAGAAGGCACTCAAGGAAGTGCCGAAATATTGGTTTTAAAATAAAACGTTAAAAGTTTTTTAAAACAAAAAGACCTAAAGCTCGAAAATTTAGAAATATTAGAAATATTAAAGGTCGAACAAAATACATATTATATATATCCCCAATATCTTTTGGTACCGAAAATCCTTCATTATACCCTTCACCACAGGTAGTGAATAATGTATATATAAGTTTGTCATTCCATTTGTAATTTCTATAACATTGATTTTAGACCCTATAAAGTATATATATTCTGGGTCCTTATGAGGAGCGAAGTTTATTTAACGATGTCCATCTGTCAGTTGAAATGGATTTTCCGAAGACCCCATATATGATGGGGGCCAGGTTATTAAACATTTATGTCACATATGGTCCGGAATTGTTTGCTATTGAAATTCAGCAAGATCGGTCCACAAGTGGCTGAGATATGAGTAAAAAACCACGACTGCCTCAAATTTTTTCCTTTAAAGGTCCAATTAGACGTAACATTACCATACCAACACTGTATTACCAAAACGACATAAACATACCATACAAACCAATTCAATATTGGTTTCTACGGTCATACAGTGGCTATAGTAATACCGTGTTGGTAATGTGGTTTTTTTTTTTTTGTTGTTGTTTTTATACCCTCCACCACAATTAGTTGTGAAGAGGGTATACTAAGTTTGTCATTCCGTGTGAAACTTTTTTATTATTCATCTCAGACCCCATAAAGTATATATATTCTGGCTGCTTGAGTAATTCTAAGTCGATTTAGCCATGTCCGTCTGTCTGTCCGTCTGTCCGTCTGTTGAAAACACGCTCACTTTCGAAAAACTCAAAAGAAATAAACAAACTAGGTGTCAAATTTCTTGTAGTTATCCTAAGCAGTTTGGGATTGAATTTCAGCAAAATCGGTAGGACCAGAGCTATGAATCAAAATTTGGAACCACCACCTTCAAAAACTTGATAACTTTGTTACAAAAACTAACATAAATGATGCAAAAATGCACGGAATGACATAAGATTTTGCAAGTCCGTTTTATTCGACTAGAAATTACACTATAAAATTTCGCGAAGGTCGGTCCATAATTTACCCTAAGCCCCATATAAACACTTCTCCCGGAAAACAGTTTAGTACGCCTAAAACCGTAAAAAATAATGCAATCATAACAAATTTTGGCTCGTCACAATTTTATAGGACTATAAATAATACTGTGAAATTTCGTGAAGATCGGTACATAATTTACCCTAGGCCCCATATATGCCCTACTCCCGGAAAACAGTTTAGTCTCCTAAAACCATAATTAATAACAAATCGTCACAGTTTAAGACAATAATAATAAAAAGACATCATACAGATATTGCTCCTTTAACATTCGAACTGTCGGTGGAGGGTATCAAAGATTCGGCACAGCCGAATATAGCACTCTAACTTGTTTTTAATACCCTTCACTACAAGTGGTGGATTTTATTTGTAATGTGTTTAATTTTACGCATACACATACACATTAATGCATGTATGTATATGATATGCCGCTCAAATAAAGAAACAAACTAATAGACTCAATATATTTTAATTTAACGCTTCTTCAGTAAAAACATTCGTAGCCGAGTTGTTAAGTTCTCTCTTGAGACTGATGATATTGCCAGTTCGAATCCCAAAAATAATTTTTTTACATTTTTTTTATTTAATTTTTTTATGTTCTAAAAAACGATTTTAAGATTATAGAACGAATTTCAAACATCAACTTTGGCAAAAGAGGAAACAGGCTTAGGTACATATAAAAGTTTTTTGTTTTTTTTTTATATTCTTCGGCATGGCGAAATGAAAAGTTGGCGTGGCTCAATTAATATTTATTTATACCTATCTAAAGAACGTTATTAATGTATGTAACTTTTTGTTCTTATCTCATCATGGTGAAAGGTATTTAAGATTCGACAAAGCCAAATATAGCCTCTTACTTGTTTTTTAATAAAACTGATCTAAATTTTTTGTCTTCTATATCTCCTGGAACACCGGACATTTTTCTTTCGGTGTCCATAACAATATTCACTTGGGGAAACCAATGAAAGATTTTTGGTTTCCAATTTTCTTACAACTTCGTGTAAAAACCCAAAATTTGCAGAAATGGATAATATTTGGTTCCGCAAATCACCTTTATTACAATATATACGGAGAAATTCTTAAAAGCTAAAACTATATTAAAAAAGCAAAAAACGGTACTATACCAAAAACAGAGAGATGGGGAACTAACAGACGTTACTTTATACAAAAATTTTATTTAAAAACAAATAAGACGTTTAAAACTATGATGGTAAAAAGTCGTTACAGAAAGAGTATTATTGTATGAAGTGACTGTGTGACTGTGTGACTGAGGAATTTGATCGTTAGAATACAGCTATGGAATTTTCGAGAAAAAAGAGCTTAAACAATCAAATAATAAAACACGTTGGCAAGAAGGCTTAATACTAAAACTTAAACACATAATAAATATACAACAATATAAAAAACTACGTTACAGTACCGCTAAGACAGAGTAACATAAAAATCAAAAAAGAAAGTATAGTCGGTCCTGCCCGACCATATGATATACAGCAACAAAGTATTTAAAAACAAATTTTCGAGAGTATTTGGTTTTAAATTTTATTAAAATCGGTTTGATAGTTTCTGATAGGCAGAAATTGTCCCCCATATCCCCTCGTTCTCTTTTCACAAATTTTTTAAGATATTTGAATTTAAGTCACATCATCTTTTTTAAAAACACAAATAACGGTTATTTTAGAATATCTCAAAAACTGTTCTACTTTTGACAATTCTGACTTCATATTCGGATTTTACATATACATATCTATATTAGGTGTCAGTTTCATTTGGTCACGACTTTGTTGGAAATTTATGAACCAGTGTTATCTTTTAAATTGCGATATGTACTTTGTGCACAAGGTTACATGGACAGCCGGCCGGACGGAAGATCAACTCAGAAAGTGATTCTAAGTCGATCGGTATACGTTAGGACCAATATTTTAAGGTGCTACACACATCAGCACAAATGCATAATACTCCCTCCACTCTTGTGGTGTGGATATAGTAGCAAAAGCTTGATTTTTTTAATACATATAAAAAAAAAAAGTTGCAGATCAAAAAAAATAAAAATGATTTTTGCAAAAATGTATTAAAAAAATTTTTTATGTACGAAAAAATTAAAAAATTATCTGAAAATGATGGCAAAAAAGTAAAAAAAGCCGATATTGCAAAAAAAATTAAAAAAAAGCCGATATTGCCAAAATTAGCAAAAAAAAGCCCTAACAAATGTAGGTCTTCTTTTGTTTTATTATGATCGGAATTTGGATTCAATCAAAAACATTCTATCTTGTAAACCAAAAAATAAGGATTTGCTTTTTTTTTTTTTGGTTGGCCTAGTGATCACACAAATACAATTGTATAATTGGACTAGCTCTTTGATCCCGGCGCTGCACATTGTCACGAAGGCGGCCAAAAATAAGAAACCCCGAGCATTGAATTCTAAGAAAAAAAATGAAGAATGTATATATTTATTAACAACACTCTAAATAGGTGAAAACAAAAATTATAGAATAAAAGATTAATTTTTCAAAAAGTTATGACGATTTAAAGATAATAGTTATAGTCGAAATAAAAAAAGAGGCAGTTCTAAAACAATTTCCAGATAAAGTACTATACTTTTGCTTTAAATATAATGGCAACTTTGTTATGGTATCAAATCACTTCTTTTTACCGTTACAAAGATTGCTAACGAATAGAAAAAAATAAGCGATTGTAAGAATTACAAGTTTAGTGAATAATTAATATAAAGGGTGTTTTTTTAAGCTAGATAGAACTTTAAATTGTAAAAAGTAACACAAAAAATTAAATTTTGATGAAATATTTTTTTTTATCGTTTCAGTATACTCTGACAAATCATCATGAATAGACTCACGCTTGAACAACGCTACGAAATTATCCAAATTTACTTTGAAAATCAGTCGTCGATTCGCGCAACTTATAGACGACTTCGTCATTTTTATGGCGTACATAATCGTCCATCTGACGTTTCGTACCACATACTCTCTAGAGGATGCAATAACACCAACACGTCGAAGGAACCGCACCGTTTGGTGCGGTTTTCACGCTGGTGGCATCATCGGACCTTATTTCTTTAAAAATGAGGCTGGAGTTCGCGTTACGGTCAATAGAGATCGTTACCGCACCATGATCAATGATTTTTTGTTTGAAAATATGTATGACATTGATCCGGAGGAGATGTGATTTCAACAGGATGGCGCTACGTGCCATACGGCGAACGCAACCATCGACTTATTGAAATCAAAATTTGGCGGTAAGTTGATTTCGAGAAATGGACCTGTCAATTGGCCTCCAAGGTCGTGCGATTTGACACCTCTCGATTATTTCCTGTGGGGCTACGTGAAGTCACTGGTTTATGCTGATAAACCAGCAACAATTGACGCCTTGGAGGCCAGCATTGTTCGTGTTATTCGTGACATACGGCCAGCAGTGCTCGAAAAAGTGGCCCAAAATTGGACGTCCAGAATGCGCTTCGTCAAGAACAGCCGCGGTGCCCATATTGATTTTGATTACAATTTAATTTTTTGTGTTATTTTTTACAATTTCAAGTTCTATCGGGCTTAAAAAAACACCCTTTATAATGTATATTTTTCATACTTTAGCTAGTATGATAGAACAAAATTGATTTCGCTTCCCCCTCCTTCAACCTCTAATTTATATTTACAATTTTCCGTGTCTAGATAAATAACAGTTCGTGCTTTTTTTGATATCTGGCTTAAGTATCAAAAATTTCGTGACGCAAAAGCTGCGGCAATAACTTATGTGGAAGATTTTTAAAAAATAAATCTTAGCGAAAAGAAAATAAATGAAATTAATTTCATATTGTCGCAAATAGAAGCCAATTGAAAAAAAACCATTATATGAAAGAAAGGCTTAGAAATAATTATTGCTCATGGCTGTATTCATATTTTTTGCAAGTGATGTGGATTTAAATTTCGTAAATAAAAATCATTGTTTGTTTTCCTTTTAAGTAATAATCTTATTATTTTAAGAATCCTAGTACCAGTAAAAAATTCAGATCATTGAAATTAATAAAAATTTGCGAGGATTTGTTTCTGTGTATCGAAGGCATTCTCATAGTCAATAAAGTAAAGGAATATATCCTTGCAAACATTCGCGAAATTTTTAATTTTTAAAGCTCATTTTCAACTAAATGGTCAATAAATGCAGTTGCCGAATATGGGTAAGAGAAAATCCTAGGGGGTAAATTATATTGTACAATAGGGGTATAACCAAATTTGGCCCTAGCACTACGCGATAGCGAATATTGTGTTATTTACGTAAACAATTTGTTCGGGACGTTTGAAAATAAAAACCTCACCCACAAAAGCGATTTTCTAAAATCCCTAAAGAAAAAAATGTATATATTTTATTAATAAATGAAAAAAATTATTGGTTTGTTTTTCTTCAGCGATAAAGACGGTATTACAGTTTTATTATGTTATAGAATTATAGCTGTTACGAAACATTTTTAGTGAACGCATTTTTTAAGCGATCAATATTTGGTGCTGGTTTTTCGGGATTTAATCCGAATATCTTTGGGTGCACTTTAAAGACGTGTGTACGTAACGTAATAAAGTTACAATTTATACCCTAAATAATAAAACTCAAAAAGAAGTTCGATCAATCTTCATTTTCCTAAAAAGGTCATGTAAACTGTTTAAAAAACCGCGACTTTTCAAAGCTGAAAGTAAGCGGCAGGTTCGTGATGCTAATTTTTATTTTTAAATTAATTACAATTCCCATTCATAATTTAAGTGTAATAAAAAAATTAAATTGACTTAAAAAAAAAACATAATTTTTTCAACCACTTTCGGGTTTTTTACGCTACCCTGTATTTTAACTTTAGACCTGCCGTCAATGAACTTAACTCACTCTTTTTGTAACAAGCAACATTTTCTTAATTTTTGAATAATTTCTGTTTATTACCCATTCAACCATTCATCCACCCGTTTATTCATCCATTTGATGTAATAAAGAATATAACAATTTTAAAAATGATGAGAGCCCTTTATTTCACAAAAACAAAACAAAAAAATTAAAAAAAAATAAACTTAAAGTTTAAGAGCATAACTGCAACATTTAATCAGAGAAAAGTACTTAAATGTGTAAAAAATTGTATGTAAATACAGACTAACATTAAATGTAATATGCACATTCTTACGTACATCTGCGCACATGTAGACATACGTTTGTAGATTAATGTTTACATTACAATCATTGACACATGTAAAACAATGTATTGTAATTGTTAAGCATTTTTTTTTTTTTTTTTTAACAAACAAACAGGGTTGTCAGACTTGGGGATTTATCCCCAAAGTTGGGGATTTCATGTGAACAAAAAGGACAAGGAAAGTCATTTGGGGATTGGGGATTTTTTTGGGGATTTCAAAAAAGATTTCGGGGATTTTTTGGGGATTTTACACTTTTTTATTATTTTTTATTATATATAAATAAAAATAGCAAAACTTTTATCTTACTCTTATATAGTGTAAAGGGTCCTAATTAACATTATCATTTTTATTAAGTGTGTAAAAGGTACTTTATAAACTTGTTATTTTTCTTGAGTGAGTGTTTAAAAAAAAGAATTTTAAAATAGAATCTAAAATCGTTGAAAACACATAAAATTTTTGATTTTTTAAAGACAATTTTGAAGCAAATATGAATGTATTCCCCAAAAATAAGTAAATATGAAAAATCATATAATAAAGATTGGGAAAAAAATGCTAAGCTATTGGTTAGTAGTTATGATGCATTATATACAATACAATATGATGGATCGAAGTACTTAATAAATTTGGATATATGAATTTTTATTGTTGATTATAACGATGACTTTAACCGATTGAACAAGCTCAAAATTCTTATAAACTGGCTCATTCGTCTTCAAAAACAGCATATTGTTCTGCTTGTAATTCCTCACTGGAATCGCATAAAAAGGATTTAAGAAAACATACAGAAACCAGTCTCTACAAACAAAATAAAATGATTTTTTTGACTAAAAATTTTTATTTGGGGATTTTTGGGGATTTCTTATTAACATTTTTCTTACCTTTTTTTTAAAAAAAATTTTATATTTGGTCAGAAAAAAAACAAACAAAAAATATTAATTTTTTAAGGTTTTGTTTTTTGGAGATTTGGGAATCTGGGGATTTTTGGGGATATTTTTTTAATTTTTTGGGGACAAGGACAAAAAGTACCTGGCAGCCCTGCAAACAAACACACTTGCCTCAATTATACTCGCAATATTATAACTACAATTGCTACACAAACATATACATATATTGTTTTTTGTTGCTTTTAATATTCTTCTCCCAACAATGCAATAGATACTCGTACTTAAGTGTAAAGAGAAGGAAATAAATACAAATATAATCAGTAATGGGTTACTTATTGGCACCCTACAGTTTTTTGAATTGTTCGCTAAATTGGAAAATTAATGTTATACGTACAGCTGGCAATAAGAACAGTTCGAAGTAAAAGTATTTTGCAAACTTGCGATCTCAATTGGATTTTATAAGTAAGAAACGTTTTTTTCTTTATTTGTATATCAATAACATAATTTGTATTGAAATATATCCCAGTTATTACACATTAGATTTGCAAAAAAGTTTTATTTAAACAAAATCGTTTACTATTGGCAAATCATTTATTTAACAAAATAATGAAAACATATTTTAATAATTTGAATCCACGCCAGGGTACAGCCAATATCTCGTACCTTACTTGGCGCAAAGAGATCTGAGTAGACTAGAGTTAATTCCTGTAGCACGAAAACGAGAGTATTTGAGTCGAATATAGTGCCCTTTGCATTCTCCGATGACAAAGGTACTGCCAATATCTCCTGCTAAGCTAGGGCTCTTACTTGCCCCATTGGTCATTGGGGAGAAAGCTTTTAGGATAACTTGGTGTCTTTGGTGTTAAACCAAATCGCTCGCATGGGTATTTGAAATATGTATGTTGGGTAAGCAGTAGATTTTTGCTCGATTTGTTAGTTGTCGATTGTTATCCAGGTGGGAAAAGCAAATTGTCAAACGGCTTATACATGATCCCGGCAGTGATGTGCAAGAATATCCAACTGAGTCTTAATTTAAAACAGAGGATATTAGAAAACGCAATAAATTTACCCAGTATCAAGATAAGGTGTACCTAAACTCATCTATTTTAACAAATTTTGCGCGTTCTTGTATATTGGCACAAAACAAATTTTAGCTAAGAATTTTTTTCATGAACATATGGATACTACGCAAAAAAAATATTCATATTTTAAGGCCAAGAACGAATCAGGACAATTTCGAATACAAAGTTCTGAGTTGAAGGGTTCTAATGAGAGCTCTGAGAATACTGCATTTATCAAAATATATACGGTAGTCTGGACCATAAGCCGGCTGAAACAAATCTTTTCAACCACTAGTTTCTAAACAGTTTTCACCTAGTCTGTAGTCGAGCACTGTCATGATGTATGAAGGGTCCGCCAAATAACTTTTTTTTTGAAAATGCTATAAAAAAAAACTACTGAATATTTTTTCAAATTTATTTTTTTATTTGAAAGTACAATCCTTCCGGTTAATAATGGAAAATAACTTCATTCAAATTGCTGCCTCGGCTGGCAATGCAGTAGCCTGCACGATCGGTCCAATTTTTAAGCACATTATCGATTGTGTGCAGCTGTATTTCACCAATGGCTTCACGAATATTGTCCTTTAAAGCGTCAATTGTCTCTGGCTTGTCGGCGTAACACTTATCTTTGACGGCACCCCACAAATAATAGTCCAACGGTGTCAAATCGCAGCTCCGAAGTGGCCAAACGACATCAGCTCTGCGGCTGATAATGCGATCTTCAAAAACAGGGCGCAAAACATCGAGTGTAGCTTCGGCTGTGTGGCACGTAGCGCCGTCGTGTTGAAACCAAATGTTGCCAATATCCTCCTTTTCAATTTTTGTGAACAAAAATTCGTTCAACATGGCCCGATAACGATCGCCATTGACTGTTACGGCCACTCCTTGCTCATTTTCGAAGAAAAATGGCCCAATTATGCCTCTGGACCAAAATCCGCACCAAACAGTGACTCGTTTAGGGTGCATCGGCTTTTCTATGTATGCGGGTTTTCTGTGCCCCAAATGCGACAATTTTGCTTGTTTCCATGCCCGCCAAGATCAAAATAAGCTTCATCTGAAAAGATGATTTTTTTGGCAAAATCGGCATCTTCTGTAAGTCGATCGCAGGCCCACTTAGCGAAGCGAAAACGCATTGGATGGTCAGTTGGCTTCAACTCCTGAACCAATTGGACTTTGTATGTCGTCATAGCAAGGTCTTTATGCACAATTCGTCTCAATGATGTCTCCGAAATGTTCAATTGTTGAGAACGACGGTGAATTGATGGTGATGGCGCTTCACGCACACTTTCTGCCACAGCAGCAATATTCTCGGGTGTACGCACGTTTTTGGCTTTTCACGCTTTAGTTTATCGATGAGGATGCCAGTTTCTTTCACTTTTTTCACAAGATACCGAACATGCGGAGCTGACGGTGCTCCTCTTCTTCCAAAATCCGTACGCAATTTTCGCACACATTCTGCAACATTACCATGATTTTCAAAGTAATATCGCAATACTTCCCAGCATTGTTCAAGCGTTTACACAACCATATTCGTTCAGCGGAAGGATAAAACGGATTATATGTCAAATCAGACATGAGCTAAGTGTTACCATTCACGAAATAAGCACTAGTTGAAAAAAATAACGTTAGATGGCGGACCCGTTATTAAGGCTTAATGCTAGATCGCGTTTTTGCAAAATGCTCCTTTATAAAGAAATCAATTGTTATCGGCAGGGTTTAAAAACTGCAGTCGAAACCAAAAACTGTCGAACAAAAAACAAAACAAGGTTTCGTTTAAATGTGCTACATTCCCATTTCATACTTTTGATAAACTGAAATTTATTGTTGAAGGGATAAGCTAGATAAGCCAGTATAGGAAGGCTTAGGCCAGATCGCCAGGAAACTTCATCCAAAGATTTTGGAAAAACTAAATTTATTACACAAATGAAACTGTTAAGCGAATAAGAATTATAAGCCACAGTTTAACCTGTAACAATATCAAAAATTAAACAAAAACAACATCAATAAACAGTAAGTTTATTTTTTCTTACAGAAAATTTGTGAGTTGGCTTAAGAGCGGCTGTTTTCTTTTAACGAATCAGAAGTTAAAGCACAAGTGGGAAAAATGGCAGTGTTTCAACTTTGGCTGCAGTTTTTAAACACTGGTAATCGATACAGGTCTCTTGTGAACGTCTGACTCGTAGTTCATAATAGATGTGTCTGGTTTCACCATAGAAATTTGGCTTTGGCGTAATTTGGTTGATTGCCCGGGACGATTTGTGCGTTTTGTGTGGTCGCTAAGGATTCATTTTCTTCGCCAATAATGATTACGTTCAAGCAGCTTTCAAACATGCAAAATTGACTTTTACTTCCTCTCGGCCTTAATTAACTCCGATGGTAACTAATTTCATAGCCTCAGTCAAATACTCCTTTTGCTTTTCAAAAAACAAAAAAAAACTTTATTGTTTATAATTATTCGTTTAATTACTAAGAGAAAATAAAGGATAATTGTTTACCCCTCAAATTGTTATATAAGTTATTAAAGACACAAACCATGTTAAAAAAATAAGCGATTCCGCATTTTTCAATCGAACACCAAGTTAATGAATGAATGTATTAAACGCAGTATAAATTTCAATATGCCATAAAAGTTCTCTAAGGCCCAGAACGCAGATGCAACAAGACCCTTTCGAAATGATTGGTTTGAATCCATGAATTGTGGCAGTCGTGATCGAAAACTTTTTTGATTCGAAAGCAATTTTATTTGTAATTTTTTTAGTCGATACTGAACGGATCGAAATTATTGTTTTAGTGTTGTTTAGTCTACAGTACACGGAATGTAAAAAGCCTCATGTGCATGTGGTTCTGACGTAGTTTTGACGTCACTACAAAGCCACAATAGCAAGTTCGTGATGTGTGTTGACGACAAAATTACGTCAGAACTACATACGAATTTGGCTTTTAACATTCCGTGTACTTTAGGCTTTAAGCATTTATTTGAGTTGTTACAACCTAGAAAAAATTATTTCAATTTGTTTTGCATCGACTAAAAGAATGAGAAATAAAATTGCTTTCGAATCAAAAAAGTATTCGATCACGACTGCCAGAATAAGCCCCCAGTTTCCAACGTTTTCCACACACCTCACAACTTAAATTCTGCCACAATGTGATGAAACTATTCAAAATCATTTCGGTATTCTATGAGAGCAGATGAAACGCAAACACGTGTTTCTTGCACGCCGGTTGCAATGCAACTGATTTCAAGCCGGTTTTAAAATGGTCGCGTCATGTCTATGTGAAGAATTTACGGTCTATGTGAAGAATTTACGGCATAAACTCAAATGAAACCCATTGCCCCAACCCGTTGCAGTTACGTCTTTTCTCGGCCTAGCGGTATCATTTATGTCATTGTTGGAATGTTGTGATTACGTTTACGTGATTTACGTTTATTTAAAGTCGTAAAATTAAAATTGTTTTCCTTAACTGCCTGCCCCACGATGTCGACAAGAACATTTCTTTCGTATATTTATATTGAAAACAAAAACAAATTTTAGTTTTTTATTATTGTTTTCACTATACATAAATATGCGAAAGAAATGTTCTTGTCGAGTTATCGCATGAAAATTAATTTACTAAAAGATCATTAGAATCATACTTAACATACATACTCCAAAAAAAAATCACCGCTTAATTTTTATTATTATATTTTTTTTCTGGTCAAGGGGTACCCTAATTATCTACAAAACGAATAATAATGAGAGATTTAAACAAGAACAATTTCTATACGAATGAGCAAAAAAAAAAGAATATTTTGCAAACCCAAACATACTGATTGACTACTGGCTGACTGACAGAATGTTGAAAATTGAAATTATTTTTCACTGAGATTTTTAATTTTAGTTTATCAAGCAAATTTTACGTGAACGGTTTCATTTGCTGTGATTTTAATTCGATATTTAGTTTTTCATGTTTATTTGTTTGTTTCATACTCTTTTTTTTTTTAAAAAAATCTTCTAATATTATTTTGGTGGTTGTTGTTTTTATGGCTTTTTTGATTTGCTTTTCAACCAGAAATTTTGTGGAAGCTTTTATTGTTGCAACAAAAGTATAATTGTTTAGCGAATTCGTGCTTAACAACAACAACAAATGAAAAACGGAAATAAAGTAAAATATGTCAATTATGCAAAAATGTGTACATATTTTACATATTTCCATATACATATTTTGAAAATATTGTATGTAAATACTTTTCCAGTGTTTTTAGTGTGTTCCTTCGTAGTTTGAAAATTCAACAAACTATTTGTTTATAAATATTTTTTAAAAGCTACTAATAAAACCATCGAAACATACTTTCATTAATCGAGATATGTATGTATGTATATACATACATATGTATATAATGAATAAATGAATGTTTAAATGTTACATGAATTGAAAATTTTCAACATTTTCATTATGTCACAATTGTTTCATTAATTCTTTACTTTGACGTTTTAATTTACAAATGAAAATTTAGATACCAGAATAAAACCAGTGATAATAGGTCTGTTCAATAACAGAAGATTAATGTTTATTTTCAAAAATTGTCACTAATAAGTGTTTACGTACTCGAAAAACTTGCAACGAGAGAGTGAAAAAAGCATTAAACTATTCAACCACCTTTTTCATGTTTGTGTTTGCAAGACAAAAATAATTTTTATAATTTTAATGTTAAAAGTTTTTCAATAACATAAAATATTTTTTTTTTCTAATACTTGAGAAAATTATCCTTACGCAAATAGTTAAAAGCAATTGAATTCAGGAAGAAATATTCTCGGATGTTACGGCTGAATACTGTCGATATATATTTATAACAGCATACCTAAAGAAGAGCGGAAAGCGGAACGTTTTCTTTCGCTTAGCTTTTACGGTGATATGCCACACAGAAAAAATTCTCCAAAATGTTTCACCAATTAAAGCATTAATCAAAAATAAAATCAGTTTTGATTAAAAATTTAATCAAGTCAATTAAACGTTTAATCAAGTGAATTAAACGTTTAATTAATACTATTAACTGGTTTAATTGATACTTTTAATTTGTTTACTGGTGCAAATTTAATTAATTTTTTAATTAATATCACAAATTTTTTAATCGGAATCAATTTTTATTTTTTTCTGTGCATATTTAAACAAAGCGCCAACGTTGTGTTACAAACAGTAGTGCTTACTATTTTGCTAAATAAAACCGCTAAAAAACTAAATTGGCATTATTTATTAACAATAGCGGCCAACTTCACTATTAAAAGCGCTATCAAAATCGGATTTCCCAATTGCAAAGTAGTGCTCCGAGCTGTGTTGGTAGGCTGCATACAAATTGTACTGGCATGAGAATAGTTGACAGCTATAGAACGCTTTCACTCTTGTTTTGGTATGGCTGCAACGTGCTTGTTTTTGCTAGTATAGCGTTCATTCACTATTTTATTTATTTTTTTGGATGGAAAAAATGTTGTAAACTTTTAATTTATTCTCTCGTTACAAATTTCTACTAGTCAAGTAAATGAACACATCTAATACAAAAAAAAATTACCAAAATCATTTTTAATCAAAGCAATTACATTCAAATTACGTAGGTTTTCAAACAAAAAAAAATATTTAAAAAATAATGTGACTGTGTCCAATTTAATGAAAAATCTCAAATAAATGGTGTTTTATTTGGAGTACTTTTCATTATTTGGAGAATTTTTAATCCTTATATTCGACTTATACTCTATAGAACTAAACTTTAGCATTTGGAAAAAACGTTCAGGTAATTTCTATATTTTGGTGCAGCTTTTACTGATCTTTTCCACTGGGTGGCAAACAATGCGTTTACCAATTGCCTCCGAGGGCGAGCGCAACAAACACACCCAGGTAGCAAGATTATACACTCGCACATTGTTTAGGAGCTGGAGGAATCTACTGCCTGTTCATCTCTTTACGAACGAAGACTTCGATCGCTTAACTTACACGTATTTTATAATTTGTTTTTGTTTCAAATGGAAGTTAAGCGATCGAAGTCATCGTTCGTAAATAGATATTACGTTACGTATGCTTTCTGATAGGTTTCGCTTTGATTTTATTTACTACAGTGCATCTATAATAGGGCAGAACCTGGCCAAGCCCATACAATACAATATGCTAATCTCCGCTGCTATTTCTAGAATTATGGGCGAAATGTGACCTTACAGTCGAAGGTTGCTGCTTTCCTCATAAAACCCATAAAAAAATGACATGGGGATCAAGAAACCCACGCTTTCCGACACAGAGCCACTTTTGCTATTTCTGCATAGCGAAGAATAGTTTTAGCATGCTACAATACGTTAGAGTGCAACGCAATGCCGACATTGCCTCAGATCACTTTCATTTAACAAAATTAAAAATCATGCTTCGAAGACAAAACGCCAATCCATGCCCATGGAGCCGAAACGCCGCGCTTACAACCCCAACAAGCTTAAACAAGTGCCTTATGCCGAACTCGTCCACAAGTTGTGAAAAATCAACCCTTTAGTGCATTTTTCCGGATATTTCTGCGTCTTTGGGAAGTAAACAACAGCCGCCACTTGATCATGCCACTGGGAGTTACTGACTTTCGTAGTACGAGATAGGCTCTCTGGTCAGCCGTGATTGCAAGAGATCGTTAAGATCTACTAAGATTTGTCAATTTTGTATTTTTGCCGAATGCCAGGTATTGAATGCACCTGATTTCACTGGAGGATGCAAACACCAAAAGGTGAAATATCCCAAAGATGATTTCTACAACACCTCCGGTAGGATGGGGAGTGATTATCGTGGTAGTTAGAAGATAAAGTTAACCGTGGGTGATTGGAGAGCCAGACAAGCTTAAAGTACCCCGTGACTGCAACTCCAAGAATTATATGCATACAAACAAAGAAAAACCTGGCAAATATTGGAGGTAATCGGTCAGTTAGATTCTTTTTTAAACAAAAATTTTGAAAATAAAACTATGCATTACTAATAAAACTGGGAAAGAGATAACAGAGTACCATTGTTACTTTAATACACTGGCGACATGTGATTTAAACTTAAAAAGCAATGCCCGATATTATAAACCTTCAATTTTTATTGAGGTCATGCTAGTTTTTAGTGAGTATTAAAGTTTCAAAGTACTACAATCTATAGATCTAATTTTGTTAGATGTTCGTTCGCTTTCTCTAACCATTCTAAATGCTTTAGGGGCTTTAAATTCTCATGATTAATGCTCATTAAAGAATTTACACGCGCTGTTTCAAGATAGATCTTTTCATACTTTATTAAATTATTTATTATTTAAGATATTTTCAAGCTTTTGCCAAAAAAAACTTCATTAAAATCTCTCGTACTTTTTTAAGACAACTATCAAAAAGAGGAACATTATAAATAGAACGGTTATGATTTGAGTTTTTTTTAGAAGAATTTTAATTTTTGCGAACTAATTACAAACCCAGGTGACCACAATCTCAAAAATTTTTTTTTTTTTAATTTAATTCTTTATTCATAATAGTTGTTTTACAATAAGTAGTGCCTCTGCGTCTTAAAGACATTTTTCGAGACGAGTTGGCAAATAAAAATGTTCTTGTTGCAATTAATTAAGAAAAAAAAAAACAAAAACAACTATTAAAACGCTAAAAAAAATTAACATTTAGGAAAAAAACTTTTTATATGTACCTTAATTAAAAAATGCTTTGAACTAAAATAATTTTGCTTTTGAAAAATAAACATCTATTGTTACATTTTTGCATTTAAGCAAGAGTAAAATTAACCAAAATTAAAAGGAAAAATTAAACAATTACATGACGTTTGAAAAAGTATACAAAAAAAAAAGAAAATTAAAGCTGAAACCAAATATATAAAATTGAACAATAAGAAAAATGACACCAGATATTTTAACGAAAGCAACAATGACAGCTGCTGCAACAGCAACAACAACGACAAGTATAACAAAAACAATACATACATTATCATCATCGTCGTCATCAGCAACATTAACAAAAGCTTTATCAGCTGCAAAATCAACAAGAACTGCACCAACAATATCAGCAACATCAACATCGTCACCATCGACAACATCAATTGTGCAGCGACATCGTTTAACAATTGAAAAATTGCGACAGCGAGTACATCAAATATTGAAATGTGTAATTAATTTGCATATTGATATATTGGTAAGTATACACACAACCAAACACTTTTTTATGAATACACATGAACAATAACACGTAAATGGCTTTTACTTTTATCTTTTGTATTAATGTTTTATTATTATTTCTACCTTTTTTTTTGTTTTAACTTTTCTTTGTAATTTTGCATTAATCAAAATAGTCTTGATAATGGTTTCTTCTGTGTATTCTATTAAATTTTTTTTTGTGTAAATATTTGAATTAATTGGAAAGTTTTAAAGATTAAAAAAATGTTTTGGTGTAAATTGATGTTATCGATAAATTTCTAAATACCAGTGCGTTTCAATAACAATTATATTTGTAATAATAATTGCATAACATGTATAGTAGGGGTATCTTAAGTATTCCTTAAATCTTTGGTATACACCTAATTTGTGTGGCACAAACTGCCACCTGGGCCTGGCTGGGATAACTTTTATTTGTTCGGAGTTTAATGGCTATAGGAAGAACACTTTGTTGGCAACTAGAACCATTCTTCGAAATAAAAGTAAAGAAAGAATTCTTATGTGTTACGTATGTATGCTTTCTGATAGGTTTCGTTTTGATTTTATTTACTACAGAGCATCTATAATAGGGCAGAACCTGTCCAAGCCCATACAATACAATATGCACAAAATGTTCATTAGGCCATAAAACACTTTGATTGAGGAAAACATAGAGTTTCGTTCTAATATATTTAATAATTATATGAAAAACATGGAAAAAGTACAAAATGCCTGGCCAGGCCCAGGTATACACTTAAGGGTTAAGTATTAGGGGTTTTATTGTTGTCGTTTAAGGAGATTTTTACCTTCGTTTATAGATTTTATTTATGAAATGTGAATACAAAATTTAAATAGGGTATAGAATATTTGTAAGGGATATTTAAAATTTTAATTGATTTTTTTTCTTTAATTATTTAATAGTTTCTTGCAACCTTTAATTCTACGTTTGTAATTTCTACAACACAGAGCTCTAACATATAAAACTATTCTGTATTAAACAGAAAGGATGGTCACCGTATTTATAAATTATGAAGTTTTAGGCAAATGACGACTACTCTTTTCTACCCAAAATAATGGTTTTGAACCATTAGCTAGAAGGACCAAATTTAGCTTAATATTTATTTCTTAAGTATTAGGAGTATTAGATATCAAAGACAAGTAAAATCCTTCCCCTGCACAGAAAAAAATGTTGCACCAGTAAACGCATTAATTAAAAATAAAACCAGTTTTTATTAAAAATTTAATCACGTGAATTAAACGTTTACTCAAATGAATTAATCGTTTAATCAATAGTATTAAACGTTTAATTGAAAATATTAATTTGCACCAGTAAACAAATTAATAATATCAATTAAGCCTTTAATTCACTTGATTATACGTTTAATTCACTTGATTAAACATTTAATTCACTTGATTAAACGTTTAATTTACTTGATTACATTTTTAATTAAAACTGATTTTATTTTTGATTAATGCGTTTACTAGTGCAAAATTTTTTCTGTGTGGTTTCCACACAAGAGTCCTCTCAAATTTAGAGTTTAAGTTATATACTGCCGTGCTTGGGAAAATGACAGTAAAGTGTAAAACTGAAAATCAGGGAAAACTTAAATTTAAAGCTTCGTTCACAATGGTAGCAACAATTTCGTTTTTAGTCTATCTTATTTATTTACATATTTTCCTTTCATTTTTCCAAAAAAAAATGTAACTAAAGTTTTTTAAAAGTTGAGCCTATTTCTACTTCAGCAACAATTTGTATGAAATTATAAATGACGTTTACAATAGTTTTATTTAGTTTTGAATGAAAATTTTAACAAAATCTTTAAAGAAAATAATAATAAATACGTAATAATGTTGTGCTCAAAATTTGCACTATTATGAACACCAGTGAAAAGCTGGCAAACATTTAAAATTTTGTATTGTATACATGACTTTTTAAATTTTTTTGCAAATATCAAATAGTACATGCCATAGCCAAAATGTTCCATAAAAAATATTAACAAACGCGATCTTTTTTTTTCTGCTTTAAAAAAAGATCCTGCACCAAACGAATTGAAAATTGTTCTATTTAAAAAAAAAAAAACAAGTTAGAGTGCCTTATTCGGCTATGCCGAACCTTATATACCCTTCACCATGGTGAGATAAGAACAAAAATGTATATAAATAACGTTCTTTAGATAGAAATAAGTATTATTTTAATGAAGAATGAAAAATGATCAATAAATTTTAATTAATTTCATGTTGTAAAATTCCTTTCTTCATAGAAAAATAATTTAATGAAAATTAAATTTAAAGAACTTTAGCCTAATTAAAATATCAAAATTTGGATTAAAGCCCATAAACAGTTCAACAAAATAATCACAATACTAATGGCGTTTTCTTTTCTGAGTAAAATTCTGCATTTATACTGCCTTTTACATTTTTTTATGTTCTTTTCTGAAAAGCATGTGTTATTTTAAAAGTGTAAAGCGTTCTTTTCTGATGATGTTCCCTTTAAAATTAAAAAAAATGCTACATGTTCAACACTAATTTTAATTAAAGGGGCATGAGTGCAGCACTAGATCAAGGCGAATTCAGTACAAGGTGGGGGCAAGTTTCGAGCCGTAAACACTAACAATGCAATACAAAAACATCTGTTGTTTCTGTTGGCTTTGGATTGTTTTAGTCTTGCCACCACCTGAAATATAATTTACCTTGCGCTAATTGTACTTTATTGTTAAATGCCGAAATTTGTGTTCTTTTGTAAACGTAAAATATAAAACACTTCTTAACAACAAGGGGTGCATTTAAAAATGTTGCCAAGTCACATGTAACACTTATGCAACACTTTTTTTTAGAAAAGTAAACGCCATAATAATTGAGCCACTCCAACTTTTCATTTCATCATGGCGAAGAATATGACAAAATCAAAAAATTTATATACCTACGTCCGTTTCTTCTTTTTCTAAAGTTGATGTTTGAAATTCGTTTTATAATTTTCTAATCTTAAAATCGTTTTTTAGAACATGAAAAAAATTAAATAATAATAAACAAAATTATTTTTCAGACTCGAACTCGCAACCTCATGAGTCTCAGGCGAGAAGTTAGACAACGCGGCTACGAACGCTTTTACTGAAGAAGCGTTAAATTAAAATATATTGAGTCTGCGAGTTTGTTTCTTTATTTGAGCGGCATATCATGCACATTAGAGTGGGTCAATTTTTTTCTCGACCAAGCGGTTGTCAAAATCGTAATCTAAGACGAATTCGAATTCGAATTTAAAGAAGGTTTGCCCAAGAAACCTTGGATCTAAAATCAAAATCGAGCTTCCAGTTTTTAACAACAAAATTCTCTTTTCAAATTTTATATTTTTTTAAAATATGCTAAAATTTTATTGAAAACATTTTTCAGTCCCACCAAGATGTTGTGTACTATTAACCAAGATTTTCGTACCAAATTTGAAAACTTTAGCTCTTGTCGTTCTACAGATAAACATAAATCTAGTTTGTCTTTGTATGGGACGTGCCCCGCCCACTTAAAATGTCAAAAAATATATATATATCCTATAGAACCTCCCAGACCTTCAATAATTTACTGTAAAAGTTTCATAAAGATCGGTTTAGCGGTAAGGAAGATTACCTCCTGCAAACAAACAAACAAACAAACATTAGCTCTTTGTAATTTAGTATAAACGAAAAGAAGAGTTTCTCTTTAAAAACGGGAAGTTCGATTTTAATTTTAGACCCATGGTTTCTTTGGCAAACCTTCTTAGAATTCGTCGTAGATTACGATTTTGATAGCCGCTTGTTGATTTTTTTTAATGCATACAAATTGACCCACTCTAATGTACATACACTCAAAATATTATGTAGTTAAATTCCAACGAAAATTCATTTTAAATAACGGAAAATTCATTTAAAAAACGGATCATTAACATTTCATTTAAAACAAATGATTTTTACATTAATTTTAAATTTTTTTATTTATTAAACAACATATTCCTTAAAATTGAATAATTTTTACTTTTAAAAAATATATTTCAACTGACAAAAATCAAACTACATAGCAAAATAAATATGGAAAAACATTATTTTTTGGTAGTTTGTTTTTTGAATAACAAACATAAATGTTAAAAAATAAAATTATTCGTAAAATAACTATATTTTTATTCAATTTTAACAGTACGGAAAACGAATTTAATAACCCACAATCAGTTACTGTAATTATTTTATGAGTGTACATAAATGTGTATGTGTATGCGTAAAATTAAACACAATAGCTATTGTGTTTAACCTAGGTTACATTCGATTCAATTAGATAAATATTTTTACCATGACAATAAAATATTTATAGCAACACCACAATAATAGAGATGGTACTATGTATTTGTGCTGATGTGTGTAACACATAAGATTATTGGTGCTAGACCCACCTTTTAGTACACCGATCGACTCAGAAAGTGATTCTGGTTACAACAGATTTTAAATTAATATCATCTTAAATTAGGCTTGTCAGAACGAAGCCGGCAAAACGCGTGACATTCAAAAGGAAAAGCTGGATTTTTCTTAACAATTAAAAATTCTGTTAAATAAAAAATATATATATATATATTATTTATCCTCTTCATCACAGGTGGATCCCTAAATGTAAGTAGCGGAGTAGATTTTACGATGTCCGTCTATCCGTTTGTATGTTGAAACAGATTTTCTGAAGACCCCAGATATGATGGGATCCAGGTTGCTATATATTTATTTCGCGTATAGTACGGAATAGTTTAGAATTGATTTCAGCCAGATCGGTTCACATATGGCTGAAATATCATCAATCTTTCATTTTAACCCTTAAATCTTTACGGTTTAAAGTCTTGTTATAATTTAGGAACTTTATTCTTCAACTGACACATGAAAAGAGTGTTAACACGTTGTATCGCAATTCTGTAACTTTTTTAATTTAACTACCGATATCGTTAGGTAACGAGAAATCTCGGTTACCTTAACAAAGTTGTTGTTCTCTATTTTAAATAAACAAATTTCGGTGAATTTTAAAGAACGGCAAAATTTAAGTTTTTAAAAATTTATATAAAATAAATTTGCATGTAAAAATTTTTTTTTTTTTAATAAAACATGAATGAAATCGAGTAAATATTGATTATCTCCTGGGTCCCAAATACTGCGTTTTATGATCGGGCTTGATCGACTATACTTTCTTACTTTTTTTGTATACAAAATTGGCTTCTTAACTATGTACTTATATATTTCTATTAACTGTACATTTATTATCGTTATTATTTAACAAGAACTTTCTTTTTGTGGTTAGCTACCGATATTGTTTACCGATAAAAATTTTTTAAATTGCATTACAGTGTAGCCCTTAACGACAATGATCGTTAACTAACAAATTTTGATTTCTAAGTTACAGAATTTCAGTAATGGGTATAGACATGTCCTAATTTCCGGTTGAATTAAATAAGTTCACCACCGGCCTTTTCGGACCTCACGCCACAAAGCCGTGCCAAATGGGGCAAAAGTGCAAATTGTAGAAAATGCATTTGTACAGAGTTAAGCCCACACCATATAAGATAGGAGGACTAAATTTTGCTTAGACATTACGTATATATAAAAAGCATTTAATATAGAAAATTAACTAAATAGAACCATATCAGCTAGGAAACAATTGGCTTTTCAATAATATGGCGGAGGCAATATGAGATTCGACAACTTTTACTTGTTTTTTTCATTTGGTTTTAATTTAAGCAAATTTGATACATTTTGGAAAATTTTACAGTACACCAATACCCCGGTTTGCATCGCTTCGGTTTGCGTCGTTTTTGAAGTCTTTTTAAAATTTCTGTGATTTCGAAGTTGCGTCGTTTTTGTTTCACTTTGCGTCGCATCGCCTCGAAGTTGAGTCGCTAGTGCTTCGATTTGCGTAGTAATATAAAAATGTTTGTAGAAAGCTTAAACAGAAAAAGGGGATTTCCCTTTGAAGTCTAATGGAAATATATATGTGAAGGTTGCCTGCTGATTCCAACTGGTTACAAATTACATTTGCTGAAGTTAAGTTAAATTTTAATATTTTGCAGCAACGAGTCAAAAAAGAAAATAAGCTAAGAACAAAAACTGATCATTTTTAATCAGTAAAAAAGGCTGTTGATATTGAAGGAACCTTGAACTAGCCCTTTCTACAATAAAACCCATTTGCTGTTGCAGTGACGCTGATAAAATTAAGAAATTTGTTGCAACAAGAACATCGTTACAACATAAACAGGTTTCAAAAATGAGAAAAAAATTAAAAACAAAAGGTTATTCAAAATAAAGCTTTAACTTTATTTGAGGATCTAAAATAAAATTATCCGTTGTAAAGTTGTAAATAAATCTCAGGTATTGGTGTAACTAAGGATAACTTATTAAAGGTATTTCAAGTAAAACAATTTAAAATACAATTATACGTTAATATGTTAAATTTTTTTTATTAACAAAAAACAAGCAATAAAATAACATTTTTAATTTAGACTATAACGATCAATGATAGTTATTTGTCTGTGCCAATTTAATGCAAAACATTTTAAAATTCCGGCTTAGCTTGACAAAATGACATCGATGACTTGATAATCGAGCCAAATCAAGCCCGATTGGCCACTCTATCTAAAATACCTTTTCTCTACTTTAATTTCTAGGTAAATTTAATAATGATAATATTGATTTTCAACATTTTTGTTGCTTAGTGTTATTGATTGACTGTTGTTACACGTTTTCCGTTAATTGTATGTCTTGTCCAAATGCTAACCTTATTTTATTTTTAGCCATTTCTTTTTATTCTCTCACTTTTTCTAATATCTACTTAATAACAACGATATTTCTACTAACTAGAACGAAAGCTCTGTCAATGTCATATGCTGATATGTGGTAATTGGAAAATAAATAAATAACAAGCAAAGTCAACAGCATGAGCACAAACTTAACAGATGTGAAATATGAAACTTAATAGCTAAACAGTGTAGATGAAAACCGTTAATACAAATATTTTCTATTCCATTTAGAAAAAAATCTATGTATGTAAATATTTTAGCAAAACATTTATTTTTAGAATTTCTTAAACAGTAAGACAAAACACAATTTCTTCTTTTGAATTGATTGTACTTAAAAATTACTTTTTTTCCTTCAGTTTTGTTTTCCACTGTTAGTATCAAACACCGGCCGGTAAACCTTAAAGAAATTGCATTTTTAGATTTGTTTTAGTTCACTTATTACTCATAATTGCTAATAAATAGAGGTGTTTTAAGAAAGCGTAATTTAAGATAAATAATATTTTGTAAAACAAAAAAAAAAAACAGTCGATGACAGAGGAAAGAAATCTGAAGAATGAAGTAAATTGATATTTAAATAAATGTAAACGAGTATGTAAAAAAAATTTATTAATAGGAAATTGACAATGTTAGTCATAAAAAATTATGTAAGAATCAGCATATATTTTGATGGTGGACGCACCCTCATTCCAGCAAAAAATACTGCTTACCAGAAGCAATCTTGTAAAGGAGACATTATTACGGAATCACTTAACAATGCGCATTAATAAGGCATGAATTTTATTCGAGATGAGCCGCTTAAAAGCAATAGGTTCTGTATGTTGCCTATAATTTTTAAACAAGCATATCTGTGGAATTTTGACAAAACATCTTAAGTCAAATTTAAAAAGTTGAAAAAAATGTTGTTAATCATACGAATTTTCATTAAAAAAACATTTTAGTTAACGTATTTTAAACGAAATTTTTCTTTAATTATACCCTTCACCACAGGTGGAAAAGGGTATATATATAAGTTTGTCATTCCGTTTGTAATTTCTACAATATTGATCTTAGGCCCTGTAAAGTATATATATTTTGGGTCCTTATGAGGAGAGAAGTTGATTTAACGATATCCGTCCGTCTGTCCGTCCGTCTGTCCGTCTTAGTTTGATATGTGTTTTCCGGAGACTCCAGACATGATAGCGGCTAGGTTGTTTTACATTTATGTCACATATAGTCCACCATTTCTTGCTATTGAAATTCAGCCAGATTGGTCCAACAATGGCTGAGATATGACCAAAAATCCATGACTGCCTCTAATTTTTCCAAAAAATCCCTTGTGGTTGTTGTATTTTTATTAGTTTTTTCTGTATATCTGGAGAACGGCAAGAGCCAAAGTTTTCAAATTTGGTACAAACATTAAGGTTATAAATACACACCATTCCGCAAAATGTGGGCGGGATTGGAGAAGTAGGCGTGGTACCTTCCATACAAAAAGTATTAAAAATTGTATAAAAACCTGAATTTTTTGACTGTTATATGACCTATGATTACGCCTTATATATCAAAAGATCGGAAATTTAATTAATAAAAAATATTTTCTGAAAAACTCGGGAAAATCGGTTCAGATACGAAAAAGTTATGACCAAAATAATAATTTTTTTTTGGAAAATACCCATTTTCGGGAACCATAGATCTTCCCGAGTTCAAGTCTTACAAAACCAAAATAAATGGCAAATTTTTTCTTTAACACGTCGGTATATAAATCTTTCAAATCGGTTCAGAAATAGCAGATGTATGACCAATATACTGAAATCCCAAAAATTACTCTTTTTTGTAATTAAGTTTGTTTTTTATACCCTTCACCGAAGGTCCTGCACCCTATAAAGTATATATATTCTGGGTCCTTATGAAAAGCGAAGTTCAAATCCGGTTGTCGTCTCATCTCTCCCCCCCCTTCGCATTTGTTTACATATACTAGCATAATGCCCAATATGATATTCGTTTATTATTTCATCTATTTAACGAAATAATTTTAACAAATAGAAACTAGGAATTTTTGTGTTTTTTTGCTACTTAAAAACTCGCCAAAAGAGATAAAAAATGACAACAGTGCCTTTTCCAAAAAGAAAACAAACAAAAAACTGTGTTGAGTTGTAAACAGTAAATCGGTCTATATTTCATTTTAATGATACTTAAACAGCGTTCCTTCATGGTGGGAGGTGTGTTAAGTTAGAAACTGTGAGTTCCCTGGTTCGAATCTTGGTTTTTAAAAAGAATATTTTTTTAATATTGTTATGTTCCAAAACAATTTTAAAAAAATATTTACCAGTTTTCGCTTTTTAAATTTCATTTATAATGAAGTTTTAAGTATTGTAAATATGTATGTATATGTAAAAATTATTTAGTTGCTCTGTATTCTGCTCGCACAATGGTGAAGGGTATATAAGATTCGGCACAGCCGAATACAGCACTCTTACTTGTTTTGGTTAATTTTATAATTAAATTTTTTCCACAGAGTTTTTTTTTAAAAACTTTTTTGCTATCAGATATAATCGTTCCCTTACTTTTACGCATCTTGAAAGCAATTATACTATTAAGTCAGCAATGTATTGCATTCATGGGTGTAATGGTCTGGGGTCTGAGTTATCCGCAGAATGGCTAGGTGGAGTCTAGTGTGTCCCAAAAAAAATTTTTCAAAAATTTTCATGGGTGCTCAAGCATAATTTAAGAGCTTATAGGGTAAAGAATTTTTGAGATTTTTTTCAGATTTTTCGGAAGAGGTTTAGAGGTCTCTCAAATCGAATTTTTGCCAAAAATCGGGTCTGCCGGTCTTTTTTTAAATTTTCTTTATAACTTTGTCAATCACCACGATTTTCTTCACTTTTTAGGATATAATTAAAAAGAAAAATGTCCGTGCTTTATTTTGGTGTATAAAGTTTTTGCAATGCATTTCCTCATTTATGCACCCTACATTAAACTTTTTCGTAATTTTCCATAAATTATGTAATTAACGCTTTATAACTTTTAAAATTTTTATGAAAACGAAACAAACCAACAATGCAGTTTCAAAGATCAATTTATTCTAAATAACTTAGAAACAAATATTTTTGAATTCGCTCTTACCGTTCCTGAGTTATTCCGGTTTTCAGATTTGTACCCAGTTTATGATATTATTACTCATACCCAACAAACAAATGAGAATGAAAGGTTTTGCTTTTTTGAAAATTTTTTTTTTGGGACACACTAGTGGAGTCACCAAATCGAGGTCATTGTGGATAAGTAAATCGTTTAAATAAAACAATTGTTTTTTTTTTTTTTTGGTTATAGGTACATACATCAAAACCTTTTATTTGTGGGTCTATTTATTTATTATAAATTAATTTTTGATTACTCTGCACTAGAGTCTTTGATGGTTGTTTTTTGTTCCGTGGTTTCTTTGAGAATGTCCAGTTGTCTAGCAATAGTAGTGTCGGCGAAACGAGGAGCAAATTTCAAGAGAACGATGAGTGTAAAAACAACCACCAAAAACACTACAACCCAGGTGATTATAGCACGGGCGATAAACCAGAACAATAGGCATTTACTTCAACATTTTTACCGAACTTAATCTGCTGCAAAAACAGTAGTAACTTATATGAACATCTCATAGTATTTTTTCTTTTGTGTTTCTTCTTCATCTCTTTTTTATGTTTCTTTTTCCCCTCTATCTTTAATTATTAAATTTCATATTATTATACTTTTTTATCAACATAATGTTTAAACCTATGAAATTTTTATTGATATAACTTTCGGATTATGATACTGTAAATTTTAAGATATTATATCTTTTTGTATCCGAAATTGCAAACTTAAGAAATAAATAAATAAATAAAAAAATAAATAAAATAAAAATAAATGTCAAACCAAGAAGAAGGAATTAAAAAAAAAACACATGATAACGTTTGATTAAAATAAAGAAACCCTGATAAAACACAAAAAGTATATACATAGTTGTTTATCAATTAAAAAAAATATTTAAAAAGTATTTCAATTTAATTAATGTGATAATTGAATCAATTATTTTTTTTTTTTTTTTTTTGTTGAAAGAAAATTAAAAATATAATTTTTATTTAATTAACATTTTAGTTGTTTTAAAAAAAAATTTTAATTAAAAAATTAATTAAATAACAAAAACTTTTTTTGTTTGGCCAATGCATTTTCTGTTCATTAAATAAAATTTTATTTCCGCTAATAAGGCCTAAAGTTCTATATATAAATGCATTTAATCTATTATTTCCCAACGTTTCGTGAATGTTATGTTCACTTAATCAAAGGATTCGTATATTAAAATAAAAGAAAATGGCTCATAACTATAGTCATAAACAAAGCATACTTTAAAAAAAGTGCTAAATTATACTTTTATTAAAAAATGCTTTTGATCTACTATAGACAAGCAAAAGCATACCTTACACGTTAAACCCGGTATTAATTTTAAAAATAGCTGAAGTTGTTTTTAACTCATTTAACAACAGCATCAGCTGTTTTTGCCATATAAAAAAGTTTTTGCAAAAAGTTTAAAATGTTTATGTTACAAGATATTGGTCGATATTTTGCAATTATTAATGATTTGGAGAAAAACTTTAATGGAAAGAAACACAAAATATATATGTATAGGCCCTAATTGTGTAAAATGCAACGCCAAAAATTGCATTGCAAGCAAAAACAAAGTCAAAATATTTTGTAATTTTGTTGTTGCTTTCTTCATAAATTCACATTGCGTAATTAAATCAATTAACACATTGTTTGAAACGTCAAAGTTTTTTGTTAATTTTTTTAATTAAAATTAAAAATGTCATTTATTGAAACAAAAAGTAATTACAATTTAAAATTTTTACAATTTTTAGTAATCTCTATAATCATTTTGGTAATGGGTGCAAAATCAACAAATTGTGTGCTTGGTTCTATGAATTTGGTGATAAGAGACAATTTTTAATTTGTTCTGTGTAATCTATATATCGTTAGCTAAAATGCAAAAAGGCATAACTAACAAAAAATTCAAAATCGTGTTTTTGATTGGTTATTATGAATGCCATAACTACATGTCTTGACCAAATTTAACACTTTTGCGATCAAAAATTACGCTTTTATTCACAAAAAACAAAGGGACGAACCTACAAGAGTGTATATTTTATAAATGCAAAACTACGTAAAAACCCATTTGTATTTTAACAAAATATAAAGAAATGGTTTCCTTTTAAATTTTTTTGAAGAATTCCATGGATGACTTATCAATGCATGTTTTCTGACATGTTTATAGTTTTCATTTTATTAAGTTTTTTGCTTCTCCTGTAAAATTATATTATTGTTAGTTACGCCTTTTTGCATTTCAGCTAACGATATATAAAAGTGGTGTAAAAAATGTATAGTTATTCATAAAATTAAAACGGCTGAGCCGATTTCTGTAAAATTTTTTGTCAGTTGTTCGTATTTTCGAGGAAAATTCGGAAAAATCGAAAATCGAGTTTTTGTATAAAATTTTGTATGAAATTATTCCTTAATGGCTTTCCAAATCAAACAATAGAAAGTTCTTAGTGTAAATCATGGAAAATTGCGGAAAATTGGAAAATCTCTCCGCAAAAGTCGGAAATTTGGAAAAATCGAAAATATTTTCTTTTGTACGAAATTTTGTGTGAAATTATTCCTTAATGGCTTTCCAAATGAAAAAATAGAAAGTTCTCAGCCAAAATCCGATAGATGGCGTTATACGTTGACTTAGACTTTGCGCAATCTGGCAGGTGTCATTTTGGCATTGTAATTTTCTACAGTAAATGTGCTATTTTTCCTGCTGCAATTTATACGAGTTTTGTGTATTGTTCAACTGATTCCGGATTGTCGTAAATCACGCATTATATCCATATAAGGTAAAAGCATTACAATCAATTGCAATTCAGTGCAATCGATATTTATCAAAAAAATCGAAAATAGATTTTTGGTATGGAATTTTGTGTGGAATTATTCCTTAATGGCTTTTCAAATGAAAAAATAGAAAATTCTTAGCGTAAAGAACGGAAAAATGTGAAAAAACTTAATTTTTAACTTTCCAAATTTTTTTATTTATCGGGGTTAAAATTGGGGCAAGGCGAAGTTTGCCGTTTGCTAGTTAAATAAAAATTAATAATACTACTTTTAATCAAGTTAATCGAGGTTCATGTTTTTAACGAAAAAGTGTGCAATTTTTGATCTGCAGTTTCTTTAAGCTTTTTCAAAACCAACATAATGGTTCGAAGACCAATTTTTTTAAGGTATTGGACGTAAAACAACAGTTTACTGTATGTAAAAATAAATCAAAATACAAAATGCCCGTTGTTTTTGAATTGTGGTTTATATTTGTGGCAATATGGAAGCCACCTTGGCAAGTAAATACACAATGTGCACGCACGTTTGTAGTTTTGAATTCATTCATAAAAATAACTAAAAAAAAAAGTATCAACTTTCAAAGTTCGAAGGTCCCTATAAAAGACCTTTTCTATAAATTTTGTTCTTGAAGTTAAGGTCTGTTTGTAAATGCAGCACTGCTGTGCGTCATACGAGCAAACATTGATTACACTGCCAATGAAAGTTTGGTGATCATCTTTTATAGCAGAAGGTATTTCTCTACTATGAACATAAATGACACTTGTTTGTGCGGCATCTGCTTTAGCAATATGTTTTAAGATATTTAAATTTTCGTTTGCAACGCAGTGATGCAACAACAGCATGCCCTTGTTATGCACGGCAAGTGGAAAAAATATAATTTAGTTTCATTTGCATTTGTTTGATATAAAAATACGTTAAGGCAATTGATATTTAAGCTTTAATTAATAAATATTTTCCGTTTTTTTTCAGGTTCTTGAATCTAACGTTAATCAACTGCTGGACGAAGTTAAAGAATTTAATGCCGATTTGATGGAGGCCAAAAGATTAGATGATCTTATAGAGACCTTAAGAGACTACAGTGGGCCCACCATATACCATGAATGGCCATTTCCTTTGGTATGTCAGGCAACCATAGATGAAGCCGATTTAGCACAAACACTTAATACCAACGGAGTTTTTACATCATGATAATATATAACATACAAAAATAAATACGTATTAAAAAATATACGCGAATACATACCTATTTACAGGTTTATTTGTAATGTATGTATCCAGATATATTTATAAAACAATAGACTGCTTTTTTTTGTAATTTTTATTAAAATATTTAATTTTAAACAAATATGAAAATGCAGTTTGTTTTCCCCCTATTTTTTCTGCTAAATAAACAATAAACAACAAAATATTTTTAATTATTATAAACAAAGTTTTTATTTTCTTATTTATATAATTTTACTCATTTTTCACAAACATTTTTTTTTTCTTTAAAATGTAAGTGGAGAACGAAAATTTGTTTTTATTTATTATAATTGTTTACAGTTTTGAGATATTTTAAAGCACTTTAGTTGAGATTAAGGTTTTTTCGTAATAAATATGTATATTGAAATGTTAACATTTAAAATACTCAAACACACAAACCAGATATTTGTGGTTAAAAAGTTCTAAACGTTAGCATCATGATATACATAGATTGGATTAAGTTAAAAAAAACTGTTTAAACAAAACGAAAAATTACAAAACACAAAAAATCACAAAAACACTCAAATAAAACTCAACATTATTTTATTTAATTTATCATTGGAAAAATTATAAAGTTTATTTAATGTGTGCCTTTGAATAAAATATTTGTGGGAAACAAAATCTAAGTGATTGTTTAAAGGGTGTGTGCAATAAAATGTGGACTTGACTTACAGCGCGCCAAAAAACTAAAACAATTTCAACCCATTATCGACAATAGTTTGTGAGAAATAACAATTTCTTTATATCTATAAATATTATATACATTAAATAATAACAGTTATAGTTTCGTTTACTGGTTTAAGCAAGAAAAGTACTTAATGTTTGTTTAAATTACACTATGCAACAAAATTAAACCTTTATCGTGATTTTTGATGATTTATTTTTCTCTTTTTTAGTGCGTAACGGTTCCTCTAGGTACAAAAACGTTGACATTTGTAATATTACATGTTCAAAATTTTGCACACATATGCGCTATGATATAGGGAATAAAAATCCATAAAAAAATCAATTTTGAAATTTTTGCAGATAGGTTATTAGGACTTTAAGATGACGATATGTTTTCTATCTAATGGCCTTAACATTTTTGAAGTCGGCGCTAGCAAAAAAAATGGACTTTTGGCCGATGAAATTGAATATTCCTTTCTGGCATAAATGTTGCCTTTATCTGTTTTGCCTTTTACCCTTCTTTGTGTTCTTTTCTAAAAAAAAAACCAGGTATATGTAAGCGCATAACGTGTTCTTTTCTAATAATAGTGCCCAAAAAATCAATAAAATTTGTTACTTTCTTACATGCTTCGACCGCTACGTTATTCAAGAGTTAGAAATGTAGCATTATTAAAATTATTGCTTTACACCTTCATTTAAGAAAATTACATAAATGCACGCAGAGAAAAAATATGGATGGGCATGTTTACGGCACTGCTCTATGTTTATTGTAACAATATATTGTTGTAGTACACAAAAAATTGTTATTTTTATTTAATATAATATTAATATTAACAATATTATAGTTACTGTAAGCATATCAATGTTTATCGCAATTATAAATTTGGGTATTGTTGACTAAAAATAATTATTTTTCTAACAACTTGATAATGATAACTTTGGAAACATATTATGCTACTCACAACCATTTCATGATGTTTAATAGTTATAACATGATAACTTTCTATACTTGTAGTCATATTATGCTTAAGTAGCAAACCAAATATTTTTACTCTAATAATATTATGTTACCGCCATTTGTAAAATAATTTTGAATCCGTTGTATCTTTTGTTAAACAATTAAAAAAAATACAAATTAATAAAACAATTTTAAAAAAATTAAAACAAATAAAGAAATTATATTAACATTAAGAAAAATTGAAAAGTGCCACAAAATAACAAATCGATGCAAAAAAATTTCAATTTATTTTTTATTGTTGTGACAGCACTAGAGTATCCAATTATTCGACTTTTGGTTTTGTTCGAGTAAGAAATTAATCGATTTTTGAATTTTAAAATTGCTCGATTATTCGAATAAAGGTGGTAAATTGCTCGAATTACTCGAATAACATTTATAGTCAGCGTTTAAAAACCACAGTCAAAGTAGGAAAACTGCCATTTCTTCCAATTCATCGTTTGTCATTGGCCAAAAAAAACTTTTGCTTTTACTTCGGATTCATTAAATGTAAACAGTCGCTATCAAACCCACTCAAAAAACGAAAACTTGTATACAAATTTTCGTTTTTTGTTCGACAGTTTTTGGTTTGACTGCAGTTTTTAAAACCCTGTTAATAGTGATTTACATAATATGTCACACTCGCTCAATCCTAAAAATGGACTAAAATATGTCTTAAAGTATGAGTAATGAAAATAAATGCAAAAGGTAACAACATGTTATTTAGTTTTAAAGTTAGAAACTTAAACAAATTATATATATGGGGGATTTCATGTCAAGTGACCCAATTTTGAAATCGATGTCTTCCGATTTGGATGAAATTTGCACCAAGGTTAGTCCTATTGGATAGTAGTTTAGACACAAATTTTCAACAAGATCGGTCTAAAAGTTTCTGAGTTAGTGGGGGTCAAAATTTGACATTTTGGCTATACAGGTGTTCTTTCTTATCCATGTAACTTATTACCTATTGGAGTTAGCAAAATTTGTCCCAAGTAGCTTCGATAGCTATTTGATCCATCTTTTGAAAAAATTTTTTTTTGGTTTTTTTAAAAAATTTTTTTTATTTTTTTTTTTTAAATTTTAAACTTTTTTTTATTTTTTTTTTTAGCGGGAATGTTTTTTTTTTTTTTTTTTTGTTCAAAAGAAAGCTTATGTCTTTTCCTTTAAGGTAGTTTTGGTCCCTTTTTGGGATGCGAGCAGCTTATGTATAAAAAAAAATGATTTCTAACTCTAGACAAGGGTTTTTCAATTTTTAGCATATGCAGTGTTCTTTCTCATCCATGTAACTTATTACCTATTGGTGTTAGCAAAATTTGTCCCAAGTAGGTTCGATAGCTATTTGATCAATATTTTGAAAACAAATTTTTTGTTTTTTTTTAAATTTTTTAAAACTTTTTTTTTTAAATTTAAAATTTTTTTTTTTAAATGAAAATTTTATTTTTATATTTTTTTTTATCCGGAATGTTTTTTTTTTTTTTTTTTTTTGCTCAAAAGAAAGCTTATGTCTTTTCCTTTAAGGTAGTTTTGGTCGCTTTTTGGGATGCGAGTGGCTTATGTATAAAAAAAAATTATTTCTAACTCTAGACAAGGGTTTTTAAATTTTTAGCATATGAACTATTTGGAATTTTTTCCTATTTGTGTGTAAGTGTTTCTAAAGCCTTAAAAATAAAACGTATGCAAAGAAACTAGATGAACTCACCTTTCCGACGGTTTGTTACAAACCCAATTATTATTTTATACCTTCGATACTATAATGCCCACAATATGTTAATCCCAGGAATAAAATCACTTTTTTTCTATAGAAATGTTGACAAATAATTCTTTTTTTAATTTTTCCTACATAAAAAAATATACAGTTTTGAGCGCACGTAATACTAAATGTGATTTTTGTTGTCAAAATATCAGGTGCCCCAGAGACAAGTGTTTAAATCAGGTGGAAATATTCCATGGCCATTCTCCGAAATACCAGTTAATTTATTATTTTATGACACTTGCCTTTAAAATGTGGGTGGAGAGATAGAAGTTACAAGGTAAATTTTTTGATTTTATTCCCGACATACCGTCGGAAAGGTGAGTTTGTCTAGTTACATGGATAAGAAAGAACACTGCATATGCTAAAAATTGAAAAACCCTTGTCTAGAGTTAGAAATAATTTTTTTTATACATAAGTCACTTGCATCCCAAAAAGCGACCAAAACTACCTTAAAGGAAAAGACATAAGCTTTCTTTTGAGCAAAAAAAAAAAAAAAAAAAAAACATTCCGGATAAAAAAAAATATAAAAAAAAAATTTTCATTTAAAAAAAAAAATTTTAAATTTAAAAAAAAAAGTTTTAAAAAATTTAAAAAAAAAACAAAAAATTTGTTTTCAAAATATTGATCAAATAGCTATCGAAGCTACTTGGGACAAATTTTGCTAACACCAATAGGTAATAAGTTACATGGATGAGAAAGAACACTGCATATGCTAAAAATTGAAAAACCCTTGTCTAGAGTTAGAAATAATTTTTTTTTATACATAAGCCACTCGCATCCCAAAAAGCGACCAAAACTACCTTAAAGGAAAAGACATAAGCTTTCTTTTGAACAAAAAAAAAAAAAAAAAAACATTCCCGCTAAAAAAAAAAATAAAAAAAAGTTTTAAATTTAAAAAAAAAATAAAAAAAATTTTTTAAAAAAACCAAAAAAAAATTTTTTCAAAAGATGGATCAAATAGCTATCGAAGCTACTTGGGACAAATTTTGCTAACTCCAATAGGTAATAAGTTACATGGATAAGAAAGAACACCTGTATGGCCAAAATGTCAAATTTTGACCCCCACTAACTCAGAAACTTTTAGACCGATCTTGTTGAAAATTTGTGTCTAAACTACTATCCAATAGGACTAACCTTGGTGCAAATTTCATCCAAATCGGAAGACATCGATTTCAAAATTGGGTCACTTGACATGAAATCCCCCATATATTAAATTTTTACATTAAAAAAGTATAATTTTCTAAGAAATTAATTTTTTTCGATTAATTGGCATAAATTGTTCGAGTTATTCGTTATTCGAAATTGGCTATTTTAATTATTCGATCAAATAATGGCGGAAAAGTTCCTCGATTAATCGAACAACGATTAATCGCGTGGATACTCTAGACAGCACCACTGTATCATTTATGATTACTTTTTAGTTTATTATAATTAACATGAAAATAATATGATTACTCATTATCTTATTATGATTAACATGACAATAATATTTATTATGGTTAACATGACAATAATATGATTACTTCTTAACGTATTGTGATAAAAATTTAATTAAGGGAAAAATATTATGTTGTAATATAACGAATATATTTGGTCATAATCAATCATAATTCTTATGATAATATGTAGCTCTTAGAATATGTTTAGCACAACCATGTTTTTTCTTTGCGTGCGGCCATAATTTTAGTTCTTTTTTGATCGTTGAAAAATATTACATAGTAGGAAAGTGTGTACACCACACCGTAAGGTTTATGGTTTATACTATTATACTTGGGGGACTCACAAGGTGTCATAAAGACATAAGTCTTAAAATAATAACATGAAAAAATACGACTGTTGTGAACAACCCCTTGTAATTTAGTGTGCTATTGTTTAGAATTTAAATCAGCTGATTTAAATCAAATATAAAAAATAAATATTTGCCTAACATCAAAATATGTTTTAGTTCTAATCCATGAATTAATAAATTAAATTTTATCTTATCTGACTATTTTCCATTTCTTAGACGCAAATCACAAATAAATTTTATTTTGTTTGTTTGCCAAACATCAGAGTCTTTAGCCGATATAAAACTATACCAGCAACGGCGACGGCTACAAAAACTAATGCGGCTCGGCTCAGCCGCTCAGCTCAGGTCTCTTCTGATTAATTACGACAGCACAATAAACATAGCAAGCAAAGTTCTATTAATTTAATACACTTTTTGTTAGCAACAACAATATTTTTAAACCATTGGAAAATGTTAGAACATTAAGGTAATATAACATGATAGCACACCTTGTGAATACCCCAACTTTGTATTAATACATACATGTCAAAAAATCAAGTAGTATGTTAAAGTGTGATAGTGTGAATTCAATGTGTTATGAAAATCAAAAGGTATTTCGAAAAAAAAAAAAATTTAACATTCCATACGACTTCAATTACATTTACGAAAGAAAGAATTCTTGAAAGCCTGTCTGTAGGTAAATATAGGAAATATTGAAAATAATACTTATAATTTGATCAGGGTTGCATTTCAACAAAAGCATGTTCATGCGTCATGGTGTGAAAACAGACTTTAATGCTAAATTTGATTTTTTGACAGTCGCAAGAAAACAGAAATCTGTCTTACAAATTATTATGGAAGACGTAAGACTTGTGTGATAGTGTAAAGTACGTTTTAATAAGTGGCACAAAATAAGTTGGCAACATTTTTTGTCAGAAAAAATGCCATTCAAAACATTTTAAAATTTTTTATTCCTATCTATTATTTAAAAATTTTTTTTTTTAATTTTTTTTTACTTTTTTATAAATAAATATAAAAACGGCATATCAGTTTTTATGAATAAAGAAGATGAATACGCGCAGGTTTAACCTCTCGAATATAAGGAAAAACAGGGCTTTTTAAATTTTAATTAAATCTCCACAAGCTGATGTGATGGGGAATTTCTGCGAACAGATTCAGATTCAACGCAGCTCAAGCCCTTACAAAATATAACCTACTTTCAGGGTATCGACTTTTTTTAAATTTTTTGGCTTGTGTAATCAGCGATTACATTCAACTTGAAAATATTTTTAACATTTATGTAAAAATCTAAGAACTATATAATTATTTCGACTTTATTTGCTTTAGATTATTGACCTTTTGTAATTTTTTTTAATAAGCGCTGCAGTTACGCGAAAAGTTTTACTTTCAAGCTTTTTTCAACAAAAAAATAAACAATAATTCAAAAAAAAGCTTTCTTCATGACTGTTAATTTAACACAAATTGGAAGGAGAATCTTTAAGCAAATTCGCATCAAATTATGAATTTTTAGTGAAAAAGTGTAAGTGTACTGAAGCTTGAAACAAAACTTGAACCAAAACTTGATCGTGTGACCCCCAAGTTAGTTTGTTTCCCTTTTGAATTAAAGCCAATGTTAATAATATTAATTTTTTTAACGATTAAGCTTCTTTATTTTAATTTAAAGCAGGTTTTTCCAATATAGATAATGGATTACTAATTTAACGATATGCGTTAATTTCGTCCATCTTTTAAAAACTTTTTGATAACAAAAATTTTAATTACAAAATTATTAATAATTAGTTGTAGTTTTAATCATCTTCAAATCTTAAGGCGCATATAGACGACATGTTTTTGTCATCTGACATGTCAAATTTTCAAGTCACATGTAATTGTGCATGTCTGTCAAAATCGCTGTTTTAC
The DNA here is from genome assembly GCA_963931875.1 of Pollenia griseotomentosa. NCBI lineage: Eukaryota > Metazoa > Arthropoda > Insecta > Diptera > Polleniidae > Pollenia > Pollenia griseotomentosa. Next base: position 139,606,593 of record OZ007562.1, read on the forward strand.
ATAAGCTTTATAATATTCGGTCACAAACGTACATGTAATTTGCTTCTGACATTGTCTCTGTTTTTTTTTCGCATTGTTATTGCAGAAACCACAGTAGTGCTCGGTTTCAAAATAACTTGCTGCCGCCATGAAAAGTTTTATTTGCGCCGTAAAATAGTTCAGCCATCTTAACATTTTTTTCTTTTAATTCAAAGATACCAATTTAGGATTTTATAATAAAACGGTTTTTATATATATATTCACATAAATTATATTCAATGGTAAGATGATCAAACATATCTCGGTATTGTAAAAACTTAACTTCAGCCGGCTAATGATTCCGTCAATAGTGGACGCCGCTGCCGGTTTCTTGCCGGCATAGCTTTCTGATGTCAGATGGTTTGTCAGAAGAAAATAGAGCACGCTCTAATTGAAATTTTGTCAGATGACTTTGCGTCTGACTTTTACAGAAGCAAAGTTAAAAAGGTAACACACGACATGTATGTGTTTTGCAGTGGAAAATTTGACATGTCAGATGACAAAAACATGCCTTTAAAGAATTTGCAATAAAAAATATTGATAGAAACGAAGGAAATTTATTTTAAGAGACATTCGAGCTCAGTTCTTTCAATATTTTGTAAAACTAGTGTTTTAAACTTTTGAAGAAGTCTTTGTCAAAAATGTTCTACACGATTTTTTAAAATGGTTTTAATCTTTTTCCTGTTGGCCATTATTTAGAACAGTAAGTTGAACATTATGCTTATTCTTTGTGTAATTTCCTTAAATTTGATTATTTTGTAATGGTGCTCAAAAAGATTATCTAAAAATTACGAATAGTTCGCTAACACTGTTTATCGTCTGATACGGTACAAAAATTTTCTTTCAACATCAATTAACTAACAGTTATACAAACCTTAAAGCCCTTATGATACTTGCTATTTTTTGTATTGAATTTTTTAGGATTGACTGAATGAAACAACAAATGCGAGAGAGAACAAGAAATACAATATGTAAACAAACCCTTTTTCTGATTGGCATTTCTCATGTATATTTTTTCTTTGACTAAAACAAAAAAAAAAAATAGTAAAAGCTTGGGCAGATGACAATATTTTGTTTTTGATAAATGAAATGAAACAGGTGCCCTTCATATGGGATTCTAAATCATAAATTTTCAATTAAAGAATATACCCCGATGTAATTCGTAATATTTTTCATTATTTGCATTAAATTTTGTTGTATTAAAAAAAATTGTTTGTGAAACCAAAATAAAATGTAAACAAAACAAACAATATTGCCCACTTTTTGTTCCCACAAAAACAGGTCAAAAAAAGCTAAAAATCGGAAAAAGAAGTTAAAAACCGCTACTTTCGATCAAAAACTAAAAAAATTACCAACAGTGCTAACATTTAATCTGGAAATGTCAATTTTAAGTTAAAAATTTTTGTATTTTTTTTGACAGTCTTAGATTATTTATCGATAACACACGTATATTTGTTTGAAATTTCAAGATTTTTTATGATATAATCATACTCTTTACACTTAGCCAGTTTTCCTATGCAAATATAGTTGGACTATTCTCCAATATAGAAAAAATACAAAAAATAGCAAGTATCATAACACCTTAAGCTTAATTCAAAGGCTTTGCAAAATAATTGCTAAATTTTTTTGCCCGTATATGTTTAGAGTTTAGCGAGAAAAGAGCACAAATCGGTGGAAGAGGTTATTCCAAACTCAATTCATAAAATAAAAATAAAATATTATTTTTGAGCTTTTAACTAAAAAAGTCTATTTTAAAGAATAAAAATCTGCTCTTTGTTTTAATTAGAGCAGGAAAGGACTGCAATTAGGTTTTTCATGTGAAAATGTAAAAAAAAAAAATCTCAAGCGTTTAAATGAAAAAACAAGCAAAATCTGTGATCACTCATATTTTTTACCAAAAATCTAATTTTCATTCAAAAAAATCTTAAGTCCTCCTTTATATTTCCGTAAATAAGCGTTTAAATCGAAAAACAAGCAAAATCTGTCATCACTCATAATTTTCACCAAAAATCTATTTTTCATATAAAAATGCATAAGAAATATTAAATGGTTAATATTTTCGTGAAAAAGCGTTTAAATGGAATAACAAGCAAAATCTGTGATCACTCAAATTTTTCACCTAAACTTGATTTTTCATGTTAAATTGGAAATGAAAAATCGTTTAAATCGAAAAACAAGCAAATTTTGTGATCACTTATTTTTTTTTTTGCCAAAAACTGATTTTAAATGTAAACATCTTTAATCATTAATATCTACTTAAACCAACGTCTAAATCTGTGATCACATAAGTTTCTTTTCTAACAATCATGTTTTCATGAATTTTATTTTCGTTCACATTTTTTTGGCCACCAACTTAGTGCTTGATGTGTACTGAAAACTTATTTTAACCAACGAATTGTTGTGATGTTGGAATAAAAAATTAAATAATACAAAACAAAAATCAAAATGAATTCAACATTTAAAATTGCTAATTTCAAACAAAATGAACCGCACTACTGAAGCAACATTTGAGAATTGAAATCTAAAATTTTGTTGTATTTTTTTGGCAAAATTTTACAAAATACATTTTGCGGAAAATCGTAATGCCGCAAAGTAGTTTGTAGTATAATTTACCGAATAAAAGTTTCTAGGGGCAACCGAAATCGCAGCTTTCATAAGGGAGCATGAAAGCACTTGAGATAAATTACAACGTTTTATGCATCGAGGAAAAAAATTTTATACAAGACAAAAATCCGCAGAAGTGTTTGCAGAAAGCTTCAATTAATAATAAATTCTAATGTTAAGTTTTAAGAAACAGTGGCAACATTTGGGGTCTTTATTCTCGACCAATGACTCTAGTAGCTGACGAGAAAAGCTCTAAGCCGTCTTCGTATTGTTTTTTTTTTTTTAATAACGGAAATTTCCCAAACATTATGTGTATAAAAAATGTCTGGGAAAGTTTAAGCTTAAATTGCAACAACTTGCACATTTTCGGTTTCCCTATTTTTTTTACTTTACGCTTGAATACCTCATTTTCTCTTTATTTAATATTTAAAGAAATTCTTATTCCGTTATATATCAGCTCCGTCCAAAACTCTTTATGTCCCGTGTTCTATATTGATATAAATTTTAATTAATTTTACATACATACTTACATATTCTTATATTAATACTTTTTTACATTTTCAAGTAATGCCAATAGCATTTCGAAAATAAAATAAGTTAAATAGATTATTGTAGCGGACTAAGACGAATTGTGAGTACTCTCCAATTGATATGGGAAATATGAAGAGAACATGTTTTTTAAAAAAATCCCCATAACTACATATTTCCATTCTTTAAGTTTACAAATAATTTTTTGTACGTATGTATATTAAAATGAAAGCATTAAAAAAAGTGGTTGCCTTAAGACGTTTACGCAAAGTATTTTAGGGAATTGTTGAAACTATAAAATTTCTTTAAGCCTCGTACCATTTTCGGGTGAAGTTTTATAGATTTTAATATTTGAAGCTGTATATCGCATTAAATTTTCTCCAATTAAGATGAGAACTATTTATAATTTTTTTTTTTATTGATTTCTTACATAAAAAAACGGTAAATCTTCATTTGTATGCTTAAAAAACTTTACAAAACTATTCAAAGGATTCCTTAAAAGTCCCTCAAACTTAAAAGTTCATTCACCCATTTCGAAAAAATGTTTTATTTGTGGTTAACATTCTGCGGTAGCTCAAATTATAAAAATTTAATTTTTCTGATAAAATAATTCAATTTTATTTTATGGTATGCAGGTCAATGGAATATCATTATAAAAATGGCGTCATTGGAAAATAGGAAATGCATAGTGGTTTTAGAACAATATATCAAAAATGTCTAGAAAAAATATTTTTGAAAAACGTAGCAACTGATGAAATTGTTATTAGTACACTGAAAGAATGAAGCTTCATAAATCAATTTCATTAAATTTTTTTCTTTAATTCAATGAAAAATTTCATTACGGGAATGAAACATTACAGAAATAATGAAGAAATTTCATTACCACTACGAAATTGAGTTTCATAATTTGGTAAAATTGTTCATTTAATTAATGACAACTTAATATCTCTTTCAAAGAAAAAATTCAACTAATTGTTATACATTATTTTAATGGGGGGTTTAAGATTAAAATGAACTATTAATTAAAAACGAAAAATTAAAAAAATTAAAAAAGAAAAAACAAGAGCAAACAATTCTGACATTCTTTTTTTTTTATTGTTAATTTAAATACACAAAATTTACGTAGTAGTACAAGCCAGCAAAATGGAAAGAAGAAAGATGAAGGTCATCCCGGGCTGGAAAATGAATTAAATACAATTTACTAAAAGGTAAGCTAATACAAGTAGAACATAACATGATGTAATAGAAATATATAAACGAAATAAAATTATATAACTTAATGATTTGAAACAGGAAAAAAAATAAACTTCACAACAACTCAAAACGCACATTGAGATGGCTAAAATAAATAAACATATATTATTAAAGTAATTTAATAAATTTATATCATTAAACAAATTAAAATTTTTATCGATTTTATGAAACATTTCATTAACGGGGGGCTAATGTAACATTCTTCATTAATCCAATGAAACGTTACATAGGTTGAATTTTAATGTTATTTTTCATTGGATTAATGTCAAAATCCATTGGATCTGTGAAGAAAATTCTTTCAGTGTATCTTTGATGATGAAATTGTGCATTTGAATGTAATGTTGAGAAGGAAGTAATGTGAACTCTATTTTAAATGTATTTTAAATAGATTATGTTACTAAAAAGCTGTAAAACCTATGCAACGGTAAATTTTGCCACGAAGACCTTCCTAGTTACTTATTTTAGGGGAACGTATGAGGATTAAATGTTAAGACTGAGAAAATTAGAAAGTAAATCAGTAATGCCCAATTTTTAGGATTGATATTAAAACATATTTATGTTTAAAATCGTTGTAAAAACAAAATTATTTTCTTCACTAAACATTTAAATGAAACTTAATTCACCGATGCGGTACATTTAAATTCATTTTAAGTTTCCATTGGAAAAACTAAGCAAGTTGGTCTCAATATTAAGCCAATACATCAACAACAGGCAAAGCAATAGCAGACAACTGTTTTTTGAGGCCACCTTGTAAATAAATACACTTTTTATGATATTCTTGTGTATATCATACTTTTATCTTAATTAAATAAAACTTTTGAAGCAAAACTTAAGAAATCAATCTGTATTTAAATATGATTTAAGTTTTTATGAAAATTAACTAAATATAGGGTTAAATATTATCCTGAAAATTGGGCATAAGAGAGCACTTTTTATATTTAGTTTCATAATTTTTTTTTTTTTTTTTTGTTTATTTCGATTAGTCAAAATGAAACGCTTTACAAAAGAATAACATTAGTCACAATTTAGACAAGGAAACATTTGGAAGGGAAACATTTAGTTTTAGCATTTTACGGATAGGGAAGAGAGCATGGTTTTTGTGCTCATTTTCTTTGTTTACATTTACTTAGATTTTTGACAAAAAATCAACAGTAGTTACAAAATGTTTCCGGCAACATGTTCGTCTGTGTGACCGTGAATGAAAAACAAAAGAGAATTCCAGATGTTTTTTTTGCCTCCATATGTTTCGTCTAAAGTCGGACTTAAAATTGTGAACAAATACGTGTTTTTTATTTTAAAATAAAAAGTGCATTCTTACTGGGACACCCTTTATAAAAAGTTGTTTCAAAATTTTAAATTTATGCTGAGTCCACACTTGGGTTTTTAAACGCGTTCACATTACATTTGAGATGATTAAGATGACAGAAAATTAAGATGACAGATGATTAAGAAAAAAAAACACCTCAAACAAATTTAAATTTCTTTAAAGTATTAAAAGTTGATAAAAATACTTTTATAACGTTATCAGAAGATTATTTTAAACATATTATTGATGAAATTTTGAAAATATATGAATTATTTTAAGAAAAAATTTAGATTCCTTAAAAAAGGTTGACGAAGTTAACCGAAATATCGGAGAAAATAAATTGTTAAAATAAAATAAAAAGTTGTTTTTATTTTTATTTAATGATCCAAGGCCTTTAGCCGAAGCAAATAAATAATCTCAAAAAATAGAGACATTAAGCAGAAATCGTGGTCGGTTGTACACGTGCATGTTGGCCGATTCTACATTTGAGGTATGTTCAGTGGATTCTATGTGATTAATGAAGTGATTTAGTTGTGATCATGTCAATTTGAAGTGATTAACAAATCACTGCAATGTATGGGTAATCATCTCGATTTTGAAGTGATTAGAGCTTCGTTCGAGCTGCTTAAACGCGTTTAAGAACCCAAATGTGAACATAGCATTAAAAAAAAATTGTTATTATGTATATTAAAAAAAAATTTAGAAAATTATTTGATATATCGCACTTGATCGTAAATAGGGTACTAACTCAAAACGGTGGCATGTCGAAGTGTCCACGGACATAATGTCCATGGACATTATGTCGCACCAAAGAACGACATTAAGTCCATGGACGCTATGTCGCTCAGCGATGCGACAAAATGTCCATCAATATAGTGTAATAATGTCCATGGACATTATGTCCTTTTTGGTGCGACATAATGTCCATAAAAATTGTAAAGCGAATGTTTACTTAGCGAAACCGGTACTTGTTATACCATAAAGGACAAAATTCTTGCGACCGGCCGAAGGCCGGTTGTGCAGAGAAGCTTTAGTTAGCGAAGCCGGTGTTTGTTATACCATTGAGGAGAAAATCCTTGCGCCCAAAAATATTTTCGTTATATATTTAATATATACACCCAGAGAAAAAGCAGCAAAACCATTTTTAAAAAAATTTTAAGCAAATTATGTTTAATTTAACCAAATCATTGTCACCGACAACCATATTATGATTAAATTAGTTTCTTTAAAAATAGCTTTGTTGGTTGTGACCATAATAAAACATGTTTTTCTCTGCGTGTATGTAGATCTTTTTTTGCATTTAACTTCTTTAGTAATATATAAGAAAAAATATATGCACTTACATTTTTCTTTTTGTTATATGTGGACATTATGACGCTTTCATATTTGACATAATGTTCATATTAAAAACGACTTAATGTCCGCGGGCATTATAACGTTTTCCAAAACGACATAATTTCCATGGGCTTTATGTCGCATCGAAGGACGTCATAATGTCCATGGACATTATGTCCGTGGACACTATGACATGCCACTACTCAAAACTTGAAAATTTTCATTCAAATTTTTGATATTTTAATCATTGAATTTAATTTCCATTTAATTATTTTTATAAAAAAAGGAATTTTACAACATGAAATGAATTAAAATTTATTGATAATTTTTCACTCTTGACTGAGCTGGGAATCGAACCTAGGTTTTAACGGAAAGGTTGCCCTTACATGTTTCAATTGAAACCACACAATCTCTTCAGTGGGGTTTGCCGTTTAACACTCACAGCCATTGACGACGGCTGGTAGCCAATAGTCAAACATCAATCTACAAACCAAATGGTATTTTAACTTTGGTAGATCGGAATTTACTTTGAATGATTAACTATTTTAATTGATTTACATGTTCTTTCCTTACTTCTGTTTTTTGTACTTGTTGTCACGAATTTTTTTGAAGCCCAAAATACAAACTTCAAAGTTGTGCTGAAAAAGATCAACAGGAAAAAAACCAAAAACATGAAAAACAGAAAAATGTGTTTTGGACTTCAAGAAGAATCGGATATAAATTTATATCGGCTTCGCTCCAGAGTTTAACTTCATTACTTTTTTAATATAAAGGATCAACTATCTGCCCGGCAAACTGGAATCAAAACACTTTTACATTTCTATATAAATAAGAACACCTTTAATAAATATAAACATATAAAATCCAATAAAACTTAAAAACTAAAATTGTTTTTAAATACAACTTAAATTTAAATAAAAATCTACTAAATACTTATTACAATACGAAGTCAAAAACTGGCCATTAGCCATTATCTTGTTTATCTGTTAAAAAATTAATTTAAATGTCTTCAAATTTAAAAAAAAAAAAAATTTAACTAAATTGTATCTATGCCTTCTCTATAACGTAGACATTTTCTTAAATCATTTATGTAAAAGAGCTTATACGATACGATGGTGAGAGTAAAGTGACCCAATGGCACTAACGACTTAAAGAACTCAAAACATCTCCTGTAATCTTTATGCAATGTTGAAGGCCATAAAAACAATTTATTATTTAAAACAAACAACAAGATGATGAAGGAAAATCAGCCGGAAAACTGTGTATTACTACTGATAATAAATATTTATTAATAATGACTCATTCAATGTCAAAGTGAAAGAAAGAAGATGAAAACAAATATTTAATGGCTGTACGAATGAACAAAGACTTAAAACCACAATTTAAATAACATCCATCATGAAACATGAAAAGGGTCTCATTATCATACGGACATAATTACAAATGTTGGACGTTGCATGTTAATGGTTTGTTGCAATGACCATCATCAGTCGCCGTATGAAAATATAAGAAATGACAAATGCTTTACAATCGTATTAATTATTAATCTTGTAAAAAACATAATAAATACATAAATATTTATCAACATTTAAATATATAGTGGTAGTTGCTATTTGATACAAATATGGTAAACTTTTATTCGGTTTTTTTTAATAAGATGATAAGAGTTATATGTATATGTTGTATTTATTATGAAATAAATTCAACGTCGCACAGTGGTCCAAATGCTTAACCTAGCCGGAAGAAAGTCATAACTCGCTTTTGAAAAGCCGCATTGACATGAAACTTTGCACGTTCATAGATTTTATCAATAAAAACACTCACTAAAAAAATGGGCGCAATCGGTGAAATGGGCGTGGCAAATTTTTTGTTAAAAAATAAAAACAAATAATATACCTGTATTTTTGTAAAACATTATTTATTTATTTATCTAAAATTTTTGTATCACAAATTGTAATCTACAATAGCTATCCGTTTCATTATTCTGAAGCCCGATCTTATCAAAAACATGTGATACAACAGCATTAAGTTTTTTATTTTGTTGTTTTTCACTATACCAAGCATCAAATAGTTCCCTCTTAGTAATGGACATTTTAAACTGTAAACCAAATAAAAAGCATATAGGCAAAAACTGGCAGCTAAATTTGAAAACATTGACAAGCTACCATTATACAGATTACAAAACCACAAATAATAGAATTAAAGTCTTATAAATTCCCATTTAAAACTCTAGTTGAATTTGGACATTGAACAAAATGTTAACATATAAGACACACACGTACAAAACTGCATTCTTTTTCTAAACAAAACATTTTATTTGAAATATAAAAATAGTAAAATTTGTTCCTACCTTTGTTAAATTAATTTCAGCAAAAAAATAATTTAAAAACTTTTTTCTTATTTTTTCACGACAACTTTAATTTCGGTACTAAATATCAACTGAGCTATAATAGAAAAACAAAACAGCAATTACGTGTGTTTAAAACAAGAAAGCAAACCTGAAACAGAAGTTAAATAAATAAAAAATGTACCGTTATGCACTGTGGGCACTTGTCAACTTATTATCAAACAAAATATTTAGTTTCGAAATAGTAAAAAAATTACTTTCTTTCGGCTAGATGGAGAATTTGGACCACTGTGCGTCGTATCCAAATTTTTTTAAAAGAAGAGCTCTTAATGCTAAGTTCACACTTAGGTTTTTAAACGCGTTTAAGCAAAATGTTGATTTAGCTAATCAAAGCCGTTCACCATACATTTGAGATGATAAAGATGACAGATGATTAAGAAAAGAAACACAACAAACAAATTTATATTTCGTTAAAGTATTAAAAATTGATAAAAAAAATATTTTCATAAAGTTATCAGCAGATTATTTTAAATATATTAATGACGAAATTGTGAAAATTTATGAATTATTTAAGAAAAAAAATAAAAGCATTAAGCAGAAACCGTATCCGGTTGTACACAATCATGTTGGCGATTCTACCTTTGAGGTATGTCCAGTGGATCCTATGTGATTTATGAAGTGATTTAGTTGTAATCATGTCAATTTGAAGTGATTTACAAATCACTCCAATGTATGGGTAATCAACTCGATTTTGAAGTGATGAGAGCTAAATCACGTTCGAACTGCTTAAACGCGTTTAAGAAGCCAAATGTGAACATAGCATAAGAGAACGTCAATTTGTAATCAATTTTATTTTCCGTTCATAGACAAAATTTACCCGACCCGACCCGACCTTTTGAAACCCTACACCACTGTATAAAAGGACATGGGCAATTATCAACCCGGCTAAACTAAATTATGTTAGGCGGTTAACAATTATGTAAGAGTTCTTTGTGCAGAATTTTATCTATGTATCGGCATATTAGATTTTTTCGACTTAAAGCGATTTAAGAGACTGGGTTTATATGGGACTTATCATCAATTCTGGATCTACCAGCACAAAATTGTTCTATGACATAGTAGCACCTATAAAAGTTATCGTTGCAAAATTTCATATTAATACCAACATTTATAAGAAAGTTATGGATGGCATTTAAATATTTGTTTGGGAGCTATGGACAAATATGGATCGATTTTAATAAGATTTGGTAAAATGATTAAGGTTGCAATAAGATATTTTTTGGTCAAATTAAGTCCATATAACCATCATAGGATAGTTTCAGGGCGTAAAGACTCTTTTCCGGGAAGATGGAGGCAATGTGAAATTATTGACCGATTCTCTTTATTTTTAATAGGCTTCATCCTTATGATAAATCAAACGTATACACCAAATTTTATCAATTTATCTTCAACATTGCTACCTGTACTTTGCGCAGAATGTTACATGGACAGACAACCAGTCAGCCAGCTAGACAAAGGGGCATCGTTAAATCGACTTAGAAAATGATTATAAGTCGATTGGTACATTAATTTTACAAACGCATAATACCCTATCCGCTATTGTGGTGAGGGTACGAGAATTATAAACACTATTCCGGAAAAGTACGCTAATTTACAACTAGTCGCATTACAGGTCAAGCCAATTTCGGTACCCTGTTCGTATTCTATTAAAAGCGATCAGCATCATTTGAAACGAATAGTAGTCGTACGGTACATGGCCTGAACAAGGTGTGGACTATGGGGAAAGTAAGGCAAAACTTCATAACCACTTTTTTAAATCGTTTTTAACTGCTTTTGCAACATGTGGCCAAGCGAGGTCATGATGGAATATAACAGCTTTATGACTGTTCCTTATTACCTGGCCCGATTTTAGGAGCTCATAATAAATGAGATTTTTACTGTCCCTCAAATAAAAAGCATTACCTTGAAAACATTAATATATAACGCTTTTATTTTGAAAGCGGGAATAACAAATTTAATTTTAATAAAGCGGTTCTATCTTTTGCACAATTAAGCCGAAGAAACATATATGAAGGATACAGAAGGACCCAAGTCAGCTGTCTCTTCGATGGCTGCCGAAGAAACCTAACCTCACATATTCAGAATCAGCTTCGATTAGCTGCAGAAGATTTAGATTTATGTTGAAGAGCAAAACTTGCTCACAAAATTTTACATCTTTGAAGCAATTAAAAAACTTTGTTTTCAGCAATATTTCGGTCAATGAGTAAATGAAAATAAATGACAGATGTTTATCTGCAAGAAGTTATACATATAAGTTATTAAAGACACAACCCATGTGTAAATTATATAACATCTGTTGAAAATTCCGTATTTTTATATAAAGGATTCAAAATTTGTCGTAAATAATTTTAATAACTTTAAATTTATACTCGAGAGAAGAACTTTTATTTTTAATTAAGGAAATGTTTTTAAGACAAAAATTTACTATAATTGGCTATGCCGAATCTGACCTCTCAGTAGGGTGTTCAATTAATCGGGTTTTATTTTTGTTAGATTAAACGACTAATCGATATTTGGCATTTTTAACTTATTCGATTAAACGAATAAAATTTAAAACCTAATCAATTAATAGAATAATTCTAAACCCATAAATTTTATAAGTTACGAAAATTTTCGAAAAAATTTGTACTTGAGTAAATAAACATTATTTCTTATATAAAACTTGTCACTGTAGCTCTAACTTTCGGGCACATAGATTTTAAAAGAGTCAATATAACATTGGATTTTTTTAAACTTTTCACGGACATTCCATCCTCTGCTATGTTTCTGCAAATAATATCATCTAGAGAATCGATCGAAGTATCTTGTTTAAAATGTTAATTCATTGGACCACTTGTAGCCCCTTTAGTTTTGTTGGTGGAGCATGTAACGATTCTGTGTTTGGGTATGCTAATTTTGGGAACGAGGCTACCTAATAGATTCGGCTGTGCTCGTCGGATGGGGAGGGTTGTGTAATGTTCCCAATAGAAAAAAAAAAAATAGAAATTATCTTTTGAATCGAAACTAGAAACTTTACTTTAGGTAGCATGACTAAAATAAATGACCTACAGAGTTAGAGAGAGAAGAAAGAAGTGGTTGCTGATTGTAGGGTAGCTTGAGGTGGTGTACACTACCCTATGACCTTGCCCGCCCACCATGCTGACAGTTTGTTGACTATTCTATGTCAGCCCAAAAATAAACTAAAAATTAAGAAAACTATATCACCGCATACATCCTTACCCTACTTCACCTTTCGTAATAAAAAAAAATTAAGATTTCATGTTATTCCACATTATAATATTTTAGAATATTTATTATATAAAAAAAAAAATTAGTAAAATTAATCACCAAGTCTTAAATAGTAATTTATTAATTAAAAGGTTCACCATAAAATTATAAGTTGTTTAAAATTGTAATTAAAAAAAAAAAAAATGGTTGTGAAATTAAAATTTAAAGGGTTTTTATTTCCATTCAAATGAACTCCCCATTAGAAATTTAAAAAGAATACAACATAAAATCAAACTTATAAAAAAAAATATTTCGTGTGCGTAGAGTGTTCTTAATTCATAATATGAATATCTTAATAACAAAATAAACTTAAAGGTTTAATTGTTTAAATTAGCAACATTTGTTGATTTTTAAGTTGTTGTTAGTTATTAATTTCAGACAAAATAATAATATCTGCAACATTTGTTGCATTTAAATCAGTTTATAAACAATGAATGTATATATACAGACTGTCAAAAATAGTTTTGAGAAATTTGAATTTACTAAAAAAAAAATGTAATCTCGTTATGTGTAGATTCAAATGTTGCTATACATATGTATTCATATTACAAATAAAAAAAAATTAAATATGTAAACAAAAAAAAAAAAAAAACTACCACTTACTTAAACATGTTCCATCGTAGTCAGCAGGCGCCGGATGACAAAGGAAGTTACGCAGTTGGTTTAACGAAGATTGTTTTCTTTAGCAAAGGGTGAATGTTTGTGTGGAATTAGCTACATTTGAGAATGTTGCTTTTGGCTTAGATAATGTGTTTATGTGTATATGTATGAATGAAGTTTAAGTGTATATATGTGTATGTATATTCAGAAGATTTATGAATTTGATTTTTATTATGGTTGAATTTGAATGAAAATAAGATAACTAAATTAGGTGACCATATAAAAAATTTACAAACTATATGTATAACAATTGAAGTTGAATGTGTTTTAACACATTATAATGTGAAACTGGAAAATTAAAGATAACAATTAAAAGAAATAATATGTAAAATTAGGACATTTTAAAATTAAATAAAGCGAAAATTAATTGAAATTTTAAATACATGTGTATGTATATGAAGTTCACAACTACAAATAATTGAATTAAAACATAATTATGTGAAGTAATTAAATTTCTAAATTTTTGGTTACTTTAGAACCCATGTTTTTTTTTTTTTTTTTTTTTTTTTTTAAATTAAAATGTTTTTTTAAAGAATTTTTTTTTTTTTAAATAAATCTGTTTGAAATTTATTCAAACAATAGTGAAGTTCCAATAATATATTGTAATATAAATACTTTGGATGCTAATTAGATCATTTGGTCACCCTAATATAATCAAAAAGGGTGCCAAGATTAATATCGTCACACAAATGATTAGTTGGAGGGGATGTTGTTACATAAAAATTATAACATCTGGTTACCCCAATACACATATGAGTACTTCTTTTGTGCTATAGCAAATATTTATGGTAACACCTAAGACCAAACAAACCTCCCTTAGATATATACAAAAACAATTCACACGTGACTAAGACAGGCACTATGGATAGCCGCAAACAAATATTTCCCGGGATTTTTGCTCTTGAATTAGCCTTAGGGAATGGTACTTTAACCGGCAATTAAGTAAAAACAAAAAATCACGTCAAATCCCTTGAACAATTCTAGAAATCAAAAATACTCGTTATACTAACGATCGGGCACAGAAAACAAGATCCTTACCTCACAATTTACGACTTAAAGCTCACAAATACCACGGTCCACAAACAAAAAGATGAGCAATTACTTCCTCCTATAGACTCTGTCCACAGTTCTATCTTCCTTTCCAATTTTGTTCTTTTTCTTAATTTATTTCCCTGTCCTTTAGTTTTTTTATCTTTTCCTTCCTTTCCAACCGACTCACTCAAAATAATATTTACAAATGAAAATTTTTCCCTCAAATATAAAAACTTGAAAATTGAAAATTCTAAGCCTACCTCTTATGAAAATTTCGAAAATAAATATATATAAAAAATGAATATGAATTTTCCTACAGCCGAAATTATATGTTAGTAAATTGTAAACTTAAATTCAGTAAATTATTAAAAAAAAAAAAAAAAATAGTCGCCATCACAAAACAGATAAAATACAAAGGACACTGTAGAATTTTATCTGAAACAGGTGACAATTGATGCCTTCTATGTCCATATATCCTTAATATGGTATATTCCTACGTGCTTGCCCTTAATGTCCTCGAGTTCGTAATTCACGTTACCAATTTTCCGTTTAACGACAGCCCCAACGCCAGTTGGCGCAAGCTTGGCATTAAAATTGTCTGCCAGTGAGCTTTGTACGAAATTACGTCTTACCACTGTTTGACCAACGTTAAACTCCCGCCTACGTGATCTAAGATTGTAAGACCGAACATTACGTTCATACGCGTTCTTTATCTTTGTCCGAATAGAGTCACGTAAAAGTGTAAAATTGTCCTGTCTTTCTAATTGTGTATTTGTCTCCGCCAACAGTTTGAGATTACGTAAAATTGTATAGTCCTGTCCGTGTGTAATCATAGTCTGTCCGAATACTAAGTTATAAGGCGTCTGTCCGGTGGTCTGATGAACGCTGCTACGAATAGCACAATTGACGCTAGGAAGATATTTATCCCATTGTCGTTGGTCATTACGAATGTAAGAGCGGAGAGCCTCATTTATAGAGCGATTTACCCTCTCGCTTGCGTTGGACTGTGGGCTATGTACAGCGGTGAATTGGTGCTGAATTCCGAACTTGTCAACTAACTTTTTGAATTCATTAGACTTAAATTGGCTTCCATTATCAGAAACAATGATCTCAGGAACACCAAAGCAAGTAAAAATCTCGTTTTGAAGATATTCAACTATGGGTTTTGTCACAAATTTTCTTAGTGGTTTTAAAAATGTAAATTTTGTAAAGTGGTCAAGGATTATAAAAATGCCTATATTACCGGATTTCGTACGTGGGAATGGTCCTATAAGGTCCATATAAAGACGTTGAAATGGCCTTTCGGTTTCAACCATCTGACCCATAGGTGGTTTAAGACTTGATGTTGGTGCTTTGGATGTTCTACACAATTCGCAGTTGAGGACGTATTTCTTGACGTCGGATACTAATTTTGGCCAAAAGAAGAATGTTCTGATTCTATGTACGGTTTTGGCTATACCCCCATGTCCTGCGTGTGGTATGTCATGAGCAGCGTAAATGACATCTTTGCGCAACTCATCAGGCACATACAATTTCCATAAATCAGAATCATCGAAGTTGCCAGAAGTGAAACCTGTCCTCCTATATATATACTTGTCCACTACTCGATAGTCGGGCGTATCCAACTTTGAAAATTCCAATCTTAAACGACAATACTCTGGGCTATTAAAAGCTGTAGATTGCAAATCTACAGATGGCAAAGTCTCTATATCTAAAGCAGCTATGTTACTGTCTTCTTCGAATGCTCGGGATAACGCATCCGGCACAACATTTTCGCTCCCTTTTCGGTGTTCGATTGTAAAATCAAAACCTTGTAGCTTAAGCGACCACCTGGCCAAACGACCGGCAAGATCTTTCTGCCGCATAAGCCACTTGAGGCTCGCGTGGTCAGTTATGACCTTAAACTCGTGGCCCTCAATATAGGCCCGAAACTTCCTAATGGCCAGAATAACAGCCAAACACTCAAGCTCAGTGATGGAATAATTCCTTTGGGCTTTATTAAGTTTTTGAGACATGAACGCAATTGGCCGTTCGATGCCATCGTCGTCGACCTGTGCCAACACGGCGCCGATACCATAAGTACTGGCGTTGCATTGAACAACAAACGGTTTCTCGAAATCAGCGTGTACCAAAACCGGAGCTGACGTTAATTTAGTTTTGACGCTGTCAAAGGACTTCTGGGCGTCGACTGTCCATACAAAGGTTTTACGTTTCGACAAGAGCTCAGTCATTGGGAATGTCACAGTCGCGTAATCGTCAATGAACCGACGGTACCAGCCCGCCATACCAAGAAATTGACGTAGCTGGCGTACCGTTTTAGGAACCGGAAACTCAGAAATGGCCTTCACCTTTCCTGGATCCACTCTTAACGATCCCTCCCCTACAAT
Organism: Pollenia griseotomentosa; assembly: GCA_963931875.1. Taxonomy (NCBI): domain Eukaryota; kingdom Metazoa; phylum Arthropoda; class Insecta; order Diptera; family Polleniidae; genus Pollenia; species Pollenia griseotomentosa. Next base: position 139,623,391 of record OZ007562.1, read on the forward strand.
GTATCCCAGATACTGGACTTTACGTAAACAAAAAGAGCTCTTCTTAACATTTATTGTTAAGTTGGCTCGGCGAAGTTGTGTGGCCACCTCCTGCAAGTGTGTCATGTGTTCGTCAAAGTCTTTCGAAATAATTAATAGATCGTCCAAGTATACAAAAACGTTTGTTTTAAGGTTATACGGAATGACACGGTCCATTAGTCTGCACATTGTTACACAACCCAAACGGCATTCTGGTGAATTGGTACAAGGGCCGATTAGGGATTGTGAATGCAGTCTTCTGTCGCGATTCTTCGTCCAATTTAATTTGCCAAAAGGCATCCTTGAGATCCACTTTTGATATATAATAAATTGGAGGAAGTCTCGAAATAAGTCCGTCTATGTTCGGTATCGGGTAAGAGTCTTTTATAGTCACAGTATTCAATTTACGACTATCCAAGCAAAACCTCACTTTCCCAGGTTTTACAATCAAAACCCCTGGAGATGACCAAGGTGATGTTGGGCATTCTTCAATCACACCTAATTGCAGCATCCTGTCCACTTCACCACATAAAAGTTTTTCCCTGGCTGGTGAAATTGGGTAGTACCTTTGTTTGATAGGGGAGGAATTGCCAGTATCGATTTTGTGTTCCAGCAGTGTAGTGCACCCCAAACCGTCACGGTCAGAATTTGGGTAATAATCAATTACTTTTTGTAATTGTTGCCTCTGGGATTGAGATAACGGTATTTTATCCGAATCTACGTCGGAAACTATCCCACTGATGGTTATCATGGGAACGATTTGGATCCCAAATTTCTCCCAGAAGTCCATCCCACATATCACGTCTTGGGTAATAGAAGGTATTACCAAGAAATCAATTGATTTCTGTAAACCACTGTACGTTATATTTAAAGTCACGGTACCTAGAACTTGCTGTCGTTGTCCGTCTGCTGTTTTGACGTTACCCATACCACGTCTAAATTGGTGAAAATTTAATATTTCAGCACCAAGCTCACCACCAATGACATTAACATTCGCGCCACTATCCATTAACGCCAAATAATTCTTATTAAGAATCTTCAGTCTAATGTAGGGCCTATTATCATCTTCCTTATTCACTAAAGACGAAACAACGTAAGTTCGGAAAAGTTTTCTACTCTTATAAAATTCACGAATCCTTCTGGAAGAACGGGTTGGCTAAGATTCTGTATCTGACTCGTTGAAAATTCTTGCCCTAATACGATTATATTCCCCAAGACGAATGTGGTAAGGTCGTTGTAGAGGGTGTAAGTTTGGTAAGTCAGATCCACTTTTGGTATTGTCAAGTACATTACGTAAGTCAGGTAAAATTGAACATCCCGGTTTACCATCCGAAGAAACGTCACGTGTTAATTGGCTTTTGGATGTCCGTCCTTTGTCGCACGAACATCCCTTTTCACGTTTCCCCGCTTTGACTGACAGTTGAGACAGTTGGGCTTATAAACATTCTTAGCCCCACAACCATAACAGAAAACTGTCCTCGGTTCTAAACAATCTATGAAACTGTGACCAACGTTGTCACAATTCCAACATTTTCCCGACTTAATCCCACAGCAAATTCCCGAATCGTTCTCGTCCATTTCGTCGGTTATTTGAGTGTTAGTTTCTACAATTTCGGACAACTGTTTTTGAATTGAACGTTTGTTCGAACTCGAGGAAAAATCCTTCATAAATTTTTCGTACCTTCGTACTGCACGTCTCAATTGGGGTAAACGAGTAATCTCGAGATGTAGGATCTCGTGTCTTACCTCGGGTCTTAAATTGCGTTGGATAGTCTCGCATAAGTCATTTTCGGTAAATGGAGTTCGCAATTTGTCACAAAGAGTCATAATTCCGTCATAAAATTCATCAAAAGTCTCGTTCGGTCTTTGTTTACGACGTAAAATGTCGTCTTTAATGTCAAAGTCTGTTGTAAAGTCTTTATATTGACGTTTCAAAGCGTCACATAAGTCGTCCCAGTCCATCAGTTCAGTTGTCCTGTGGTACCGCCAATACCATTTAAGGGCTTTACCCTCGAAAAGTAAATGAGCATGCTCACATAGTAAATCAAAATCCCCCCTAAGATTGGATCTTGTGAGGGTATTTACTCTGTAAATGAATTCCTCGATACTGATTTCCGAGGAATCACCCGTGAACCGAATTCTCCAATTGCGAATTATGTTGAGAATTCGTTCTGAATTTGAACCGAAGTCCCTGGCACCACGATCATCACGTCCTTGTCTAGAAGTTTCACTTCTATTATCCCCTTGAATAGGATTTCTGTCCATTCGTCTAGTCATATTTTGTAGTCTGTCCTGTCCATCCGGTATCTGACCCGACAAGTCGACATTTCTCATGCCATGAGTAATCATGTTAACTATTTCGTCCCTAAAACCGCTCATTGTCTCATGGACAATTTGTCGAACACGGGCATCATTCGCAGATGTTTCCTGTTCGACTGCCTCCCGACGAGCCTGTTGTCGCGTCCAAGGTCGATTTGTAGATCTAGATGCGTCACCGCCGGCGGCTTCATCTAACGTAAGGGTTCTGTTGGCCGTCTCATGTCCCACATTTGTAGGAATGTCTTCACAGCTACGAACCACAAACATTGTTACAAGTTAAAGAAAAATTTGATGTTAAGACAGTTAATTAAAATCAAGTAAAAAAAAAAAACCTGACTGAAATATATATTTAGTTAATTTTCAAAAAACACTAATTAATACGATATATAATTTACTCCTACTCGGTGAAGTAAAATGGGTAGAACATATGCAGCTAACAAAAAAAAAAAAAATTAATAAATAAATAAAATAAAAGAGATAAATAATTTAAACAATCATCAACCACTGCCAAAATAACAAAGTTGTTTGTTGCTCACTTCAAATGGAAACTTTTGACAAAAGCCAAAAGAATAAAGTCCAATATCAAAGTGAAACAAAAGTTTGAAATGAGGGAGTGATTATCCGATGTGGGAAAGTAACAATCTTTAATCATTTACTTTACATCCACACATCCGGAAAAATCAAACAAGAAAACAAAATTTTGAAGCAAGAGAAAAGTTACCAAACGAAAAGATCAAAGAATAGAAAGAGAAAGAGAGGAGAGAATGAGTCGAACGAGTATTGTACCGAAACCGTCCAATACAACTTCTCTAGTTCGAACCCAAGCCCTGATAACTAGAGTCATATTAAATGAAAACCGGGAATTGATAACTATATTAATGATGACCAATTCATTCCTCAGATCCAAGTAATAAAACAAAAGCTAAAAAAAACGGAAAATGAAAATAAATGAGAAAGGGAAAACTAAGCAAATCATCACCCCAAAAGGATTCAAAGAGGCCTCAGCATCTAGATGACAATCGCACAAAAAATCTAAAACTTACGAAAGCTGAGGCCCCACGTTGGGCGCCAAAAATCTCCTGTAACGATTCTGTGTTTGGGTATGCTAATTTTGGGAACGAGGCTACCTAATAGATTCGGCTGTGCTCGTCGGATGGGGAGGGTTGTGTAATGTTCCCAATAGAAAAAAAAAAATAGAAATTATCTTTTGAATCGAAACTAGAAACTTTACTTTAGGTAGCATGACTAAAATAAATGACCTACAGAGTTAGAGAGAGAAGAAAGAAGTGGTTGCTGATTGTAGGGTAGCTTGAGGTGGTGTACACTACCCTATGACCTTGCCCGCCCACCATGCTGACAGTTTGTTGACTATTCTATGTCAGCCCAAAAATAAACTAAAAATTAAGAAAACTATATCACCGCATACATCCTTACCCTACTTCACCTTTCGTAATAAAAAAAAATTAAGATTTCATGTTATTCCACATTATAATATTTTAGAATATTTATTATATAAAAAAAAAAATTAGTAAAATTAATCACCAAGTCTTAAATAGTAATTTATTAATTAAAAGGTTCACCATAAAATTATAAGTTGTTTAAAATTGTAATTAAAAAAAAAAAAATGGTTGTGAAATTAAAATTTAAAGGGTTTTTATTTCCATTCAAATGAACTCCCCATTAGAAATTTAAAAAGAATACAACATAAAATCAAACTTATAAAAAAAAATATTTCGTGTGCGTAGAGTGTTCTTAATTCATAATATGAATATCTTAATAACAAAATAAACTTAAAGGTTTAATTGTTTAAATTAGCAACATTTGTTGATTTTTAAGTTGTTGTTAGTTATTAATTTCAGACAAAATAATAATATCTGCAACATTTGTTGCATTTAAATCAGTTTATAAACAATGAATGTATATATACAGACTGTCAAAAATAGTTTTGAGAAATTTGAATTTACTAAAAAAAAAATGTAATCTCGTTATGTGTAGATTCAAATGTTGCTATACATATGTATTCATATTACAAATAAAAAAAAATTAAATATGTAAACAAAAAAAAAAAAAAAACTACCACTTACTTAAACATGTTCCATCGTAGTCAGCAGGCGCCGGATGACAAAGGAAGTTACGCAGTTGGTTTAACGAAGATTGTTTTCTTTAGCAAAGGGTGAATGTTTGTGTGGAATTAGCTACATTTGAGAATGTTGCTTTTGGCTTAGATAATGTGTTTATGTGTATATGTATGAATGAAGTTTAAGTGTATATATGTGTATGTATATTCAGTAGATTTATGAATTTGATTTTTATTATGGTTGAATTTGAATGAAAATAAGATAACTAAATTAGGTGACCATATAAAAAATTTACAAACTATATGTATAACAATTGAAGTTGAATGTGTTTTAACACATTATAATGTGAAACTGGAAAATTAAAGATAACAATTAAAAGAAATAATATGTAAAATTAGGACATTTTAAAATTAAATAAAGCGAAAATTAATTGAAATTTTAAATACATGTGTATGTATATGAAGTTCACAACTACAAATAATTGAATTAAAACATAATTATGTGAAGTAATTAAATTTCTAAATTTTTGGTTACTTTAGAACCCATGTTTTTTTTTTTTTTTTTTTTTTTTTTTTTAAATTAAAATGTTTTTTTAAAGAATTTTTTTTTTTAAAAATAAATCTGTTTGAAATTTATTCAAACAATAGTGAAGTTCCAATAATATATTGTAATATAAATACTTTGGATGCTAATTAGATCATTTGGTCACCCTAATATAATCAAAAAGGGTGCCAAGATTAATATCGTCACACAAATGATTAGTTGGAGGGGATGTTGTTACATAAAAATTATAACATCTGGTTACCCCAATACACATATGAGTACTTCTTTTGTGCTATAGCAAATATTTATGGTAACACCTAAGACCAAACAAACCTCCCTTAGATATATACAAAAACAATTCACACGTGACTAAGACAGGCACTATGGATAGCCGCAAACAAATATTTCCCGGGATTTTTGCTCTTGAATTAGCCTTAGGGAATGGTACTTTAACCGGCAATTAAGTAAAAACAAAAAATCACGTCAAATCCCTTGAACAATTCTAGAAATCAAAAATACTCGTTATACTAACGATCGGGCACAGAAAACAAGATCCTTACCTCACAATTTACGACTTAAAGCTCACAAATACCACGGTCCACAAACAAAAAGATGAGCAATTACTTCCTCCTATAGACTCTGTCCACAGTTCTATCTTCCTTTCCAATTTTGTTCTTTTTCTTAATTTATTTCCCTGTCCTTTAGTTTTTTTATCTTTTCCTTCCTTTCCAACCGACTCACTCAAAATAATATTTACAAATGAAAATTTTTCCCTCAAATATAAAAACTTGAAAATTGAAAATTCTAAGCCTACCTCTTATGAAAATTTCGAAAATAAATATATATAAAAAATGAATATGAATTTTCCTACAGCCGAAATTATATGTTAGTAAATTGTAAACTTAAATTCAGTAAATTATTAAAAAAAAAAAAAAAAATAGTCGCCATCACAAGCATCTTCTTCAAGTCTATGTTATAGTAACTGTGTAAGTGGTAAATTGGTAAAGTTATTGAAGAACATTTACGTTAATACATTTATACACCTGTTACATTTAGCATTATAAGATTTATCATTCGTACAATATTTTTAAACCAAACTTATTCTAAAGAGAGAAATTCATGAACTATTTTGTTAAAAAAAGGGCGCGTTCTAGAATTCGAAATAGAGTAAATTAAAATCGATCAACTTTTAAAAACGACCCTGTAATGAAAGTTTTTTCTTTTGTGAAATAAATGTTTAATTGTGTTGAAAAAATTTAACAAAAATATAAGCTAAATAACTCACTAAATAAGACATTTGGTTTGTCTATTCGACTTGAAACTTTAAAAAAATTATACATTTAACAGGAATACTATACATTATTATCATTCGATTAATCGGTATTAATTCTTCGATTAATCCTTTAATCGAAATTAGCAATTTTAAATAATTCGAACAATTAATCGTCTAAAATTGTTCGATTGATCGAACAAGATTTAATTCGTTGCCGTATTTAAATAAAACATCATGTTTTTTTAAAAAAAATTATTAGGCGTATTAACTACAGTGGTTTTCAGGAGTTTGGTAGCTCCAATATATAATCACATTCGGTAGAGTGATTTCTGGAATTACAAAACCCTAAATTAGACTAAAATTCAATACAGAAATTTATTTTTTTTAATGCTTCTTAAATTGCTTTTCAGAAGGCCGCTTTATATGGGATCTTTGTTTAGTAATGGGCCGATTATCACAAAATTTCATGGTGTTATTATATCTAGCTAAAAAAGCTAAATTGGCCTTTATTGTGCCGTAATATCTATAATTGCCACAGTTTAAGGCGTATTTAAATGATTTTCCAGAGTGGGCTTGTTTAATATGGGGCCTATGGTAAATTGATTTTTTCAAAATTAGGATTCGAAGATAAGAAACCACTTTAAAATCTCACACGACTATGACCGACTAAATTTTGCTTCAATATCATTATTCGTTGTAGTTTAATGGTTTCTAAAGTCTTTTTTGAGAGCGAGCTTCAAATGGGGCCAATAGCAAATTATGAACCAAGCTTCACAAAATTTTTGGTGGAGTGGTTTTTTATAAGGGACCTATTATAAATTTATGACCGATCGGTTTTCGAAATTTGGTGGAGTTGTTTCTCATAGTATTGAATTTTGACAGATCAATTTTTAGGCGAACTTATGTGTTTTTTGGGAGTGGGCTTTATACACTGAAAGAATTTGCTTGGCAGATCCAATGGATTTTGATATTAATCCAATGAAAAATTACACTAAAATTCAACCTATGTAACGTTTCATTGAATTAATGAAGAATGTTACATAAGCCCCCCGTTGATGAAATGTTTCATAAAATCGATAAAAATTTTAATTTGTTTAATGACATAAATTCATTAAATTACTGATTAAATTTGGTCATTTTTATGACCAAATATATATTTATGTTTATTTATTTCAGCCATTTCAATGTGCGTTTTGAGTTGTTGTGAACTTAATTTTTTTTTTTTCAAATCATCAAGTTATATTAGTTTTATTTTTTTATATATTTTGAGAATTGTTTGCTCTTCTTTTTTCTTCCTTGTTGTATGTTTTTGAACCGTTTAGCTAAATTCAGTATTTCGTTATCGTTATGAATTTTTTCATTGATGTTATGAAGCTTTGAAATTTACAATTTTTTTCATATATTTTCATGTCTATCGCTTAAAATGGAATTAAAAATACGTTTTTACAGCAGTTATAGGAAGAAAATTTTTTCTAGTTATAAGTATTTTGAAGTTAGAGAACTTTATCTTGTTTTCATTAATTTAGTGAAATTTTTCATGGAAAATATGAAGTTACACTTTTTTGCATTAACTGAAAAATATTTGAATACATTAATTAATAGTTTATTTTAATCTTAAAAAACCTATTGAAATAATGTATAATAATTAGTTGAATTTTTCTTTTGAAAGAGATATTAAGTTGTCATTAATTTAATGAAAAACTTTACCAAATTACGAAACTCAATTTCGTAGTGGTAATGAAATTGCTTCATTATTTCAGTAAAATTTCATTCCCGTAATTGGATTAAAGAAAAAAATTTAATGAAATTGATTCATTAGATTTATGAAGCATAATTCTTTCAGTGTATGAAGCCTATGGTAAGTTATGAAACTTTGATAGACCAAATTTAGCTGGCATGATTTGTAAGGATTTTAGACGTACTCAAGTTTTTTTTTCAAGAGTAAGCTTTATATGGGGTCTATGGAAAATTATTGACTGTTCTTCACAAAATTTATCAGTGAAGTTTCTAGTCATATAAAGCGAATTTGGGCAAGATTAAAAAAATACATGCATTTTTTAGGAAGGTCGTTTCACATTTGGGTTCACAACGTTAAGCATTATTAGATTCAGCGTTCCCGAATTAGGTTAAAACGCCAGGTGCCCGGCTTGTCGCAAAAAAAGTGTCAAAAACTAGCACAGTGAAATTAATAAAAACACAAATTGGCTGTTATTTCTTAAATAAAGCTCGAAGAAAAAAGGAAAAGGACGTTAATATGTGGTCACTTGTATTTCAATTAGAAATCTATTTTAAGTTAAAAATTTTTATTTTTTAGTTCCAAAAAAATATAAAAATTTAATGTTTTCAATCGGTTCTTTAATAAAGTTCCAATCACAGAAATACCGTAATCTGTGATAACTTAAACTTTCCATTAAAAAATCTGTTTTTACTATAAAAAATAATCAAAAATTTATTTATGTGAAATAAACATTTATCTGTGTTAATTTTTCAATTTTTCATAAAAATCGATTTTTATTATGTGTTTCATTAAATGGAACTCCTACCAAGAAAATAATTTAAATTTTTAATTACTTGGTTTTACATTAAAAATTTAATAATTATAGCGTAGTGAGTTCAGTATTAGTCTTGCAAAAGTGCAAATGCAAAATGTCGCAGCTCTTTTGTTAAATCCAACAACAAAATACACAGAGTTTCCGTTAGATTTCATTAAATTGCAACGATATTTTGCATTTGCTCTTTTGCAAGCATAATATTGAACTCCGCTAATGAAAACTTAAAATTTGTTATTGCTTTTACTTGATAGAACTTTGATAGAAAAGTTATGTTTATCTGCGATAAATTGTATTAAAATTGTTATTTATTATAAACAAGGTACAAGTCTATTAAAATTTTACTAAAATTTATATAAAAACTTTTTTTCAAACGTTGATTTTGACACTGTAATCTAACTATGTACATATGGCATTTTTCCGTTCTTATATCTGTGGCTTAGTGCTAAAAGGGCCAATGTCAAAATATAAACTTTTCAGAAAATTGAAATTAAAGTTTTTTTTATAGAAGAGTTCTTAGTAAAATTGGCTAACAAAGCTGTTTTGGGTTAAATTAGAACTTGACTGTGTAAGCAAAATAAAAGCGAGTAATAAAAGACACCTTATGCAAAGATTAACTCAAAACAACAAAATATTGGCATTGGCCCTTTTAGCACCAAGCCACAGATATTAAATTATGTATTACTTCATGCAACATTGTGGCACTCATACTCCCTTTTAACAAAAACTATTTTAAAATTTGAACAAACGCATCAGCCATCAATCAATATTGACAACAACCACTGCTGTTTATTACTGATTTTTGCTTTCAACGCAATTTTTGCAAGAGAAACGGCTAATATGAGTATTAAATAAAACTAGTAGTTCTTAATAAATATATAAGTTTTGTTTTGCCACAACTCCAATTTTGTTGTTCATTCTTCTGCAAGTTCCTTTCCACGAATACAAAAGCAGTGTTTAAAAAACTAGAATAAAACTAGCAGTAGCAACGAAAATGTATACAATAGTTTAGGTATAAATTATAAAGCCATATTTTTACTACTACTACTGCTACCTTCGCAGTTTCTTAACAATAGCTGTAAAAAATTTAATTTCAAAAGTAGCAGAGCTTTTAAATCTCGATTGCTACTGTTTTATATACAATTAGGAAGCAGTAGTTATAGAAATAGTTTATAAATTAAAGCATAGAGCTAACGGAAACAACAATAGAGATGGCAAATAAAATTAACACGTAATGTACCACCAAAAGTAGCCTAAATTGTTGCATTTTGAATAGTAGCAAATGAACAAATCTAAAATAAATATTTTCATATTAATTGTATTAGAAACACGATTTTTATACAAACGTTTGACACGCAAAACACTTTTTTACATTTCAAAGCCTTGTTGAATTCGGCTTTCAAACCATTTTTTATATTGAATCTGCACAGAAATTTATTTTATTTTTCGACTACTTCGTTGCTACATTACTACTTTTTTTATTGTTACTTGTACTACTACTTTTTACTACTTAAAAATAAAAATGTTTAATTAGAAATAAAAAAATTACCTACAAATGAAGAAATTGCAATTGAATTGTTGCTTAAGCTACTGCTTTATTAATACATAGTTAATTTTTCATTATTATTGCTCCATTTTGAATTTTATTTTTCAATATTCAGCAATAGTAATAATATTTGAATAGCTAAAAATAATTCTAATGCTATTTCTAAAAGCAGTAGTTAAAAGTTTAGCAATAAAATTAGCTGGAATTGTAACATTTTAAGTAAGAAAAAAAAACAAATTTTTTCACAAAATTAAATTCAGCCGTTTGTAAGCATTTTGAACAAAAAAAAAATTATATCACTTGAAGTGATTACATTTGTTAAGTAAATTTAATTCCATCAACGAACTGTCAACAAACATGCTCCTACATACTTCTAAAACAATAGTGGGCAAAACCAGGACAATAAAAAAAACATTTGATTTATTTGTGAAAATAATTAATGAAAGCTTTTATTCAGCCTAATTTCCCATAATATTTAGAAACTTTTTTTATCAAAAAATGTAGTACAAACTTCTATAATAAACAAGTAAAGTAAAATGTTGAGCAAAATCTTATATCATTCGGTACATTGTTCCACCATTTATGTTGATTTTTGTAACAAAATTTTAATTTTTTAGGTTGGTGGTTCCACATTTTGAGTCGTAGCTCTGATCCTACTGAGCCGATTTTGCTGGATTTCAATTCCAAACTGCTTAGGATAACAAAAAGCAATTTAACACCAAGTTTGTTCTTTTCTTTAAAGGTTTTCGGAAGTGAGCGTGTTTTTAACAGACGGATAGACAGACGAACATGGCTAAATCGAGTTAGAACTACCACAACTAGTTGTGAAGAGGGTATTCTAAGTTTGTCGTCCCGTGTGAAACTTTTTTAATATTCATATAACATCCTATAAAGTATAAATATTTTTGGTCCTGGAGTAACTCTTAGCCTATTCAGACATGTCCGTCTGTGTCCGTCTTGTGAAATAACGCTCACTTTCGAACGACTCAAAAGAAGCTAGCTTTCCCTCAACAATAAATTTCAATGTATTTATCAAATATGAAAAATTGGGAATTTAGCACGTCATACAGAAATCTTATTAACAGAAAATAACAATGTACCTAGGCAGGGATTGAAGTCCAGCAAAATCGGTTCAGTTGAAAAAGAGTTATAAATCAAAATATAGAACATCCACCCTAAAACCTTGATAATTTTGTTACAAAAACTAGCATTAACAATAGCGAAATGCACATATTGATTAAAGAAATTGCCTAATTCGATATATATGCCTAGAAATTATACCACAAAATTCCGTGATGATCGGTCCATAACTTACTATAGGCTCCATCCATATAAAGCCCAATGTCGAAACACACTTAAGTTCGCGTAAAACCGTAACGAATTATGTCATTGTAACAAAATTTGGTCTGTTGTAGTTTCATATTAGTACAATTCTCACTGTTAACTTTCGTGAAGACTCTTAAAAACCACTTTAGTAAACCTAAAACCGTAACAAAAAACTAGAAATCACACTGTCAACTTACGTGTAGATCGGGCAATTTACTATAGAGCCTACTCTAGGAAAAACGTTAGTCCGCGTAAAACTGTAACGACTTACGCTATTACAAAAAAAATTTGGTCAGTCATAGTATTATAAGACTATAAATCACTTTGTCAAATTTCGTGTAGATCGGCCCATAATTGAACATATGTAGGTGCCTTAAAAAGCCTACTCCGCAAAGATTCGGAACAGCCGAATATTGCACTCTAACTTGTTTTAAGATAAAAGGAATTTTTGTAATAAATCTCGTCCATCCATTTTTTAGCCACTATTATGTTATTTTCAAGCTGTTTGTCCTAAAAATTAAGCTATTATTGATCGCGAAGAGTTGGTAACACTGAAGTATAGTAAAGTTTAATAGAATAAAGTACAGTTAGAGTAAAATTAAAGTAGAGTTAGAGTAGAGCAGTGAGGGGCAACACACATACTATCACATTTATGCTTGTGTGGGAAGCAGCGAAAACGAACGTACATTGTCACTGACCATACGAAGAAGTTTATAGTGTACATTTAGAGTAGAGTTAGAGAAGAGTTATAGTAGAGTTAGAGTAGAGTTAGAGTAGAGTTAGAGTAGAGTTAGAGTAGAGTTAGAGTAGAGTTAGAGTAGAGTTAGAGTAGAGTTAGAGTAGAGTTAGAGTAGAGTTAGAGTAGAGTTAGAGTAGAGTTAGAGTAGAGTTAGAGTAGAGTTAGAGTAGAGTTAGAGTAGAGTTAGAGTAGAGTTAGAGTAGAGTTAGAGTAGAGTTAGAGTAGAGTTAGAGTAGAGTTAGAGTAGAGTTAGAGTAGAGTTAGAGTAGAGTTAGAGTAGAGTTAGAGTAGAGTTAGAGTAGAGTTAGAGTAGAGTTAGAGTAGAGTTAGAGTAGAGTTAGAGTAGAGTTAGAGTAGAGTTAGAGTAGAGTTAGAGTAGAGTTAGAGTAGAGTTAGAGTAGAGTTAGAGTAGAGTTAGAGTAGAGTTAGAGTAGAGTTAGAGTAGAGTTAGAGTAGAGTTAGAGTAGAGTTAGAGTAGAGTTAGAGTAGAGTTAGAGTAGAGTTAGAGTAGAGTTAGAGTAGAGTTAGAGTAGAGTTAGAGTAGAGTTAGAGTAGAGTTAGAGTAGAGTTAGAGTAGAGTTAGAGTAGAGTTAGAGTAGAGTTAGAGTAGAGTTAGAGTAGAGTTAGAGTAGAGTTAGAGTAGAGTTAGAGTAGAGTTAGAGTAGAGTTAGAGTAGAGTAGAGTTAGAGTAGAGTTAGAGTAGAGTTAGAGTAGAGTTAGAGTAGAGTTAGAGTAGAGTTAGAGTAGAGTTAGAGTAGAGTTAGAGTAGAGTTAGAGTAGAGTTAGAGTAGAGTTAGAGTAGAGTTAGAGTAGAGTTAGAGTAGAGTTAGAGTAGAGTTAGAGTAGAGTTAGAGTAGAGTTAGAGTAGAGTTAGAGTAGAGTTAGAGTAGAGTTAGAGTAGAGTTAGAGTAGAGTTAGAGTAGAGTTAGAGTAGAGTTAGAGTAGAGTTAGAGTAGAGTTAGAGTAGAGTTAGAGTAGAGTTAGAGTAGAGTTAGAGTAGAGTTAGAGTAGAGTTAGAGTAGAGTTAGAGTAGAGTTAGAGTAGAGTTAGAGTAGAGTTAGAGTAGAGTTAGAGTAGAGTTAGAGTAGAGTTAGAGTAGAGTTAGAGTAGAGTTAGAGTAGAGTTAGAGTAGAGTTAGAGTAGAGTTAGAGTAGAGTTAGAGTAGAGTTAGAGTAGAGTTAGAGTAGAGTTAGAGTAGAGTTAGAGTAGAGTTAGAGTAGAGTTAGAGTAGAGTTAGAGTAGAGTTAAAGTAGGGCTAGAGCTGAGCTAGAATAGAACAAAGTAAGAGTCGATTTAGAGTAGAGTTAAAGTAAAGATATCGTAGAGGTAGTAATTATTGTTAGATAAAAGATAAATTAGAACTAGAGTAGAGTAGTAATAGTAGTTTTACAGTAAAGTTAGTGTTTAGTTAGATTAGATTTAAAGTAGAGTTATTCTCAAGCTATAATATATAAAGATTTGGAATTTAATTAAGTAAGAAGAAAGTAGAATTCATGTAGAGACCAAAATATAGAAGTGGATATGTATCAACTGTATAAAGTGTTACGCTGGAGTCTATTCTACTAACATATAGTAATATATAAATCAGTTCCTAAATTTGTGTTGTAACAAAATATTTTTAAACAATTTTTTTGCAGCACTGTTCACATGAAGACAAAATACAAACAAATAAATTCTTTTGAATTGGCTGAAAAACAACAACAAAAACACAAATATAAAAAAATATGAAATAAATTCTATACTGAACTATAGCAACCGAATACGACTATATAACCAGAATAAACAAACTAATAAAAATACTAGATACTGCAAATAGTATTTCAACGATAGAATATTCAACAGAAATGGTTTTTGAAGAAAATAGAAAATAAATATTGTTTAAAGAAATGTTGTTTTCACATAAAACATTTTTTTATATAAACTTTAGATAACAGCAACCAGAATGAAGGAATATAAATTTAAACAAAACTCAAATAACTAAAAAATACAACTACAATTGTTTTATTTAATAACTTTTATTTACAAAGTTCGACCAAGGAAATTAAGGAAAGCAAAACCAAAGGTAAGAACTAACAAAATAAAATGATATTTTTTAGAAAAGCACTAATAAATGAAAATATAATATTTGCAGTTTATATTAAATTAAATACAAATTTATTAAAATAAAAATAAAAAGGATTATAAAACAAGCAAAGAAATAAAACAAAACTAATATTTATGGATCAGGCAAAAAAAATTAAAAAAAAGAAATGTTTTGAAGGAAATGTCTATTTCGAAAATAAAATTAAAATCAGCCATTATTAAACATAATGACAAGACTACAAAAGAAACAACTGCAACAAAAACCACAACACTACCACTTAAGGGAACAATTATTTCTACTACAACGACCACAACAACAACAGCATTTGAAACATCATTATCATCACCATTTAATAAAGGATCACCCAAAACTAATGACCAAAATAAAGCCAAAATATTACCCTGGTCATCATCAGTAATTACAACAACCAATAAGCAAGGAAAAGCTTTAAATACAGCATCATCCGTAGCGACAACATCCTCAAGTACTACATTATTTCTATTAGATATTGTTTAAAAAGATTAAGAGTGGTATTCATCTAGAACTTTATTTCAAAATTTTTAACTTGAGGAAAGACAAGAAAAAAAGAGTATGATAAATTTAATGACCGCATGCTTTTGTTTTTTACAAATGATTGCGTTATAAACAGACTTTGAAGCTATTTTTTGTACTTTTTAGACTGCTAGTCAAAACTTTTTCCAACATTCCTATTGAATGTATGTAAGAAAGCCCACAACAATTAGATTTTTAAAAGCTTTAGGTTCACTTTTGAGTTTTTCTCGACATTTTAGCTAGTCGCTTTCTCCGCCGTACAGAACAGTTACTAAAATGAGGTGTTACACGTTGTTTTACTGATTTTAATCATCAGAACTGCTACATTTGACACGCTATCTAGCTCCTAGAAGTTGCGCATGTCTTCATATTAGGCAGTGTCCGACAACCATAGATACCCGTAGATCTGCATCCTTTCATTGAAGATAGATACATCTACATGATGTCACAACTGTATGCTAATCTAAAAATCAATATTTTTGGTCAATCTGCTATTTGCGGTACTTTTAAATCTACGCCTTCCAAATTTACTGGAGCCCTTAAGGAGTTCCTTTACCCTGGGATCAAAATAATCCAAATGTTATACTTCTCGGTCAGAGGTGAGCTTCAGTCAAGGTTGGTTTTTGTTCTTATGAACGAAAAAATTAAGGTCTTTGCGGCGGAACGGCTATCGGTTGTGGTAACAGCACCTGTCCTTAACCATTCAGTCACCTCTTTGACGCTAGTGTATCTGCCCAGAAAACGCTGCACTTACTTCGAAGTCTCTGCAATATATGGAGGGCAAGCTCTCTATAGTGTACTCCCAGGCCTACAATTACTTGTGATTTAGATCCCTCATTCCAACTTGATACCATCGTTAAGATTATCTTATCTACAGCCTTACAGTGTTTGTCATTTGTAACCACTTCGCTGGAGGGTACATTTTAAGCGAATTATCGAGTTTGTCGGTATCTCTCTAGATGCCAAATCTTAAGGTGGTATAATGTTCCAAACAAACTTTTCATCCGTCGAAAAATGTTGTTCGAAACAAATGAGGGAGTTCGCCTTATTGATTATATCCAGAGCATTTGTTGGTGTAGAACGAACGGCCCCGTGACACACATTGAAGTCATTCTCTGCACCTCTCCCGATTTTCCCAAGTAAAATAATATAAGTTTAATAAGGAATACCGAGTATACATTTTTGGGAATAATTATAAAATGAGGAATATCGAACATTGAGATTACTTAAAGAAGGGCAAAAGTATTACAACAGATTCTGGTAATATTTTTGTTTCAAAGCTATGCGCACAAGAAATAAATCAAGTATAAAAATGTTAACTAAGAACGACCTACTTCATCTTGCATTGTTCAAATTTGTTTAACAACTATTCCAAAGGTATGTAGGTCTATTAAACTCAACTAAGGCTGAACCCACACCAACAAAAGACCAAACGTGTTTGTCTTTTAATTTAAAGAAACTTGTTTGATGCTACTCCATGCCTAAGAGCTTTAACATCTCGTTTCCCAAGAAATAAAATTTTAATCATCAAAGCATGTTGAACATGATAATACTAAAAAGCCTTGATCTTCTTTCACATGAAATCCATGAGTTTAACTTGTTGATTTTATTACGCTTATTTTGTTAAAACTCGTCATTCTTCTTGGAATTACACACACCAGAAAGTAAGATAAAAAGCGGATCAAACTCCTTTGCAATCTACAATGCACTCTATACAAATGAATTTACACTGTGTTATAGATGTTAGTCTTGTTTAACAGTTATAATAAAAACAATATCGATTTACAAAATGTAGAATTTTAAATATAAATGGTGTAATATTAAAATATATTTTTTCACAACAGCCACCCATTCAACAGTTGCATCATCTTCATCCACAGCAATAACAACAACTTTATTACCTCAAACTAATTTGCTGAAAATAGAACCATTTGTTCCTAGTCTTACAAATCGACCACAAAAAACTATACGACGTTCTTATAGTACTTTATCGAATACAACATTAAAAAAACTCAACACCCAACATCTAAATAAAAACTTAGCTAATCAACTAGAAATTCAAAATAATAATGCAAAAGCACTAGCTAGCGGAAGAGTAGTGGGCAATATTAAAAGTATAAATAGTGTAATCAATGGACTACCTAAAGTCTTAAGACAACCAACGACGACGACATTGCGTAGGAGACCTGCCTTAAGGGGACCAATAAATAGACAACGTTCCAAATCAACATCATCTTCAAACTCTAACTCAAATCGTCATTTAACAGCAGGTGTAACTGTAAGTGCAATTTCTACAGGCGGAACACCTTGTGCCTCTCCATACTCTGCATTAGTAGTGCAACAACCCAATGGTATCTGTCGCATACATCGCAATTCCAAGGAACAAGAAAAATTACCAGATCGCATAAATTACGATAAACGTGGTCTAACCGCGATACCGATATTTGAAAATGAAACAAATCTTAGATTGTTATCCCTGCAACATAATCTCATAAATACATTTCACATACCCAAAGAACACGAAGAAGATGTGCAAGAGGAGGAACAACAAGTAGCAGCTGAAACGGAAACAGCCACCAGAGAACAAGAAATTAATGGTATTCCTTGTAGAAGTGCAGAGCTAAATATTTCAGTCAACCAAATTCATCAGCATTTTTACAATAACAAACAAAGATTACCTTTGGCTGTGGCCAAACCAAATGTAGAACAATTGCAACCACAAATACCTGGCCAGTTGATGTTGCCTTTGAATGCACTACCCCTAAAAAATCCCATGACTTTTGATAGTTACATATTGCAACGTAACAAGCTGCTGCACAGATCTATTAATATGAACAATTGTCAAATGAATAACCACAAAGGCAACCTGCAACATCCGGCTCAATTACGTTTTAGCATGCGTAAATCCAAAAGTTTTGTTAGCAACTTAAATTTGCAATTAAATTTAACAAAACGTTCTATGCAAAATCAAAAAACGGCTTTATTGAAAAGAACTGATACAATGGGAAACTTAAAAAGTTTTGACTCTTCCACCAGCAACATAACAACAGACTCAACACAATCTACTTTATTAACAACTGAAGTAGATGAGTCTGTTGTGGAAGATGAGGAACAAGAGGAAAAACGTTCTACGCCGTACTCATCTTTGGCTATAAAAAATAAGCAGTTAATTATAAGTTACGGAAATATTTTTCAAAATTTGGTATTTTTGGACTTGTATGATAACCAAATTGAACGCATCTCAAATCTAGATGGCTTACCAGCCTTAACAGTGCTTCTGCTAGGCAAAAACCGCATATCCGACATTACTGGCCTTTGTTCTTTAAAAGCCACTTTGCGTGTTTTAGATTTGCATGGCAATAAATTGTGTTCCATTTCCAATAAAATCAATTGTCTTAAGGAATTAAATTCACTCAATTTAGCTGGCAATCAAATACGACAAATTAATCACAATGACTTTATGAGTCTGCACAGTCTCAAGGAATTGAATTTAAAACGCAATAAGCTCAAACGTATCAATGGTTTTCAACATCTTCTTGCACTGGAGCGCTTATGGTTGTGCCACAACGACTTGCACAAGGTGGATGATATGTCAACAATAGCAAAAGCACAAAATTTAGTTGAAATAACCATAGAAAATAATCCTTTAACTCTGGCGGGAGATTGTGTGTCATTTTTGGTAAGTTACTTGCCCAAATTACAAACACTTAGTCAAATGCCCATCACCGAACAGGTGAGAAAAGCGGCTATGACTTGGCGTACAAATAAGGAATTATCAGAGGCTAATAGCAACCTTAGCAACAGGGAAGTTTTCAATATTATACGTAGGGAAGAAATCATATCAAATGCTCGAACCAATTGGGAACTTTTAAGGTCACAACAAATGGTGCAGAGCTCTTTAAAACAACAGAAGACTGTAAACAAACCAAATAGTGAATTGAAAAAAATTACAGAAACTAATGAAAACAATTATGAGGAATTCATTAAGTTGCCACCCATTGAAAGTCATCAACAACAACCCATAGAAACGAATAACAAAGAGTCTGAAGAACGTTCCTCTTCCGCTTCCAGTTTGGGACCGAATGTAAATTCATTATCCAGCTGTTATAGTTCACAAGACGAAGATGATACTGGGCTTACGAGTAAAGTGGAGAAACCACCAAATAACATTGATAAACCATCATCATTGTCGATAAAATCAAAACAACAAATGGAAAATATTGTAAATCATACATCATCATCTGACAATAATCATCAGCATCCACATCAGTCTTCTCATTCATTGTCTAAGGTGAGTTACAGTCATGTTAGTAACGTTAAGGTACACTGTTCAAAAAATACGAAATTGAAAACTTTTGATTACTTTTTACAAAACAAATCCTTTATTTATTGCAAATTCATTAAAAACACAGGGTGACCCAAAACCTGCCTCTTAGCGTTTATTAGTCGATTCTGGGTTATTTTAATATCATTTATATTGAAAATGGACCCTACATTAGAAGAAAACAACAATCTCAGTTGGTCAAAAATTCTACTTTATGTAATTGTACACAGTGATTAAAAATATGTTTTACTGGTTGGTTCTTCTTCTCTTTAATTAATAAACCAAATCTTATATGAACACAAAAAGTAGATACAAAATAATTCTCGAGGATTAAAAGAAAATCAAACGTTTTTTATTCAGCAGTTTAAGTTTTAGCTTTCTTATTTTTAGCATTATTTTAGTCAACATTTTAAATATTACCAACCTTTTTCTTTCAGTGTAATAATGCAAGCACGATAGAAACGTTCACCCCAACAATAGCAACAGCTAGCAACTGTGCACCCACATTAAATTTACAATTTCCTATGGAAACTAACAAAGTGTCAGCTAACCAACAAAATCAAGCAGTCACATCAACGACAACATCCGTATCATCTTCAATATCCTCAACACAAACAGCTACAACTGCAACGGTATCATCTTCATCGATGGCAGTTGTTTCTCCAGCATCAGTACCATATACTAAACGCTATATGACGGGTAGTTTAATGAGATCTCAAACAATTGTGGGTACAGTAACAGGTGCAGGTTGTGCTGCTGTTGGTTTTGGTGGCAATGGTGGAGGTTATACAAACGGATATACGGTTAAAACAAATACCGTTGCCACAGCGAATAACATACGTTACCAAAGTAAACTGAACCCTAATGCGACCACTCAAACAGCTGCAATAACCACACTCCAGCAAACAATAACAACAGCAGCAACAACAATAACGCCAGTGACAATGATAACAACGACGACTACGACAACAACAGGTTATTCTATTGCAATAGCAATAGCTAACAACAACACTAACAATAGCTTAATGGCATCATCTATGAGTAGCAACAATACAAGCTTAACATCGAATACCAATAAGACTTCGGTTACAGGAGCCTCTAATAGTATTACAGGTATTGCAGTACACACAGCAGCAGCAACTGGTCCCTGTGGTGCCACTTCAACTAAATTAACAGCTATTGAAAGGGAACGCGAGCAGGGTGGCGACTATTTGATCGAAATTTGTGGTCGTTATTTAAACATTTATGGTCAGGGTGCTTTACGTTTCATTGACAAACAATGGAATCCCACAAAAGCTAATGATGTTCATACCTTAAATTTCAGCTACATAAATTTCAATAATATTGCCGCTACACTGGGACGCATTAAGGTTAGATTTGTTCATGCTGAGCATTTTGTGTTTCGTGAAACGAATATCAATTGTTTGGGCCAATTGAATGCACTGGCTGAACTGCAAGGCATCAGCTCGCTTAACATCAATGAGGAGGGGAACCCAATAACCAACAAAGACTTGTGGCGTCAATACGCCATATATCGTCTTTCGCACTGGGGTCTTAAAGTACTCAACAACATTGAGGTTACCGCACAGGAAATTGAAAAAGCCAATGCCATCTATGCAGGTCTCTCGGATCTGATCCTCTGGTCCATGCCAGATGCTATGTTACAACCCTTACTAACTCGCCTACGTCTAGACGAATCATGCACTGCCAGCAAATTGTCACCCAAACAATGGCTGCGAAAACCAGATAATAAATCCTTACGTTTAGTTGTCGGCAAAGAAGCTTTGCAGTGGAAAAAATCAACTAATCCTGAGTGCCACCATCTGCCTACACCCCAGCAAGTTCGACATTTACAAAACCAATACTATAGTGGTGACACCTTAAACACAAACTTTAACCAAACTTTAACATCCTCTTCAGCCATGTGCTCTTCCCCATCGGCGGCGATCACATTTCCAAATGGTGCTTTAACGACACGTGAACGTGGCAAAGTACATTTTACTTTAATGATGGAAAATACTTGTAATGCGGTTGAGAAGCTACATAAATTGGAACAAATATGGCCTACCTTGCTGCAAAGCATTGTACGCAACACCTTATTAGACTATTCGCAATTGGATGTCTACATACGTAATTTAATGGCGGAAATAATGAAGTAATATTAAATACGTTTCGCATATGAGTAGAGTTTCAAAGGAATTCAATCATTTTTACCGCTAAAGTGAGAAAAATAGGAAATTTTAAAATTAAAATTTGAATTTAAGCATTTGATATTAAAAAAATATATGTACATCGGTGCTCGCATTATACTTCTTTAATGAGATCATTGAAAAAACTTTTTTAAAGTTGAGATTTTAGTAAGCTAATAGGGCCTAAATTTTTTCATTGTAAATTAAAACACATTTAATTACATTTTTTTCCCAACGTTTCGTCAATTTCTTGTTGACTTCTTCAGGGGAATATTTTTAAAGTGTGTATATATTACATTAAATAAAATTTAAGTTAACTAAATAATTTTTAATTATTAAATCTGCAATCGACATTATTTTAATTTGTGTAATGTAAACTTGGTCGTTAATAAATTATCCTATTGCTTACTTTTTTAACTTTTGTAGCAAAAAAAATTCTTCAGGCAGAAAAGAAGTAAAAGACTGGATCTTATAAAGTATCTACATAATATGAATTCCTAATACCAATTCAAATACATAAGACTTTAATTGTTCCTATTTATTGAAGATTGTATTCCCTTGAATCTCTGCATTTCTGTTTAGCACCAAAGTTGATGGGGTTTTCCCACTCGTAAGCATTCTAGATAATATTACATATTATACATATTTAATTGGTACAATCCTACTACTGTTTACTACACCCAGCATAATAACAAAAAGTGTTCATAATGCTTGTTAAAGTAAAATAAAGCAGACAAAAAAACAAAAAAATTAAAGCCTCATAATAGATAAAGAGTATAGACCAATTACATGTTTGTATGTATAAAAAATTTATTTATAAAACAAATATTTACATTCATACTAGTACTTATACATATGTATACATTCGTAGATAAAATAAATTTAGAGAGATTTTTAAAACTAATAAAAATAATATTTTCTTTTATTAAAAAATGCAATTAATATTAAGAAGAAAAAGAGTAAATTTATTACATGATTTAAACAACAAGTCACCTGGGATAGACAGAGTTGTTAGATGCGACGGTTTTTCGTCATATTTTTTTTTTTTTTTTTTTTTTTTTTTTTTGAGAAAATACAGTAAAATGATTATTGACGATTTTTATTACTAAAAGTAATAGTGTTATGACGATTTCCTGGGATCAATAAATCGCTTAAAAGAAATATTTACAATTATATTGGGAACAGTCAGTCCAGTGATGTTAATCGTACGGTAATTACCTTTTTTACGGTAATTTTTGGCCGCAAAAGGTAGCAAGGTAATTCTATTCAAAATACGGTAATTTAAAGAAATTGGGATTTTCGAAATATGTACATATACTTACATATATATGTAGGTTTTATATTTTTAGCTTTTGAGAGGTGATTTTCAATTTAAAAATCTGCCTTGGTTTAAGTACGGATGAATTAATTTTTCTTGTCACTATAACAATTCAAAAATTATTTTTATAATGTATAAATTTAAATGAATTAAACAAAACATTAATGTTCTTCACATTCATATGTACGCTAAGCCTATTAAAAAATATTTTGTGTTGATTGAATATGTATATGTACTAGAGTTTTTTTTTCCCGGACTTTTTCGATTCCCGGGAAAGCGGGAAATTTTTTTAAATTTCCTGGGATCCCGGGATCACGCTCCATATAAAAATACAAAGTATATTTTGTTATTAATTAATGAAAAAAACTTTTATAAAAAAACGCAAGGGAACTTGTTTACAAAGAAAGTAAAAGAAATGGTTCAATACTAAAAAAATAATTGAAGATTGAAATAGGAACTTGAATTATTATCACCTCACGAATTTATTCCATATTATTATGCTTTTATTCAGTATTATTATGCCCTGGAGACAAGATAAAAAGATAACATAAACATAACAATTTAATTCATTAAACAATAATAAAAACAAAATAAAACTTAGGGTACTCAAGATATGAGATCAAAAAGTTAATTAATGAAATAGAAAAAATATTTTAAAGAAATATATAACATTTTTAACGGCTTATGAAATAACTTTCTGACACACTCAAACCGCTTAGTAAGTCTTCAAAAAGTATATTCCTGATTTTATTTACTAATTATCATGCTTCCGAAAAATGTCGTTCATTTTTTACCGAGGTTGGACAAATAGTTAAAAGTGCACCGCTGTAGCATGCTTCGGATTCACAATCAGAATCAGTTTTTTATTTTTTATAAACAACGTCTATATCAGTCAAATGTTTGTCAAGGTTGATGCAAACATAACATCAACCGGACTGTTTCTTTCAAACCTTTTCATTTCAATAGGTCCATTTGTAATCTTTAGGACAATGTGTTTTTCAAGTCGTATGTTGTATCTTACACGAGTTTCCAAAATGTTATTTTATTTCGGTTTCCCCGCAGTTCACGGGTATATAAACCAACACAAATTGAAATTGAAAACTTGTGTTTATCACCTAATAAACATATCGCTCCTTCATTGCATCATAGTCACATATCAAAATTTGAAGTAACTTTAGCAAAGTTTTCCTTCATACCTTCTCGTATTATATCTCAAACTGAACCGAAGTTATAGCAAAATATATCTTTAAATCGGTACATTTGGAAAACTTTAATCGCTTTTTGCCAAGATCGTTTGTTTTTGTAGATATGACTATGTTGCAATAAAGGAGCGATATGTTTAGGTATCTCCTATTTTTAAGACTTGTACGTGGACAATGAAACTTTACTGCCTGCATCTTATTTTGAATAAATGTACTTTAATAACTCTTCACTTCACTAAATGTAATAATTATCAACTGTTGCACTGCCCATTCTGCTTTTAGTAGATTTATTGCATCAGGAGACATTGATTTAAATACATGTACTCACTTCTTGCAATTGATCTAATGCACAAGCCATCCACAGATGCTAATTTTTAGAGAATAGAAAACTAAATTTCAAAGTATAAATAGATATTTTCTGAAATTATTAGGAATTTTTTATTTCCCGGTATCCCGCAAAAAAATCCCGGGAAAACGTTAAATAAAATAATTGAAAAAACCCCTAATATGTACCTATTTTATTAAGAATTTTTTTCTGCCGTATTCATAAAATATACAATAATTTTGGTGAAAATTGTATTTTAAGACAAAAATTTCCATTTAAATTTTTCTGCCGTATTCATAAAATATACAATAATTTTGGTGAAAATTGTATTTTAAGACAAAAATTTCCATTTAAATTTTTCTCAAAATTTTAAATAAATTAAATATGAAAACTGCTCTTATCTGTTGTTTCCAAATGAAAGGCGATGGACCAAGTGTTTTTCATATAAATTTTACTACACATTCAATCGCCTGTCGTTTGAAAACAGCACATTAATGCTTTTATTAAAAACATTTGCGTACGGTAATTTCGTCTCAAAAACGGTAATTTTTAGAGGGCCGTGTAAGGTAATGAAAAAATAAAAGTTAACATCACAGAGTCAGTCCAAAACATAACAATCAATTTTTCAAAATACATACAAAAATTATTGGAAATTTAACAAAAAAAAAACTCTCCCTTCATCACAAACCAGATGGCTTCCATTGGTATGTAATATGAATTCTACAATTATATGAATGACATCGATACTGCAAAAGATCTACACTAGATCCCCGATTGGCGTCGGTCCTATTTGCGTCGTTTCGACTTGCATCGCTTTTTAAAAATTGGATAAAACTGCTTTGCGTCATTATGATTTCGATATGCGTCGCTACATACGATTGGATTTTTTTACTGAAGTCATAATCAGGGTTACTGTTGAAAATTTCGAAAAAATGTCATAAAAAGGTATTTAAGAAAAAAAGCGGTATTTTAAATTAAAATAGTGTCGAGTTTATTAATATGTATTAATTAAATACATTAGACTAAAATAAAAGTAATTATACATGCTTGAATTATAAATCAATGTTAAATTTAAGAAATCACAGGTACATTCCAATATTAGTCATATTATCAAAAAAAGAAGTTACTTTACAAAAACATTTGATAAAGTTTATCACTTTTTAGAAATACGTATTCTATATTTTGTAATTAATTCTTTACTTGGAGTCCATTCTTCCAGCTCTCATTTGTTGTGGTTTCTGTAATCTGCGTCGGTCCTATTTGCGTCGTTTCGACTTGCATCGCTTTTTAAAAATTGGATAAAACTGCTTTGCGTCATTATGATTTCGATATGCGTCGCTACATACGATTGGATTTTTTTACTGAAGTCATAATCAGGGTTACTGTTGAAAATTTCGAAAAAATGTCATAAAAAGGTATTTAAGAAAAAAAGCGGTATTTTAAATTAAAATAGTGTCGAGTTTATTAATATGTATTAATTAAATACATTAGACTAAAATAAAAGTAATTATACATGCTTGAATTATAAATCAATGTTAAATTTAAGAAACAATTCACAGGTACATTCCAATATTAGTCATATTATCAAAAAAAGAAGTTACTTTACAAAAACATTTGATAAAGTTTATCACTTTTTAGAAATACGTATTCTATATTTTGTAATTAATTCTTTACTTGGAGTCCATTCTTCCAGCTCTCATTTGTTGTGGTTTCTGTAATCTTCAAAATTTAAGATGAGTAGCTGATTGGGCTAAAGCATCCGATCCTGGAGCTGGCGCTGCCAGCATCGCCTCCAAGCAGACAGTGGACTTGGATTAAATCACCACATCCACGATGCAGTCATGCTTCAGTAAATATTCATGATTTTTTACCTACTTGCCTAAGACGTTAAGATGTACTATAACCATTAAGGCTACATGACTAAGCGCCTTCTCACATTAGCTAGCTATCAGAGGAATCTGAAAAGCCATTGCCCGGGAAATACTTAGTCTAAGACCGGAAGTAGTGAGCTGCTTGGAAAGTCAGGCAAAGGAATCGTTTCTGGTCACTCCAAAGTGAATGACATTCAGAAAACTTTCCGCACTGAGTGCACCTTTGTAGAAAATCCCTACGCTCCTTATAGGGAACTACGGGAACTTACATATATATATATATGTATATATAAATATATATATATTTATATATATTCTTCCAGCTCCGATTTGAGCAAATTGAGAGAGGAAAGAATGGATCCACAAGTTTCTATATTAAGTTTGTTTGTAAATAGTGTCCGTGGACACTATGACACTAGACGCTCTGAAATGCTACCAATTTTCATATGTATGTTCACAAAACTCATGAAAACTTTCGTAAGGAATATAGAAACTTGTAGTTATTTTCAAAAAGGTTAAAATGATACAAAGGGATAAATTAAAAAAAAAGTCACAAAAAGTGTCATTGGTTTGAAAAGGGGTCAAAAGTGATACTTTAGTGTCACAACGGCAACGCTGGTCATAATCACATGTGAAGAATTTTTCTATTTGCGTGTAAAAAAGGGGGAATTCCCATTTAATTCTGTTAGGTAAGTTATTCTAGGAATAATTGCGTGTTAGGAAGTAAGTTCTTAATAAGAAGTTGTGTGGAAAAATGAGTGCAAAGAAAAGAAAATGCATTAGTTTTAAACTAAAATTGGACGTAATAATACGTTTAAAGTCGGGTTAAAAAGGCTGTTGATAAGGACAGAACCCTTGGATTAGCACCTTCAACAGTAAAAACAATTTGCAACAGAGATAGCGCTAAAAATTAAACATTTAAATATAGCTCGAGTTAATAGCAAATGAGATTCTATTTTTTATTATATCTTATTTTAATTATAAAACTTGGACTCGGGAAGGTCTATGGTTCCCGAAAATGGGTATTTTTCAAAAAAAAATTAATATATTGGTCATAACTTTTTCGTATCTGAACCGATTTTCCCGAGTTTTTCAGAAAATATTTTCTATTAAAAATTTCCAACCTTTTGATATGTAAGGCGTAACCATAGGTCATATGACAGTCCAAAAAATACAATTTTTATACAATTTTTGATATTTTTTGTACGGGAGGTACCACGTCCAATTGTTCAATCCCGCCCACATTTTGTGGGATGCTGTGTATTGATAACATTATTGTGTATACCTAATTTGGAAACTTTGGCTATTGCCGTTCTCAAGATACACAGAAATAAATTTTTGGGCAAAATCAGAAGCAGTCGTGGTTTTTTGGTCATATCTCAGCCATTTGTGGACCGATCTTGCTGAATTTCAATAGCAAGAAATGGTAGACTATATGTGACATAAATGTAAAACAACCTAGTCGCTATCATGTCTGGAGTATCCGGAAAACACATATCAAACGTAAGATGGACAGACAGACGGACAGACGGACATCGTTAAATCAACATCTCTCCTCATAAGGACACAGAATATACATACTTTATAGGGTCTAAGATCAATATTATAGAAATTACAAACGGAATGACAAACTTATATATATACCCTTTTCCACCTGTGGTGAAGGGTATAAAAACATGTCGAGTCGGTCTGCTGCCAAGGAAAGGATCAGCAACAGTCCGTAAAGAAGAAAAACATTGTGTGTATAAACGAGACTTGGTTCAAAAATTATTCCAACAAAAAAATGTGTCTCAAACAGGGGTGCCAGATGATTTTGATAAAAAATCGGCATATTTTCAAAAAAAAAATTGGCATTATCGGCACTTTAATTTAAAAAATCGGCAAAAATTCGGTACATTAAAAATACCTATATTAAATACAATAAAACATATTCTTACTTACAAAAAAGAACAATTCAGCATTAACTAATGTTTATAACTTATGAAATTACAAAAAAAAATCAATCAAAAAAAAAGTTTTACAAAAATTCGAAAAATAAAAAAATGTTGAATATAATATAAATTAACCTACGAAAGGAAATAATTCCCAGTTTCTATTTGTTAAAATAGTTGAGTTAAATACATTCAATTTATAAAGTATCACTATCCAGTGTGACACAAAGAATGCTGACGAAGGCCGTAGCGGGCCAGAAAATGCATTACATTCTGCTGGTGTCTAATAATTGTAAATTTTATTGTGCATACAATATACTTCATTGCTATCCAAAGGATAGCTAAGGTAAAATGTAACAAGAAAATACAATATAATAGTCTGGAAGTGTATAAAGTCATTCCTGAAAAATTGAAGGAATAAGACTATTACAAAAAAGCTTTATAAAATACATAACTGAAATTTAACTCATAGAATAAATTCGAAAAATAAAAAAATGTTGAATATAATATAAATTAACCTACGAAAGGAAATAATTCCCTGTTTCTATTTGTTAAAATAGTTGAGTTAAATACATTCAATTTATAAAGTATCACTATCCAGTGTGACACAAAGAATGCTGACGAAGGCCGTAGCGGGCCAGAAAATGCATTACATTCTGCTGGTGTCTAATAATTGTAAATTTTTCTGGGTATACAATATACTTCATTGCTATCCAAAGGATAGCTAAGGTAAAATGTTACAAGAAAATACAATATAATAGTCTGGAAGTGTATAAAGTCATTCCTGAAAAATTGAAGGAATAAGACTATTACAAAAAAGCTTTATAAAATACATAACTAAAATTTAACTCATAGAATAAATTCGAAAAATAAAAAAATGTTGAATATAAAATAAATTGTAGTTAAATCAAAAGTTTTTATAACTTTCTTATATTTAAGTATATTACATATGTACATATTTGAGTTTGGTATTTTTATTAAATCCTTTTTATATCAGCATCATTTTGAATTATTAAATTTTAAATAATCTTTAAAAAAAAGAATAACTTGCAAAAATTAATTTTCCAGTGAACATTAAAACTTTGTTACATTAAAAAATGCTTTCCACATTTGCGAAAGAATGTGGAAGGACCAAAAATTGTACCAAATGCTGAATCTGAAATTGTTTACCAAAAAGTCTGCAAAATTTATTTAATTTTCCTTACATTAGAATTGGCTATTTAATTTATGTACTAACATCGTCCTCAA
The DNA here is from genome assembly GCA_963931875.1 of Pollenia griseotomentosa. Lineage (NCBI taxonomy): Eukaryota > Metazoa > Arthropoda > Insecta > Diptera > Polleniidae > Pollenia > Pollenia griseotomentosa. The sequence continues at coordinate 139,652,825 of OZ007562.1, forward strand.
TTGCGTTATAATCTTAAAAAAAAAATTTTTATTTAAAAATCATTTCTTTTTTAACTTTGGTCTTTAATTCTTCATAGTGGAATATTTTTTAAATAAAAATTTATTAACCCAACACACACATTACAAACACTGCATATAATATTGAATAAAACTAACCCTTTTTTCTTTCGTAGAAGCGCTGACTTAATAACAGTTGTCTCTTTTCAATGTTACAACTATTTCAGTATCGCTTAAAGTTAGTTTTTTATTATCAAACAAACAAAAAATAATCGTCTTTTAAGTGTTAATCAAAAAATCGGCATTTTTGGAGCAAAAAACGGCAAATCGGCACTTTGATAATTTAGGCGCAAAAAATTGGCAAAATGCCGATAAATCGGCAAATATGGCAGGCCTGGTCTCAAAGCCAGCCGCCGCTTTGCTCTTCCTTCATATTCTCCTACAGTGCTTGCTTGTGTGTGCGTCGCTTGTGCAAAAACTTTTTTGTTTGATTCAGCAAAATTATTTGTTAGAAATTTATATGAATTTCAGTAAACTTTTTGTTTGATTCAGTAAAATATTTGTTTGAAAAAATCAGTGTTTTTTTTCAACAAACGAAATGCAAATAAATTGTTTGAATATGCGAATTGATTTGTAGGACCGATTTCAGACAAAAAATGTTTTGATTCTACAAATTTTTTGTTTGAATTGGAAAAATAATTTTTTCTGTGTAGGTACCTATGGCATAAAAGTCGTCCATCATATTTTGAATTAGTTGACTATCGTTATGCATAACGATAGTCATGCATAACTAAAAACCCACTTACTATTTTCTTGGAGCGATTGCGATAGTAAAAAACGCGTGTCCCTGTGTCCGAAAAACATGAAGCGAGTAATTTCAAGTTCTCTTGTGACAAGTTTAAGTCACGATCACGGTTGCCGAACATGGTCTTTTCCGACCAAATTTGGTCGGATATTTTTGGCTTGGTCGGATGGTAGGCCAAACCTAATTTTGGTCGGTTTTAGAAAATATGGAACATATACTTATTTTAAAAAACTAAGGACATTGGACGGAAAGCGGAAATTGCAAATCTCATAGCTTTTTTACCAAACACAAAATTTTTTTTTGATTGTTGATGAAACTATGGATGTGGCATTGAAATGTATTACGTTAGTAGCAAGTTACTTTGACGGTGTTAGTTTTAAAAAGGATAGTTTTGTCATCTTATTCGAGCTTACCAAGTCAGATGCCGTTTAAAATGTTCTTCTTATAAAAAACTTTTTATCAACAAACAATATTCCTATAAAAAATTTGATCGGATTGGCAACAAACGGCGCTCACGCCTTGACTGAAACTGTTGGTATAATTTGTTTTCGTCTTAAATGTAAGATAGGCGAACAAAGTCTTCGTTCAGAAATAGATGAACAGGCAGGCAATCTTACTTAGCAATGCAAAAAATATTAAGGTTCTTTGTGGTAATATTTAAAGATTTTGCACATAGTCCTAAAAGAATAACATATTTAAAAGAATTTCAGAAATTGTGTCTTGTATTAGGTGTTTCTTATACTAGATGAACTTCTTAAAAGAAGATATTGTAGGAATAACAGAACAGTGGGATGCTTTGATACTGTAGTTTGAATCACGTTTTTATAAAGCCAATGGTGACTTCCAAAACGTCGGTTGCAGAGCAAGTAACCAACGCGTAAACAAGAAGCCAACTATGCGTTGTTAAACTCTTTGATACATATTTTTCGTTGTCCGCAAAGCATTAGGATGTATTGGAGCTCAGCCTAAAGCTACGGTCACACTTATTAAATATTTGATCAAATAATCGTAACCCCTACTTTTGTTAATAGTTATTGAGATTTAAAATGGTCTTAATATTACAAAATAAACTAATTATACTACTAGACATAGCAAAAAACAGTTTTTTGTAAGATGTGGTATTTTAATCAAAATAAATATTGATATTAAGCGAAATGATTTTTTAGTTTGGTTGTTGGTCCCGTTTTTTTCGTCAAATATTTGATAAGTCTGACCGTAGCTTAAGTCTTATAAAGTTTAATACTATTTTTAAAAATTGTACAAACTTAAGTTAATAACTTTTGATTCATATTTTATTAGTGGTCTATATGTGTTATTGCATACGTTTAATGAATTATTCTGGTTTATAAGCGTTATTAAACTAACGGTTATATACATTTTGTTAAAGTTAAACGTGACCAGCAAATAATTAAAAAAAAATAGGAGTTACGTGTAGGACGTCAAATATTTAATAAGTGTGAACGTAGCCTTACTTTTTTGTTTTTACTATAATTGCAAGCTACAAAAAAATAATATGTAGATTTATAGCTTTATCTTATAAAAATTATACTTTATATCAAAAATATATATATGTACGTACATATCTTCATATAAAATGCAAAAGGCCTATTTCCATTTAAACAAAAAATTTCAGGTGAAATAAAAACTTAATAAAAAGGCAACTATTGTGTTTATAACAACGGGTTTTTTTTGGTTAATATTGTTAATACATTACGCATGATTGACACTATAAAAAAAAGTTTTTGTAAACTCTACTGTATCGCTACTGAAAAATTTTTACAAATTATGATAGGCCCTTTTGCATTTTTATGACGATATAATTGTTTTTAAATATTTAAACAATTTGGTCGGTTTCAAAGGATTTTAGTAGGTTTTGCAGACAATTTTGGTCGGATAAAAAATTTTAAAACGGCAACCCTGGTCACGATACAAATCATTAAGTGCGTTTTGACTCATAGTTTAATATTCGTATCACCTATAGAATTTAAACTCAGATTTAAATATTCTTCTTCATTATATAATGTTACGTTAATTGCTGGAGGTTTTCGCTTTTGGAATGGAGATCAATTGATTTATATCCGAATAATAACATATCCATTTTTTCCTATGTGTACTTTGGGCATACAGATACAGCAATCAGTCATATGATCAATTGGATCCCTCCATTCAAATGGCTCACCGAATGACAAAAAATCCTCCAAGCCCTTACCAAATTTAGTTAATTTTACTAAACACGTAGAATAAAATACGTTTAGAGTCCATGGCTTATTGGCAAGTCTGTTTAAGTAGTGAATTTAAAATTTATAAGATTCCAAAAAGATTTTTGTCAACTTTCGAGAGAATATTTACAAATTTTAATATACAATGTAATTTAAAAATTTCAAAAGTTATTAAAACAACAAAAGCGAGACAGTGGCTGACTTCATAAAATCGGTGTTGCAATGCAACACTAAAAGGCATATATTCTATAGAATTCATAGACAACTTTTCCAAAAGAAATGCCTTGAGGTCATTGTTGAATGTTAACCGTCTTCACTGTACAACGATTGCAAAATGTGTGAATTGTTTTTATGATGATTTGTCAATGCATTCATTTTTAGTGATGCTTTGCAAGATTACATTTATGAACTGATCCAGTATCTTATACTATGTTCACACTTTGGTTCTTAAACGCGTTTGAGCAACGCGAACGTGATTAAGCTTTAATCACATCAAAATCGAGATGATTACCCATACATTAAAGTGATTTGATAATCACTTCAAATTGACATGATTACAACTAAATCACTTCATTAATCACATAGAATCCACTGAACATACTTCAAACTGAGTATAACGTAGAAGCGGCCAACATGAACGTGTACAATCGGCCACGATATCTGCTTAATGTTTTTTATTATATGTACCCTTCACCACAGGTGGTGAATAGGGTATATATAAGTTTGTCATTCTGTTTGTAATTTCTATAATATTGATGTTAGACTTTATAAAGTATATATATTCTTATGAGGAGCGAAGATAATTTCACGATGTCCGTCTGTCCGTTGAAATGGATTTTCCGAAGACCCCATATATGATGGGGGCCAGGTTATTATACATTTATGTCACATATGGTCCGGAATTGTTTGCTATTGAAATTCAGCAAGATCGGTCCACAAATGGCTCAGATATGAGTAAAAAACCACGACTGCCTCAAATTGTTTTCTTTAAAGGTCCAATTAGACGTGACATTACCATACCAACACTGTATTACCAAAACGACATAAACATAACATACAAACCAATTCAATATTGGTTTCTACGGTCATACAGTGGCTATGGTAATACAGTGTTGGTAATGTGGTTTTTTTGTTGTTGTTTTTTTTATACCCTTCACTACAAGTGGTGGATTTTATTTGTAATGTGTTTAATTTTACGCATACACATTAATGCATGTATATGATATGCCGCTCAAATAAAGAAACAAACTCATAGACTCAATATATTTAAATTTAACGCTTCTTCAGTAAAAGCATTCGTAGCCGAGTTGTTAAGTTCTCTCTTGAGACTGATGATATTGCCAGTTCGAATCCCAAAAATATTTTTTTTTTCATTTTTTTTAATTAATTCAATTAATATTTATTTATACCTATCTAAAGAACGTTATTTAAGTATATAACTTTTTGTTCTTATCTCATCATGGTGAAGGGTATATAAGATTCGGCATAGCCGAATATAGCACTCTTACTTGTTTTTTTCCTTAATTAGTTCATAAATTTTCACAATTTCATCATTAAAATGATAATAATAATAATCATCTGATAACTTTAGAAAAGTATTTTTATAAATTTTTAATACTTTAAAGAAATTTAAAGTTTTTTGAGATGTAACACAGTTTTAAATTTATTGGTTAAAAAAAGTTCTGTAAGAACATAAAGTTTTTCAAGTTTTTTATAAATACTTAATTTAAAATTTAAAATATAGTCATAAACAAAGCATACTTTAAGGGCTAAAAAATCAGAGCAAGTTAAACTCTCTTTTTAGTTTAAAATGTGTTTAAAACAACAAATCTATAAATCATTAAACATATAAACCATCTTTAAACGCATGAATTTGGGCGTTTAAACTACCAGTACAATTCATATGAATTTGCCAACATTTGTCTTAGTGCTGCCACATGTTATTTTTTTAACAACATATAATACACGGGACACTGTTTTATGGTTGATGAGTTTAAACTTCATATAAATTCAAGTTTAGTTCAACAAAACCAGCGTTTAAACCATCAGTGATTTATTAGGCATAAGAGTTCTAAAGTAAACTTTTCTTAAAAATATGCTTTTGATCTACTATAGACAAGTGAAAGCATACTTTACACGTAAAAACCGATGTTAATTTAAAAGTTTAAAAGAAGTTGTTTTTAACTCATTTAACAACAGCATCAGCTGTTTTTCGCCAAACAAAAAAGTACTTGCAAAAAGTTAAAAATGATTATGTTATAAGATATTGGCCGATATTTTGCAAATATTAATGATTTGGAGGAAAAATTTTATGGAAAGAAACTCAAAATACATTGTATAGGCCCTAATTGTGTAAAACTTAACGCCAAAAATTACATTGAAAGCAAAAACGAAGCCAAAATATTTTGTAATTTTGTTGTTGCTTTTTACATAAATTCATATTGCGTGTTAAAAATTTTTTCAACTCCGCAAGATATGCAGTGTTTTTTTATATATTAATTTTCAATGTCAGCTGCTTAGAGTTGCCCCTTCTTATATTTTGTTGTAAAGTTGTATGAAGCAATTTTCTACATTTGAGGTGGCACCCAGTTAAAGTCGGTGCAATATAAAACATACTTTAATTTTGACTATAGTAGCAAAATAATTAAAAGAATGGCCCATAACTATAGTCATAAACAAAGCATACTTTAAGAGTTCTAAAGTAAACTTTTCTTAAAAATATGCTTTTGATCTACTATAGACAAGTAAAAGCATACTTTACACGTTAAAACCAATGTTAATTTTAAAACCAGCTGAAGTTGTTTTAACTCATTTAACAACAGCATCAGCTGTTTTTCGCCAAACAAAAAAGTACTTGCAAAAAGTTAAAAATGATTATGTTATAAGATATTGGCCGATATTTTGCAACTATTAATGATTTGGAGGAAAAATTTTATGGAAAGAAACTCAAAATACATTGTATAGGCCCTAATTGTGTAAAACTCAACGCCAAAAATTACATTGAAAGCAAAAACGAAGCCAAAATATTTTGTAATTTTGTTGTTGCTTTTTACATAAATTTTTATTGCGTGTTTAAATTTTTTTCAACTCCGCAAGATATGCAGTGTTTTTTTTATATATTAATTTTCAATGTTGTAACGCCATTGCCTTTCAACTACAAAACTTTTGGGTTCTTAACAATGAGTTACTATTCTCCTTTCTAATTTGAATACTTGTTTTGGGTTAGATGGTCAACCCCTTTTAGCCCACCCCTTTGGTATTAAAATACCACCATGATTATACTCACGGAAATTTCTGAATATAATCCCGAAATTTTACTTTAACTTCCTTCATACAAAATTTTGACTTCGAAACGTTTATAGTCAGACCACTATTTCTTAAACATTCTGCTACTTTTTCCAATAAAAGCAAATGTTTATCAAAATTTTTCGAAAATATCAACAGATCGTCTAAATAAACAAACACTCGTTCCCTCAACTCTGTCGGAATAACTTTATCCATTAATCTCATCATTGTCTGCGGCGCATTACAAAGACCAAATGGCATTACCTTGAAATGATAAAGAGGTCTACCAGCAACTGTGAAGGCAGTCTTTTCCTGGCTGGAGTTTTCCAACGGAATTTGCCAGAATGCGTCCTTGAGATCTATTGAACTAATATAAACTGTATCCTCAAGTCTCATCAATAACCCTTCAATATTTGGAATAGGATATGCATCCCTACGTGTAATTTTATTTAGTTCACGGCTATCTAGACAAATTCTAGTTTTATTGGGTTTAATAACAGCAGTCACAGGTGAAGACCAAGCACTATAACTTTCTTCAATCACCCCTAAACTAATCATTCGATCTAGTTCCTCATAGACTAATTTTTGTTTAGCCGGAGAAATCGGATAATGCCTACGTTTCATTGGTTTTGCATCACCCGTATCAATAACATGTTCTAAAAGAGAAGTTTTTCCTAAGCCTAAAATTTCAGAGGAAGGAAAATTCTCGATTACCCCTTTAAGATTGTTATTTTGCAGTTCTGTCAAATCATGCTCATTTTCATCAATTTTATTATTAATTTCATTAATTTCCAAATTTAGAGATGAGTCTAGTCCAAAAAGTTTCCAAAAATTAAAACCCAAATAAAGTTTCTGCGAAAGTCCAGGAGATATATAAATAGTCACCGATTCAGATCTGTCATTAAATGTTACCGTAGTATCAATTTTTCCTATAATCGGCATGGTGGATCCACCAGCCGTTCTTATCTCAGATCTAAATTCCTTCATTTCAATGTCATGACCTCTCAAAAATTCCAAAGAGCCTGCTCCCAGAACAGAAATGGTAGCACCACTGTCCAACAATCCCTTTAACTTTTCACCAAAAATTTCAACCTCCGCAAACGGTCGTATGTCATCATTATCTCCTTTAATAATAGCTCCCTCCACAATTCTGTGTTCGTTCCTAAGCTCCTTATGTCTTTGCCTAACCTTAATAATTTTTCCCGATGTTTGTCCAGATTCTGTCCCCGTAAGCCCGCTAAAAATTTTCGTGCGAATCTCATTATACCTCACCCACCTGTCATGAAAATTTGCCTGTACGTCCGATGATAGTTTGTCCAAATCAGAATTCCGGGCATGGTCTACTGAACAGGACCCCCGGATCCCCTGTTCTTGTCCAAGTTTCCCTGACTACAAAAAGGGCAATTAGAAATTACATAATTGTCCCGTCCACATTTATAACAAAATACCCTGCCAGATTTTTTTGTACAATTAAAAGCGAAGTGCCCTTTTTCTTTACAATCAAAACAGGTTACATCACAAACATTTACTGAAGATTTTTTATGAGTAATTGCCTCAACAATTTCTTCATTTGATTCCACCTCTGGAGAAACTTCATCAACATGTTTCACTTCACTTATTTTGCCTTTAAATAAGGTTTTATTAAAACTCATTTCAATTTTTGACACATTTCTCTCAGCCCGTCGACATTCTAAAAGAAAATCTGGAAGTGTTTGCGATGTATAATTATGAATGAAAATAAGCATTCTGCTAGAAATATTTCGTTTCATAATTTCCATTAAATCTTTATCAGATCTTGGAAAATTCATTCTAGAATTCAAATCTATCAACACATTATAAAATTGGTCAAAAGTTTCATTGGATCTCTGTAGCCTATTCATCATCCTATGTTCTAAATCATAATCACTTTCCCCAGATCTAAACTGAACACCTAACGCCAACTTTAGTGAACTCCAAGTAATATTCCGATTGCGCTGAACCCATTGGAAATACCAATTAGCAGCATGACCCTTTAATAGCATATATAAATTATTTGCCACCTCCTGAAGCGAGAACCCCTGTGAAAATGCAATATGCTCAATCCTACGTATAAAATCGTCTATACGTAGTTCCTTATCATCACCCGAGAAATACACATTCCACCTATGCATTTCTAATGGTTTATTATGCATGGAACGTCGTTCATCAGATAATCTTAATTCACTCGCGCAATTTCCCTGCTGACGACTTTCCGTCTGATTTGAATTTCCCTGTAAAGCTAGCTGGGAAATAGCTTCATTTACCCTCAAAAACAGACTATCCTCCAAATTGCCCATAAGATTAGTAACTCGAGTTTGAACAACAACGTTAATGAACTCTTTCATACTATCCATATTAAAACTATTTGGTAATTCTGAGTCATTCTCCCTTAATAAACTTTCATCTATATTTCGTACGGTAGAGTTAAGATCGGCCTCACTAACTCCCCGAGCAGATTCCTGTTCTGTGCTAATTGCTTTCCCCATATCTTCTAATGATTTAGCAAAGCCACGTGTTACCGGCCTTCCCGGAGCCATATTCAAACTCAAAAAAAAAAAAAAAATTTAAAAACAAAACGATAACACAAAGATAAAACCTATTAAAAACACTCGCGTATACGGAAAATTTTAAATAAAAACAGTAAAGGGAAAAAAACAAAAAAAAAAAAAACAAGAGAAACAAATTACAGCTTTAAAACAAGTCGATAAAAAAAATTCAAATAAACCAACCAATAAAATATCTGGGTTGTGAAGTTCAAAGTTCAAAATGAAATTGCAGCAAAGCAAATAAAATCTAAAATATAAACAAGTATTCAAATCCACTGCAAAATATCAAATATATGTACATTCAGAATCTCAAAACCATTACAACTGCTAGTTGCAAAATTGGTAACAACATATAGGATAATAAAATTGAAACTCTTCAATAAATTACTTTAATCACACAACTTTGGTACGTTATACATACAAATCAAAGGATGCGGCATTAAAAATTTCATAAACAAATTTGCTAAAATTGTACAATTATTCATCAAAATTAATTAACAGTAAGTTACACTCAAACAAAATGTAATGCACATATCAGCGTTTCACAAACATTCTTAAAAATCTGAAGATGTTATTATAAAATAAAAACTAACAGCAACAAAATAACTTCTTCTTTTAAAATATAAAGCAATAACTTACACAACTTGGTCCCACGAAGATAAGCACATATCAGCGTTTCACAAACATTCTTAAAAATCTGAAAATGTTATTATAAAATAAAAACTAACAGCAACAAAATAACTTCTTCTTTTAAAATATAAAGCAAAACATTAATAAATAATTGTGTAATATCAATTAAATCAAATAAATAACAAAGAACACAAGTAATAATTAAAAGGGAATAAATCCGTCAAAATGAAGTAATTGAATTAATGTTTATTTAATACACATGTAGTTATTCGCGGAAACAGCGACACGCAATTCACAAATTTGTCAAGAATCGTGGGAAAGAAATTAATTAAAATTATGCATTGCTTAATTGTTAAATAAATTTTATTCTTGACAAATTTGTGAATTGCGTGTCGCTGTTTCCGCGAATAACTACATGTGTATTAAATAAACATTAATTCAATTACTTCATTTTGACGGATTTATTCCCTTTTAATTATTACTTGTGTTCTTTGTTATTTATTTGATTTAATTGATATTACACAATTATTTATTAATGTTTTGCTTTATATTTTAAAAGAAGAAGTTATTTTGTTGCTGTTAGTTTTTATTTTATAATAACATCTTCAGATTTTTAAGAATGTTTGTGAAACGCTGATATGTGCATATCTTCGTGGGACCAAGTTGTGTAAGTTATTGCTTTATATTTTAAAAGAAGTTATTTTGTTGCTGTTAGTTTTTATTTTATAATAACATCTTCAGATTTTTAAGAATGTTTGTGAAACGCTGATATGTGCATTACATTTTGTTTGAGTGTAACTTACTGTTAATTAATTTTGATGAATAATTGTACAATTTTAGCAAATTTGTTTATGAAATTTTTAATGCCGCATCCTTTGATTTGTATGTATAACGTACCAAAGTTGTGTGATTAAAGTAATTTATTGAAGAGTTTCAATTTTATTATCCTATATGTTGTTACCAATTTTGCAACTAGCAGTTGTAATGGTTTTGAGATTCTGAATGTACATATATTTGATATTTTGCAGTGGATTTGAATACTTGTTTATATTTTAGATTTTATTTGCTTTGCTGTAATTTCATTTTGAACTTTGAACTTCACAACCCAGATATTTTATTGGTTGGTTTATTTGAATTTTTTTTATCGACTTGTTTTAAAGCTGTAATTTGTTTCTTTCTTGTTTTTTTTTTTTTTTTTGTTTTTTTCCCTTTACTGTTTTTATTTAAAATTTTCCGTATACGCGAGTGTTTTTAATAGGTTTTATCTTTGTGTTATCGTTTTGTTTTTAAATTTTTTTTTTTTTTTGAGTTTGAATATGGCTCCGGGAAGGCCGGTAACACGTGGCTTTGCTAAATCATTAGAAGATATGGGGAAAGCAATTAGCACAGAACAGGAATCTGCTCGGGGAGTTAGTGAGGCCGATCTTAACTCTACCGTACGAAATATAGATGAAAGTTTATTAAGGGAGAATGACTCAGAATTACCAAATAGTTTTAATATGGATAGTATGAAAGAGTTCATTAACGTTGTTGTTCAAACTCGAGTTACTAATCTTATGGGCAATTTGGAGGATAGTCTGTTTTTGAGGGTAAATGAAGCTATTTCCCAGCTAGCTTTACAGGGAAATTCAAATCAGACGGAAAGTCGTCAGCAGGGAAATTGCGCGAGTGAATTAAGATTATCTGATGAACGACGTTCCATGCATAATAAACCATTAGAAATGCATAGGTGGAATGTGTATTTCTCGGGTGATGATAAGGAACTACGTATAGACGATTTTATACGTAGGATTGAGCATATTGCATTTTCACAGGGGTTCTCGCTTCAGGAGGTGGCAAATAATTTATATATGTTATTAAAGGGGCATGCTGCTAATTGGTATTTCCAATGGGTTCAGCGCAATCGGAATATTACTTGGAGTTCACTAAAGTTGGCGTTAGGTGTTCAGTTTAGATCTGGGGAAAGTGATTATGATTTAGAACATAGGATGATGAATAGGCTACAGAGATCCAATGAAACTTTTGACCAATTTTATAATGTGTTGATAGATTTGAATTCTAGAATGAATTTTCCAAGATCTGATAAAGATTTAATGGAAATTATGAAACGAAATATTTCTAGCAGAATGCTTATTTTCATTCATAATTCTACATCGCAAACACTTCCAGATTTTCTTTTAGAATGTCGACGGGCTGAGAGAAATGTGTCAAAAATTGAAATGAGTTTTAATAAAACCTTATTTAAAGGCAAAATAAGTGAAGTGAAACATGTTGATGAAGTTTCTCCAGAGGTGGAATCAAATGAAGAAATTGTTGAGGCAATTACTCATAAAAAATCTTCAGTAAATGTTTGTGATGTGAATTGCGTGTCGCTGTTTCCGTGAGTAACTACATGTGTATTAAATAAACATTAATTCAATTACTTCATTTTGACGGATTTATTCCCTTTTAATTATTACTTGTGTTCTTTGTTATTTATTTGATTTAATTGATATTACATAATTATTTCCTGGATATTAATTGGCTTTATGAATGAATTATATCTTTTTGTTTCTTTTTTTCTTTTTTTTTTCCTTGTTTCAGCACACAATAGTTATCTTTTCTTTTACTAACTTCAACTGCTAGACAGTTTCAATTTTTAATTTCTAAAAGCTCTTTTGGACATCACTGTTTAATTTCCCGTATTTTAATCCATATTTATTTACTTTATCGTTTTGTTTTATTGTAATATTATCAATTTATTAATTAAATTATTTTTAGGGTCTCAATATACAATTCGATTTCCTCAATATTTTAAAAAAAAAAAACCACACGTTTTTACTTCGGAATCAAAACTCCATCCTCCTATTTTTTTCCCCAGTCACAAAAAATACACAAAATTTTATTTCCAAAAGAATGGCCTACCCTGTTACAATTTTGTTTTCCTTAACAAGTAATACATGAAATTCTTAATAAAAAAAAATATTAAAACAATATATCAATGCAAAATAATTTCCAAAACCAAAAGGCAACTAAATTAAAAAAAAAACCTAATGAATTCAAATTTAAATCAAGTATAAAAGTAAACAAGTAGAAAGTATTGAACCACCCGGAACAATGTCAGCTGCTTAGAGTTGCCCCTTGCTTATATTTTGTTGTAAGTTGTATAAAACAATTTTCTACATTTGAGGTGGCACCCAGTTAAAGTCGGTTCAATATAAAACATACATACTTTAATTTCGACTATAGTAGTAAAATAATTAATAGAATGTTTTTATTTTAAAGTTGTTTTTAAAAAGAATCGACTTTAGCGTTTGACTATGATTATGGGCCAATGTTTTTATTTTAAAGTTGTTTTTAAAAAGAACCGACTTTTGCGTTTGACTATGATTATGGGCCATAATAGTATTTAGTGACGTTTTAATGAAATTAAACGGTCTTATAGATTTCTATGTTCTTTATTAGGTGCTAAAGTATTTTTTTAGCACTAACTAAATATTTATAAGTTATCTAAAGACTAGGAAATCGACTTTAGAGTTCGTTGTTTATGAAAATTTTATGTTGAACCTTGCAATGGTCTGTTCCGTAGACACGTCAAAGTTTTAGCACTTTAACCCTTGTGGTAATACCCAACTTTATCCACATTGTTTAGCACCCGGAGTACCCATATACTATAATGTTTTAATATATTTTTTATTTTATTTTTATGAAATAAAATTAAATTTTTAAACGTTTTAAAAGCATATAAAATTAAGTTTATGTTAAAATATGATTTTTTAACTTTGTATTGCATAAGGGCTAAAATTTTTAACTTTTTATACATGACAATATTTTTTAGTATAACAGTTGAACATTTGTTGTCATCCATTATATGAAAATGAGACTTCCTCGTATTATCATACTAACCCTTTGGAAACTAAACTTGAGTAATTGTATGATACAGAATTTAGTTTATTGAATTCTTTGAGCAGTTAAAACGTGTTTGTGTTGTATTGTGTAGCGGGGTACCCGGGTGCGCATGTTGCGATGGTTAAAGTTTAAGCAAATTTTTTTGAGTATTAAAGGAGCAAAAAAATAAATCTAGAATCTGAATTCCCTTTCCAGAAGCTTGTTTAAAAATTTTAATTCTAAATACATTTTTGAAAAGTTGATAATGAGCGAACGAAGTGTGCAAAATATGGAGAATTTGTTGAACAAGTATTCAAAGTAAGACGTTGTGATTAGTCTAAAGTTTTTTCATATTGCAAAATATAAGTTTATTCAAATTTGATGTTTAGTTTTTTTTATATACATTAAACAAATAGGTTTTTTGTGTTTTCTTTAAAAATGTTGGCACTTTTGTAGAAAGTTTTTTTTTTGAAATATTTTGTTTGAAATATATATGGCAACGCTGTTACCCACACAATCAGTGAAATATCATAACTTTGTGCATACCCAACAAACAAGGAGGTTTGATTTAAAATTGAAAATTATTTGACATCAAACGTTTTCTCCAACGACAAACGTTTGATAATGATTTGCAAATCATTTGAAAAACATAGCATTCTCAACAAAAAGGGGAAATTATTTTCAAATTGAAAAATTCCTTTTTTTTCAATTTGCTTTCAAACTTAATTCTCAAATATTTTTCGAATGTAGATTTTAATACCATGTTGAACATAACCAAAAACATTTTATTTTTTTAATATAAATTCATTATTTTTTTTAAATATACTGTGAGATAAACATTTAACACCATAGCCAAAAGATGAAATAATGATCTTTCCGTCCTCTAATTTTTGCAAAGACGAAAATATCTCCCTTTTGTTTTGAGGATTGTAGCACCGCGATCATACAACAAACTTATAATTTCCTAACTTTTCCGTTTTATTTTTTTAATTCGTATTCTGAATCATTGGAATTACTCACAAATTATTTTTTTTCACAAGAAATAAATCGTTCACTTGTAAAACACATTTAACCACGAAGTAAAAATTTAACTTTAATCGCAATTTTTAATGTTTACATTTATTTTTCGCATTAGTATTAAGTTTAGTTTTGATTTGAATATAACATTTGATACGAATTTGACATCAAATTGATTAAACGTTTGATGTCAAATGTTTATTTTCAAATCATTATCAATTTGAACTTAAATGTTAAAATCAAACATTTGAAAAACGTTTGAGAATTTTGTTTGATGTCAAATAATAAAATCATTTCATATCAAAGGTTTGACTTCGTGTTTGTTGGGTAGTCCAATCATTACATTAGGTCATCACCTGACAATTTTTGTCAAAATAAACGTCAAACTTTATATAAAAAAACGCTGACAACAATATTAGAGTTTTTATACCCTCCACCACAATAAGTTGTGAAGATGGTATACTAAGTTTGGCATTCCGTGTGAAACTTTTTTATTATTCACCTCAGACCCCATAAAGTATATATATTCTGGCTCCTTGAGTAATTCTAAGTCGATTTAGCCATGTCCGTATGTCTGTCCGTCTGTTGAAAACACGCTCACTTTCGAAAAACTCAAACTGGGTGTCAAATTGCTTGTAGTTATCCTAATCAGTTTGGGATTGAAATCCAGCCAAATCGGTTCAGTAGGATCAGAGCTATGAATCAAAATGTGGAACCACCACTTTAAAAAATTGATAATTTTGTTACAAAAACTAACATAAATGATTAAACAATGCACAAAATGATATGAAATTTTGCAAATGTTCGTTTTATTCCACTGGAAATCACTCTGTGAAATTTCAAGAAGATCGGACCATAATTTACCCTAGGCCCCATATAAACCCTACTCCCAGAAAACAGTTTATAACGCCTAAGACCGTAATTAATAATGCTGTGATAACAAAATTTGGCACGTCACAGTTTTTTAGGACTAGAAATTACACTAAAAAATTTCATGATGATCGGTCCATAATTTACCCTAGGCCCCATATAAACCCTACTCCCAGAAAACAGTTTATAACGCCTAAGACCGTAATTAATAATGCTGTGATAACAAAATTTGGCACGTCACAGTTTTTTAGGACTAGAAATTACACTAAAAAATTTCATGATGATCGGTCCATAATTTACCCTAGGCCCCATATAAACCCTACTCCCTAAAAACAGTTTATAACGCCTAAGACCGTAATTATTAATGCTATGATAACAAAATTTGGCACGTCACAGTTTTTTAGGACTAGAAATTACACTAAAAAATTTCATGATGATCGGTGCATAATTTACCCTAGGCCTCATATAAACCCTACTCCCAGAAAACAGTTTAGTACGCCTAAAACCATAATTAATAACGCTATAATAACAAAATTTGGCGCGTGACAGTTTTTTAGGACTATAAATAACGCTGTAAAATTTCATGAAGTTCGGTCTATAATTTACCCTAGGCCCCAAATAAAACCTACTCCTGGAAACAGTTTAGTACACCTAAAACTGTAATTATTAATGCTATCATAATAACATTTGGCAAGCCACAGTTTTTTAAAACTAGAAATGACACTGTAAAATTTCATGAAAATCGGTCTATTGTTTACCCTAGCCCCCATATAAACCCTACTCCCAGAAAACAGTTTAGTACGCCTAAAACCGTAATTATTTATGCTATCATACCAAAATTTGGCACGTAACAGTTTTATGGGAGTAGAAATGATTCTGACAAATTTCGTGAAGATCGGTCCATAATTTACCCTAGGCCCCTAATAAGCCCTACTCCCGGAAAACAGTTAAGTACGCCTAAAACCGTAATTATTTATGCTATCATACCAAAATTTGGCACGTAACAGTTTTATGGGAGTAGAAATGATTCTGTAAAATTTCGTGAAGATCGGTCCATAATTTACCCTAGGCCCCTAATAAGCCCTACTCCCGGAAAACAGTTGAGTACGCCTAAAACCGTAATTATTTATGCTATCATACCAAAATTTGGCACGTAACAGTTTTATGGGAGTAGAAAAAATTCTGCAAAATTTCGTGAAGATCGGTCCATAATTTACCCTAGGCCCCATATAAACCCTACTACCGAAAAACAGTTAAGTACGTCTAAAACCGTAATTTATAATGATATCAGTTTTATAGGACTAGAAATAGCACTAAAAAATTTCGTGATAATAATTTACTAAAGTCTCCAAATAAAGCCCACTCTGGTAAATTAATTAAATACGCCTTAAATCGTAGCAGATATATTTATTGTGGTAAAGTTTCTTTCAACTTAGTTTCATATGGCCAGAAAAAATGTCATGCAATTTTGTGATATTCGGTCCTTAGATCCCATATTTTGCAGCCTTCTGAAATTCACTGGAAACGCTAAAACTAATTTCACCACTGTATTTAAATTTATTGCAGTTTATATTTTTTAATACCAGAAATACATACCTCTGCGGAATTTTGGGATGATTGGTTCATAATATACCATGGCTCCAATATAAATCCCCCTCCTGAAAATCATTTAAGTTCGGCTTAAACTGTTACGAATCAAGAGATTTTACTCAAGATTGTCGGTCAATAATTTAATATTGGTCTAAGCCGCACCCAATTTTAATGCTGATGTCTGTTTTTATAAAGATAAATTAACAATAAATGACATCATATAGATATCACTCCTAAAATATTTAAACTTTCGGTGGAGGGTATCAAAGATTCGGCACAGCCGAATATAACACTCTTACTTGTTTTATATAGACTTTGACGTTTGGTCAGGTGAAGACCCCATGTTAGGTCTATGCAGAACTTCAACAAGGCAACAATAAAAAACAACACGCATTAAAAAACACGCAAGCACATATTTAAAAGATGTAAAAGAAACCTCATTTGTTTGTGTATAACATGATCAAGATGTCCAAAACAATTGCTCTAAAAGCTTCTTATCCTTATTTTAAAAAAAAATTAATAGGTATTTAAGAAAGACACTTACCGAAATACCAGAAGCCAAAAAATTTCCAAGTCCCGATAATCCCGTGGTTTTGGAAAATCACTCCTGAATGGCGTCCCTAGTTATAAGGCAATTGATTCTTTTTTCAACACAACAATACAATAACTAATTAATAAAAAAAACACTTCTTTTTTACATCAATTCTTATAACGAACACTTGGTATTTGTAACCACATATTTTACTAATACTTTAATGCACAATTTCCTTAATAAATTAACTCTTTTTTTAGAAAATTTAATAAAATATTAACCGATCTTTCAATTACCGACATTAACAGCGAGATTTGCAATAAAACTAAAAAGGAAATGTCAAAAATAGAGTAAAATAGCGGCAAAATGTAGAAAATTGTAATAGATTAAGGGATTTGCTAGTTTAATATTAACGAAAACTAAGAAAAACGGTAAAAAAAAATTGTATGAAAAAAGGAAAAAGAAAAATTATAAGAAAACAAATTTATGAATTTATTTATTGTTAGATATTTAAGAAAGGCATTAAAGATTTGTTTTAAGGCACTTGTAAGTTTACAAATTTGTACATATCCGCTGTCGTGATTAAAAAAAACTACCCTGCAGTTTTTGCTACCAGCGTTGCCGCCGTGTTACTAAAGTAGCAGCTTGGCCCTTTTTCGACGCTCTTGATACCTTAATTACACTTTTTTTAAATAACCCTTTTGAATCAATTCCAACTAATGTGCTTAGGTTGGCTTAAGCAAATGTGCGAATACATGTTAATTATATGACGCTAACCATATTGAACTTAAGGAAACTTTTTGCTAAGTTTAATGAAACTGTCATTTGCTTAAGCAAGGTGCGAATCTAATCGCACATTCCGTACGGAATCAAATGTTTTTTTATTTTGATTTTGTTTTTTTAAATACATTTGAGAGACTTTTTGTTAATTTTTGACGGTAGGTTAAGCAAGGTTATGCATATTATGATTAGGCCTTAAATATTTCGTGCCTTTTTGATCTTCTGACAAATAAAAAAGAAACGAGAATGAATGTTTTTTTTTAGATTTTTTCATTGAATTTATTTATTGTTAGATATTTTAGAAAGGCATTGTAGATATGTTGTAAGAAACTTCTAGAGTTTACAAATGCCCCTATTACGGTTTACATTTCAACTCCAGTTCAGTTGAAATTTTGCAGTTAATGTATTATGGTTTACAACTAAAACATAAAACAATTACTTTTTTTTATTTTGCTTAAAACTTAAAAGTTTTTGGCTAACTATTCAAGTTATATTGCCAGGGTATCACACGATTAAAATCGTTTGCTAACTATTTAAATTATAATGCCAGGGTATCACACAAATTTTTAAGCTTCAACCACAAGTTTTCGTTCGACCTAAACCTTCGTATAGGAAGGCAAGAGCTTCCGCTCCAGAATATTGTGGACTTCACCAGCAAACGTCTGAGTTTTGTATGGTTCTCCACCATTCACGTTAAAACATTAAGGTTTAAGCTGAAATCTTTTTAATCAATTTATTAACTCTTTAGGTTGCTTTATATTGTTAAAAAGGGGTTTTCGTAATAATTTATTGCAATTTTCTATAATTTAAAGTACTTTTAAACTTAAACTGGTAAAGGAAAATATGTATGTGTTTCCCATATTTTTCTAACAACTTTGTGAGCCTTAAATATTTTACCACAAAGTGCTTAATATGTTCAAATATTTTTTAAATTTATCAATTGCTCGTCTGCAGTTGCATCTTATTGTAAAAATTGTTTTCCATACATGCCATAGCACTGTGTTTGAGGTTCTGAATAGAAAGTTTCTTTGTCCCTAAAATTATCTTCTCTAATGTAAAGAAAAAATAAAATATTACTGAAACCCTAACACCACCAGAATAAGTTCTACTTAAATATTCAGAAAGATGTAAAGGATATTAGTATGTATATTATAGTTTGTGTTTGTAGTAAACTCGGTTTCGATTCTCAAACTTATGTTCAAAATTATAGATTTTCGGTAATGAAAAGATAAATAAAATCATCATTTAGATTTACTATATCCAACAATACTTTCAAAAGAAAGAATAACAAAGAAATTTCATTGGTTAAAAAACCAGTGATTGAACCATTTTATATACCTTTCCCAGAAATTTCGTAGAAATATTAGCAAAATAAAAAAAACTTAAAAGTCTACCTAAAATAGAAGCTATTTATATAAAACAAAACTGTTCTAGGTTTATTTACGACTTTCAATAACAAAAATATGTACATATTTAACAAATTTCCACAGCAGTTTAAAATTTTTTCATATTCTCAATTTTCTTAAAGAAATCTAACTTATTCTTAAAATTTACAACACCTTATTCACTAATTATTCAATTCAATTAAGAAAAAAAAAACATTGTACTAAATAAAAAATAATATTACAACAAAAAACTTAATGCACGATTTCTTCATTATTTGTGTTCGTAGTAATTGTCTGTTTTTTCTGTTTAACTTTATCAACGTAAATATTTAAAATCGCTTCAATGCCCGGGTACAATACAAAGTTAGTTGTACGTATTTTCTTATCAATTAAGTACGATGTAACCGAATCGGTATTAAAAGCCAGATCTAATGCATCATTATGGGTTACCTTGTCAATATGACTGCGAGGTATTTTAATGCAACAGTTTTCAAAACCATTTACTTTAACAGCCAAATCCAATTGATAGTGTTGATCGATTTCTGGCCACATTTGTGAAATAACATCTCGATCCCAGTGTAATTCAGGACTGCTAGAATTAAGGCGATTTGGCGCAGAGGCAAATTTCGACCATAATTCGGAAGCAAAGTGGGGAGCCATAGGTGCTAACATGATAATTTGTGTGGCTAAAGCACGTTCATACTGCTTGCCGTAACGTATAATATGTTTGGGAGATCTCTGTGTTAAATTAAAAAAAAAAAAAACTTTGGAAATATATTTTTGATACAAAAGTTTTATAACAACTTACCCTTAATGAATTTGTTAGACCTTGCATTTTAGAAATGGCTACACTAAGTTGATAAGAATGTCGGTAATTAAATGTTGCGCCCTTGACATAGAAATTTTTAGCATCAAACAATTTTTCATCTTCAGCTTGGAATTCACTAGAGTTGACATCAATTTGAGAATCATCGGAAGACGATCGCAATTCACAGAACTCATTAACAGTTAACCACAAACGTTTTTGCCAGTTAAGAATGCCAGGAAATGCTGTAATATAAAAATGATAAATTAAAATTACAATCAGAAATAAAATAGCTCTACTTAAAAAATTTACTGAATCCTCCAACAATTTTTAAACGGGGTGTAAAAATACTTGCCTTTTTTAAAGTTTTTATAATAACTTCACTAAACTTTAGGAAAAGAACACATTAAAAGCAAAACGCATTAAAAGTGAGACTAAATTATTTGCTGGCTCTGCTTAAGCAGCGAGCAAAGGAACCACTTTAAAAAGAGTTGCTGTTACTGTAAGTAATAAGTTTTTGTTTATTTTTGCTTTTTCTGCGCTTGAATTCAGCAAGTATTAACTTCTTTGCTGTTGCTTGCTGTAAAAATATTGGAAACATGTACACGTGTTAATTTCAAAGAATATCTAAGTGTACACTACATTTATTTCTATGTTACAGTTGTACCATGTTTTTACATACTATTAGAAATTAACATTTTCAAATGTTTCAACAACATTAATTTCGATAATTGTTATCATTATTTTTAACGAAAAAAAGTTAATACTTGGTTGCTTTACTGACTGCTAAAGCAGAGAAATCACGCTTTTTTTGCTTTTGATCTACCAAAGTGTTAAGTAAGCATTTAGAAACACAGTTTTAATTTTTCTGCAAAAAAACTTAAGCAAAGCAAATATTTCAGTGCTGTTGCTATTTTAAAGCAACAATTTTAGCACTGTTTTTAACACCACATACTGAACTTAATTGAAAATAAGTGATATATGTACGATTTAAAAAATACTAAATACTTACTTGCACTTGACCAATTTCTATGAGAAGTTGGTGCCACATCAGCTAATATTATTAGTCTTGTTGTGTCTGTGCCATATTCCTTAAACATATCGCCAGGATCTACACCATTCATTTTAGATTTTGACATTTTCTCCCAAGTCATTACTAATGGTTCATTAGTGTCTTTGAAAACAGCTTGATTTTTCTTGGCATTTATAATATTTACTTCATGTTCCTGTACATAACGGCCACTGCCTTTAATTCGGAAAGATCTGCCCATAACCATACCTTGCACAAGCAAACGGGAAAATGGTTCCGAACAAGGAACCAGACCTTGTGTGTGAAGAAAATGATTCATAAAACGAGCATAATATAAATGCAAAACAGCGTGCTCTTTGCCACCAATATACAAATCAACTGGCATAGATTGTTCAACAACATTTTTATCAAAGATATCTTTTGCATTGGCTGGATCCAAGTAGCGTAAATAATACCATGAACTATCAACAAAAGTATCCATAGTATCTGATTCTCTAAGAGCATTAGGATTGCTGCATTTGGGGCAAGTACATTTAAGGAAATCCTCACGATTTTTCTCAAGCAAAAGTTTCTCAGGCAATACCACAGGAAGTTGTTCATCAGGCACTGGCACTACTCCACATTTGTTACAGTGTATTACAGGTATCGGGGTACCCCAGTATCTTTGTCGTGATATTAACCAGTCTTGCAATTTTGAAGAAACTTTAAATCCTCCAATTTTTAATCTTTGGGCAGCCTCCAAGACATCCTTTCTTAATATTTCCTTATTAAGTTCGCCATCATTATATTCTTCATCGGAAAAAAATGAAAGACTTAAAGACTCTTGCAGTTCTTTGTCTTCCTCCCTAAAGCTGGGTGCAGACAAATAAACATCACATTTCTCAGCAAATGCTGGAACATCACTAAAAATAACAGGCATTATAGTTCCTGTGAAAGGGTTTTCTACAGTCATATCGTAAGCATTTGTTTTTCCTTTAGCTAAATAATGATTTGTTTTTAAGACCACAAAAGCATTAGGATCTTTAAGATGTTCTGGGTGTTGAGTCCATATTCTTAAAGAAATTGCGTCTGAAGTAAATAACTGAAAGCTATAACCATTACATTCTCCTATCCAATGTTTTTGTAAATTTATTATGTCTCTCCAATCTCTTAAAGTAGGATCCTCCAGACCTTCTAACAACTGTTGGGCAAAAGCTGTAGTTTTGATAAACCATTGCTTAAGCAACTTTTTTTCTACTTTTGCTCCTGAACGCCAGGAACAACCATTTGTATCGACTTGTTCATCCGCTAGCACGGTTTTATCAACAGGATCCCAATTGACAAGAGCCTCGTTTTGATAAACCAAACCTTCTTTGTGCAGCATTAGGAACAACTTCTGAGTCCATTTATAATAGGAAGGGCTACAGGTAGACAATTCATGATTCCAATCAAATGAACAGCCTAAATCTTCCAGTTGCTTCTTCATTTGCTGTATATTCTTTTCAGTCCAATCCTTGGGCGCTATACCTCTTTGAATGGCAGCATTTTCAGCTGGCAAGCCAAAGGCATCCCATCCCATTGGCTGAAAGACATTAAGACCACACATACGTTGAAAACGTGCAACTGTATCACTGATTGTATACACTCTCACATGACCCATGTGGAGATTTCCGGATGGATAAGGAAACATTGACAAAACATAAAATTTCTTGTCCAGCTTATTGCAATTAAATTTTCTGTCATTGAGTGCATTCCTCCAATGCTTTTCGATTTTATGTTTCGTATCATTAGTCAATTCCAAGTCCTGTAGGAGAAAAAAACACGTTTAAGCGTTGCATCATCTCCACAGATTTTAGCACACTTACTTTGAGTTCTGTACAACCTTGTGTCAGCCATCTTCTAGGAAAAATTCTGCCAATTTGTTTTAGACATTGTGACTTTCGTAAAATCAACATTTTATTGGGATTTTAATTTAGAAACTTCAAATCAAAGAAAACAATTTTTCAACCAAAATTCTTGATTAAACACCTTCGGCGGGGTTTCTAACAAAACGACCAGCTGATTTTGTAATAGATTATGGAAAGTAAAGGTTGCCATGTTTTTTTTTTCTTTTATAAATAATTTTGGCAAATGGTATTTGCTATAAAATGTGAAAAAAATCAATGATGTATAAAAATATTATTAAAATCATCAATTTTATATTTGTGTTAAACATATATTTAGGGTTAAAAAGGGGTATATCAAAAAAAAGGGTCAAGTTTCTTTTAAGCACTATTTACCATTTTAAAGAAAATAATAAGACCAAGTTTTTGATAAACAAACAAAACTAAACTTTTTTATTGAACACGGTTTCCTTTTTTTAATAATTGAAAAAGTGTGTTGTTCAGAATTATAGCTCGTTTTTATGTTATTTTCCGACTTTTTTTTGCCGATTTCAAATAAATATTAGGGTTTGTTTTTAAGATTGCAATTGTTCGCGAATTTTAGCTATGTTCGCAATATAAGCGGTTTTTTCCTGTAAGTTTTCTGAAGCTTTAACAATTTTTAATTTATATAAGGCTTTGCTATCATACCGCTGTTACCAAATTTTTGGGAGTTTCCGCTTATTTGGCAATATTTACCGAATTTTTAAGAAACCAAGGCGAATTAATTCTTGTAAGAAACGAACACTAAATTGCAAATATGTACACATGTATACATACGGGTTATAACCTATCTATTATACCTACCTAACCTAACCTAACTACTTCCTAGGAATGTGGGTACTATATTTTGTTTTTAAATCTTCAGTTAAAGTTCATACCATTCTTCGCACAAATTAATGGAAGAAATCATGGAATTGTAAGTTTCTACTTTGGATCTGTTCCACAGTTTATTTTTAAGCTATGTTAATATTGAAAACACTTGTTTAGCTGAAGCACTACTGTTCACTACTTTTTTTTATTTTAATATGTGCTCACGCATAATTTAAGAGCTTATAGGGTAAAGTATTTTTGAGATTTTTTTTTAGATTTTTCGGAAGATGTTTAGAGGTCGCTTAAGTCGAATTTTTGCCAAAAATCGGGTCTGCCGGCCTTTTTTTAAGTTTTCTTCATAATTTTGTCAAAAATCACGATTTTCTTCACTTGCAAGAAAATAATTTAAAAGAAAAATTTCGAAGCTTTATTTTGGTGTACAAAGACTATAAGTTTTTGCAATGAATTGGCTTATTTATGCAGCCTATATTAAAATTTTTCATAATTTTTCCATAAATTTTGTAAATTCCAACAATGCAGTTTGAAAGATCAATTCATTCTAAATAATTTAGAAACAAATATTTTTGAATTTACCGTTCCTGAGTTATACTGGATTTCGGCTTTGTACCCAGTTTATAATACTATTACTCATATCCAACAAACAAACTAAAATCAAACGTTTTGTTTTGCTTTGTTTGAAAATCATTTATTGGGGTTGTATATACCCTGCAATTAATTCTGAAAATCAGTTTCAGAAGTTGTGACAGTCTTAGCCAAAGCCACACCTCGTTCTGCCACATCATTTACTACTGTAAATTTTGGTCTTTGTTCTTTGCATCTTGAAATGACTTGTTGGCTTCCCAATTTTTTGGATCTGTTTTTAAAAAATTAATTGAAATATTGCATAATTAAAAAAAATAAGATTGGTTTTGGAAATTAATCCTTGAATTTCTGTGTTTTTAAGGTTGTCTTCTATTAAAATTTACTACGTCGTTCTCGCTACTTGGCGTATGCAGATGTTTTGCTATTTAACTCAATGTTTTGGTGTCGGTATGTTCATCAAAAAAAGCAAAGGTAGTAAATTTTGGGGTAAATTACCACTGTAAACTAGAAAAGTTTTTAACGTAGCACGTGCAACTGCTACATTAATAATTTTATATTTATCCAACTGCTTTATAAGACTAAGACAATTGAGAGGAGCGTATCGTGGGCATTGACACAGGTCACAATTTTTAATATTTTCTTAAAATTAATGAACTTAATTCGAACAAGGCATTAATTTTAAATTGTCCCTGTAAGATTTCAGCTGGTTTCGAAAAATTCATATTTTCAAAGAATATATAATTTTCTTCCTCCAGCAAGCCCGATTGATAGCCGCTGAAGCTTTTACTATTGGATAGGGCTTAGATCTATCACCCAAAAAAAAAAGACTCAGATGAAGCAATTCTTTATAGTCTTCTCTGGATAGCATGTCTTCAATGGATATCACTTACATCAATGTCATACCTTCTGAAATTGATGTTCAGAATTTATTTATTTTTAAGCAAATCAAACGCAAAAGTTTGATTTTTAATTGTTTGTTGGGTATTAGTAATAATATCATAAACCGGGTACAAAGCTGAAAACAGGTATAACTCAGGAACTGTAAGAGCCAATTCAAAAATATTTGTTTCTAAATTATTTAGAATAAATTGATCTTTTAAACTGCATTGTTGGTTTGTTTCATTTTTATAAAGATTTTAAAAGTTATAAAGCGTTGTTTACAAAATTTATGGAAAAATTCGAAAAATTTTAATATTGGGTGCATAAATGCAAAAACTAATAGTCTTTGTACACCAAAATAAAGCTTGGACATTTTTCTTTTAAATTATTTCCTTAAAAGTGAAGAAACTCGTGGTTTTTGACAATGTTATGAAGAAAACTTAAAAAAAGACCGGCAAACTCGATTTTTGCAAAAATTCGACATGAGCAACCTCTAAACCTCTTCCGAAAAATTTGAAAAAAATCTCAAAAATACTTACCCTATAAGCTTTTAAATTATGCTTAAGCCCAAAAAAAAATTTTTTTTGGGACACATATGTAAAGAAAAAAATTTATCAATTTTTTTTTTATAAAATTCTTCTGTGGGGTGCCTGGAGATTTTGAAAATATTTTTCGAGAATAAAAATATTAATTTCTCGCGTGCGTGCGAGACTTCTGGAAAATTAAAGTTCAAAAGCAAATTAGTTTTAGAAAACTCTCTAAATAAAAGCAAAATTGAAATACAGTTAAATATAAAACAAGTATAAAATTCAGCTATTTAGAAACCAAAATTGAATTGGTTTGTATGGTATGTTTATGTCGTTTTGGTAATACAGTGGTTATGGTAATACACCCTACAAGAATAACGCTAACTAGTTGGGCATAACGTAAATATTAGTTAGCACTAACAAGTTATACATAACGTTAATTGGTTAGAACTAACCTTTATAAAATAATATTTTTTGTTTTTAATTTTAATTTTCAATTAAATTTTTTATTAAAAAAATTATAATCGAATTTCATTAATACATTACAGTCAGGAAGTTAGATTTCAGAAAAGTAAATACCACGTACCATTATTGCTGTGGCTGCTCTATAGCGTTCCACTTTTTGCATGAGTCCACTTTTTGCATGAGGAAATGTAGGTAAACGTACGTGTGTCGAATCAATATCTCATAGATCTTAAAAGACATTTTATTTTGTTAACAGTTTGTGTGCAAAAAATTAAATACATACTTGAAAAGCGATCAGGATTTTTAATAATTATTTTTGTTCCTTTATTATCACCACCAAATCTTAAATGATTATCCTGACCAAAGCCACCACCCGAATGACCGCTACCTGTTGTACGAACACTCCTTTCAAAACACTGCTTCGCACATGACCTTTGTTGTTTCCTGAGAATTCACCACCACGTCCTCTGAAGCCACCATCAGTACGCTCTCCTTTACCACTAGCATTCTGAATACCGCTGTTTGACGGTGCCACTTTTTCTTCAAGAAATTTTTAACTCTCTACTTTAGTTTAAATTTTTATAAGTAAATTAATGGAACACAAGTGGCAAATAATAAATTTAAGCAATTCGCAATTTTTACAAGCGTGCGACAAAAATACATTAAATAATTGGCATTATTTAGAAATTGTTAGTTGTTTCACTCTATCATATATGTCAGAGTGGAACAACTAATGTAAAATTATTGCAAGTGTGTTAGTAAATAATTTTTTTTAGTTTTGGTTATGCATTTCTTGTAGGGCAGTCACGTCTAATTGGACCTTAAGAAAAAGTTATATAAATACCGTTCCTTAAATATAAATAATTCAACTTTGTGCCACGCCCACTTGTTCAATCTCGCTAACATTTTGTCGGATGTTATGAACTGATAACAAAGATGCTTTTGAAACTTTGGCTCTTGGCGTTTTCCAGATATACAGAAATGTTTAATGACTTTGTATGGGAAGTGCCACGCTCACTCATCCAATCTCGTCCAAATTTTTTCGGATGTTGTGTATTGATAACCAAGATGCCAATACCTAATTTGGAAGCTTTGTCTCTTGACGTTCTCTATATGTACATACACAAAAATAAAATATAAAAACAGCAATAACAAAGGATTTTTGGGTAAAATTAGAAGCAGTCGTGGTTTTTGCTCATAGATCTTGTGGACCGATCAGGCTGAATTTCAGTAGCAAACAATTCCGGATATATGTGACATAAATATATAACTATCAAGTCACCATCACATCTGGGGTCTTAAGAAACCCCATTTCAACAGACAGTCGGACATCATTATATCAATTTCGCTACTGATTTTTTGCTCATATCTCAGCCATTTTTGGACTGATCTAGCTGAACCCATTTCAACAGACGGACAACCGGATTTGAACTTCCCTTCTCATAAGGACTTAGAATATATATACTTTATAGGGCTTAAGATCAATATTGTAGAAATTACAAAGTTATATATATATCGTTTTACCTTTGGTAAAGGGTATAAAAATTTAAAATTTGCGAAACTTGTAGAAAGCAAAAAGTAAAAAATAATCCATTAAATTGGGGGCAAAAGTGCACTTTACGGGGCGTACGAAAAAAAAAAAAAAAAAAAATTGGACCCCGTCTGGAATAAAAAAAGAAAAAAACCAAAATTAAAATTTAAGGGGGCTGAGGCCCCTGGGACCCCATGGATCAAAAAAAGCGGCCCGCCCATTTAGTGGTATGTGTGGGTACTCAAATTAAAGGTAATTGTGTAAAAAATACGAAATTAATAAAATTTAGGTCGAGCGGGACTTCTGGGTCCCTCTGGGGGGTAAAAAAATGGCCCCTCCCACCCTTATAACTATGTGCGGGTACTCGAATGAAAGGTATTTTGCTTACGATTGTAAATATTTTGTTTTTATTTGGCTTTTTTAATGTTGTATAAAAATCGCGGGATTTTTTTATTTTTTTGTAACTAAAGCTTTTCTGTATAGCCGGCCTTCGGCCGGGCGCAAGGATTTTCTCCTCTATGGTATAACAAAGACCGGCTTCGCTAACTAAAGCTTTTCTGTATAGGCGGCCTTCGGCCGGGCGCAAGGATTTTCTCCTCTATGGTATAACAAAGACCGGCTTCGCTAACTAAAGCTTCTCTGTATAGCCGGCCTTCGGCCGGACGCAAGGATTTTCTCCTCTATGGTATAACAAAGACCGGCTTCGCTTACTAAAGCTTCTCTGCATAGCCGGCCTTCTGCCGGGCAAAAGAATTTTCTCCTCTATGGTACCTATAACAAAGACCGGCTTCGCTAACTAAAACTTCTCTGCATACATATAAAAGATACGAATACAAAAACAAAATACATATTGGCAATCGTGAGCAAATTACCTTTAATTTGAGTACCCACACAGATATACATAAGTGTTATGGGGGGAAACTTTTTTTGCCCCAGAGGGCCCTTGAAGTGCCGCCCACCAAAAATTTTATTATTTTCGTTTTTGTTGCACAATTACCTTTAATTTGAGTACCCACACATACCATCCAGTGGGCGGGGCGGTTTTTTGGACACGGGGGTCCCCACGGGCCTCAGCCCCCTTAAATATTAATTTTGGTATTTTTTTTTTTAATTCTGGATCGGGTGGCATTTTTTTTATATTTTTTTTTCGTACGCCCCGTAAAGTGCACTTCAGCCAAATTGGGAAATGAAAAATTATTATAGTTTGTTTTCTAAAATTTCTTGTTTAAGATTTCTTTATTTCTTTTGCCTTGGTAGGAATAAAAATTTATTTATTTTACATATGTAGGTGCTATAATTTAATTTAGGTACATTTTATTCAACACATTTGTAATAGAATAATTAAGTTTAATTGCAACACTGTTCACTGAGAAAAGAACATGCTGCCAGATGTTTTTCTTCAACTAAATGCAATGTGGGGTTTTTTTCAACTAATTTTGTGTTTATTTGTTTTATGTATTAGTACCTTAATTTAGTTATTATACGTTTTATTTTTATATATAAAACTGAATTACAGTGTAAGTTTAATTCATCAAAAACTGAATGCTTAACTCCCTTTCAACAAATTTTTAAAAACTTGCTCTAAATTTTCCCCTTAACACCATTAAAATTTTCTAAAACACAGTTGGCAGCTTAATTTTTATTTTTTTGCACAGTCGATCGAATTTTCACACATAGTGCGGACGTAATCAATTGACGCTCAGTGAAAAATTTTGCAAATACTATAAAACAACTAAAACACACAGTTAAGGTATAATTGTTTCCTTATGGGTGACTCTTTGGAAAATCCCGACACTTCGGTGGAGGCAGTACAAAATGTTACCATTGTGGATTATGGAGCTTTCGCTAATTACATACGTAAAGCTGTTACTATTCTGTTGCCGGAGGAAGATGTCGTACCACCGGCTTTGAATCTTGCTTTGGAGGATGTAGATAATCAGGAAAAGATTAAAAAATTCTTATCGGATCCCCAAGTGCAGGCTTTGTACATACAAAGAAATTGCTTAAAAGGTTA
Source organism: Pollenia griseotomentosa (assembly GCA_963931875.1). NCBI lineage: Eukaryota > Metazoa > Arthropoda > Insecta > Diptera > Polleniidae > Pollenia > Pollenia griseotomentosa. Next base: position 139,682,934 of record OZ007562.1, read on the forward strand.
GTAATAACGAGACGTATTTGGAAAAAAGGTGACGCCCTTTGTTTAAAACTGTAAAATGGCGTTAGTTATAATAATTCTTTATTTTTCTGTGAAAAAAACTTGAAAAAACGCATATGTTTGTAGGTTATTAACGCTGTTATCATATATATCACTACTTAATATTTATCCAATTAGATTAATTTTTGTCATAAGTGAAAATTTTTTCGTGTTACCAAAAAAATTGACGTCATTCTTATTGTGATGACTCATTCTCGTCTATTACATTCAAATATCAATATTTATTCTATTACAAAGTCATCGGGATGTCAAGACCGGTATAAACAAAAGTCAGCTGTTGTAAACAAATAAATTAGTTCTATATTCTTTTACAATATTTTGCTTTGTTATTAAACAGCACATTTTTGTTATTGTTTGTGAACAAATGACTTCACATGTTGATAAATAACTATGACGTCGCATATATAATTTTGACCTCTTTTTACAAAAGCTTTTGACTGATGATAACAAATATGTATGTATTAATGTTTTAAGATTCTATTTATAAACAAATCAACAGGTTTTTGGTTTGTTATTTATTTTAGTTTATTTTTGTTAACAAGTCAACGAATATAGATAGGTATGTATACAAAATTTATTTTTGTACATACTTAAAATTTTTGTGCATACATATTTGGAAAGTAAAGGGTTACATTTTAAGGGCCGATGTTGATTTTGAATAAAATAGAACAGATTATTTAGGAAATTATTGTCATTTCTTTTTATTATGATTATGTATGCTTCAATTATGTATGGAACAAAATATCGGCCCATGGCCGCCGCAACCTCGGAGGCACACTTCCAACCGATGGTCAAAATTTTCGATGACGCTGAGGCATAATTAAAGTTCTATGCCGTTAATGTGCCGAATTATCTCATCCTTAAGCTCTTGAATTGTTGCTGGGTTATCGACATACACATTTTCATTCAAATAACCCCAAAGAAAGAAGTCCAACGGTGTCAAATCACATGATCTTGGCGGCCATTTAATTTGTCGCCCAAAAGAGCATTTGTTTCGTTAGCTGTGTGGCAAGTGGCACAGTCCTTTTGAAGCCACATATCGTCTACATCCATATCTTCCAAATCGGGACATAAAAAATTCGTTTCCATCTCACGATAGGGAACACCATTCACAGTAACTGCATGACCAGATTGATTTTGGTAAAATACGGCCCGATAATGCCGCCAGCTCATAAACCGCACCAAACAGTCACTTTATGGTGGTGCAATGGTTTTTCGACAATCCCTGTTGGATTATCATTCGCCAAATTCGGCAATTCTGCTTATTGACAAATCCACTGAAGTGAAAATGTGCCTCATCACTAAAGATGATTTTCTTCGAAAAATTATCATCCACTGTTGCCATTTCTGTTTACCATTCTGACCATTGAGGCTTTAGTTGTTGAGTCAATTGCACCTTGTAAGCATGTAAATGCAAGTATTTATGCATAATGTTCATCAACGACGAGCGTGAGAGGTTCAATTGTCGGGCACGACGACGGGTTGACTTGGACGGCTCTTCAGCCACACTATCGCGAACAGCAGCAATATTTTCTGATAAAACTGGCATTTTGTGGTCAAATCTGGCAACTCTAATGTCATTTATGTTCAGTTTGGTTTGCCATTTCATCATGAACAGGTTGACAAAAGAACAACGCTTGGTGTATGGGCCGAAAATGAGATTGATCTCGATGCTGATTTTCATCGCAAAATTTTGTTCAGTGATGAGGCTCATTTTTGGTTGAATGGCTACGTCAACAAGCAAAATTGCCGCATTTGGAGTGAAGAGAATCCACATGAGACCCTTGAGACGCCATTACATCCACAAAACTGACTGTTTGGTGTGCTCTATGGGCTGGTGGAGTCATTGGGCCATACTTCTTCCGAAATAATGCTGGAGAGGCAGTTACCGTTAATGGAGACCGGTATAGAGCCATGATAACCGACTCTTTTGTTCCCGAATTGGATGGCATGAATGTGGATGAGTTGTGGTTCCAACAAGACGGCGCTACATGCCACACAGCGCACGCCACAATCGATTTATTGAAGGAAACATTCGATGAGCGCATAATTTCGCGGAATGGACCTGTCAATTGGCCACCAAGATCGTGTGATTTGACATCGTCTACGCCAACAAACCAGAAACGTTAGGGGAATTGGAAGCCAACATTCGTGGCGTTATTGCCGACATACGGCCCCATATGCTCGAAAAAGTGGTTGAAAATTGGACCTGTAGAATTGGCTTTATTCGAGCCAGCCGCGGCGGCCACATGCCTGAAATCATATTTAAACATTAATGGCATAAAATTATCCTTCCAATAAAGCCAAATTGATGGTCATTAAAACGATTTTCTTGTGTTTTATTTCAATTCGAAGTTCTATACCACTGAAAAAAACACCCTATACTTAATCTAACATGATTCTAGTTATCTTCTATAACTAGCCTTGCCTTTGTGATACTAAAGTCTCGATTTGACCCTTTTTCGACGTTCTTGATACTTTTTATGACCCTTTTTTAAATTACCCTTTTGTATAATTTTTAAGTATTTCATGCCACTTTTTTTAAAAAGAACTTTCATTTTGTTTTTTGGCACCACTGATTTAACAGCTTTTGTATGTAGTCAGGGTTGGTAGGCTTTTTTCTTGAAAAATCGTCAAAAGTTTTAACAAAATTCGTCAAAATCGCCACGAACATTTAACAAAATCGTCAACAAATCGTCAAATATTAAAATTTTACAAATTAGAGACAATTTATTGCATTGATAGGTTCAAAAAATAAATTTTTAGCAAGAAATTCTATTTATATTGAAGAAAGTGATATGGATAAGTTTTATTCTATTTATTTCAGCAAGTGGGCTGAAATATATTTATCATTTCCCTGTAGGAAGTCAAACACATTTTAAAGTAACTTTAAACTGGTTTTTTTATAACCACATCTGGTTGATTAAGTGACTTTTTTCCTTGTCGACGACTCATTATTTTAACATAGGCATGTCATAGGCTGTAGTCAATTGGTTATCTCTGCATGACTTTTTAATTGACTACTAACTACTTATTTTTCAACCAATTTGTAGTTAATTAATGGTATAGTCGGCTTATAATAAATTATTTAAATTTCAAAAAATTTTTGTCAAAAAAATATATGTATGTATACATACATTTTTATATATTTTATATAAAAATAATTATTTAAAAAGATTTTGCATCAAATAACTTTAATTGATTATGTATAATAGGGCTGAAATAAATACGCTACATAATTTCTTGTACATAAACAGATTTGTATTGCTTTAATTTTTAATTATTTTCAATTATTATTATTATTTTGTGTTTGAATATATTTTTTTTTTTCATTTGACTTCATGGCATGCTTGTTTTACTTATTTTGTTTTACTTATTTGTGATTTACGTGTGCCTCTATGCGATATGTTTGGTTGATATCTGCATGAGACTTAAACCAATTTCTAGTCAATTGAAAAATAGTTAATATATAGTTATTGTTTTTTTGAAACTTACTACTTTATTTACTACAGGGTTAAAAAGAAATACATAAGAAAAAATATATTTTCATAAAAACATAACAAAAATTTATTTATGTATGTATGTATTTCATTTATCCATATTCACAAAAACATTAAATAAAAAATAAAATCTAATTTGCTATTACCTCGAGCTATCTTTAAATGATTAATTTTTAGCAATTGTGCAATTGTGATTTTTACTGTTGAAGGTGCTAAATCAATGGTTCTGTCTATATCAACAGTCTTTTTACACGACTAAACGGTTTATTTCGTCCAATTTTAGTTCCAAAATAATGCATTTTCTTCTCTTTGAAGTCATTTTTCTACACAACTTCTTATTAAGAACTAACTTCTTACTTCCTAGCACGCAACTATACTAAGCATAACTTACCTAACAGAATTCAATGGGAATTCGCCTTTTTACACGCAAAAAGAAAAATTCTTCACATGTGATTATGAATTCAGCGAAAAATGCAATCGTATGTAGCGACGCAAATCGAAATCATAAAAACGCAAAGCGGATTTAACCAATTTTTAAAAAGCGGGCCAAATAAGACCGACGCAAATCGGGGCTCGAGTGTATGTTTTTTGCAGTGTCGATGACATTCATACTATTGCAGAATTTGAATTACTAAAATGCTTTGAATTACTAAAAATGAAAGCCACCTGGTTTGTGATGGGAAAATAATTTTTTTTGTTTAATTTCCAATAATTTTTGTATTTCGAAAAATTGATTTTTACGTTTTGGACTGTTTCCAATATAATTGTAAATACCTATTTCTTGTAAGTGTTTTATTGAGGCCAGAAAATCGTCATAACACTTTTATTTTTAGTAAAAAATCGTCAATCGTCATTTTACTGTATTTTCTCAAAAAAATCGTCAAAATTACGAAAAATCGTCACATCTAACAACACTGTATGTAGTAACAACTTTTATGTCGCCAGCTGCATTTATATGTAGCCGGATTGACTTGACAGGTGGTGTTGAAAACACTGCCTGGCTACTTTTGTTTTTTATTGTTGTAGTTTTGCCGCCAATAATTGATACTTTTCCAAGAACTTAAAATTTAAATGCAATTCATTTTTAAAAATATATATTTACTTTAAAGCCACATTCACAATGGAACCAGCCATTTTGTTTTTCATATGTCACATTCTTTTCCCAGCTGTTTCATATAGATTTTTTTATTTTAAGTGACAAAATGCAACTAAAGTTTTGATGAAAAATTAAGTTCTGAATGTCGTTTATGAAAATATGCTAATAAAAATTTTAACAATATGTATTGAAAATAACACATATGTATGTATTTAAATAGCTTAACTTTCCGCCGTTCAAAACTCGTTAAAAAAGTCAATTGTAGAAGTGAGCTTAGCTTCTTCCACGAAATACTTAAAAATCGTTTTTTTTATTGATTACTTTAGACTTTAAGGATGTATTTGAAATACTTTAAATTACAACATGATCTCAACTATCTTTTGATGTTTTTGTTGTCCGCAATATAGCAAAGTTGTAAACCATAATACAAAAATTAAAAAATTACAACTCAACTGAGTTGAGTTGTGCACCGTAATAGGGGCCTACATAAATGACTGATTTTATTTGCTAAAAACGTTTGTTTTTAATATTTCAAAAATTTTGCTATTTTCTATCTATTTTTCATTCTGTTTAAGCGATATTCTTTGGAAAAAAGTTGACAACAGTGTCTTCTATGCAGAAAATAATTATTAGTTTTTACCCGTGATTTCGTTGTTAAAAGTACCCTAATGTATTTTAATCTGGGCCATATACTATCTCTATACCAAATTTTTAGAAAAGAGAAAAAGTACCATTTAAGGTCTACAAAAAGTATGTATGTATACTGTATGTTGTAATGCAGGCAATAATTTGTATGTATGTATAACAAATTTCTCAATATGAGAAAAATAAAAATTTTCCAATTGTGTGCCTTAAAAGTAACCTATATTTTAATATAAATCGTAGCAATCTTTTTTTTCCCCTCCGTTTTTTTACAAACTAACAAACATCCAATCATACAAACTTTCACATTTATAATATTAGTACCTTTTTTATATTAATAGCAGTGTTACCACCAGCAAAACTCAAAATTACACTTGAGAATTAAATGAAATTACACCTGATATAAAATTGTAGTTTTATTTAATAAAACAATATTTACAATGAAGCAAAAACACAACAAAATCATTAAAAGAAGATCAATATTTTCCAAACAAAGTAATTATTTATTTATTTAATATATTTAATAAACTTTTCCATTTATTAAGTTTATTACCAATGAGACATTAAGCATAACTCTGCGACTTTTCAGTGTTGGCAAACGTATTAAGGATAATCTTGTAGAATATGAGGGGAGATTATCATAACCTCGATATGTATCTCTCAAGCAAAAAAGCAAGAATTGTTTTTGAATGGATTCAATATGATCAGTATGAACCATATAATGTGGATCCCATACAATCGAACCGTATTCCATGATTGGTCTAACGAGAGATGTGAAAAGTTGTTTAGTGACGAAAGGATCATTGAATTCTTTCGCCCAACTTTTAATAAAAGCCAGAGTACCACGAGCCCTGTTGACTGTCATTGTTATGTGTTGAATAAAATCCAATTTTACATCCAATAAAATGCCAAGATCCATAATTGTGTCAAATTGTTAAGATTCTTATTGTTATTTTAAATAAATTAACAAAAATAACATTAATAAAACATAAAATAAAACTCCTTAAATAATTAGTTTAACTACCACACTTGATCGCATATTTATATCTAGGGAAGGTTCAAAATGTTCATTGCCATTGCTTTATAGTCGGTGTTTTTTTTTAGCCCAATTGAGCTTACGAAAGGTTAGCTGTCAAACGAACTGTCATACTGCTTTCACTTTTTACTCAAGCACATCAGCATGACGCCTTGGAGGTCAACATTGTTAACTTTATTCGTGACATGCAGCCAGCAATGCTCGAAAAAGAGAAACAAAATTGTACGTCTGCAATGCGTTACGTCAATGACAGGCGCGGTGCCTATTTGTTTGAAATCAGTTTCAAATGGTAACGCCTTATTTAGTAAACAAAATGCATGCAGGGTTTTTTTACAACTGTCCCTTTCGTAATTCAGTTTTACAACTGTAAATTGGCGTTAAATATTCTTCAAACTAAGCATTAAAAAGTGGCAAGATAAAAATAAAATTATGTAATTATATGTTGGAATATGGGAAACTTATCTTCCCCCCAGGCTAGTTTTTAGTTGGAATAACTTTTTTCAATAAACTTCAGGTTCTAAATCACTATGATAAGCATCTTTATCCAAATTTAAGGGTCCATCTTGCAACATTCATTTCCAAACTTTTGAAAATATATGTTTAATGATATATTTAGACTTTGGGTCAGAAGACTATGCATTTTTTAGCAACAATATTTAAAAAGAAATAAATGCCATCACTGAAATCGAATCTTGATTTCATTTGGGTAACTGAAGTAAGAATTTAAAATAACACTTGAATAACACCTAAGAGAAATTACCCGTGCTCTACCCACGATAGTAAAAATTATACCAAATTCGGGTAATTATCCACAAAGTGGCAACACTGATTAATAGAGAACTTTTTTTTATATTAATAGAATATTCTTCCTCCCCTTCTCTATGGATTTGTTAGAATTTGCAATAAAAAATGTGCTTAAATAATAAAACTTAAAAAACTCTCTTCCGTGTTTATTTACAAGCTTTTTTGAAGCTTTTATTTATAAATATATTTTGTTTTATACTTGAAATAAAATATTGAACGACCTTGAATAAGTATCATACTTTGTGCGGTTCGGAAGCTTGCAAAAAAATGACAATGAACGTGACATTGAATTGAAGGTTGTCGTTTGCGATTCAATGCCATTTCATTGAATGCGAAGGTTAAAATATTGTAGGGAGTAATGGACTGAAATTACCTTCATAATCAAGGTAACAACCTTGAGTAGACGAATGAAATGTGTGATTTTCTTTTTCGTTTTTAATGTGAAGGTTGTATTCGAGGACATGTGTTTTTATGAATTGCACGAATGTGTTAACCTTGATATTGAAATTTTATTAGGAATATATAGATCAAGGTTGGGTTTTTGTTTTTGCTTAGAATTATTATTTGTTTTGTATGTTAAAACTTTTTTTTTTATTATTTTTTAATAAATTTGACTTAAGGGGTAATTAAAGTATGAATGATACTTAGGAATTAATTTGTTTTTGTTAATTAAGTAGCTATTAGCTATTATTAACAAGCTACTAGCTATATAATAATAAAATCATGGTATAATAAGTTATAGCCTGTTCAACGATTTCGAACGTTAACGTTCGCATAGAAAATTACATTTAAAACAAAAACAAATATTAGAATTTTGTTTTTGTTTCAAATGTAATTTTTTATGCGAACGTTAACGTTCGAAATCGTTGAACAGGCAGGCTGATAATTTTTCCTTTCTATATTATTTCTTTAATATTTTTTTCTTAAAGCACAAAAAATTTCTACCTTGCAAACAAAATTAAATTCGCGCATTTTCTTCTTCTTTAAAAACATCCATATTGCTTTGATAAAAAGATGACATTTTCAAAAAAATGTTGCCATTTATTTGCGCTCAGTATGGTAACACTACATCGTTTAAACCACCACCCAAAAATATTAATTGCAATTGATAGTAGATTAACTTAATTCTCAGATTAGATAATTATAGGATTAAGTTAACTTTAATCTCAAACCCAAAAAGTGGCTCTAAAAGTTCGAAATCTGTGAAAATAAAATACATACATAATTGGTTTCACATTTTAAAGGTCATTATTCACAAATCTTCCTAAACTTTGTAATAAAATAATATTTTCAACTTATTGCAAGTAGTAAAAAAAATATATTTCAAAATTATTATTAATTTTACATATTTTTAAAATTTAATGCGAAAAACGTTTAGAAATAAAACCAAATAAAACAAATTCATAATAAATATTGTTAACAAATTTGTATGAATATATTTAAAAAGTCAAAAAGGTTGTATCCGGAATGCCGGTTATCAGTTTATATGGTTATTAAGTTATATTCACAACAACAAAATATATTTATTTAAATTTTTTTTGCTGTTTATATAACTACATAACCATATTACCTGATAATCCTTCTTTCGTGAACAACCCAAAAGTTTTTTAAAATAATAATAAAATTCATAAAAAATCGATCTGTTAAATTTTTTCTTATCGATCTATAAAATTTTTTCTAATGTCTTTGTTTTTATGTTTCTCTAGAAGACGAAAATGAACAACCTGCTGAGGGCGAGGAAGAAAAAGAATTTGTCAACTATCAAATTAGCAATGACGTTCATTTCACCAACAGTCGTATGGCATCGTTGGCCTGCATCAAACGTGGTGCTGTCATCGAAGCTGACAAATCGATTCATTCCCAATTGCGTCTTATTAACTTTTCGGATGGTTCGCCTTATGAAACTTTACATGCTTTTATTAGCAAATCATTAGCACCTTATTTTAAGTCTTATGTAAAAGAATCTGGTAGAGCAGATCGTGATGGTGATAAGATGGCACCTTCTGTCGAGAAAAAATTGGCGGAACTTGAAATGGGTCTTTTGCATTTGCAGCAAAATATTGATATACCCGAGATAACTTTAACTGCACATCCCATGGTTAATTCGGCTATACGTAAGTGTTCCGATGAGAATCGTAAAGCCAAAGTGGCAGACTTTGGCGATAAAGTTGAAGATTCTTCATTTTTAAATCAACTACAAAATGGCGTAAATCGTTGGATTAAGGAAATAAAAAAAGTTACCAAATTAGATCGTGATCCTTCATCGGGTACAGCTTTGCAGGTTAGTTTATTTTCTGTAAGTAGAATGAACGTTTCTTAATATTTCATTTCGATTTAAGGAAATTTCCTTTTGGTTGAATTTGGAAAGGGCTCTTTATCGCATTCAAGAGAAACGCGAGAGTCCTGAGGTTGCCTTAACCTTGGATATCTTAAAACATGGAAAACGTTTCCATGCCACTGTGTCGTTTGATACTGACACAGGCCTTAAGCAGGCTTTGGCCATGGTTGCAGATTATAATCCTTTAATGAAAGACTTCCCTATTAATGATTTACTCTCCGCCACTGAATTGGAAAAAATAAGACCTGCTGTCCAGCAAATTTTCTCCCATTTACGTAAAGTACGTAACACCAAATATCCAATACAACGTTGTCTAAAACTTATTGAGGCCATTTCTCGTGACTTGTCTCAGCAATTATTAAAAGTGTTGGGTACTCGTCGTTTAATGCACATTCCATTCGATGAATTCGAACGTGTTATGAATCAATGCTTCGAAATCTTCAGTTGCTGGGATGACGAGTATGATAAACTACAAGGACTTTTGCGCGACATTGTTAAAAAGAAGCGCGATGAACATTTAAAAATGGTATGGCGTGTTTCGCCTGCGCATAAAAAGTTGCAGACACGCATGGAACACATGCGCAAGTTCCGAAGACAACATGAACAATTGCGTACTGTTATTTTGCGTGTATTGCGCCCCACTAAACAGCAACAACAAAATGAAAATAACGCCATTGAGGTCAAACAGCCCTATAGCCTGGAAGCCGATGATGCCAATGCAATTGAAGAAGTCAATTTGGCTTATGAAAATGTTAAAGAAGTTGATTGCTTGGACATTACAAAAGAGGGTTCAGAGGCTTGGGAAGCTGCTGTTAAGCGTTATGAGGAACGCATCGACCGTGTAGAAACACGTATCACGGCTCATTTACGCGATCAGTTGGGTACAGCAAAGAATGCCAATGAAATGTTCCGTATTTTCTCTAGATTCAATGCTCTATTTGTAAGACCTCATATTCGGGGAGCTATTCGAGAATATCAAACTCAACTTATACAAAGAGTTAAGGACGATATTGAGGCTTTGCATGAGAAATTTAAGGTATATTTTTTCCTAAAATGAAAGAACAATACTTTTTTATTTAATAAATTTTGATAGGTCCAATATCCACAATCCAAAAGTTGCCGTTTATCGACTGTACGTGATCTACCACCAGTGGCTGGCTCTATTATATGGGCTCGTCAAATTAATAATCAACTTACAATGTACTTAAAACGTGTCGAAGATGTTTTGGGCAAAGGTTGGGAGTCCCACATTGAGGGCCAAAAACTCAAAGCCGATGGTGACAGCTTTCGTGCAAAACTTAACATTGATGAAGTATTTCAGGAATGGGCTCGTAAAGTGCAAGAGCGTAACTTCGGCAGCACTGGTCGTATTTTCACTATTGATTCGGCACGTTCTCGTTCGGGAAAAGGTAATATTCTTAAGTTACGCGTTAACTTTTTGCCCGAAATTATAACATTGTCTAAAGAGGTGCGAAATATTAAGAACTTAAGTTTCAGGTGAGCTACTTAACAAATATTTGTTTTGATGAATTTATTAAAATTTTATATTAATATGTTTTATAAAATTTTCAGAGTTCCTTTGACTATTGTTAACAAGGCTCACCAGGCCAATCAAATTTATCCTTATGCCATTTCCTTGATTGAAAGTGTGCGTACTTATGAACGGACTTTGGAAAAGGTACGTTTTGGTTTTTTTATTTTAATTTCTTATATTGCAATTTTTGCCAGCTGGAACAAAGTTTAAGCAAATTTAATAACATTTTTTCGAAAGATTTCTTGATTGTGTTTCGGCAAATTGTCTGTAGATTAAAAAAGTTTTATATTAATTAACATGGTTAGTAAAATCGGACAAACAAAAAAAGAGCTAAAATTTGGTGAAACTGTCACAAAATTTATTTATCATAAAAGAGTTTATATTAATTATGTATTAAAAACGGAATAGTAATTTATTTTTAAAAAGGATATTTTTTGAAAAAATGCATCTTTTTAATACATGAAGAAGACATTATAAATAGGACTAAAAATATTGAAACGGTATCATTTAGAATTTGGCTCTTACATACACGGGTATAGGTATTCGTTACAAACTTAAAACTCATTAGCTCTGCTGTTATAAATATTTACAATTTTATCGAAATACCCGTTTTAAAACTAAATTTATATTTTGTTTTCAATTTCCTTATTGTAGATTTTTAAATGAGAATCCTTACTTTAAAATTTTTAAATCCAAAATGTCTGGACAATATACGAAAATTCTTGCTTTTTGGGATCTTCTAAATTTATGCATTCTTTTAACAATGGACTATTCAATATCTTACATAAAAATTAAAAATTTGCCTAATCTTTGTTTCTTTAATGCATTTTTTATTCAAATTCTTTACCCTAATCATTATAATCACAAATTATTATTTCAATAATCTTTAATAATACACGTTTTTGTTTTTTGTTTAATATTTTTTAAAACTTTCCTTAATAATTTTTGTTTTGTTTATATTCTATATATTACGAAGCATGCACCTTTTCTATAAGGTCAGCAGCATTTAGAAGCTTTAGTACACTTTATTAAAAATATTTTTGTTTTATAATAACCTGCCATTTGACATAATTTTACCCCTTTCACTCACCTACAAAAACCTACAAACAACTATCATTATCCTTTTTTACTTACATGCAGCTAAATAATAGGAGTTTAGCACAAAACTCTGTCTTCAAGGTAGTAATTGAAACAAAAAATTAAGAATAAAGTGTTTTATCATTTAAAATTTAATTTTTTTTTTGTATTAAATTATTAAAAAAAAATTATTGTAGTTTTTTTATATAAAAAAAAATTATTCAAAAATCCATTTAAAAGCATGCTTTTTACTGAAAGCACTTTTGTTTAGTAGTTGTTGTAAATTTCTTAGGAATTTATTAAAATTTTATAATTTTATGTTAATTTTTTTCTGAACTAGATTGAAGATCGTGCCAGTATTGTACCTTTGGTGGCTGGTTTGCGCAAGGATGTTTTAAATTTAGTTTCTGAAGGTATTGCTTTGGTCTGGGAATCCTATAAATTGGATCCTTATGTTTTGCGATTATCGGAATGTGTAACGCAGTTCCAGGAAAAGGTTTGTCTTCTAAAGCCTTAGATTCTAATTATATTTTTAATTATTTTTTTTAAAAAGGTTGAAGATCTCTTGGTTGTTGAAGAACAATTAGACGTCGATGTGCGCTCTTTGGAAACTTGTCCTTATAGTGCTGCTACTTTTGTAGAAATACTTTCTAAAATTCAACATGCTGTTGATGATTTATCTCTACGCCAATATTCTAATTTGAGTGTTTGGGTATCACGTCTGGATGAAGAGGTGGAAAAAAAACTTGCTATGCGTTTACAGGCTGGAATACAAGCATGGACCGAGGCCTTAACTGGTAATAAAAAAGAAGTGGATCTTTCTATGGATACCGATGCACCAGCACAGCCTACTCATAAATTGGGAGGCGAACCTCAAATACAAAATGCCGTTCATGAGATACGCATTACCAATCAACAAATGTATTTGTATCCTTCCATTGAGGAAGCTAGATTCCAAATTATGCAACAATTGTTTGCTTGGCAAGCCATTGTTACATCTCAAGTACGTTTGCAAAGCTCACGTTATCAGGTGGGTTTGGATAAACCTGTATCCCAGAGTTATCGCAATTTATTGACTAAATTACCGGAAAATAAAATTTTGGAAAATGCATATGATGCCATTGAGAGTAAAATTGGCGAGGTACGTAACTATGTTGATGAATGGTTGCGCTATCAGTCTTTGTGGGATCTACAAGCCGATACTCTTTATGGACGTTTAGGCGAAGATGTAAATCTATGGATAAAATGCTTAAATGATATTAAGAAATCTAGAACAACATTTGACACTTCAGATACCAGAAGAGCCTATGGACCTATTATCATTGACTACGCCAAGGTTCAAGCTAAAGTTACTTTGAAATATGATTCCTGGCATAAGGAGGCTTTGGGTAAATTTGGTACTTTGTTGGGTAATGAAATGTCTACATTTCATACTAAGGTTTCAAAATCTAGAACAGATTTGGAAATGCAAAGTATTGGTAAGATTTCTTTTTTTGTAAAAAATAGAAAAATTGTTAAAACAAATTATTCCTACAGAGGCTGCCAGCACCACCGATGCCGTTAGTTTTATTACTTATGTTCAATCTCTTAAAAAAGAAATGTTGGTTTGGGACAAACAAGTCGAGGTCTTTCGTGAGGCTCAACGCATTTTGGAACGTCAACGTTTCCAATTCCCCAACAACTGGTTGCATGTTGACAACATCGAAGGTGAATGGTCTGCATTCAATGAGATCATTAAACGCAAAGACACTGCTATCCAAACTCAAGTGGCCAGTTTGCAAGCCAAAATCGTGTCCGAAGATAAGGCTGTCGAAACTCGTACTATTGATTTCCTTAAAGATTGGGAAGATAACAAACCTACTGGTGGCAAAATACGACCCGATGATGCTCTACAACATTTGCAATTGTTCGAAAGTAAATATTCTCGTTTGAAAGAGGAACGTGACAATGTTGCCAAGGCTAAGGAAGCTTTAGAATTGCAAGAATCTGCTGTTCCCAATAACAGCTCGGAGCGCATGAATGTGGCTTTGGAAGAATTGCAAGATTTACGAGGTGTTTGGAGTGAGTTGTCTAAAGTTTGGACTCAAATTGATGAGACTCGGTAAGTTGAATGAAAAAATCGATTTGTTTGCAAAAAATATTATGTTTGCTCAAGTTTGGGATCCCTCGTGATACCAATTTGCACGAAAAGCGTTCCCCTACTTTAAATTTGTGAAAATGAGATCAAATTCTTCTTTTTTTTCGTAGTCAACAAATTTTACAGATCTCTTTTTGTAATAAATTTTATAGAATATCTTTTGCTAAGAATTTTTACAAAAATAGTTTTCCCTACGAACAATTAATCGAAACTCTATTATTTTCCTTCATTTAGTGAAAAACCATGGTTGTCTGTACAACCACGCAAACTGCGCCAACAACTGGAGGCTCTTATGTCTCAACTAAAAGAATTGCCCGCTCGTTTGCGTATGTACGAGTCTTATGAATATGTCAAAAAATTGATTCAAAGTTACATCAAGGTTAACATGTTGATTGTCGAACTCAAATCGGATGCTCTCAAAGAACGTCATTGGAAACAATTGACTAAAGAATTGCGCGTAAACTGGGTAATTTCCGATCTTACTCTCGGGCAAGTGTGGGATGTTAATTTGCAAAAGAATGAAAATATTGTCAAGGATATAATGCGTGTAGCTCAGGGTGAAATGGCCCTGGAAGAATTCTTAAAACAAGTCCGTGATACTTGGCAAAGTTATGAATTGGATTTGATTAACTATCAAAATAAGTGTCGTATTATACGCGGTTGGGATGATTTGTTCAATAAGGTTAAGGAGCATATTAATTCCGTGGCTGCCATGAAGTTATCGCCATTCTACAAGGTTTTTGAAGAAGAAACTATTACTTGGGAGGAGAAATTGAATCGCATTAATGCTCTCTTTGACGTTTGGATTGATGTACAACGTAGATGGGTTTATTTGGAAGGTATTTTCTCGGGCAGTGCCGACATTAAGTCCTTGTTGCCTCAGGAAACTTCTAGATTCCAAAGTATTAGCTCTGAGTTTTTGGGATTAATGAAAAAGGTGGCCAAGTCTCCAAAAGTCATGGATGTTTTGAATATCCCTGCTGTACAGAGATCTCTGGAGCGTTTAGCCGATCTATTGGGTAAAATCCAGAAGGCCTTGGGTGAATATTTGGAACGTGAGCGTACTTCTTTCCCACGTTTCTACTTTGTTGGTGATGAAGATCTTTTGGAAATTATCGGCAACAGCAAAAATATAGCCCGTTTACAAAAGCATTTCAAGAAAATGTTTGCCGGTATTGCTGCTATACTCTTGAACGAAGACAATACAGTTATTTTGGGTATTTCCTCACGTGAGGGAGAAGAAGTTAAATTCATTAATCCGGTATCTACTGTGGAACATCCTAAAATTAATGAATGGCTTTCCTTGGTGGAGAAGCAAATGCGCTTCACCCTGGCCTCGCTATTGGCACAAGCTGTACAAGACATCAAACAATTCCGTGAAGGACAAATTGAACCCCAAAAGTATATGGAATGGTGCGATAAATATCAAGCACAAATTGTGGTATTAGCAGCTCAAATTCTCTGGTCGGAAGATGTAGAAGCTGCTTTGCAACAGGCCTCAGAGGTCAATAGCACTAAGCCATTGCAACGTGTTTTAGGTACTGTAGAGTCTACTCTAAATGTCTTGGCAGATTCGGTATTACAAGAGCAACCTGCTTTGCGCAGAAAGAAACTGGAACATTTGGTAAATTTTTCTCTCAGCTTAAAATATTTTTCAAATTAAATTTTTTTTAATTTCTTCATAGATCAACGAATTTGTACACAAACGTACGGTAACTCGACGTTTGATTACTAATGGAGTAACCAGTCCCAAATCCTTCCAATGGTTATGTGAAATGAGATTCTATTTTGATCCCAGACAAACAGAGGTTTAACTTTTTATTTTATTTTCTTATTTCATCTCTAAATTTCAAAATAATTTGTTTTAAGGTCTTACAACAACTTACCATACACATGGCCAATGCTCGCTTCTTCTATGGCTTCGAGTATTTGGGAGTACAGGATCGTTTAGTCCAAACTCCCTTAACCGATCGTTGCTATTTGACAATGACGCAAGCTTTGGAATCACGTTTAGGTGGTTCTCCCTTCGGTCCCGCTGGTACGGGTAAAACAGAATCCGTTAAAGCTTTGGGCAATCAATTGGGTCGTTTTGTTTTGGTCTTTAATTGTGACGAAACATTTGATTTCCAAGCTATGGGTCGTATTTTCGTGGGTCTTTGTCAAGTAGGCGCTTGGGGTTGTTTTGATGAATTCAATCGTTTGGAGGAACGTATGCTATCCGCCTGTTCTCAACAAATTCAAACTATACAGGAGGCTCTCAAATATGAAATGGATACAAACAAGGAAAGTATCACGGTGGAATTAGTGGGCAAGCAAGTGCGTGTTTCACCCGATATGGCTATTTTCATTACTATGAATCCTGGTTATGCTGGCCGTTCCAATTTGCCTGACAACTTGAAGAAATTGTTCCGCTCCTTGGCTATGACCAAACCTGATCGTCAACTTATTGCTGAAGTTATGTTGTTCTCTCAAGGTTTCCGATCGGCCGAAAAATTGGCCTGTAAAATTGTTCCGTTCTTCAAGTTGTGTGACGAACAATTATCCAATCAATCTCACTACGATTTCGGTTTGCGCGCTTTAAAGTCAGTGCTAATTTCCGCTGGTAACGTTAAACGAGACCGTATACAGAAGATTAAGGAGACACTTAAAGCTCGTGGCGAAGAAAACATTGACGAGGCCCAAGTTGCAGAAAATCTTCCCGAACAAGAAATTCTTATACAGTCTGTTTGTGAGACCATGGTACCCAAATTGGTGGCTGAAGATATTCCTCTACTGTTCTCTCTCCTGAGTGATGTCTTCCCCAACGTAGGCTATACCAGAGCCGAAATGAAGGGCTTGAAAGAAGAAATACGTAAAGTCTGCCAAGAAGACTACTTGGTATGCGGTGAAGGTGATGAGCAGGGAGCTGCCTGGATGGAAAAAGTAAGTTTAAGCTATAACAAATGGCAATGGGCGTTGAATTGCTTATAAGATTAATTTAATAACCTTTGCCTCATATTGATTAATATTTTTATCGGTTTTACAATTAAAATTATTAATTTTTATCAAATTTCTTCCTTATTAATTTCAAATTTCTCTTAAAATCATAAAAAACAAACATTCCTACACAAAACTATGAATGAATACCTGTAAAAATTATTAATAAATTTGTATATAAATGAAAACAGGGATTTGGTGAAACTTGGGTTGATAAAGTAAGAAATTTTCTAACCTTTTGCTTTGTACTTACCAAGACAAGTTTAAATAAGGTTAAAACTTATCTCAAAACAATTGGATGAAACCATACTTTAAACTTGTTAAACACGCTATTACTTTAGTATTAAGACTTCGAATGTAATATTTATAAATTTAATCCACTTTTCAACTTCCTGCTTATTATATAGGTTTTACAACTTTATCAAATTTCCCGTCTCAATCATGGTCTTATGATGGTTGGTCCATCTGGATCGGGTAAATCTACAGCTTGGCGCACTTTGCTTAAGGCTCTTGAACGTTTCGAAGGCGTTGAGGGTGTGGCACATGTAATTGATCCCAAAGCTATTTCTAAGGAGGCTTTATATGGTGTTTTGGATCCCAATACTCGTGAATGGACTGACGGTCTGTTCACTCATGTTTTGCGTAAAATCATCGATAACGTTCGTGGTGAAATCAATAAACGTCAATGGATCATTTTTGATGGTGATGTCGATCCTGAATGGGTTGAAAATTTGAATTCTGTATTGGACGATAACAAACTTTTGACTCTACCGAACGGTGAACGTCTATCTTTGCCTCCCAATGTGCGCATTATGTTTGAGGTTCAAGATTTAAAGTTTGCTACACTGGCTACTGTATCACGTTGCGGTATGGTGTGGTTCTCCGAAGATGTTCTTTCAACCGAAATGATTTTTGAAAATTATTTGTCACGTTTGCGTTCTATTCCCTTGGAGGATAATGATGATGACTTTGTAGGCATTGTTAACCCAGCTAAGGATAAAGAAGACGAAGTTTCGCCCTCATTGCAGGTACAACGTGATATTGCTTTGCTGTTGCAACCCTTCTTCTCTGCGGATGGCATTGTAGTGCGCAGTTTGGAATATGCCATGGATCAGGAGCACATAATGGATTTTACTCGCCTAAGGGCTTTAAGTTCATTGTTCTCAATGTTGAATCAAGCTGCAAGGTAAGAAGATACATTTTAAGTATACATATATCGCTTATTTGCTGCAACAACGTCATAAATCAAAAATCGCAATTAACTTAATAACACTAAAGCATCGTAAAGCAGACTTTTGAAGATATAAGCGGTTTTCACACTTGGTAGTTAAGTACCCTTGTAGACCTTGTTAATCTTATTAATGTAGGTAACTCACTTGCATTTACAAAACCGCAACAGTGAAGTAATTTATTTGCTACGCTGGGGTTAAAAAATCATACAAAAAGCTGTAGTAAACACGTGTGTTAAATCCAACAGAATAAAACAGTTGACGTAACAATACATAACCCAGATCTATCCATCAGGTCTGCGCAAGTCGCCAGATGTTTATTGGGTTTAAAACTTGTTTACATTTTGCTTATGCATGTATATTTTTTTTTGTTTACGGTTTTGGTTTTTTGCCGCACATGCCTGCATACAGACTTATTGGGTAGACCTTTCCACATTCGAAACATACACTCACGATTTGCATTACAAAATCGTATGAAATAAGACAGAGCTATAAACTCAAAACTTCACCCTTTTTGTTGAGTGTACAACGCTATTGTAAATATTTCTTTGGGAGATATTGTAAACTCAACTCTTGAGAGAAGAATAACATATTCTTTTTAAATTAGGTTACGCGTAAATTTGAAACTATTAAGACGTTTTATGTAAAACATATATTTTTGAGCTATGACGATGTTGCAGCAAATGAGCGATATCTACATATAAATAATATAATGATTGAATAAATAAATATGTATATAAACGGACAATTTAAAAATAAAAATAAACCATACTATTTTTCAATAAGGGATTTTTCATAAATAACTGTACTTTTTCAAAGATGTTTTATTGCATATATGTACTTGGTTCAATAAGGTACCTTTTCAAATTGATGCTTTTTCAGAAAGGTATTTTTCAAACAAGACCTAATTCAAAAAAGTATTTTAAAAATGTACTTTTTCAGAAACGTACTTTTTTTCGAAAGGTAATTTTTTCAAAAATTACTTCATGAAAAATTCGCTTTTTTTAAAAATAAAACTTTCCAAATACTTTTTTAAAATGATTTTTTTTAGAATTTGAACAAAAAAATTAGAAAATTATTCTCACCGGCAATACTTTTTTTTTCCACAGAAACGTTTTGAACTATAATTCTACACATCCCGATTTCCCTTGCTCGGCAGATCAATTGGAACATTACATACCCAAAGCCTTGGTTTACTCCGTACTTTGGTCTTTTGCTGGTGATGCTAAACTTAAAGTTCGTACCGATTTGGGTGACTTTGTACGCAGTGTTACCACCATTCCATTGCCAGGATCAAGTGGAGTTCCAATTATTGACTTTGAGGTGAGCATGAATGGAGAATGGGTTCCCTGGTCCAATAAAGTGCCTGTTATTGAGGTGGAAACCCACAAAGTGGCTTCACCCGATATTGTGGTACCAACATTGGATACTGTCAGACATGAATCTTTGTTATACACTTGGTTGGCCGAACACAAGCCATTGGGTAAGAAAAATTAAGGTGATAGGAACGAGATATATCTATACTTCAATTGTTTATTTAATACTTTCAGTTTTGTGCGGTCCTCCTGGTTCCGGTAAGACTATGACCTTGTTCTCAGCCTTAAGAGCTTTACCCGATATGGAGGTCGTTGGCTTGAATTTCTCCTCGGCCACTACACCCGAACTTTTGCTTAAGACCTTCGATCATTATTGTGAATATCGTAAGACTCCTAACGGTGTTGTGTTGTCTCCCGTACAAATTGGCAAATGGTTGGTTTTGTTTTGTGATGAAATCAATTTACCCGATATGGATTCGTATGGTACACAACGTGTCATTTCATTCTTGCGTCAATTAGTCGAACACAAAGGCTTCTATAGGGCCAGTGACCAAGCTTGGGTTTCCTTGGAACGTATACAATTTGTAGGAGCTTGTAATCCACCCACTGATCCAGGTCGTAAACCTTTATCACATCGTTTCTTACGACATGTACCCATCATTTACGTTGACTATCCCGGTGAGACTTCATTGAAGCAAATTTATGGTACTTTCTCCAGGGCCATGTTACGCCTTATGCCCACTTTACGTGGCTATGCAGAGCCTTTGACCAATGCTATGGTTGAGTTCTATTTGGCTTCACAAGATCGATTCACTCAAGATATGCAGCCACATTATGTCTACTCACCTCGTGAAATGACCCGTTGGGTGCGTGGTATATGTGAAGCAATACGTCCTCTTGATTCTCTACCAATTGAAGGCTTAGTACGCATTTGGGCGCACGAAGCTTTACGTCTATTCCAAGATCGTTTGGTAGATGATAACGAACGTAGATGGACCAATGAGAATATTGATATTGTAGCCTTTAAACACTTCCCTGGCATTAACTCGGAAGAAGCTTTGGCTCGTCCTATTTTGTACAGTAACTGGTTGTCTAAGGATTATATGCCAGTTAATCGCGAAGAATTGCGCGATTATGTTCGTGCTCGTCTTAAAGTCTTCTATGAAGAAGAATTAGATGTTCCTCTGGTACTTTTTGACGAGGTTTTAGAACATGTTCTACGTATCGATCGTATTTTCCGTCAGCCACAAGGTCACTTGTTGTTGATTGGTGTTTCGGGAGCTGGTAAAACAACCTTATCACGTTTTGTGGCTTGGATGAATGGTCTATCGATATTCCAAATTAAAGTACACAACAAATATACCAGTGAAGATTTCGATGAAGATTTACGTTCGGTATTGCGGCGCTCCGGTTGCAGAGATGAAAAGATTGCTTTTATTTTGGATGAATCTAATGTTTTGGATTCTGGATTCTTGGAACGTATGAACACCTTGTTGGCCAACGGTGAAGTACCTGGTCTATTTGAGGGCGATGAATATACTACTCTAATGACGCAATGTAAAGAGGGGGCACAACGTGAAGGTCTAATGTTGGATTCTAGTGATGAATTATATAAATGGTAAGTCATTAAAATGAAAATTTTCACAGATTATTGTTTCATTAATTATTTTAATTTTTTTTTTTAGGTTTACTCAACAAGTTATGCGTAATTTGCATGTAGTGTTCACCATGAATCCCTCTACAGATGGTCTTAAAGATCGTGCAGCCACCTCGCCAGCTTTGTTTAACCGTTGCGTACTCAATTGGTTTGGAGACTGGTCTGACTCGGCCCTCTTCCAAGTGGGTAAAGAATTTACCACCCGTGTCGATTTGGAAAAACCATCTTGGACTTCTCCCGACTTTTTCCCATCCGTTTGTCCTTTGGTTCCTCCACAACCCACTCATCGCGATGCTGTCATCAACAGCTGTGTTTATGTACATCAAACCCTACATCAAGCCAATGCTCGTTTGGCCAAACGTGGAGGACGCACAATGGCTGTAACACCACGTCACTATCTCGATTTTATCCATCACTTTGTAAAGCTCTACAATGAAAAACGCAGTGATTTAGAAGAACAACAATTGCACTTGAATGTTGGCCTAAATAAGATTGCCGAAACGTTAGAACAAGTGGAAGAAATGCAAAAATCTTTGGCCGTTAAGAAACAAGAACTACAGGCTAAGAATGAGGCTGCTAATGCTAAACTAAAACAAATGTTTAAAGATCAACAGGAGGCAGAAATAAAAAAGATACAATCCCAAGAAATGCAAAATAAACTGGCCGAACAAACTATAAAGATTGAAGAAAAACGTAAATATGTCATGGCCGATTTAGCCCAAGTAGAACCAGCTGTTATTGAAGCACAACAAGGTAATTTTTCCAAAATCCAACATCATTTTTTTAATCCATTTAAGTTTTACTTTAAACCAACTAAGTTAATTTTAATAAATATCAGCTTAAGAATAAGTTCAATTAAAAAAATTACTATCCCATTTGAAATAATTAACAAAAAAAAAAAAACTTAGCTGTTAGCGGCATTAAAAAACAAAAATTGGCTGAAATACGTACCATGTCCAATCCACCGCCACCTGTTAAATTGACTTTGGAATCAGTGTGTGTGTTACTAAATGAGCGTGCACCCGACTGGAAGACAATGCGTGGCATCATTGCTAAAGATACTTTTATAACGTCCATTCTTAACTTGAAAACCGAAAATATCACGTACGAGCCACTTTAAATTTTTTTTATTTAAATGATATAATACAAAAATACATACCTTTATACTTCCCTGTTGTCCTAATCTTATCCGTCTTCTTTATAATACTATAGTTGTTCTAATTTTATGTTCATACAGACAAATTCAATAATTTGTTTTTAAAAAATTTCTATGTTGTTTCTTTAACTTAATTAAAACAAATCTGAAATCTTAAAATTCCAGTAGGGCTTGTGTATATATATTAATTTTATGTTTTAAACTGTTTTTGGATAATTTGTTTTTTTTTTTTTTTTTTTTTTTTTTTTTTTTCAATACATAATAATTAAATTCCTATTAAAAATGTATTTCGTCTTTATTTTTGGAAAGATACAAAACTTTTGTCCACCTGTCCAACAACCACTGCTACCCCTCACTTTATGCAAAATGCCGTGCACTTTGAATTCAAATTAATTTTATTCCTATTAAATTTAGTATTAATTATGCATTTAAGGTTTTTTTTAAACAACTAAGTTAATTTTAAGAAGTACAATTTTTAAAATATGTTAGTGTAATTAAAAACTATTACCCTTCCCTTAAAATAAATGTCAAAAATCTTTAGCTGTAAGCGGCATTAAAAAGAAACAATTGGCTGAAATACGTACTATGGCAAATCCACCGCCACCTGTTAAATTGGCTTTGGAATCGGTGTGTGAGTTACTCAATGAGAGTGCTCCCGACTGGAAGGCAATGCGTGGCATCATTGTTAAAGAAACTTTTATATCGTCCATTGTCAACTTCCAAACCGAAAATATCACGTACGACCCACTTTTAATACTTTTTATCTTAGATATGCCAAATATACTTCAATACATTCATATAATCAATCGTTTTACATCTTTTATAACTACTATACCTTCTAACAGTTATCTTATCCATCTTACTTATTATATTCTTTATACACTAAAACAAACCCATAGTTGTTGATTTTTTTCGTTCATACAAATAAATTCATTTGCTAAACCATGCCAAAATCAATAACTCTTTTGAATTTATTAATATGTTTTTAACTAAATTAAAACAAATCCAAATTGTTAAAATAATTTGTTAAATTTTCTGTTCATACAAGATTAAAGTTTTATTTTTTTTCGATAAAGTGATTTTATCGGGCATGTTCTGACAATCGCAAAATGCTTATCATTTGCTATTTTGACTTGAATAGGTGCTCTGTAAATCGCATTCGCAAGAAACTTGGCGGCTTCGGATCGCAAAACTGTGTGCGCAAGTGAACTAAAATATATTTTTAAGAAACTATGGCAGATCGCAAGCAAAACGAACGAGTTTCAGAACATCATAAAATAAATCTGTCGTTTTGCGATTTCAAATCGTGCGATTGTCAGAACATGACCGAATAATAGACACAACAATTTTCCCATCTTTCCAACATCAACTTCCACCAAATAAACCACCACTTCCATATGCAATATGCCGCGCACTCTGTATACTATTTTAATTTATTAAGATTTAATTAAGTATTTTATTAATTATATTTTGTTAAAATCATTTTCTTTTTTCCTTAAACAAAAATTCAAATTCAAAAACTAAGTTTATTTTAAAATAATTAATTCAGTTTTTAAATATAAATGTTAAACAATTTTCTTAAGTAAATATTCCCTAGAATAGTTTTGGTTAGTTTTTCCTAATATTTGGTCAAAATAAAAACTAAACTGTTTGCCATTAATTTAAAATAGATATTGATCCAAAAATCCAATCTCCAATTACGGATTTTAAAATGTTTTTACGATGATATTTACTCATTCGTTCATGCGTTATCAAAATTTAATAAGAAAAATTTTCTATTTTGGTTATATTAATTTAAAAATGTTGATTGTTGGTTATGGTCCTTTGTTTCTATTCTAGCCATAATGGACCCCTAATATTCTCATTAATTTCATTTCATTTCTTAAAATGTTGCCCTATGAGTGCACGAAGTATAAATCGTTAATAAATAATTTTTTGGAATATTGATACATTAAAATTTCTCCAACCCAAATAAATATGTAAATTTGAAGGGAAAGAAATAAGAGAGTACAAATATTACTCCCAGATATGAATAGTACAAGAACAAAGTCGGCATAGAAAATCAAGAGCCTAAAAACTTCTGAACTTTGATTTCAAAAGATTTTGTTATTCGTGCTTAATTCCCAGTTTTTATTATTGATAAAAACACTTGAAATTTATTGTTGATGGGATAAGCTATTCCTATGCGCATTTCACTGGTTGCTTAGGCCAGATCATCAGGAAACTTCATCCATAAAGATTTTAGAAAAACTAAAGATATTAAACCAAATAAAACTGTTAAGCGTATGAGACTCATAGCAACAGTTCTACTTGTAACAATATCAAAGTTTAAACAAAACACATCAACAATAAACAGTGGGTTTATCTCATCTTACATTCCCCACTACAATTAGTTGAAATTCTCTCAACATTAATTGTAGTTGTAAGTAGGTTAAGAAAAACAAAATAAAAACAACAACAACTCACAAAAGATGTTGTCAATTAAGTGTTTTTTTAGGCCGTGCACTTGCCTGTTTATTATCAAAAAGTAATTTCAATTTTTGGGAATACAAAATTTTAATTTCAAAAGATTTTGTTATTCGTGCTTAATTCCCAGTTTTTATTATTGATAAAAACACTTGAAATTTATTGTTGATGGGATAAGCTATTCCCATGCGCATTTCAATGGTTGCTTAGGCCTGATCATCAGGAAACTTCATCCATAAAGATTTTAGAAAAACTAAAGATATTAAACCAAATAAAACTGTTAAGCGTATGAGACTCATAGCAACAGTTCTACTTGTAACAATATCAAAGTTTAAACAAAACACATCAACAATAAACAGTGGGTTTATCTCATCTTACATTCCCCACTACAATTAGTTGAAATTCTCTCAACATTAATTGTAGTTGTAAGTAGGTTAAGAAAAACAAAATAAAAACAACAACAACTCACAAAAGATGTTGTCAATTAAGTGTTTTTTTAGGCCGTGCACTTGCCTGTTTATTATCAAAAACTTTGTTCAGAATTGAACTTGTTAAGTGATCTTTTATAATTAAAAAATGTATATAACGATAAATAAGATTTTTTATGTTAAAATATTTAAAAAAAGTAGAAAAAAGATTGTTAGAAATGAATTAGTTACGTCAGTACTTTCCTATCCCAGTAAAAAATTCAAGTTTTTTTTAACCGCTTCAATAAAAGAGCAGTGACTGCTTATGATAAAACTTATATAAAAAAGGTGCTTCTCTAATGCTATAACAAAGCAGAAATAAATTTACGAATATTCTACACATATACAAACGTTTGACAAAGACAATCAATTACATCATCTTTTTCGCAAGCTCACAAATTATTAAATAAAAGCGCTTTTCTTCAGCAGAAATACAAAAATCATGTATCACATTAGCCTTCTAACAGCCGTACCTAAACAAGAGCGGAATACGGAACGTCTCCTTTCGCTAAGCTATAACGCTGATAAGCCATACCTTAACAAGAGCGTCAACGTTGTGTCACGAACAGTAGTTCTCACTCTCTTGTTTAATAAAACCCCCATAATAGAAATACAAAATGTAGATGAAACCACTATACATATTGATCATAACTTCACTATTTTAATGCGCTGCCAAAATCGGATTTTCCAAATTCAAAGCGTTGACGCTGCGCTTTTCATACTTCATACAAATTGTATTATCATAACAATTTTTGACAACTAGAAAACGCGAGCCGTGCCGCCTTCGTTTAGTTGCTGTGAGACAAAACAGAATATCTTTTTTAAAATAAATAATCTTATATATAATATATATAATCTTATAATCTTATATATATATATAAAAGAAAGTGGCGTTAGTTACTACGTTTATAACTAAAGAACGGCTGCACCGATTTCGATAGGTGGCGCCATTGAAAATTACTCAGTATGAATTAAATCGTAAACTCTGCATTTGACGATGCTATGATCTTTAGCAAAGTTGTTGAGCATGAGCCGGCGAAGGTTTATAAGTTGATATGACCAATTTCAGACAGGATTTCACCAGTATTTAATTTTTGATATTTTTGCAATTATGAATGAAAAATGGTAAATGTCCACCACGAGCACGCTGACAGATGTCTATTCTTTCATCAACATTTTTAATCACTTTGGCAAAATGGCGGGTCTTTTTCGTTAATCAAATCACGGATTTTGAGTTTTAAGGTTGCAATTGATTCGATTGGCTCCGTATAGACCCTGTCCTTAACATAGCCACACAAGAAATAATCAAGCGGTGTTAAATCACATGATCTGGCAGTTAATGTTCGTGAAATTATGCGATCGGGAAATTTGGTTTACAATAAATTGATCGATTCTTTGGCTGTGTGACATGTGGCACCGTCCTGTTGGTGTTGGCACATTTTGTATCGAGCCAGTCGACTCAAATTTAACCACCAAATTCTTAATAGCGGTCTCAGAAAGACGATTATGTTGTCCGAAAATATCACGAATTTTAACTTTTACAGAACCACCATTTTCATAGTGGATTTTACTTATTTTATTGAATTCATTGTAACAATTGCCAATGCATCTACTACGAATACGTCAAAAAAACTAAATGTCAAGAAAACAAAAACAAAGTTCTTGTTGAAAACCCAAAAATATCAAAACTTATCAATTTTTTTTTTTTTTCAAAATATGTATGTATTTCTATAACTCAGAAGCATAGAAGATTGAATAAAACAAAAGGAGAAAGAAAAAACCTAACCGTTTCAGTATTTTTCATTTATACTTTGAAACGCTTTTTAAAAGTTTTAAAATTTATTTTAGAATTTTATTATTCATTAAAAAACATCACTTCATAAAGTTCTACATCAACTTAATAAAATATAATTTTTCAAATCTTTCGGCAACATTTTTCGAATACCAAAAAGAACAAAAAAAAGTTTTTATAATCTTATTTACAAGGATTGATCAATATGTTGTTTGCAAAAGCAATGATGATTTTTCTTACATTAATTAACAAAAATTAAGTCAATTAACAAAAATGCAAACAGTTCAGTGTCCAGTTTACAGAATTTTAGCAAAAGACAGAATGAATTTTAGTAAATAATGTTGTTTTAACAAATTTGTTTGTATAATATTAAATAACCAAAAACAAATCTATATATATTAATTTTATACTTAACAAAAACAAAATTTCTGGAACGAAAATAAAAATCATCCCCCCAAAAATCAGCTGTAAAATCGATACGCAAACAACAACTTGTTGAAGTGAGAACAATGGCAAATCCACCTTCCGTGGTGAAATTGGCACTAGAATCGATCTGTTTGTTACTGGGTGAAAATGCCAACGATTGGAAATCGATTCGTGCTGTTATAATGCGTGAAAATTTTATAAATTCAATTGTATCTAACTTCAGTACTGAAATGATAACGTAAGCATGCTTATAAAAATTCTTTACAAAAAAAAAAAGAAACATTTTGTTCATGATTTTTCCAAATTCAAACTCTGAATTCCTCTTTTTAAGTTATAATTTTTTTGAGTTGTTGTAGTTTTGAGTTGTTGATTTTCCAGTAATGTTGTGATTTGAGTTTTATTTGATTGTTTTTGTTTTTTTTTTTTTTATTTATTATTTAGTTAAAGCTTATGATTTTTATTAATTTTATATGTTTGAAATAATTTTTTAACCCCTCGTAATTTGTTGAATTAATTTTATTAACATTTATTTTGTATAATTTATGTTTTAATTCTTTGTTCATTCTAATCTATTTAAATGGCTTCTGGTTATGTTTGCTTTTTGCTTTTAATTGCATTTCATTCCCCTGCTTGTTCAATAAACTCAAATCTTTGTTTTGAAATAGTATGAACTAGTAATTAATATTATTTTTTGGTTTTATTAAACTTTTAAAACAGTGATGATGTACGTGAAAAGATGAAATCGAAATATTTAAGCAATCCTGATTATAACTTCGAAAAGGTTAACCGTGCTTCATTGGCTTGCGGTCCTATGGTCAAATGGGCAATTGCACAGGTAAGAAAATTCGTAAATTAAAATTAAGTCCAAAAGAGTACATATCGCTCCTTTAATGCAACATACAGGGGTGTGCTGGAAATCGAAAACGTAAAACGCAAGAATTTTGAAGTTGTTTTAAATACACTTTTAATTTAATTTTTATAATTTTTGTTTTAGAATTCTGTTTAATAGATAAATATTTGTAAAATATTTGTCATAAAATTCTTTTATTACAAAAATTTTATTAAAAAACGACTTTTAAAATTCTTGTGTTTTACGTTTTCGATTTCCAGCACACCCCTGATAGTCATATCTCAAAAAAAAAAAAAAATCAAATTTGGCAAAATGCGATTAAAGTTTTCAAAATTTACCTTTTTATACTGATTTAATAAGGGAAATCACGATGGGTAGTGCAAAGTATGCAAACGATGTAAATGCGTGCGAAAATACTAACATTTGCACAACACAACAACAAAATGTACGTTTTTGCAATTTGCTCTATTTATTTCGTTTGCACTAAAAAAACCATGAGCAAAATTAGTAGTACCTATTTGCTCAGTTGCAAACAAATGTAAACAATAACATTTAACATACTATAAATTGAACATTTTCGTGAGTTTTAAAATAAAATAGAGAATTAAATTTAAATAACTTAAAAAGAAAAAAATTATTTTAATTTGCTTGTGTATAGTTGTAAACAAATACACATTTTTTGCAGTGCTGCCAGAAGTTTTTTGTGTTGCCAGAATAAATTTTTAGAAAAATAGCAAATTTGCACAAAAAAATAAAAGTGGTATGCTCACGATCAATATGCACTGCAAATTAAAAAATTGCACAAAGACCATCGTGATTACTCTTAATAAAACATATTTTACTACAACTTCGGTTCAGTTTGGGATACAACACTGCTTTCTTTTTTACATATAGAGAAGGTATGAAGGAGCACTTTTGCTTAAGTAACTTAAATTTTTGGATTTTTTGAGATATGACTATACTTCTTAAAGAAGTATCCTTGTAAAAGTTCTTTAAGAAATTAATTTTCATTATTTCAAATTATCTTTTTTAAATCTCATTCCATTTTTCTTAGATTGAATATGCTGACATGTTGAAACGTGTCGAACCCTTGCGTGATGAATTGCGCTCTTTGGAAGACCAAGCCGAAGTTAATAAGAACAATGCTGATGAAACTAAATCCCTGGTAGAACAATTGGAACAAAGTATCTCTGCCTATAAGGAAGAATATGCTCAATTAATTTCCCAAGCTCAGGCCATTAAAACCGATTTGGAGAACGTACAAGCTAAGGTTGATCGTTCGATCGCTCTGCTTAAGAGCTTAAACATTGAACGCGAGCGATGGGAATGTACAAGTGAAACATTCAAATCCCAAATGTCGACAATTATTGGTGATGTTCTCTTGTCGGCTGCCTTTATAGCTTACGGTGGTTACTTTGATCAACACTACCGTCTCAATTTATTCTCCACCTGGTCGCAGCATTTGCAGTCCGCCAATATACAATATAGAGCAGACATTGCACGCACCGAGTATCTATCCAATCCAGACGAACGTTTGAGATGGCAGGCCAATGCTTTGCCCACTGATGATCTGTGCACTGAGAATGCCATAATGTTGAAGAGATTCAACAGATATCCATTGATCATTGATCCTTCTGGTCAGGCCACCACTTTCTTGTTGAATGAATACGCTGGCAAAAAGATTACCAAAACTAGTTTCTTGGATGATTCGTTCCGTAAGAACTTGGAATCAGCCTTGCGTTTCGGTAATCCTCTATTGGTGCAAGATGTCGAAAATTACGATCCCATTTTGAATCCGGTCTTGAATCGTGAATTGAGAAGAAGTGGTGGCAGAGTTTTGATAACTTTGGGTGACCAAGATATTGATTTATCACCTTCGTTTGTTATCTTTTTGTCAACACGTGATCCTACTGTCGAATTCCCACCCGACATTTGTTCGCGTGTAACGTTTGTCAACTTCACTGTGACCAGAAGCTCATTGCAATCTCAGTGTTTGAATCAAGTATTGAAGGCCGAGAGACCCGATATCGATGAGAAGAGATCAGATTTGTTGAAACTTCAAGGCGAGTTCCGTTTACGCTTGCGTCAATTGGAAAAGAGTCTTTTGCAGGCTTTGAATGATGCCAAGGGCAAGATTTTGGATGACGACTCTGTCATAGCCACTCTAGAGACATTAAAGAAGGAGGCTTATGACATTAACCAGAAGGTCGATGAAACTGACAAAGTCATTGCGGAAATCGAAACTGTATCCCAACAATACTTCTCTCTGTCTGTGGCCTGCAGTAACATCTACTTTACCATGGACAGTTTAAATCAAGTACACTTCTTGTATCAGTACTCTTTGAAAATGTTCTTGGACATTTTCTCTACAGTTTTGTACAACAATAAGAATTTGGACGGCAAGACCGATAACACTGAACGTTTGGGTGTTATTACCCGAGATTTGTATCAAGTTTGTTATGATAGAATTGCTCGTGGTATGTTGCATAACGATAGATTAACATTTGCCTTATTAATGTGCAAGATTCACATGAAGGGCACCATGGAAAATAATTTGGATGCTGAATTTAACTTTTTCTTGAGAGGCAAGGAAGGCCTTTTGGCCAATCCCACTCCGGTCGATAGTTTGACTTACGATCAAATAGATGGAGTTAATCGTCTGCAGTTAAGACTTCCCATGTTCCGTAAATTGATAGAAAAACTGCGTTCTATGCCAGAATTGGGAGCCTGGTTGCAACAAAGTTCTCCCGAGCAGTGTGTACCTCAATTATGGGATGAATCCATTGCTTTGAATCCTATTGCCACTTCAGTGCATCACATGTTGTTAATTCAAGCTTTTAGACCAGACCGTGTTATTGCCGCAGCTCACAATGTGGTAAATGCTGTTCTAGGAGAAGATTTCATGCAAAAGGCAGAAGATGAATTGGACTTTGCTGCTGTTGTAGAAAAACAATTGAATGCTAATACACCAGCTTTATTATGTTCAGTGCCTGGCTTTGATGCTTCAGGACGTGTAGATGATTTGGCAGCCGAATTAAACAAGCAAATCTCCAGCATTGCCATAGGTTCAGCTGAAGGTTTTAATCAAGCCGAGAGTGCGATTAATATGGCCTGCAAGACAGGACGCTGGGTACTATTGAAGAACGTGCACTTGGCTCCTCAATGGTTAGTGCAACTCGAAAAGAAGATGCACTCCTTGCAACCTCACTCAGGATTCCGTCTGTTCTTAACCATGGAAATTAATCCTAAAGTACCAGTTAACCTCTTGAGAGCCGGAAGAATCTTTGTATTTGAACCTCCACCAGGCATAAGAGCCAATTTGTTAAGAACGTTTAACACCGTGCCAGCAGGCCGTATGATGAAAACACCCAGTGAGAGAGCCAGATTGTACTTCTTGTTGGCTTGGTTCCATGCCATTGTACAAGAGCGTCTACGTTATGTACCCTTGGGTTGGGCCAAGAAATACGAATTCAATGAAAGTGATTTGAGAGTAGCTTGTGACACTTTAGATACTTGGATTGATACTACTGCCATGGGCAGAACTAACTTGCCACCAGAAAAGGTACCATGGGATGCTTTAGTTACTCTACTATCGCAATCGATCTATGGTGGTAAAATCGACAACGATTTTGATCAACGTTTGTTGTGCTCATTCTTGAAGAAACTCTTTACCGCAAGATCGTTTGAGGCTGACTTTGCTTTAGTCGCTAACGTGGATGGTGCTAGTGGTGGACAACGTCATATTACCATGCCCGATGGCACTAGAAGAGATCATTTCCTTAAATGGATCGAAAATCTAACCGACAGACAAACACCTTCTTGGCTAGGGTTGCCAAACAATGCCGAAAAGGTATTGCTTACCACTCGTGGAACTGACTTGGTCAGCAAATTGCTGAAAATGCAACAACTTGAAGATGATGAAGAATTGGCCTATACTACGGAAGAATCCCATGAACAGGCTGCTGCTGCAGCACCACAACGTCAAGAAGATGGCAGACCTTCCTGGATGAAGGTATTGCATAACTCTGCCACCGCTTGGTTGGAACTATTGCCCAAGAGTTTGCCTACTCTAAGGAGAACTGTGGAGAACATTAAAGATCCTTTGTATCGTTACTTTGAACGTGAAGTTACCATGGGAGCCAAGTTGCTGCAAACTGTCATTTCCGATTTACAAGATGTTGTACTTATTTGCCAAGGTGAAAAGAAACAAACAAATCATCATCGTTCTATGCTCTCCGAACTGGTGCGTGGCATTATTCCCAAGGGCTGGAAACTCTATACCGTACCAGCTGGTTGCACTGTCATTCAATGGATTACCGATTTCAGTAATCGTATTAAACAATTGCAAAAGGTCTCACAATTAGTTTCCCAAGCTGGCGCTAAAGAATTACAAGGTTTCCATGTTTGGTTAGGTGGTCTTCTGAATCCTGAGGCATATATTACCGCCACTAGGCAATGTGTAGCTCAAGCTAATAGCTGGTCTTTAGAAGAATTGGCTTTGGAAGTCACCATTACTGAGACAGGAGCAAATACCGAGTCTAAGGATAGTAGCTTTGGTGTTATTGGCTTAAAATTACAAGGAGCTCAATGTAAGAACAATGAATTGCTATTGGCTTCTACAATTATGATGGATCTACCTGTCACCGTGCTGAAATGGGTCAAGTAAGTTGAAACTCTTATATTTCTGAAAACTATTACAAATTGTAAACATATAATATGTATAAGTAATATTTTTTTATTTTTTTTTTTTATTATTAACTCCAGATTAACTACCGAACATCGTGTCAGCAAATTGACTTTGCCTGTCTATTTAAATTCAACACGCACAGAACTATTGTTTACAGTTGATTTAGCTGTAGCTGCTGGTCAAGATCCTCACAGTTTCTATGAACGTGGCGTAGCTGTATTAACATCCACAGCCTTGAATTAAACATTTATGTATTTTAACTTGAGAGCACATGATATTTAAAATATTTATTTCTTGATAAAAAAAATTATTTCAATTTCAAACTACATGCATTGTTTATTTACTATTTATTTTTTATAGTTTTTTCTTATTATTTACATAATCTAATTAATAAACGTTCCAATGTTAAACATTATAAAATCCTAAAATTATTTCTTAGTTACTTTTTTTCAATAAAATTATAAATTGTCCTTTTAAACCCCTTAAAACAAAATTGTGTTTTTTTATTTTTGAAAACTAGATTTGAAATCACAAAACTTGTGTAGTCAAGGATGACTAGAAGGAATATCCTGTTTTATTTCAGTTAATTCTTAATCTTTAACATGCGCATTGTCTGTGGCAGTGCGTTTGGTGTTTTTTTTTGATTCTTTGAATGTGTCTGTTACTGTGTATGTATTTGTGAATTATAAAAAACATCCTTTTTGTTATTGGTCGCAACATTGTATCCTTAAGGGGTTCCATGGTGTAATGGTTAGCACTCTGGACTCTGAATCCAGCGATCCGAGTTCAAATCTCGGTGGGACCTAAGAACTATCTTTTTTCCTATATACTCTCCTCCTTTTACTTTTTACGGCTATTTAACTTAAGCTTAAGGACATGTTGGCGCAAAATGAGCTTTATGGTTGAAATGGTTGATAACTTTTTTATTAATGCGACAACTAGCTTTAGAAAATTACATCCAGTTAGTGATGTCCATTTTTTGCTTCGCAAATACGTGCTCTTTTTAACATATTTTCCATAACTTTTTATTCATAATTATTTCCACAAGTATTCTTCACAAAATGCTGAAAAAACAGAAAAAATATAATTAAAAAAGTTTTAGAGAATTCAAACCAATCTGTATTTCACACATTCAAGACTAGACCTTTTAATAAAAATTAATCGGGCTCAATTATTTTTTTCCCTGCATATACTACGACTAGTCCATACACGCATTTAAAATATATAACCCATAAGGGACTAGGACTAGTCCAAAGGTAGCCAAAATGTATTAAAAAAACAAGTAAGAGTGCTATATTCGGCTATGCCGAATCTTATATACCCTTCACCATGGTTGGGAAAAAACAGAAGTTTATCAGGGGTGTTCTGGAAATCAAAAACGCAAGAATTTTAAACTTCGTTGTTAAATAAGATTTCTGTTATAAAAGAATTTTATGACAAATATTACATAAATATTTCTCTAATAAACAGAATTTTATAACAAAAATTATAAAACTTAGATTAAATGTGTATTAAAAATTACTTCCAAATTCTAGCGTTTTGCGTTTTCGATTTCCAGAACACCCCTGCATATATACGTATATCTAAATATATGTATACAGTAGAATCTCACAAATTAGAACCGTCACAAATTCGAACCGTCCAGAAATTAGAACCTGCTATTTCAATGTATTGGACGCTCTGAAATTAGACCCACAGGTTCTAATTTCTGGAAGTTTTTTTTTTTTTTTTTTGTGTTTATTTCTACTAGAAAATTTTTTTTTTATTATTTTGAACTTAATAGGCGAAAAAAAACAAATTAAACGCTCTATAATGCCCGCTATTCCTCATTTAAAAATCCTCGAAGGCATCAATAATGTTATAAAATGGTGCAAAACCAGTGATATATATTTCAGTAAACACAAGTCTAACCTTTTGGACGTCCGTAAGGATATCTTTGTATCCAGTTTTAATAAATCAAAAAAAAAAAAAAAAAAAAAACAAGTATCTATTACTTATTTTATATTAAAGACCAATAAGTACCTAATAATTAAAAAACTTTTTAAAAGTTTTTCTATGAATTTAATATTTTCATTTAATTAAATTTTATTAAATAAAAACTGTTTTGAGTTAAAATAACGCTTACACAACTATTCATTATCTATCACTATTTCATTATAATTTTATCATTTTCTGTAAAAAAAAATTTCCAAAAAATTCGAACTTTTCAGAAATTCGAACTGCCCGGTGCACAAAGTGGTTCTAATTTGTGAGATTCTACTGTATTAATAAATGTTGTATTAATCGCTTAATTGCATTCAATTATTCGCACATGTTTGCGTGGTATTAAATATACATATTAAGAAACAAACTTAATTATAAAAAAAATATAAAAAAGTTTTGATTTATACACCGACGTATTTGAGAAGAAATTTACCATTTACTTGGGTTATAAAACTTGGACTCGGGAAAATCTATGGTTCCCGTAAATGGGTAATTTTCAAAAAAAAAATTTTATTTTGGTCACAAATTTTTTGTATCTAAACCGATTTTTCCGTGTTTTTTAGAAAATATGTTCTAAGCAAGATTTAAGGTGTATTCATAGGTCATATGACAGCCCTAAAATTTAGGTTTTTATACAAATTTTGATGTATTTTAGCCCATTTTATGAGTATTTTACTCATAACTTTCCCATTTTTTAACCGATTTAACAGATTTCTTAGATTAAAATAAAAATAAATCCTTAAGACTAAAACAGAAAAAAACAAAAATTAATTTATTTCATTTATTCATATTCACAAAAACATTAAATAAAAAAGAAAATATCATTTGCTATTAAAAAAAAAAAAAACTTGGAGTCGGGAACGTCTATGGTTCCCGAAAAAGCGTATTTAAGCGCATTTTATTTTGGCCATAACTTTTTCGTATCTGAACCGATTTTTCCGAAATTTTCAA
The DNA here is from genome assembly GCA_963931875.1 of Pollenia griseotomentosa. Taxonomy (NCBI): domain Eukaryota; kingdom Metazoa; phylum Arthropoda; class Insecta; order Diptera; family Polleniidae; genus Pollenia; species Pollenia griseotomentosa. The sequence goes on from OZ007562.1 coordinate 139,719,111, forward strand.
AAAAATTTTCTACTAAAGATTTATATATAAGGCTTAACCATAGGTCATATGACAGTCCAAAAATTCAGGTTTTATACAATTTTTGATCTTTTTTGAACGGGAAATACCACGCCCACTTCTCCAATCCCGCCCACATTTTGTGGGATGCTGTTTATTGATAATCTAAATGTTTGTACCTAACTTGGAAACCTTGGCTCTTGCCGTACTCCAGATATACAGAAAAAAGTAAAAAAAAAATTTGGAAAATATTAGAGGTAGTCGTGGTTTTTGGACCGATCTTGCTGAATTTCAATAGCAAGAAATCGTGGACTATATGTGAAATAATTGTAAAACAACATAGCCGTCATCATGTCTGGAGTCTTCGGAAAACACATTTAAAACGTAAGACGGACATCGTTTAATCAACTTCTCTCCTAATAAGGGACCAGAATATTGATCAATATTGTAGAAATTACAAACGGAATGACAAACTAATATATACCCTTTTACCTTCGGTGGAGGTTATAATAAAAAACATGGTATATTTAAAATTACGATGTCTGGACAATATCGTCGCTGTTTTAACTAACCGACCTAACTTACTTTTAACAAATTTTACAGGAGAGTACTTTTAATGTTTTTTCTCTTAAAAGTAGCTTTTCCTAGCCAAATACCGAATGAAGTTGGGTTTATGCATTTTTTGTTATGTAGTATATTATCTTTTGTTATGTGTTAAATAAAGTAAAAGACAAATATTTTTATTTTAAATACTTAGCTCAACAGCACACTTAAAACCGGCCATTTCTTACGAATTATAGGGGTTTTCGATTTAGCAGGGTTTCGATTTAACGGGGTTAAAATAAAATAAATACGAATTAACGGGGTTTTTCAATTTATTTACTAAAACGATAAAAATAACATAAAAGACAATTGTTAAAAACATAAAAATGTTTCATGTAACAAACTGATCTTAAGAAAATAAACACACACAAGCAAAAACCCACGCAAAAAAAAATAGCGGTAAACAACAAATCATTCTTTCCATGTTTCTGTTGTTTTTATTACGAATTATAAGTGGTAGTTAGTAAAGCCCTGCACGAATGCATTTGTTTCTTTTTCACAGTTCTCCACACCAAGTTATTGTTGAGTCAAATACCTACTGTGTTGTTTTTTAAGGTTTTTTTTTCTTTGAAAACACTTTTCTTAAGTAAATAAAAATATTTGAAAATCAAGTTAAAAAAGGCTTGTTTTGCTACAATTTATGTGTAAATAACCTATATACATAATAGCAAATGTGACAGTAGGTAACATTTTTGGGTAAGAAGATGTGTTTTATTGATGTTTTAATGAAACTTTATTGTTTCGCACTATTTTTATTGCTTACTTTTTTATGCTACAATTATATGACCGAGCCTAAAGAGTTCACCTTACCAATTTATGGTAACTATTTAACGTAACTTTGACCTGTTATAATGACTTTATACATTTTTGCAGGCAAACTCAGGTGCGCATTTGGTATTTTGTAAAAAGTTATGATATACCATTAGGGAAAATTAAAATGTATGCATAGATGTTGGAAGTATAAGTAACCCAACACCGTGAATACCCTTACTATTTTACTTATCACTATGAATATCCTAACTTTTTACTAAAATAACTTTTTCACGCTATAATTCTAATTTAGATTATTTTATTTTTGAATAAATAGACCAGGGAAATCCATTTCTATACACAAAAGTGGAAAAAGATATTAGGAAAAGGTAATTAATATACATTCATACCTCCATACGGAATGTTTTTATAATGTTAAAAATATTTGGCTTATTTAAATTAAATTTTTTAAAAAAGCAAACCAAATTTTTTGTCCAAATTTATCTACCTAGTTTTAATAAATCGTTTATTTTTCTTTATATTTATGTACATACATACATATTTATACAAACATATTTAAAATAGATGTCAGCAAACGATTCATTTAATTCAAATCCTTCCCCAAATACTTCATTAAGTACGCCTGCTATTAGAAATTCAATTGTTAGAGGCGAGTTAAAAATAAGCTCAAAAAGAGGAAGAAGTAAAGTGTGGCAAGTATTCGGAAAAGTTGAAAATATGTCAGAGGAAGAAATAAAGGACGTTGTTGCTTGTAGAAAATGTTTATAAATATAATGGAGCAACTACATCTAATTTAGTTAGACATAAATGTTATTTGACATCTAATAATAAAATCATCAAAAAAGTAGAAGTAAATGCACTGCATACCATTCCAACTAGTAGAAGATACTGGCTTTCACAAAGTTGCAAAGTTTCTTCTATCGGTTGGGGCAAATTTCGGTGAAAATGTAGATGTTCGATGTCTTTTGCCACATTCAACAACAATTTCCCGAAATATAATGAATGTGTACAATAAACATTTTGAAAAAATAAAGACTGAAATTAATTCTGTGAAGAGTGTTGGTTTTGGTCTTACGATAACTTTATTAGAAGAACATACATATATAGCTGTGACCATTCACTACATAAAAGATGGACATATATTTAGTAGACTTCTTGGCATTAATTCTATGGATGGTGAAAAATGTACAAGTAATATTTATTTATTTGATAAAATATATTTATAAATAGGTATATTATAAACTTAAATATATATATTTTTAGATGATATTATCAGTCGAAAGTTAAGAAAAATACTTAATAATTTCGATTTAGATCTGGATGACAAAGCCATTATTGTCACAGTTCGAGGAGCAAACATGGTCGCTGCCTTTCGGAACAATAACCACATATTTTGCATTGACCATTTACTGCATAATACTATTCAAAAAGCTAAGAAAGAAGTACCTGCTGTTTCAGAATTATGTAGTTTATGTACTAAACTCGTAAAATATTTTAAAATTTCTGGTCTAAATGTAAATTTACAAACAACTCTTAAAAGCTTTTCACCCACCCGCTGGAATTCAATTTACTATTTATTTGTTTCTGTTGAAAAAAATTGGTACGAAATAGTTCAACTTTTGCAACAAAAAAACGAGCTCAATAGAATCAATAATATTCATTTGAACCATATAACAGCTTTAATTAAAGTTTTGGAACTTTTCGAAGAAACTTTAAAAAAAGTTAGAAAGGGAAAAGTATCCGACAATACACCTTGTTTATATTTATATCCATCGCTTAAAGAAAAAATGTAATACTGATATCAGTGACTTAGAAATTTCAAAAGAGTTTAAAGAAAAATTAGCAATTTTGATAGATTCCATAGTGATTGGGAATCTAACTATCTACCATAAAATTGCTGTTTTTCTATTCCCTCCATTAAACAAATTAGTTCAATTTAGTGAAGAAGAAAAACTCTCGATTAAAGACATTATGAGAAAATACTTTCAAGAGCAACATGAATCAGAAAATCCATTTGAAAGTGCAACAGCAATATCTAGCCATATCATAGAATTATATTCTGATTTTTTACCACCGAATGAAAATACTACACAACTTGATACAGTATCCAACGAATTGCTAATGTATGAAAGCTTAAATGTAAGTATTACTGAAGATTTCAACATTTTGCAATGGTGGAACTACATCAAAATGAATTTCCACTTCTCTACAAAGTGAGCTGCAAAATATTAGCAACGCCTGCTAGAAGTGCAGCTTCAGGGCGAGTTTTTTCAGTAGCACGGAATTTGATTTCTGAAAAAAGATGCAGCATTGCTTCAAACGGTGATTCTATAAATGCCATAATGTTTCTTCATTCAAATATAGAAGCAACTGAAATACAAAATGAACTTTTAAACTGTACAAATTAATTTTAAGCCATTTTGCTCATTATATTATTTTTATCTTAATTTTGCAATTAATTGAATTTAGCTTTTCATTTCTTCTTTACTTTTAATAAAATATTTCAAAATATATTTTTGTAACTTTTGAATAAATTAATTTAAAATAAAAAATATTTTGCATATTCATTTGTTTTTTGCTAATACAATATTACTAATTACCTAATAATAAAAATAAAATAATGCCACCTATTTTGTTACTGTTGTGTGGTGTGATTTGGTGTGATTCGTTTGATTCGTGCGATTCGTGTGATTTGGTGTAGTTTGTGTTATTCGTTTGTTTCGTTGTTGTGTGGAGTATACTTCGTGCTCTTTACACTTCGTGTTTGGTCGTTTATAACACACTAATTTAAACTCATTTGCATTTGTGTTTATATTTTTTGCGTGCTTTATGTGTTTTTCACAGTACAGAATTTGATTCGTTAGCAAAAAGCAATCGACAATCAGTAGTTGAAAAACAAACGAATGTTTTGAAACGGCATTCAAATGCATTCGTGCAGGGCTTTAGTTAGCAAACAATTACGATTTATAAGAGGTAAAGAAGATTTTATTTGAAAAAAAAATTACGAATTAGCGAGGGGACCAAAATGTATGAAATTTTACGAATTAACGAGATTTTTTCAAGGGACCGACAGTTTATTACGAATTATCGGGAATTACGATTTATCGGGGTACGAATTATCGGGATTTGACTGTATTACTTTTTTTCTTCCAGCAATGAAGCGAAGCAAGAGCAAAATGTATTTTCTTGTTGTTATTTTATTTTGCTTTCGCTTCAACAACTTCTTTTCATACGGAAATAAAGCAAGATTATTCAAAATATATGTAACCCATACCTTACTCAATTTTTTTTTTAAATAGTCGGTAGGTCAAACCAATATTAAGCTGACGATATGCCATTTGTACATAAATATATGTTTTTAAGTTGCTATTTGTTATATTTTTAATGTTTAAAAGATACAATAAAAGCTGGCAAAAATTAATATTAAGTTCCAATAATAGGATTTAAAGAATCTTGATAGATTTAAAAGCGAAACCAGAGTTGTCGAAATTACGTGTTTCAAATAATTAAATTCAAAATACAAATAATTTTTATTTTTCTGTTTTAAAATAAAAATACAACATAAAATAAAAAAAAAAAAACATAAAGAAGGATAAAACAGTATTTTGTATTTGACAAATACAAAATGTTTATTTTAAGTAAAATATAAAATACATTAAAAAAAAAATATTTTCACAGCTAATATTTTAACTCAAACTAATTATTATGAAAATCTTTTCGTATAATAATTTAAATAATTCTTAAATAAACTACTTAAATTATATACAAATAAAATTATACTAGATTAAAATTCATTCATTCCATTAAAAAAATATATATTTTTTAGTTCAAACTTTTTGCTGCAAAATTATATTAATATAAATTTTATTTTATGCTTCATTCAATATAATATAATATAAAAAAAACTTTGTCATTTTGTAATTTAACTCAACTGAAATAACATCCACCCCTATTCAAGGTAAAACTTTTAAGTATCATAGTTAAAATTCATAAGCATACATACACCAACAAATAAATACATTGCCTAACAAACAGATACTGAAATAAAATCCACATTTTATAAAAGTTTGAGTACGCTTGTTCGTTCACTCATATTAACAATTTGTTTTATGTTTATCGACTGGAAGGTTGGCATCTTCTGTAATCACGCTTCTGTGAGGTCGGATTGTGGAATGGTCTGAGGCTGGGGGTTCTGTGTGGTGGATTTCCTCATGTTGACGGAACGTCCGCACTAAGCTTGCCGTCAATATGGGTACCATGGTGGAGTGCGAGGTATTCAGGTTGGCTAGGGAGGGGTGTACCGGGCCAGGGGTGAAAACCAGCAGCCAAGAGTCCCCGCGGTAAGCAGTAGTGGGATAGCGTACCGGAGTGTTGAGCCATCGCCAGCCCAGCCAATATGATTGGACCTCAATCTTTTTACAAAAAAATTTTTAGTTATTTTTCTTAAAATTTCGTATGAATAAAGACAATACAAATTTTCCGGGTTCGAATCCCAATTTTTCCATACTTTTTTGTTCACATTAAATTTTTTTTTATTTAATTAAATTAAGTTTTTTTTAAGTTAAAGTATTAAATGTGTAAGTAGGTTTAGTTTTGTAACGGAATAAATTTTATAATCAGTATGCTAAAGTTTAACAGTTTTTTAAAATAGTTGACCGGATTATAATTGATTGAAAAATTAATATAGAAGATATTTATAGGACTTTAAGTGTATTGCGATAACAACGAATGTGGATTATATGTACCAGGGATGACATTATGAACTTTAAAATTGTACCAACCTTTAAAATTGTACTTTCTTGACCTTGTGAGCTCTAATTGCGAATTTATGCTTTCAAAATTAAAACATTTTTACTAAACTAATACATACTAAACATTTGACAAAAGTTCATTTAAGTTCGGTCGCACAGAAAAAGTTAATTCGATAAAAATTGCACAATGTAAACGCAAAAGCAATTTTAAAGAAGAACCGACAAAAGCTGCAGCGGTAAAAATAGTAAATATAATGTAAATGGGCGCTATACATGTATTTGCAGTAATATGGCTGAAATAATGAGTTGCTATAGGAAATAACCAAAACTGGGAAGATTCCTTAGATTTACTAATGGGTCGATTACGGATAGCAACACAACTGAAGTTAAGTTGCTAGCAGCGAAATCAGGCAGCGCCGCTCATGTTAAAAAACTAAAAATTTGTATTTTATTTTATATTTAAACATGAGCAGCGTTGCCTGATTTCGCTGCTAGCAACTCAACTTCTCACATTCTTATTCCTTTTATTTTTTATATTTAAATCTTCGATTGGCAAAATTAGGACGCTACGTTTTCACTTTTCTCTTTTATACTCTTTTATAACGTACGTGTGCACATACATTGAAGGGAATTTAACAACATTAACAACAACATATCCCATTCCCAGTTGGCCACGTCTTGAAGACATCCTCGAAGACGGATGCACGACAATGTTAATTCCTGCACGAAATGTGAGGGACATCGAGAACAAATCGTCAACGACATTTTCGAACAAGTGTCGCGAAAATCGTGCACGACACAAAGAAAGACAACGTCGCTCTTCGATCGAAAGATTACGTAGACGACAATATTTTTCGATTTTACTGGTTGGTGAAAAATTATCACCGACAATGTGAAAGTTCGTAAATTTTATGTAGGTATGTATTCAAATCAACAATTAACCCTTTCCCTGTCCTGTGCATCACATATGATGCACAGCAAGTTGCTTTCATACGCTTGTGCATCACATGTGATTCACAAATGGTATTTTTTTTCACGGTTTTTACTTTAATGGACGTGAGAGAAATAATGAATTAAATAAGCAAAACGTGTGAAGATAGCAATTTTTTATATTGTGTCAAGTCCCCACATGCCTGACTTTTCTACGTTAGAAGTTATATGGAAATAAAGAGGACGCTTTTTTAATAACGAAAAAATAGTAAATTCACTTTTATTTATTTAAAACTACCAAAAAATTAACAAAAAATCCGTTTCTTTAATTCTTACATTATAAAAATATAAATGTTATCACCAAAAATGTTATTTCAGCCTTTATGATTATCATTAAAACAGGTTTTTTGTGAATTTTGTGAATCATATGTGATGCACAGAACGTCTGGTTAAAAACTATGATAAAAAAATGTCTGTGCATCACATATGATTCACACTTTTTTTTAAAGAAAAACGGTTTCTACATTACTTTAATTACATATTATAATAAAAGAAACAACAAGTAGTGCATAAAAACCGTTTTAAACAAAATTAAAATTTTGGACGTACGGCACAAAATTTTTTTTTTGTATGGGGACAGGGAAAGGGTTAAAAAAAAAATGTGAGAATTTTAAGAAAACTAAGCAAGTGATTGAAAATCATTCAAGAAGACTTTGTCTTCAATAGCTTTTATACAAGACAACTGGGATGCCCCTAGATGGTCAAATGTTCGACCAACCCCACTATATTTTTCATCTCAATCATTTATTTATTGATTTTTAAAAAAATTATTTTTGTAACAAAATTTCGAAATTTTGTTTTTGAATGGGATATGTTGTTGTTAATGTTGTTAAATTCTCTTCAATGTATGTATGTGCACACGTGCATAATAAAAGAGTATAAAAGAGAAAAGTGAAAACGTAGCGTCCTAATTTTGCCAATGGCAGATTTAAATATAAAATTAAAGGAAAAAGAATGTGAGAAGTTAAGTTGCTAGCAGCGAAATCAGGCAACGCTGCTCATGTTTAAATATAAAATAAAATAAAAATTTTGAGTTTTTTAACATGAGCGGCGTTGCCTGATTTCGCTGCTAGCAACTTAACTTCAGTTGTGTTGCTATCCGTAATCGACCTATTAGTACAACTAAGGAACCTTCCCAGTTTTTGTTATTTCCTATAGCAACTCATTATTTCAGCCATATTACTGCAAATACATGTATAGTGGTCATTTACATTATATTTACTATTTTTACCGCTGCAGCATTTGTCGGTTCTTCTTTAAAATTGCTTTTGCGTTTACATTGTGCAATTTTTATGGAATTAACTTTTTCTGTGCGACCGAACTTAAATGAACTTTTTGTCAAATGTTTAGTATGTATTAGTTTAGTAAAAATGTTTTAATTTTGAAAACATAAATTCGCAATTAGAGCTCACAAGGTCAAGAAAGTACAATTTTAAAGGTTGGTACAATTTTAAAGTTCACAATGCCATCCCTGGTACATAGAATCCACATTCGTTGTTATCGCAATGCACTTAAAGTCCTATAAATATCTTCTATATTAATTTTTCAATAAATTATAATCCGGTCAACTATTTTAAAAAACTGTTAAACTTTAGCATACTGATTATAAAATTCCGTTATAAAACTAAACCTACTTACACAATTAAAATTAATTATGTAAATTAAACCCGCTCTTAACAATTTTTGGTAAAATTTTCATAAAATTTTAATTTTTAATACTTTAACTTAAAAAAAACTTAATTTAATTAAATAAAAAAAATTTAATGTGAACAAAAAAGTATGGAAAAATTGGGATTCGAACCCGGAAAATTTGTATTGTCTTTATTCATACGAAATTTTAAGAAAAATAACTAAAAATTTTTTTGTAAAAAGATTGAGGTCCAATCATATTGGCTGGGCTGGCGATGGCTCAACACTCCGGTACGCTATCCCACTACTGCTTACCGCGGGGACTCTTGGCTGCTGGTTTTCACCCCTGGCCCGGTACACCCCTCCCTAGCCAACCTGAATACCTCGCACTCCACCATGGTACCCATATTGACGGCAAGCTTAGTGCGGACGTTCCGTCAACATGAGGAAATCCACCACACAGAACCCCCAGCCTCAGACCATTCCACAATCCGACCTCACAGAAGCGTGATTACAGAAGATGCCAACCTTCCAGTCGATAAACATAAAACAAATTGTTAATATGAGTGAACGAACAAGCGTACTCAAACTTTTATAAAATGTGGATTTTATTTCAGTATCTGTTTGTTAGGCAATGTATTTATTTGTTGGTGTATGTATGCTTATGAATTTTAACTATGATACTTAAAAGTTTTACCTTGAATAGGGGTGGATGTTATTTCAGTTGAGTTAAATTACAAAATGACAAAGTTTTTTTTAAATTTTATTGTATTGAATGAAGCATAAAATAAAATTTCTGTTAATATAATTTTGCAGCAAAAAGTTTGAACTGAAAAATATATATATTTTTTAAATGGAATGAATGAATTTTAATCTAACATAATTTTATTTGTATTTAATTTAAGTAATTTATTTAAGAATTATTTAAATTATTATACGAAAAGATTTTCATAATAATTAGTTTGAGTTAAAATATTAGCTGTGAAAATATTTTTTTTTAATGTATTTTATATTTTACTTAAAATAAACATTTTGTATTTGTCAAATACAAAATACTGTTTTTTCCTTCTTTATGCTTTTTTCTACGTAATTTTATTTCAATAAAGTATTTTACAAATAAGAAAATATAAATAAAAACTATGTTGTATTTTTATTTTAAAACAGAAAAATAAAAAATTATTTTGTTATTATTTGTATTTTGAATTTAATTATTTGAAACTCGTATTTTCGACAAATCTGGTTTCGCTTTTAAATCTGTACATATTCTTAAAATCCTATTATTGGAACTTATTATTAATTTTGGCCAGCTTTTATTGTATCTTTTAAACATTAAAAAAATATAAAATATAGCAACCTTAAAACATATATTTATGTACATATAGCGTATCGTCAGCTTTTTATTGGTTTGACCTACCGACTATTAAAAAAATTGAGTAAGGTATGGGTTAAATATATTTTGAATACTCCCTGTCTGAATCCAGAACCTGTTTGACGAAATTCTGTATGGTTTTTGATATATAAGTAACTTTAAAGATTATTAACTATTGTTTTGCTCTACACGCCACTGTTTGCTGAATGCTGCAAATTCCTCATACAATAACGTAAAAAATAAATTTTAATCTTGCTTTATTTCCGTAAGAAAAGGAAGTTGTTGAAGCGAAAGCAAAATTAAATTACAACAAGAAAATAAATTTTGCTCTTGCTTCGCTTCATTGCCGGAAGAAAAAAAAGTAGTAAAAGCAAAAGCAAAATAAAATACCAACAACTCAATACACAGCAGTTAGTATACGTATGCAGCACAAAAAGCTACTTTTTAAAAATAAATTTTGAAAAGTGGCGTAACAGATTTTAATCATTTATGGCTTGTTTTGTTTGCAATTTCGTTTTTTTTCATCGGCGTCTTTGTTCGCCGATTGTTTTTCAAATCGGATGGCTTATGATGTTTTTTTTTAATAAGCGCTTCACTTGAACTTATTCATAATCTCAACGATTATTACATTTATTTTAAAAATTACTTTTTCCATTAGGTGCGTTCGACAACCCAAAATTTTTTACTAGTTTTTACTGAACTTTACTACATTTTACTCCAGGTGAATTAACTACAGGTGGTGTCGAAACAGCATCTGATTTTGACAGTTCAAACCTATTTGCTTATATTTGTTAAGCGTCGTCAGATCTTAAAATGTTGTCATTAAAATTGCCTAAATATGTCTTGCAACTGTCTGAACATTGTAAGCTCATTTTCATTTGGCAGATGTGTAAAATTAATACATCTGACAATGGCACCATTGTCAGAAAAATGACAACATTGTAAGATCTGACCACCGTCTGTACGAAGCTTTAGTGTTTTGTTAAGAATGATTGACATCAGTGATGCAAAATTTAAAATTTGAAATGGTACTGAACTTCAAATAAAAGAGTATTTTTTCCATCAAATGGTTCTTTTTGTTAAAAAAAAAACAATAATTTATGAAAATAAAAGGAGCAAAAAAAATATTTTATTGGAATTCATTTATCTAAGTATTTAATAGCAAACAGTATTGATATTTGGGGTACACATGTAAATAATATTTCTGTTATACATAAGCGTCAAGCGCCCCGCCCCATCCATTTACAATATTATTGTATATGTTATTCGCCATATTATTTCTATACATATTGTCCTACATTATTCAATAAGTGGCACAGTGGTTTTAATTAAAATATGGCGCAACTCTTATTAAAAAAAAAACATAACCTTTAAAGCAAAACAATATATGTATATACTATGGTACATTTTTGCCAACACTGATTTCGATTCTTGCCAATATATTGTTGCACCTTCGAATATCAAACGAATTGAACCATTATATGTGTATGAGCCGCTTAAGGTACGTTTTTTCAGTATTTTCTAAAAAAAAAAATATATTTGAAATAGTTCATAAATATATGAATAAGTAAATAAATTGAAAATTTATTTCATTTTTGTCAACATAAATTTTTACTGGTATTTATATTTTAACTATTGCAAAATTACATTATTCAGACTTTTATATATATGACATACATTAACATTAAAGCTTTTAATTCAGTGTTATAAGATAGAGCAAATTTTCTTAAGAGATCATTAGAAATATTATAACTACAACAGCAACTACCAGTTGATTTTAATAGATCTTTAGTTTTTATCAAACTTGAAACAGTTTATACGTGTAAATGATTTCTTCTTTTGCTTTTTACATCATTTTGCATTTGAAATTGTGCGTTCAATTGATGCTCAGAAATATGGTATGTTAAAATACCAAAAGCAATACATATGTGAAATGTCACCAAACATTAGTTTTGTTTCTTATATTGGCTATATTTTTCCAAGATATTTAAATATATTCAGTTCTGAAATGCTTTATTTCTGAAAGATCCGCTAGAACACGGAATTGAGAATTGATATTATTAACGTTTTCTTAATCGTTTGTAAATAACATTTATTACAACAGTATTATGCTATTGGTTTAAGGATTTATTTTCAAAACAAAATTTAATTCTTAATGTTTCGCAAATAATCGAATATAATGACTTTGCACTTTATAAACCATTTCCTTAACATTGCATGTTTCTTTAAACATGGATTTCATTTAAATTTCCCACTAACATATTATCCAATGAATCCCTTTTTACAAATTTTCTTGCCACTTGTAAGAACAAATATCCCATTCTGGAAAGCAAAATATGAATCCTTTGCATTTAAATATTAACGTCGTTAATTATTTTTAAAATACAACAACATAAATTTGGCAACAAACACATGATTACCAAAGCCTGCTATCCAAATGATCATATTATAGTAAAAAAGTTAAGAGTTAAAAAGCTCAAAGGGAAAAAAGTACTGAAAACAACGCGGGGTACTGCGGTATTTTTAATATGAAAAAGTACTGAAAAAAACACCAAAGTACTAAATTTGTTCAACACTGGTTGACATTTCGAGCTATAAGCACTACCCAAGGCGTGGATTGTTGTAGTTCCGACATCACCTGTAGTTGAATTTGCCTTGCATTTTATTAGATTTCGTTCGCGTACACAAAATACAGCAAATGAGAACACCAATTGAGAGCGTAAAGTGACAGTTTTTAACTGAGTTTTTTGCAAGTTCAAGGCGAATTTAACTACAAGTGGTGTCATACCTACAACTATCCAAAAACAACAGAAACATCATAGGGCTTTTGCATTGCATTGTTAGTGTTTACTGCTTAAAATGTCAACTATTCCTTACAAAACACTAACAAATCAAAACAAAGTAGCTCGAACTGTCAAAATCAGATGGCGTTCCGACACCACCCGTAGTTGAATTCGCCTTGTACAAGTTTTTACTGCAGAAATTGTTGCATCACGATAATTAATTTTGAACATAATTCTTTTATTAAATCATATAAACTGATCGTTAATTAATTAATAATTATTATCCATTTTCATCCAAAAATTTCTAATTTAGCAGAACCAACTTACGAATGACGAAAATGTTACACTTAACTATAAGTCGGTCTCATAGACCGTCTGATTAGCAATCACCGGCAGGGTTGTTGGATGTGACGATTTTTCGTCATTTCGACGATTTTTTTGAGAAAATACAGTAAAATGACTATTGACGATTTTTGTACAAAAGTAACAGTGTTTTGACGATTTCTTGGCATTAATAAAACACTTGCTAGAAATATTTACAATTATATTGGGAACAGTCCAAAACGTAACAATCATTTTTTCGAAATAAAAAAATTATTGGAAATTAAACAAAAAAAAAAAAAAAAAATTCTTCCCCCATCACAAACCAGGTGGCTTCAATTAGAAGCAATAGTAATTCGAGTTATACAATTAAATGAATGCCATCGACACGGCAAAAAATATGCACCAGAGCCCCGATCACATGTGAAGAATTTTTCTATTTGCATGTGAAAAGGCGAATTCCCATTTAAATATGTTAGGTAAGTTATTCTAAGCATAGTTGCGTGTTAGGATAAGAAGTTTTGTGGAAAAAGAGTTCAAAGAAAAGAAAATGCATTAGTTTTGGAACTAAAATTGGACGTAATGAAACGTTTAAAGTCGGGTGAAAAGGCTGTTGATATAGACAGAACTTGGCTTAGCACCTATAACAGTAAAAACAATTTGCAAAATATAGAGCTAAAATTAATCATTAAAAGATAGCTCGAGTTAATAGCAAATTAGATTTTATTTTTTTTTTTGTGAATATAGATAAATAAAAAAATTAAAGTTTTGTTTTTATGAAAATATATTTTTTCTTATGTACTTCTTTTCAAATAAAAAAATATATAATAATATATTTTTACCTATTTTTTATAATATCTAAGCCCACTTGCTGAAATAAATAGTAACCATATCACATTTTTTATCATAAATAGAATTTCTTGCTAAAAATTTATATTTTGAACCAATCAATAAAAAATCAGTGCAATAAACTGCCTCTGATTTGTAAAATTTAAATATTTGACGATTTTGTTAAGTGTTCGTGACGATTTTGACGAATTATGTTTAAACTTTTAACGATTTTTATAGAAAAAAGCATAACAACCCTGATCACCGATACAACACTACAACTCAAGCGCACTTCCCAGCGGGAAAATGTAATCAATAGGAATCGAGAAAGTTATGCATATCTTGTATAATATTTGATTCCAGAATTCATTATTCTTAACACAGACCATGTCCTAGGATAGTAATAAATTATTTTAATTTATCCTGCGAATGAATTAAACAGTTCATTCTTGATAATAAAAATTAGTGGGCGACATAAAAACAGCAAGAAATAACGGATTTTTATTTAGAAAATATATTCAGTTCTGAAATGCTTTATTTCTGAAAGATCCGCTAGAACACGGAATTGAGAATTGATATTATTAACGTTTTCTTAATCGTTTGTAAATAACATTTATTACAACAGTATTATGCTATTGGTTTAAGGATTTATTTTCAAAACAAAATTTAATTCTTAATGTTTCGCAAATAATCGAATAAAATGACTTTGCACTTTATAAACCATTTCCTTAACATTGCATGTTTCTTTAAATATGGTTTTCATTTAAATTTCCCACTAACATATTATCCAATGAATCCCTTTTTACAAATTTTCTTGCCACTTGTAAGAACAAATATCCCATTCTGGGAAGCAAAATATGAATCCTTTGCATTTAAATATTAACGTCGTTAATTATTTTTAAAATACAACAACATAAATTTGGCAACAAACACATGATTACCAAAGCCTGCTATCCAAATGATCATATTATAGTAAAAAAGTTAAGAGTTAAAAAGCTCAAAGGGAAAAAAGTACTGAAAACAACGCGGGGTACTGCGGTATTTTTAATATGAAAAAGTACTGAAAAAAACACCAAAGTACTAAATTTTTTCAACACTGGTTGACATTTCGAGCTATAAGCACTACCCAAGGCGTGGATTGTTGTAGTTCCGACATCACCTGTAGTTGAATTTGCCTTGCATTTTATTAGATTTCGTTCGCGTACACAAAATACAGCAAATGAGAACACCAATTGAGAGCGTAAAGTGACAGTTTTTAACTGAGTTTTTTGCAAGTTCAAGGCGAATTTAACTACAAGTGGTGTCAGACCTACAACTATCCAAAAACAACAGAAACATCATAGGGCTTTTGCATTGCATTGTTAGTGTTTACTGCTTAAAATGTCAACTACAGTCAAACTTCCATAACTCCAATCACCATTATCCCAAAAAAAAACTTCGACTTATGGAGACTTCGAGTTACAGAATTTTCTTGTTGAAAAGAGAATAAATTGCAAACTTGTGTACATTTTGTATTTTTTGTTTAAAACAGGCACTATTTGAAAGCTTCATACCTAAGCATGTAGGTATGTATTTGTAATAAACAAGTTACAATGAAGTAAAATATCGGCATGGTTTGACTTCTAGCTGCTGTAAACCAATTGAGGACTGCTATGTCGATAATTTTGTATATTTGGGTCTTAATCATTTAACTAAAGAGATGAGATACTGGCTCAAACGAGTTGATAATTAATTCTTTATTTTTGAAAATCTAGCTGGGACACCATATTTATTGTCTGCTTCCTTTTTCTTGAATCCACCCTCGACTTCTTTTATAAACTTATATTTCCCTCCATCGACAAACATTATAAAACACGTTTACTTGCCATGAAATAAACACATACAAATAATTTTAACATATTTAGGCAAACCAAAAGACACACGTAATGTACAAAAAGGGATTTCCCCGAAAAAAAGAGCAAAGTAAAATATACAAACCTGCTAAACAAGCAAAAGAAAGCGAAATAAATAAACAAAATAAACAAAACAAGCAAAAAACTTCGAGTTATAGAATACAAATTTGAGTAATTGGTTCGAGTTATGGAGAATTTCGAGTTATGGAAGTTCGAGTTACGGAAGGAGAATTGTATGTAGTTTATTGTTTTAGAGCTACTGCCAATCAAATTGGTTCGAGTAAGAGAAAATTCGAGTTAGAGAAGTTCGAGTTATGGGAGTTCGACTGTATTCCTTACAAAACACTAACAAATCAAAACAAAGTAGCTCGAACTGTCAAAATAAGATGGCGTTCCGACACCACCTGTAGTTGAATTCGCCTTGTACAAGTTTTTACTGCAGACATTTTTGCATCACGATAATTAATTTTGAACATAATTCTTTTATTAAATCATATAAACTGATCGTTAATTAATTAATAATTATTATCCATTTTCATCCAAAAATTTCTAATTTAGCAGAACCAACTTACGAATGACGAAAATGTTACACTTAACTATAAGTCGGTCTCATAGACCGTCTGATTAGCAATCACCGGCAGGGTTGTTGGATGTGACGATTTTTCGTCATTTCGACGATTTTTTTGAGAAAATACAGTAAAATGACTATTGACGATTTTTGTACAAAAGTAACAGTGTTTTGACGATTTCTTGGCATTAATAAAACACTTGCTAGAAATATTTACAATTATATTGGGAACAGTCCAAAACGTAACAATCATTTTTTCGAAATAAAAAAATTATTGGAAATTAAACAAAAAAAAAAAAAAAAAATTCTTCCCCCATCACAAACCAGGTGGCTTCAATTAGAAGCAATAGTAATTCGAGTTATACAATTAAATGAATGCCATCGACACGGCAAAAAATATGCACCAGAGCCCCGATCACATGTGAAGAATTTTTCTATTTGCATGTGAAAAGGCGAATTCCCATTTAAATATGTTAGGTAAGTTATTCTAAGCATAGTTGCGTGTTAGGATAAGAAGTTTTGTGGAAAAAGAGTTCAAAGAAAAGAAAATGCATTAGTTTTGGAACTAAAATTGGACGTAATGAAACGTTTAAAGTCGGGTGAAAAGGCTGTTGATATAGACAGAACTTGGCTTAGCACCTATAACAGTAAAAACAATTTGCAAAATATAGAGCTAAAATTAATCATTAAAAGATAGCTCGAGTTAATAGCAAATTAGATTTTATTTTTTTTTTTGTGAATATAGATAAATAAAAAAATTAAAGTTTTGTTTTTATGAAAATATATTTTTTCTTATGTACTTCTTTTCAAATAAAAAAATATATAATAATATATTTTTACCTATTTTTTATAATATCTAAGCCCACTTGCTGAAATAAATAGTAACCATATCACATTTTTTATCATAAATAGAATTTCTTGCTAAAAATTTATATTTTGAACCAATCAATAAAAAATCAGTGCAATAAACTGCCTCTGATTTGTAAAATTTAAATATTTGACGATTTTGTTAAGTGTTCGTGACGATTTTGACGAATTATGTTTAAACTTTTAACGATTTTTATAGAAAAAAGCATAACAACCCTGATCACCGATACAACACTACAACTCAAGCGCACTTCCCAGCGGGAAAATGTAATCAATAGGAATCGAGAAAGTTATGCATATCTTGTATAATATTTGATTCCAGAATTCATTATTCTTAACACAGACCATGTCCTAGGATAGTAATAAATTATTTTAATTTATCCTGCGAATGAATTAAACAGTTCATTCTTGATAATAAAAATTAGTGGGCGACATAAAAACAGCAAGAAATAACGGATTTTTATTTAGAAAATATATTCAGTTCTGAAATGCTTTATTTCTGAAAGATCCGCTAGAACACGGAATTGAGAATTGATATTATTAACGTTTTCTTAATCGTTTGTAAATAACATTTATTACAACAGTATTATGCTATTGGTTTAAGGATTTATTTTCAAAACAAAATTTAATTCTTAATGTTTCGCAAATAATCGAATAAAATGACTTTGCACTTTATAAACCATTTCCTTAACATTGCATGTTTCTTTAAATATGGTTTTCATTTAAATTTCCCACTAACATATTATCCAATGAATCCCTTTTTACAAATTTTCTTGCCACTTGTAAGAACAAATATCCCATTCTGGGAAGCAAAATATGAATCCTTTGCATTTAAATATTAACGTCGTTAATTATTTTTAAAATACAACAACATAAATTTGGCAACAAACACATGATTACCAAAGCCTGCTATCCAAATGATCATATTATAGTAAAAAAGTTAAGAGTTAAAAAGCTCAAAGGGAAAAAAGTACTGAAAACAACGCGGGGTACTGCGGTATTTTTAATATGAAAAAGTACTGAAAAAAACACCAAAGTACTAAATTTTTTCAACACTGGTTGACATTTCGAGCTATAAGCACTACCCAAGGCGTGGATTGTTGTAGTTCCGACATCACCTGTAGTTGAATTTGCCTTGCATTTTATTAGATTTCGTTCGCGTACACAAAATACAGCAAATGAGAACACCAATTGAGAGCGTAAAGTGACAGTTTTTAACTGAGTTTTTTGCAAGTTCAAGGCGAATTTAACTACAAGTGGTGTCAGACCTACAACTATCCAAAAACAACAGAAACATCATAGGGCTTTTGCATTGCATTGTTAGTGTTTACTGCTTAAAATGTCAACTACAGTCAAACTTCCATAACTCCAATCACCATTATCCCAAAAAAAAACTTCGACTTATGGAGACTTCGAGTTACAGAATTTTCTTGTTGAAAAGAGAATAAATTGCAAACTTGTGTACATTTTGTATTTTTTGTTTAAAACAGGCACTATTTGAAAGCTTCATACCTAAGCATGTAGGTATGTATTTGTAATAAACAAGTTACAATGAAGTAAAATATCGGCATGGTTTGACTTCTAGCTGCTGTAAACCAATTGAGGACTGCTATGTCGATAATTTTGTATATTTGGGTCTTAATCATTTAACTAAAGAGATGAGATACTGGCTCAAACGAGTTGATAATTAATTCTTTATTTTTGAAAATCTAGCTGGGACACCATATTTATTGTCTGCTTCCTTTTTCTTGAATCCACCCTCGACTTCTTTTATAAACTTATATTTCCCTCCATCGACAAACATTATAAAACACGTTTACTTGCCATGAAATAAACACATACAAATAATTTTAACATATTTAGGCAAACCAAAAGACACACGTAATGTACAAAAAGGGATTTCCCCGAAAAAAAGAGCAAAGTAAAATATACAAACCTGCTAAACAAGCAAAAGAAAGCGAAATAAATAAACAAAATAAACAAAACAAGCAAAAAACTTCGAGTTATAGAATACAAATTTGAGTAATTGGTTCGAGTTATGGAGAATTTCGAGTTATGGAAGTTCGAGTTACGGAAGGAGAATTGTATGTAGTTTATTGTTTTAGAGCTACTGCCAATCAAATTGGTTCGAGTAAGAGAAAATTCGAGTTAGAGAAGTTCGAGTTATGGGAGTTCGACTGTATTCCTTACAAAACACTAACAAATCAAAACAAAGTAGCTCGAACTGTCAAAATAAGATGGCGTTCCGACACCACCTGTAGTTGAATTCGCCTTGTACAAGTTTTTACTGCAGACATTTTTGCATCACGATAATTAATTTTGAACATAATTCTTTTATTAAATCATATAAACTGATCGTTAATTAATTAATAATTATTATCCATTTTCATCCAAAAATTTCTAATTTAGCAGAACCAACTTACGAATGACGAAAATGTTACACTTAACTATAAGTCGGTCTCATAGACCGTCTGATTAGCAATCACCGGCAGGGTTGTTAGATGTGACGATTTTTCGTCATTTCGACGATTTTTTTGAGAAAATACAGTAAAATGACGATTGACGATTTTTGTACAAAAGTAACAGTGTTTTGACGATTTCTTGGCATTAATAAAACACTTACCAGAAATATTTACAATTATATTGGGAACAGTCCAAAACGTAACAATCATTTTTTCGAAATAAAAAAATTATTGGAAATTAAACAAAAAAAAAAAAAATTCTTCCCCCATCACAAACCAGTAGCCCGTTTCTGTATATCTCGCATCGTAAAATTTTCCGACTGAAACCAGTGAATCGGGACAGAAACAGTGAAAAATGAAACAAAAAATGGTTTTTCTCACACAAGTGTTTCTGTATCTTTTTTTTGCGAGAATTATCTGTCATTTAAATAATTTTCCAGCAATTATTGGAAGGATGCGAGAAAAAGTGTTTCTATAACAATATTTTGCGAAAAGTTTTTTTCAAGAACTGTCAAAATAAGTCACATTTGAAATTGGTGGCGAGAAAAACAAAATGTAGATATTTTGAATTTAAAATATGTTTATATACTATTTTTTTTTAATAAATAAAAAAATAGAAGGAATATAAATGATAAATGCATAATATATATGATGAAAATAAACAAAAAACAATTGTTATATTTTGTTAGTTTAAATTTTTGTTAGCCTTTTCTTGTTTTGGTTTTAATCAGTGCTGCCAGATAAATTTGTGTCAAAATCGTCAATTTCCTGAGAAAAAAATAAAAAAGATCGTCTTTTTTGTTTTAAAAATCGTGCAATTTAAAATCAATTTTAAACAAATTTGTTTCGACTTTTATTAAAAAATAATCAAACAAAAACATAGTTAAAGTTCATGGGTATTTAATAATTGAGATATAAATCTTTAATTTACCTATTCCTATAATCTTTTTCTTTTTTTCCTGAAATAGACTTAGTAGAATACCTTGTAGTTAAAATTAAAAAAATCGGTTCATAAATAAACGGGTTAAAGACCCAGTAAAATCTTCGCCTACAAAATAATATGTTAAGTAATCAGAAACACATAAAAGCACTACATACAATTCTACTGAAAAACTAATGAATTTTACAAGGGTTGTGCCAAAAAGAACAAATTCAAAAGTAAGTAATTTTTTTATATCTTAATACATCCAGAAAAAAGTAGTTATCGAAGTTCTTATAGAAGAAAGCTACTTAATAACGAGTGAAAGAAGCTATCCATTTTGAAAAAGTTTTTACTGGGAGACAAACAAATTTCTTTCTTGCCGGAATAATGGTTTTGGCACAAAAGTGTACATATAAGATAAGAATATCAAATATCAATCATATTTTGTATATGTATATAAGAAGTATTAAATGTTCAAAATAAGCCAAGTCGGTCCATTACTTTCCCTCGAAATTTTGCTTTTGCCGATACATTTTTAGGGAAAAAACAAACAATTTCGAGAAAATTTTCACAATAGGGATAAATATAAAAATTTAAGCAGCCTTGTTTCTAAAGATATCTTTTTTTCTAATAAACAAACATATAAAAATATTTACAATTATCTTTTTTCGAAGACTAAGGGGCTTATAGTGTAAAACGCAACGCCAACAATTTCATTAAAAGCAAAAATAAAATCAAAAATATTTTATAAATTTGTTGTTGCTTTCTACAGACATTCATATTATTTTTTTTTTTCAATTTTCAA
Organism: Pollenia griseotomentosa; assembly: GCA_963931875.1. Taxonomy (NCBI): domain Eukaryota; kingdom Metazoa; phylum Arthropoda; class Insecta; order Diptera; family Polleniidae; genus Pollenia; species Pollenia griseotomentosa. Next base: position 139,740,669 of record OZ007562.1, read on the forward strand.
CGCCACAAAATAGAAGTGTTTGAAATTTAAAAATTCAAGATGAATTTCTATAGAAAGTAACAACAAAATTATAAAATATTTTTGATTTTGTTTTTGCTTTCGTCACTTTTTTAGAAAAAATCATCAAAACGTCACTTTGTTAATATCGGAACAAAAAATCGTCAAGATGACGATAACTCGTCAAATCTGGCAGCCCTGTTTTTATTATATTTATTTCTTTTGTTGACGTTTCGCTTTTATTTGACACTTAATTACTGGAAATATTCCAGTATAAACAGAATTTGTTGTGTCTGTTTTCGCATTCAAATACAGAAACACTTTTATCTCATAAATCGAGAAACGATGGAATTTTTTGTTTCACACTTCATGTAAGAAATTTTACGATGCGAGAAATACAGAAACGAGCTACAGGTGGCTTTAATTAGAAGCATTAGTAATTCGAGTTATACAATTAACGCTGGGTCTCCACGTTGCAATATTTATTGCTAAGTACAAGCAAAAACGTCGGCAGAACAATGACAGAACAATGGAGCAATAATTGCTGAATTTATTGCTGGAGAACACTTGAAATTGCTTTGCCATAAATTTGCAATTTTCACCGCGAGTAGTCGTATAAAGTTTTGTGGCTGTACATATTTATAACAAATGTTTTATGTTGTGTTTTGAAGTGGTTGTGAAATTTTCTTTTTTAAATTAATAAAATAATTAATTGTAATTGTCGTAGCTGTGTTTTGTATTACTTTTTTGTTTATTTGCGTTAAAAAAAAGTTGAATAGTTCTACTGAATAAAAATATACAAAGAAAATAAATTCGTAGTTTGCTTTTGTTGATCTTGACGTTTATTAAAAAATATAATATATAATAATATATTTATTGATTGCTTTTTTAATAAATAAACACACAAACAAAAAACAACCGTACAGAGAAATGAAATGTCAGATAAATAACAACTGATTTGACAGCATATTGCTAAGCAATAATTGCTCAAGCAATAAGAAGAGCAATCATTGCGCAATGGATTGCCACTCATGGCAATATGCGGTCTATACGTCGCAAATTTTATGGAGCAATGAAAATTGACGTTTGCCGCAATAAATATTGCTACGTGAAGACCCGGGGTAAATGAATGCCATCGACACGGCAAAAAATATGCACCAGAGCCCCGATCACATGTGAAGAATTTTTCTATTTGCATGTGAAAAGGCGAATTCCCATTTAAATATGTTAGGTAAGTTATTCTAAGCATAGTTGCGTGTTAGGATAAGAAGTTTTGTGGAAAAAGAGTTCAAAGAAAAGAAAATGCATAAGTTTTGGAACTAAAATTGGACGTAATGAAACGTTTAAAGTCGGGTGAAAAGGCTGTTGATAAAGACAGAACTTGGCTTAGCACCTATAACAGTAAAAACAATTTGCAAAATATAGAGCTAAAATTAATCATTAAAAGATAGCTCGAGTTAATAGCAAATTAGATTTTATTTTTTTTTTTGTGAATATAGATAAATAAAAAAATTAAAGTTTTGTTTTTATGAAAATATATTTTTTCTTATGTACTTCTTTTCAAATAAAAAAATATATAATAATATATTTTTACCTATTTTTTATAATATCTAAGCCCACTTGCTGAAATAAATAGTAACCATATCACATTTTTTATCATAAATAGAATTTCTTGCTAAAAATTTATATTTTGAACCAATCAATAAAAAATCAGTGCAATAAATCGCCTCTGATTTGTAAAATTTAAATATTTGACGATTTTGTTAAATGTTCGTGACGATTTTGACGAATTATGTTTAAACTTTTGACGATTTTTATAGAAAAAAGCATAACAATCCTGATCACCGGTACAACACTTCAACTCAAGCGCACTTCCCAGCGGGAAAATGTAATCAATAGGAATCGAGAAATTTATGCATATCTTGTATAATATTTGATTCCAGAATTCATTATTCTTAACACAGACCATGTCCTAGGATAGTAATAAATTATTTTAATGTATCCTGCGAATGAATTAAACAGTTCATTCTTGATAATAAAAATTAGTGGACGACATAAAAACAGCAAGAAATAACGGATTTTTATTTAGAAAATATGTAAAGGGTGGTTTTTTAAGCTAGATAGAACTTTAAATTGTAAAAAGTAACACAAAAAATTAAATTTTGATGAAATATTTTTTTTTATCGTTTCAGTATACTCTGACAAATCATCATGAATAGACTCACGCTTGAACAACGCTACGAAATTATCCAAATTTACTTTGAAAATCAGTCGTCGATTCGCGCAACTTATATTTTTGGCTTAACGGGTTTGTTAATAAGCAAAATTGCCGCATATGGAGCGAGACCAATCCACAAGAGACCCTACAGACTCCATTACATCCAGAAAAATGCACCGTTTGGTGCGGTTTTCATGCTGGTGGCATCATCGGACCTTATTTCTTTAAAAATGAGGCCGGAGCTCGCGTTACGGTCAATGGAGATCGTTACCGCACCATGATCAATGATTTTTTGTTTGAAAATATGGATGACATTGATCCGGAGGAGATGTGGTTTCAACAGGATGGCGCTACGTGCCATACGGCGAACGCAACCATCGACTTATTGAAATCAAAATTTGGCGATATGTTGATTTCGAGAAATGGACCTGTCAATTGGACTCCAAGGTCGTGCGATTTGACACCTCTCGATTATTTCCTGTGGGGCTACGTGAAGTCACTGGCTTATGCTGATAAACCAGCAACAATTGACGCCTTGGAGGCCAGCATTGTTCGTGTTATTCGTGACATACGGCCAGCAGTGCTCGAAAAAGTGGCCCAAAATTGGACGTCCAGAATGCGCTTCGTCAAGAACAGCCGCGGTGCCCATATGCCCGAAATCATTTTCAAATGTTAATGTCACGTATTGATCTTTCGAATAAAATTTTGGTTACAATTTAATTTTTTGTGTTATTTTTTACAATTTCAAGTTCTATCGGGCTTAAAAAAACACCCGTTACATATGTGAAAAATTTTGAGTTTGATAATCTTAAAAAACCGACATTCAGCTGTCTGTATTTTCCGGCCTTTACACCACATGCAATCTGTATACCAAATTTATCAAAAAGAGAAAAAGCAGCAAAAGTACCAATTTTTTTCGTTTTTACATCATAAAAAGTACTCTTTATTTAAGTTCTTAGTGAAGAACATATTTTTTTATTTAAAACGATTTTAAAAATAGATTTGATATAATATCGAACCAAAAATGGCCGTAAGTGTATAATATTAGGTAAACTTAATTCGAGTACCTACGATAAATTTTTTTTGCAAAGAAAACAAAACACTCCAATTGTAAAAAACCAAAATCACATGGTTGTAACAAAAAGCAGTAGAAGTGCCACAAGAAATAGAGAGAGCGTCAAAATTACTCTTTTTTAAAAAGGTTTTCCGTAAAAAAGCGTCTTAAAATACCCGAAAACGTCAAAACGGCATCACTGCTTTGCCAGCAAAAGAAAAAAACTTCTTTTAATCTATTACAATCTTGTTATAGAATTGACGCTTTCCTCTTTAGTTTTCTTAGGTTTCCCTTTAGTTCCGTTTGTTATTTGTTCGAGTTGGTTAGAATTTTTGTTAAATGTGAAAATTTTTAGGAAAAAGTGTAAAATATTAAAATAAATTGTATTAATAAAGATTGTTTAATGTTTAATTTAATTAATAAAGTTTTTCCAAGTAAATTTGTAAAAAATTGAAAACGGTATCGGTCGTGTTACTGTTTTTGTTCTAATGTTGGAAGCAGCCCCCAACCAATTAGTGTCTTGTGATATTAAAAAAGAAGTGCTAAAAATGTATTAAATATAAGAAATGCTTTGAGCACTATGGCCTTTAAAAAGTGATACTGTGTAATTGAATAAAATGTAGTGTTTAACAAATTTCGCCTTCCTTGTGATTAGTTGGCCCAGTCTTCGATGGCTCCGAAATGTATGCAACAGGTATTGAAATTTTGAAATTGCTTTTTGTGGGTGAGTCTTGTCAATTATGTATAGATGTTTTTGTTTTACTAATTTTGCTTAAGTTCATATGCTGGGTACAGACAGTGCAATCTACATGCAATCTATTTCAATGCAACCTCAAAATATCGTTTTGATGTTGATGCAATCTGGAATGAATGAAAAATGAATAAAAATGAATTTAATTTGCTAGATTGCGTAAATGCATTGCATAGTGTGTACCCAGCATTATAAGTTAGATCATTATTGTGTTGTTGTTGTGCGTAAATGTATGTTTGGGTTTGCAACAAGGCAATTGTTGTTGGCATTTATCATCATTGTGGTTTTTGTAAAATACTTGTGTTAATGCGTTTTCTAGTATAAATTGGTGCGAATGCAAAAATAGTTTTTGACTATTCGTACAGTGATGGCGAGAAAAAATTAACGGCTTAATATGTGGTTCGACTAGAACGAAATGTGAATAATAAAAAAGATTTATTAAGTTATTACTTTTTAAATAGGTATATAAAACAGTTAATTATCATACGTAAAAATAAAAAATTACTTAAAAATCAAACCTATCGGCTGTATTTCTAAAAAAAACATTTCAGTTTAAAAAGATTTATAAAACGAATTCTATCTATATACATAAACAATTTAAACAATTTTTTTTGATGCAATTTTTAAGATTGTGAAAATTTTAAAAAAATGTTTAATTTTGATTTGAATTAAAAAATTTTCCCGAAGTTTAATGAACAGATAACCTTAAAATACGTTTGAAGTTAATCAAATTCACTTTTTAGTTAACGCTAGGTCTTCATAAAATTTTTTATAAAAATTTAACTAAAAATTTTATATATCTCTCACCAAAGATGCAATTTAAATTTCAAATCGAAAAAACCAAAAATTGGTCCCCTTCATAATTTGAAATTACTTGAGAGGCTCTCCCTCTGACAGGCTACCCAGCTGGAAAATGTAATCAATAGGAATCGAGAAAGTAATACATATCTTGTATAATATTTGATTCTAGAATTCATTATTCTTAACACAGACCATGTCTTATGATTGTAATAAATTATTTTAATGTATCCTGCAAATGAATTAAATAGTTCATTCTTGATAATAAAAATTAGTAAACGACATAAAAACTGCAAGAAATAACGGATTTTTATTAAGAAAATGGCACCATTGTCAGAAAAATGACAACATTGTAAGATCTGACCATCGTCTGTACGAAGCTTAAGAACAAAATTAGTTAAAAACAAAAAATTTTTGGCTTGGACGAGAATCATGAAAAATTTAGTAAATAATTCTTTCCGTGTACGTTTTCGATTTTCAGAGCACCCCTGTATGACTATAGGGGGATTCACAAGGTGTCATAAAGTCATAAGTCTTAAAATAATATGTAACATGAAAAAATACGACTGTGGTGAACAACCCCATTTTTTAGATGCAAATCACAAATAAATGTTATTTTGTTTGCTTACAAAACATCAGAGCCCTAAGCCGATATAATTTGACGCCGCAAGTGTTTTGTTGCAAAAATTGCTAGCCGCAGGTTAAATTCGGATATTAGCCGGATAAAACTATACCATCAACGGCGACGGCTTCAAAAACTAATGCGGCTCGGCTCAGGCGCTCAGCGCATGTCTCTTCTGATTAATTACGACAGCATAATAAACATAGCAAGCAAAGTTCTATTAATTTATCACACTTTTTGTTCACAAAGCAACAACAATATTTTTAAACCATTGTAAAATGTTAGAACATTATGACAATATAACATGATAGCACACCTTGTGAATATCCCATATGTATTTTAAAAATTTGGTTTTATGTCTCATGTTAAAATATAATATGATAATGCAACTTTGTGTGCTATTTTTCCAGCTGTTTTTTGGTCACGGCTTTTCATTCATAATTTTCCTTTAGATATTTGTTTATTCACGTAATGAAAAAAATTTAATTTAAATATTTTTATACCCTCCACCACAATTAGTTGTGAAGAGGGTATACTAAGTTTGTCATTCCGTGTGAAACTTTTTTATTATTCATCTCAGACCCCATAAAGTATATATATTCTGGCTGCTTGAGTAATTCTAAGTCGATTTAGCCATGTCCGTCTGTCTGTCCGTCTGTCCGTCTGTTGAAAACACACTCACTTTCGAAAAACTCAAAGAAATAAACAAACTAGGTGTTAAATTGATTGTAGTTATCCTAAGCAGTTTGGGATTGAATTTCAGCAAAATCGGTTCAGTAGGACCAGAGCTATGAATCAAAATGTGGAACCACCACCTACAAAAACTTGATAATTTTGTTACAAAAACTAACATAAATGATGCAAAAATGCACGGAATGACATAAGATTTTGCACAAGTCCGTTTTATTCGACTAGAAATGACACTGTAAAATTTCGCGAAGGTCGGTCCATAATTTACCCTAAGCCCCATATAAACACAACTCCCGGAAAACAGTTTAGTACGCCTAAAACCGTAAAAAATAATGCAATCCTAACAAATTTTGGCTCGTCACAATTTTATAGGACTATAAATGATACTGTGAAATTTCGTGAAGATCGGTACATAATTTACCCTAGGCCCCATATATGCCCTACTCCCGGAAAACAGTTTAGTCTCCTAAAACCATAATTAATAACAAATCGTCACAGTGTAAGATAATAATAATAAAAAGACATCATACAGATATTACTCCTTAAACATTCGAACTGTCGGTGGAGGGTATCAAAGATTCGGCACAGCCGAATATAGCACTCTAACTTGTTTTAATATAATTTTTGACGTTAGCACTAATATCTCATTTTATGTGTAATACAAACAGGCTGATGACAACAGTGATATTTAGACTAAAATAGTACTTTAGTACACAGCACTTTAGAACACTTTGTGAATTGACTAGATAAATTGGAATTAAACTCAAAAAAAGTTGATGCAAGCATTTAACTTTTATAATTTCATAAATTTATCTATTTTCTGAAGGAAAGTTAAAGAATATCGTCACAAGGGTTGCCGAACTTTGTCTTTTCCGACCAAATTTGGTCCGATATTTTTGGTTTGGTACAAGTCTTACGTATTCCATAATACTTTGTGAGATATAAATCTAATGAGTTTTGTTGCGACTGTCAAAAAATCTTATTTAAGATGACAGTTTGTGTTCACACCATCACACAAAGTATAAACACTCACACATGAAATAAAATGCAACCCTGATCCAATGAAAAGTATTATTGTTTAGAAATTTTTAAAAAACGATGAACTCGTATGGTATGTCAAACTTTTTTTCATAATACTTGTCATTTTCATCAAACATGCATTCACACTATCAGAATTTACATACTACTTGAGTTTTTGACATGTATTAATACAAAGTATAATAGTGTAAACTAGCCTTTAGCAATGCAAAAAGTACTAAGCTTCGTTCACAATAGGCAGCAACATTTTCACTGGTGTTCAAAATACAGCAACAACTCACACCCTTTGCAAATTTTTCCAACAACAATAATATCCATTTATTATTATTTTTTACAACATTTTTTTTTAAATTTTCATTCATAACTAAAAAAAAATATTATAAATGTCATTTTCAATTTCATACAAATTGTATTTTTATGACAATATAATTTTTTTTAAATATTTTAAAAATTTGGTCGGTTTCAAAGGATTTTGGTAGGTTTTGTAGACAGTTTTGGTCGGATAATAATTTTTCAAACGGCAACCCTGATCGTCACCTTTCATGCTAACGGACATAACTATAGCGTAGTTCAATATAAGGCTTGCAAAAGAGCAAATGCAAAATTAATTTTTGTGTAGTTAAGTGCTTTTGCTTTTAAGTCTTTTGATTTTGTCGCTATCATCTAATAGGATTATTGCCAATAAATTGAAAAGATAATTTCATCTTTTGAATCTTATCTTTAACTTTTGAAATTTGCAGATCTTTGTGTGTGTTTTTGTTATTGGTAAACCATGGCGCATTTGTTAATAATCTTAACCCATTTACGCCCGCTGTGCCAATTTGGGAACACTTCATTATTTCCGGCTTATGACAAAGTTTTTGACATTATTCAATATATGTTTGCCTTATTGATAAACTAAAATTTCAGAAATTTCTATAACATCAAAAAAAATTTTTTTTTTAATTTTTTTTTTTTTTAAAGTGACCGTAGTGCCAATTTGGGTACACCTCTTTAATTCAAAAAAAAAAATGTTTATATGTAATGAATTAAATAATAAAATAAACAATATTTTATTTTTTGTCCGGTAGTTTTTGTTTGGGCTTAAATGGGTTAAGGTGACGTACTCTTTTTTTAAAGGGCAATCATCGATTTTAACTTTTTTTTCATAATCTGTCATCTGTGTCATCTTTATTTTTAAAAGCATGATATATATTTGTTTTTACTTTTATAAATTAACCGGTTCACCGGCCATCACCGATTTTTTGTGTCAAATCGTATGGAAAATGTCGTGTCGTGCCTGTTCTGTTCATACTCCTACTGAACTCTCATACACTTGCAGTAAGAAATTTTGAATAAGTTGGTGCAATGAATATTAAAGTTTCGTAATTTTTTTTTTTAACTAATGTAAATTTTTATGTATGTTATTTTTTTTAAATTTACTTTACATATATAAATATGTGAATGTAAATTTGCTTGTAAAATATGTAAAAAAATCTTGAAGTCAAATACAATTTTTAATTTTTTCTTTATGTCCTCTATTATTATTTTCAAAATCTGGTCGCCTTAATAATCTGAAAGTTTTTAATTCATACCTCTGCAATATCTCAATATTAAACTTGTTGTTTCCCAAAGTTTAATACCATATAGGCTTAAGTATTATTTTGTATAGCAGAATTTAGTTTTCCAAGCTATAGCTTAATCTAGTACCTAATAGACTACATTTTTCTAGTTTATGTATATATTTTGTTGTTTACGTTTCATAAAGCACGAAATAGTAGTGGTATTCACACCGAGGTTGTTAGTCGTTAATCGTTACTTTTTTACACGCATTTTGTTTTGGTATATAACGCGCTACCGGATTAACATTTAACAAATTAACGACACGTAAAATAGTTGTTAGTTGGTAACTCACAATCAGCTATTGCAGTTTCTAAATAAATTTATAAAAAAGTCATTTGTGATACATTTTTAAAAAAATAATACCAGACTACCAGACTAACAAAGTTTTAAAAAGGGGGTCGTTCACAGTTGGTAACTTTAACAAATTAACAAACTACCGAGTAACAAATTAACAAGTTCGGTGTGAATACCACTAGTGATTTGTTTTAGTTTATATGAATTGCCAACGTTTTATAATTTAAAGTTTGGCTTTTTTACACTCTATTATTTGAACTTGCAATGTGAATGTATTCGTGCTTTTTTAACTCTTAGTTACAGGGCTGCCAGGCACTTTTTCCTTGTCCCCAAAAAATTAAAATAATATCCCCAAAAATCCCCAAATTAAAAACCAAACCTTAAAAAGTTAATATTTTTTTGTTTTTTTTTCTGACCAAATTTTAATTTTTTTTTTTTAAATAGTTAGCAAAATTTTAATAAGAAATCCCAAAAAATCACCAAATAAAAATTTTTTATTCAAAAAAATTTTTTCATATTGTTTGTAGCGACTGGTTTCGGCATTTTTTTTAAACACTTTTTATGAGATTCCAGTGAGGAATTACAAGCAGAACAATATGCTGTTATTGAAGACGAATAAGCCAATTTATAAGAATTTGGAGCTTGTTCTATCGGTCTTAGCCATCCTTATAATCAACAATAAAAATACATTTATTTAATACTTTGATGCATCATAACAATTTACCAATAGCCAGCCTAGCATTCTTTTTCCCGAACTTTAATATATTGTCTTTCATAATTACTTATTTTTGGGGAAGGCATACATATTTGCTTTAAAATTGTCTTTAAATAATCAAAAATTGTATGTGTTATTAGATTCTATTTTTAGATTCTTTTTTTTTAAACAATCACTCAAGAAAAATAATATAAGTTTATAAAGTACCTTTTACACACTAAACCAAAATGGTAATCTTAATTAGGACCTTTTCACCGTATAAGTTGTTGATAAGAGTAAGATAGAAGTTTTGCTACTTTTTTCATATTTTATATACGAAACAAAGAAAAAAAGCTAAATAATAAAAGAAGGGAAAATATTTTAAACATGTGTAAAATCCCCAAAAAATCCCCGATTATTTTTATTAAATCCACAAAAAAAACCCCAATCACCAAATGACTTTCTTTGTCCTTTTTGCTTGCATTTTTTTCTATTTGCCTCTTGATAATTTGAACTCTGATTTTTTCTATCTGCCTCTTGATAATTTGAACTCTTGCTAATATGAAATCTCAATTATTTGAACTATTTCTCTGGTCCCTTGAATTTCCAATTATCAACATTCAGACCTGCGCAATGCGTTGTCTTGTTTATTTGATTCATGACTTAAAATATTACCAATTGGTTTTACGTTTATCTTTTGTAATCACGCTGAGAGAGGGTCGGATTGTGGAAGGGTCTGAGGCTGGGGGTTCTGTGTGGTGGATTTCCTCATGTTGACGGAACTTCCGCACTAAGCTTGCCGTTAATATGGTTACCATGGTGGAGGGGTGTACCGAGCCAGGGGTGAAAACCAGGATAACTTCCTTACTGTTTTTTTTTAATTATTTGCTAAAGTGCCTGGAAGAATCTTCAACTGCTTAGTATTTGCTTTTGTGAATCCTTTTACAACTGTTTTACATACGAATGCCATTTTCTTAAGAGAAATGCTATTTCGGTGAGAAATTTTCGACCACTGAACACGGGCGAATGGAGACAAAATCGTTATAAATGGAATTTTGATTCGGGATTTCTAAAAATCACGTCCCGGAGTCTTGAGATTTTTCGGGATATCGGAAAGCTTGTTAGGCCTGAAGCTTCAATGTAAATAAAACATAAATTTTATTACCGTTTTTCCCAACGTTTCGTAGAGTATTTTTCTACTTCTTCAAGAGGGCGAAAATTTTTCTGATTATTTTACATTTATTTGATTTTTTTCAAAATTTTTTTTTGAAAAACGAAAACAAACGAAACACTTTATTTAGGGAACAGAACATGTATGTAAGTAGTTCATCCTATATATCGAATTTTAAGGGCTAGATCCGTTAATATTGCCTGCGGATTTGTGAAGTTTTCGAAAGGCAGAATTTTGGAAAATATTTGACTATGTACATAAAATTTAAAAACTGCAAAAACTAACGTTGTTATCAAACTATCCCTCCAATACTTAATATTTTGCTTTATCATTTTAACTTTTCTTTAAAGTATATACGCGTACAAAAATTTCATTGATTTTTTAATTTTTTTAATCTTTTTTCTTTTTTACATTCACTGGAACTTATAGCGTGAAAAATTTTGCACATGAGAATCACAATTGCTTTTTTCCCTTCGAGGGAAATGAAAATTTCATGGGAACAAAAATTCCACTTGTTATTCACGATATTGATTACTAAAATTTGTAAAAGAAAACAATCACCCCTATCGTGAATAATTTTTCCCCTTTTCACATATTTGCGATTATGAACACCTCACATAAAAAAAAGATAATTCAAAGGAGAATAATAACGTGAAAAAATAGTCACGGGAATAAATTCCCCTTATCGTGAAAAGTTTTTTCCCTCGTAATTTGTTTACGTTTCCCTTAGATTTTCTCACTTTATTTTTGCTAGGGAATATAACATCTATGTTAGTAGTTCCTCCTTTAAATCGAATATTAAGGGCTAGATCCGTTAATAAGGCATAAACCGATATATTGGTCAACAAAATGGAAAAGAACAGGTTGATTGCCGCCGGATTTGTGAAAGACGTGGTGGCAGAATTTTGGAAAATATTTTCTACATAAAATTTAAAAAGTGCAAAAAACTAACGTTGTAATCAATCTACCCCTCCAATACTTATTATTTAGATTATTTTAACTTTTCTTTAAAATATATACGTGTATATTTTTAAACAAAAATTTCATTGATTTTTAATTTTTTAATCTTTCTTCTTTTTTTACATTCACTGGAATTGATATCGTGAAAAATTTTTCACATTAGATTCACGATTGCTTTTTCCCTTCGAGGGGAATGAAAATTTTACGGGAACAAAAATTCTACTTTTTATTCATGATAGGGGTGAATAATAAAAATAATAACTTAATATAAGTAATCGAATTGAGAAAACTAGTAATTGTTTTATTTGTAAGATTCAGTTAACATTATTATTAAATGAATTAAGATGAATAATTGAAATATGAATTCAAAATTAATTGACAAAATAAATGTATTTAGTTAACCATTATTAAAATCTTATTTAAGCAAAAACACATTTTTGTTACATCGCTAGTGGTAGAAATTATGTAGTTTATTAATTTTACTACTTATAATTTACCGTCAGCGTTACCGTTATGCGACTTAAGTCGCATTTTGCCCCTTTTTTGACTGCCTTGCCACTTTCTTTGCGCCTTTATTTTAAATCCCCTTTTATATATTTTTGTGCCCCTTTTGCCCCTTGTTTAACTTCCAGCTTTTATATGTTCTTATGTTTTTACTTTACCACATTGTAGTGCATCCGCTTAACGGATTTAGCATTATAAAACAATAAAATGTCCAAAAGACTGAAAGTAGATACCTGGCAGTACATGTTGAACTTATGAACTTATTAATAAATATATAGATGTACATATATTTTCAAAAAAATAGATATATAACAACGAAAGAAACAGCATAACCCTGCAATGCATAAATAATTTTATTTGTTCCTAATATTATCCTCCTAAGAATTAAACGTTCAGTTCAATTAAAACTTTTATATGCTTTTTCCTTAATTTTTTTTTTCTTGTAATTTTATTTTTTTTGGTAAAAAAGTCATATGGTTTGAATTAACTATTTTTTCTTTTTATTAGTCATGTTAAACTATTACTTTTAAGCTTGTCCTATTAACAAGAATTCAGTAAGTGTTTTTGTATTATTAATTACCCTGCGGCCACACGATCAAGTTGTTCTTGATAGTCTTTTACATATACTGCTTGTCAAAATTTACAAAAATTGAGAGGTGTGACGTAGGTGGCACTCAATTTACTTTCAAGATGCCATAAAAAAAAAACAATTTATAAAGACAAACATGTACTGAGCTGTTAAATTGAAAGTAAATTGTCAAACAAATGGAAAGGTGAAATTGAAAGCCATCTCGTGGTCAGGGCTGCCAGATAAATTTGTGAGGAAATCGTCAATTTCCTGAGAAAAAATAAAAAAATCGTCTTTTACGTTTCGAAAAATCGTCAAAAAATCAGACAACTTAAATTTAGTTTTTTTTTTTTTAACAATTTTTGTTCGACTTTTGTAAAAAAAACATTCAAACAAAAACATAATTACTTCATACCCACCTATAAATTTCAATCGTGTAAGAGATACTGGGAGTCTCATGAAGAGCGTCTTTGATCGTCGACGACCGCATTTTTTAATCGTAGAAAAACTGAAAAAACGACTGAGATTCTTCCACAGCACAGCGAACGGCGCTTCTTCAATCGTTTAAGACGTGGGTGAAGATTATCTAACGAGTCTTTCATGTCAAGAATCGTATGAGACGCATGTAGAAAGTATCTTACTACCCGTGAAATGTTCGCCGTATAATTGTTGAAAATATGTTTTATACAGAGAGTCGTAAAAGGTTCTTTCGATGATGGTTTGACGAAAGATAAACAAAGTGTTACATTAATAATCATAATCATTTAAAGATTTTCTTTAGACTTGCATATTACAGCCATACCAAAACAAAAGCGGCACGCGTTTTTTAGTTTTTGAATAGAGCGGCCTCAACGCTTTGCAATTGGAAAACCCGATTTTGACAGCTCGTTAAATAGTGAAGTTTGCCGCTTTTGTTAATTAATAATAGCAATTTAGCTATTTTTTGGTCAATCTAGCGTTTTTATCTCTATTTTTATTTATAATTTGTGGGTTCTATTAAACAAGAAAGCTATCACTACTGTTCGTGACACATATCAGCGTAAAAGCTAAGCGAAAGAAAACGTTCCGCCTTCCGCTCTTGTTAAGGTTCGACTGTTAAATATTCCAAGATTAAAAAACGAACTTGTTAAGAAAAATAAGTGTTTTATTCAGAATTTGGAGACTGAAAAAATCGTCACTTTTTAGAAAAAAATCAGCAAATCGGCACTTTGCTAACTCCGGAACAAAAAATCGGTAAAATGACGATAAATCGTCAAATCTGGCAGCCCTGCTCGTGGTCAATTTAAAAAGTGTGAGTGTGTTAGTAAAAAAATGAGAGAGTTGAGTAAATTGAATGGAATTGAAAGGCAAAACTTGATCGTGTGGCCACCAAGTTAAACAAAAACTTGAAATATCGCTTAAATCGGCTGTATCGAATCTAATATACCCTTCACCATAGTATTATTAAAAATCGTACCACTGCTAGCTTCTCCTAATAAGAATCTCTCATGATCTGGCGCTATTGTTCCAAAGCTCTTATTTTGGGAAGAATAAGGTTGTTATAAGTCTATTACTTAAGCTACGGTCACACTTATTAAATATTTGATCAAATCAGCGTTACTTTTGTTAATAGTTAGTGAGATTTAAAATGGTCTTAACAAAATAAACTAATAATACTACTAGACATAGCAAAAAAAAAAAACAGTTTTCTGTAAGATGTGGTATTTTAATCAAAATAAATATTAATATTAAGCGAAATGATTTTTTAGTTTGGTTGTTGGTCCCGTTTTTTTCGTCAAATATTTGATAAGTCTGACCGTAGCTTAAGTCAATTGAAGCACAGCCGCGAATAACATTGTAAAAGCCACTTTTTGCAAAAACTGTTTTTTTTTTGCAGATAACCGTTAATTTTACTCTCTGACACAGTTTAAACATCAAATCACCCAAAATTAGGCACCTTAACGTCTTCAAAATTGCATACAATGTGTCAGCCAGTGGTTTTAATGGGTTTGCAGTGTGGAATAATGTTTAAAAACCTTTTCCATAAAAGTTTTTATTATCATTATTTTAATACATAATATAAAAAAAATTTAAGACATATAATACATATAATAAAAACGTTTTTTGCTCTCTGAAAAATTATTATTTTGTAACTTAAAACGTTATTCGCGGCTGTGCTTCAATTAGTAACCGATTTTGTTAATTTCCACTATTCCACCAAGTTTATTTAAGATGAAAGTGAAAAAATAAAGTTTATTGGGCATGTTTTGGAAATCGAAATTACGTGAAATTGAAATCGGACAAATTTTAAAAACTCTCCCGTGTTCAAAGTTTATAAAAATATTTCCTTTTATATACCTCATACTTTGAGGGCCACTTTCCTCTTCCTAAACTTCGAGGACAATATTGTGCTTACTTTTACCAATAAAATGCAACCCTGGTGCGGCAATCGTGCGACCACTTGATATGCAACCGCGCGTCAATAAAAATAACAATAATGTACCAATATTTATTGTGTTCTTGTGCAATCAAACAACACAATACGCGCCAATATTTGCTTCTTTTTAATAAAATTATTTAAAACGAATACATTTCATGGCAAATAAAAATTAAATTATATGAAAAACTATATGTACATACGTATTTAATATAAATTGATATTTAAATATAATTGTTGAAATTGGCCACAAAAATTTGAATAGAAATATCCTCTATTTCTTGATATATTTCAAAATAGAATTTTGCTTTGTTTAGTTTTTAGAATTTCATATATTTTTCTTAAAAAAATTCAAAAAAGAACTATTCAACAAAAATTTGTTTAAATATGTATGTGATACATTTTTTTTTTAATGAACAAAAAAACTAGAAATTCCAAACAAATAAAAAATCTACCACAACAGCCGTTTGGTAAAAACGCCAGTGGTATAAAAAGAAGCAATCGCCACTAATGACAGGCGAAATAGTTAGCACTTTTACTCAATTTTTACTAGTGACTACTGATGTTGCATTCAAATCATACCTACATCTTTCCCTGGTCACCAATATCTGGTGTTGACATGTTGACATGACATCACCATGTTAAATTCGCCACTCAAAAGCATGTGAGGTGGATTGTGGTGGGACTTGCGGTAGTTCTTAAAGGGCTAGCGAATATACACGTACAGAGCTAGCACGCTGTACCACTGGGTAATGTAAAAAGAAGTACATTAAAAATTTTTTTTTGTTTATTTACTTAAATGCATTGAGCAGCAATTCATAAAGAAGAGAAAAAAAGATATTTTTAATATTAAGTATTTAATATACTTAAGCACTGAAATCTTTTAATTAGTCAGCTGTTTCAAATTAAATGTTTAAAAGAAAAAAGCTTTGTTCATTTAAATTTTGTTAAATAATAATGTAAATTTTAGTTCAATTTCAGGTGTTAGTTAAACAATTTAATTATTCTAATTTAACAATTTCATTATTTAATTTAACAAATTAATTATTATAAATATTACAAATATTTATCACTTTTTTTGTACTTCGGTAACAAGGCCATTTTTACCGTTTAATTTTTTGCAAAGTTGCTTTACTTTCTAGAACATGTCAATTAATTTTAGGTGGCCATAATCCCCTATTTTTTTTTAATGCATA
Organism: Pollenia griseotomentosa; assembly: GCA_963931875.1. Taxonomy (NCBI): domain Eukaryota; kingdom Metazoa; phylum Arthropoda; class Insecta; order Diptera; family Polleniidae; genus Pollenia; species Pollenia griseotomentosa. The sequence goes on from OZ007562.1 coordinate 139,757,242, forward strand.
ATATAGTATTTTCTATGTTGTGTACAAAGCCAAGGTTTGCTTCATCAAGTTAATTTAAAAAAAAGTACGCGTACTGCTGAAAACAGTACGTCTGGCACACATTAAATGACGTACAGCATAATTTGCATTTTATATATGCCATGGATTGGCAAAATTGTTTTGAACTCCACACTATACAATAAATGTTTTGAATACGTAACGGGAAGATTTGCGATAACTTTCAATACTTTATTTTGCATCAGTCGTTTTTTCCAACCGCACAAAATAGCCAAGTAATGGAAATTGATTAGTTTAGTTTCACGAAAAAATTTCTTTTTAAATTTGTAAAAAACATAAAATTTTATTTTATTTTTAACTATGTGTTTACCTCGTGTAAATTTTAATAGTTGCTAAGATTTAAATAAAACTTAATAAATAATATTTTAAAGTTAAAAAAACTAATTAAAAAAATAAAAAAATTAAATTACGTGTAAATTTTAATAGTTGCTAAGATAATATTATAAATAATATTTTAAAGTTAAAAGAACTAATTAAAAAAATAAAAAAATTAAATTACGTGTAAATTTTAATAGTTGCTAAGATTTAAATAAAACTTAATAAATAATATTTTAAAGTTAAAAAAACTAATTAAAAAAATAAAAAAAATTAAATTAAGTGTAAAAAGTGTGGATTGGTTGGGAATCGAACCCAGGAAATTTGTAGACAGAAAAAAGATTTTAATGTTTAATTTTTTCATAAAAAATTTTGTTTTTTGTAAAAAGATTGAGGTCCAATCATATTGGCTGGGCTGGCGATGGCTCAACACTCCGGTACGCTATCCCACTACTGCTTACCGCGGGGACTCTTGGCTGCTGGTTTTCACCCCTGGCCCGGTACACCCCTCCTTAGCCAACCTGAATACCTCGGACTCCTCCATGGTACCCATATTGACGGCAAGCTTAGTGCGGACGTTCCGTCAACATGAGGAAATCCACCACACAGAACCCCCAGCCTCAGACCATTCCACAATCCGACCTCACAGAAGCGTGATTACAGAAGATGCCAACCTTCCAGTCGATAAACGTGAAGCGAAACGTTGATATAAGCAAAGCACATTTATATTAAGTGTGTATTTTGTATCTAAGCTAAAAACTGTATCTGAAAGTATAGCATATGTTTAAATGTGTACATATATATTTATATTTGTGTGTATGCTTGTCTGACAGCTAGACAGAAAAGTGAGAGGGACAACAAAAATAAATAACAATAAAATAATATGTATGTATGTATTTCTTTTGCAAATTTTTCTTGCTTTCTGTTTGCGTTCTATGTGCATTTGTGTGCATTTTGTACGGTTTAGTTTATTAAATATATTTACATAGGTATAAAGATTTTAAAAAATTTCCTAGTTTGTTTAGAATTCTTGTGCATAATAAACTTTGGCGAATTCTTAACTTTGACTGAACAAAACTAAAAAAAATTCATTGCCTCAAAACAATTGGCTCAAATGTTTTTAATCTTATTGTTATTAAATAAAAAACCATGAACTTTTTTACTTCTTAAATATCATACCTACTGTTTTTAAATTTTTTTTCTCGTAGAAGGACAATGTTTTAAAGTATCTTCTTTGCTACTAATGGTTGTTAAAATTAAAAATTGTCTCTAATCACCCAATTCATATTAAATTCATATAATCAAGCAAACAATTTGTTGATTTTGCACCTATCACCAAAATGACTATATATGTGGGTAATATAGGTATATAAAATTGTGAAATTTAAAATTGTGATTATTTTTTCAATAAATGATATTTTAATTAAAAAAATGATCAAAAAACTTTGCCGTTTTATTGATGTTAATTGATTTAATTAAATACAGCTCAGCTTTTGACAATTCCCAACAACAATTCTGCAAGTTTAAATTATTTTATTTTAAACGAAAACATTTTTTGTTCTTTAATAAATATTTTTGTTAAAATTTTTTTTCAAAACAACTAAAACTTTGAAATTTTATTTTTGTTTTAAATGTTAGTTAAACGAGTCACTTTTGCACTCGCGTTCTAAAAACAGGCAGTTAATTAAAATTTTATTTTGATTTTCTTTAAACACAAAAAATAATAAATATAATTATCACACATAAAAACGTATGATCACCTTTCAAAAGCTTCCAAGAGAAACGTTCTAAGATGGAAGCTACTGGCAATATTGAAACAATATTTTCAAAACTGTATTAAAATTTAACCAGAAATATGTATTGGAAGATAAAAACATATATTTTATTATATACTTGAATGAAAATTCGGAAAAACATCTGGACCAGGAGTGTCACTGTTTGCCTGTTTCAAAAATGCTTGTTTAGTGTATAGCTACAGAGTACTTGGACTTCTTCTGTAGAATAACATGTTTACTTTTTTTTGAGTTCAGATCCATCAAATTTATTTCACACCATACGTTCAAACTGTTTAGATCATCTTGGAGTAAGAAATACATTGTTGGGCCTTTGTAGCTAAGGAAAGGTTTTACATCATCTGCATACGTTAATTTTTTTGAATATTTAATCATGGTAAATCATTAATGAATAATAGGAACACTACTGGACCCAAGTAACTCTACGTTGTTTTCTCTTTTAGGTTACGATGTGTATTTATATAGTTCTTCTTAGTTATTAAATGCTTGTGTGGCCTTAAATAGGATAAGCTCTTAAGAAAGAAAGCCTTTCATTGACAAGCGTTTTTTCAAGCGGTTCTATGGTGTAATGGTTAGCACTCTGGACTTTGAATCCAGCGATCCGAGTTCAAATCTCGGTAGAACCTGGTGAAAAAAATACACGACGGTTTTTTTTTATTTAAGATATTTCTATGTAATAAATTTTTTATGTAATAAATAAACTGAATTTTACCAAAAAAGATAGCAAGTTACCTATTTGTAGTTAAACAAAAATACATATATCCTACTATTTCATACCTACATATATTATTTTTTATAAAATTATAAAAACTCGCAATTTAAGAGAAAATTGCCTATGATGCAAAACTGAATATTAAACATGAACACGTTTTTTATTTAAAAAAGTTAGATTGCTATATTCGGCTATGCCGAGTCTTATATACCCTTCACCATGAACAAGTTATATAAATACCGTTCTTTAGATAGTAATAAATCTATTATGTCGTATGCTGTGGTGTTTTGATAACCAAGATCCTTGCACCTAATTTGGAAACTTTGGCTCTTGTCGCTCTCCAGATACACATACATAAAAAAATAATAATACCAAAGGATTTAGTGGTAAAATTATAGGCAGTCGTAGTTTTTTGCTCATATCTCAGTCATTTGTGGATCGATCAGGCTGAAGCAAAAAATTTATTATACGCGTGTGCTGTGTAACTTGTCGAAACTTTACACTGATTATATTTTTTTTTAACAGATGTGGTGGTGTGGACCTCCAGCTTTAGCCGTTTTGCTTTTGACCACAGAAGTCCAATGTTTTCTTGTTGCTAAATTTTGTATAAATTTTTATGTTTCAAAGTTTTCTGGTTATTTTCATTAATATTTTGTGAAAATTAAAATAATTTTCCTGGAAATTTGGGGTTACTTCGAAGAGACTACAAAATCCATAAGCAAAGCCACTGTTACACTGTCTGACGTTAGTCCGCTAGTTGACAGCTTAGCATTAGCTCTGTGTGAAAGACTGAGAGAATAACAAAACGTATTGTTTATCTACAATTATTGACCCTCGATACAAAGCTCGATTATTTTAAAGACAATCGACTTCAATCGTATCGAAAGAACGTCTTATTGAGCTATTTAAGATGACTCTACATTCCAAAAGTGTTGAAGACACGGTCACGCCTACACTTAGTAAAAGTTCAGATAAGTTAAAGAGAACTGGCCTTTGGAGCGTTTGTAAAAAATTAAAACAGAATCCGAGGAGAATGAGCCTTTGTCCATCCTAAGCTGTGTCCTAAGAAGAAGTCGAAAGACACCTAAGATATTTTTATTTTTCTAGATATGCGGATCCGCTTGTTTACTGACGCAAGAACATATTATACCCAAACTGGAAGAAAATGGTGCAGAAATAATTAAGTTTTCAAATGATTTTTGTTGTGCCTGGTTAAAACAGATTTGCAACATCGTCTATCTCCGCAAAGTTGAGAATACTTTGTTTTTTAACATAATAATATCTACTTTCAATATTATCAATATATTCATAATCTCTTACACTGTTTTTTAAAATAATTGAATTTTTTTTTGTCAATTTTCAAATTCAATTGGACAATACTAGTGAAAAGCACTTCTTAAACTCATTTACCATTTTTTAATTCTTCTGTACCTACTAAAAAATTTTGGCCGTTTTCACACGTCCCTTTTTACATATCTGTTTAGTAATCTGTGGTTTTTAGCATACTTAACAATATTAAAACAGATTCCAGAAATAAATTGTCAACAGATACAATTTTATATATCATTTTTAAAGAGGGCGGTGAAAAAAATTGGGGTGCAAATATTGAACCTGCTATGCTAGTAAATGGAAAAAATAAAAGTTATTTTTACAACAAAAATCTATTGGTATTTTGAATGTAAGAAAACAGTGTCTATATATACATTTGGTTAATTTCAAAGTGTTGAACGTGACAGTCGAACGCATCAAAAATGCAATAACATTTTAAACAACAAATATTTTTACTTTCCCTTAACCCTTTATTTATAATGACCGGACTAAGCCGACTTGATTATCATATATAACTTAATTTGACCAAATTTGAATAAACTATCATGATTTGTATTATTTTAGCCGTATTAAAGAGATATTTGGGATTTTTGGTCGGTTGATAAATTTTTAGTATTAAAAACATAAATTAGATCAAATTTCAATACAATTATACAAGTTTTTTAACCGTTTTAAAGTCCCGCTATCTACGGGACCTTTAGAGAGTTGTATGCCGATTATCACAAAATTGCATCGTGTTATTTTTAGCTATTTAAAGCTAAATTGGACTATATTTTTTTTTCCAGATTAGGCTTTATATGGAGCATATGGTAAATTGTGGGCGGATCTTCTCCAAATTTAGTTGTGTGATTTCTAGTTTTATGAAACTATGACAGACCAAATTTTAATATAATAACGTTGTTCGGTACGTCTTAGGCATATTTAAGTATTTCCGAGAATGGGTTTTACATGGGGCCTATTGTAAATTATGGAGCGATCATCTTAATGTAATATCTAGTCGTAGAAAACGAGTTCTTGCAAAATTAAATAACAATCAGTTCATTTTGTCACAATTTTTTTAGTTTCTTTAACAAAATATATATTTGTAAGGGCGTTGGGGTTCTGGTTTAAAAGAAAATTAACTTAGCTAAGCGAAGTCGGTGCTTGATAGACCATTAAATTAAGAACCCTTATGCCCAGTCAAAGACCGGCAATAAAGAAAAAATTTATTAAGCGAAGCTGGTGTTTGTCATACCACATAGTTAAATAATACCCATATTGCAACAATTGCATAAAGTATATAAATTATTACCACATGTAAACTCAAACCTACATATTAAACAATAACATTTATTAGAATTTACATTTTTAACTTTAATAACTTCAGAATTCTATACGCTACCGTACCATGCATTCTATTATATGAAAGCTTGAAGCGTTCTCTAAAAAATATATGTAAAACAATACCACAATATCGACAAAATTATGAGATTGGAGCCATTTTAATAAACTAAATTAGTTACTAAAAATATTTTTTGAAATTGGTTATTAATGGGTTAATATTTTGGCATGTTTTATATACCACGTGAAAGGTATTTGGAAACACCATTCAGCGATACCCATATTGCTGAGATCAAATTTATACTTCAATAGATATTGGTTAAGAGTTCGTTGGCCAACATTTTTATTTTCAAAGCACTTCTAAATGCATTTTTTTGTTTCTTGCTTGCCGATGAGCTAGAAATCTTGATAAGTTCCGGGGTTATATACAAAATTAAACAAGTAATTAAAAGAATAAAAATTTTTATATATTTTATATGCTACCAAATTTGCCGTATGCTGAAAAGCTTGTATACGACTTTCAACAAATAACATATTTGTCAACATACGTAGAAAATTTGTTGAAAAGTAAAAATATTGGCCCATATTCATAGTCAAAAATAAAGTCGACTTTTTCTAAAGTCGACTTTAAAACAATGTTATTGACATCCATTTAAAGCCGGTTTTAACTTAAAGTCGACATTATTTTGACTATGAATATGGGCTATTGTGTCTAGACGATATGCTATAATTGTGAACAAACCTTTGCTGACTTCGTTAACAAATGCCTGTCATATGTTGGTAAGCTTACGTTTGTTGAAAAAATTTGGTGTCTACACGATATGTTGGTGCTGAAAGCAAATTTTTCAACATAAATTTGCTGATTCAACATACCGTCTAGACTAAGCTATAGATTACACACCATGTAAGAAAATTTTTTTGGAATAATTTTCATCAAATATCACCTCTTTTAAGGAAGATAATATTAAAGAAAACTTACAATAAAACATTCTCACAAATAAGAAATTTCGTTTGCATAGCTTTGCAGTGTGATTGTTCATCTTAGTGAACAAATTTATAGGTAAATTTATTAAATTAGTAATATATAAATATTTTTCTATAACAATATCGTAAAATAATCAGATTTTAATAAATTTAAAATTTTCGGGTACGGTGGACCTTTTGACGGAAATGCCCATATATACATACATACTTACATGTATTATATATTTATAAAATTCCTAAAAGTAGATGTACCTATACATTATATCTAAAAGTGAATAAATGTATTTTATGCTTAAATAATATTTATGTATATGTACTTATGTGTATAAATATCTATATGTATTTGCTTAAAGTACAATTATAATTACCCCTTTTTTTGAATTTCAAATAAAAGTAGTATTATGTTTTGACAAAAATAAAAGTCTTGTCAAAATTGTTTTTGTAGTATTCATTTGGTTTTGTTCTATTTTTCCCGAAATTCTGCATAATTTTTTGTTGCTCTGGTGGCAATTCATCTTTTAAGAGCATCTTGGTAAATTTTGAAATTTTACTCTATTAGTATTCTAAAATGTTATTTGCAGCATTTAATTTTAAAATATAAATTCTAATAAGAAACTGTAAATAAATTGTAGACTTATTGAAAAGAGTTAAAATTGTCACGGTATAAACGTACTACTTGTACCAACAAAGTTCAAAAATGAACGATTCTACCATGATTTCCATCCCTGTGGCAATAATAAATTAACATAGTAATAAAGAGAGACTGAAACAACCATATTTTTTACCACTGTTTCTATACATGATTACCTTTTTTACTTTTCACTAATTTCGATAATTAAAAGCACATTTTAAGGGTTAACGCAAAAATATATAAATGTGGATGCAAAAATAAATACATATTCAATGTGGATTACGTTTTCTCACATGCGCATTACAAAAGTTTCAAATTAATATTTAACATTATTGCCACAGATCGGAAGCGGTTCCATGGTGTAATGGTTAGCACTCTGGACTCTGAATCCAGCGATCCGAGTTCAAATCTCGGTGGAACCTTAAAAAAGAGTTTTGTTTTTTTATTCTGCCAATCACGAATAAAAATTCCGCGGTATATTTTTTCTCTCCCCATTCGTCCTATTACAAATAAAACTTCTTCATAAAATTTTTCACTTTTTCCCTGAATATAACTTTGAAATATAAAAAACTGTAAGTAGGATTTTTGGAGGGATTGTGAAAACTAGCTTAACTACATGGATCTCTAAATAATTGTCTTTCTGAGTGGAAATATGTTTGTTATTAATAATTTTAAAAGTAAAGCTTCAGACAGACGATGGTCATAATATACAATGTTGTCATATTTATTTATTTATTTTGTATTAAATTAATTTTACTTTTACTTGCACAGCTACAACAAAAAAATAAAAAATTCAATGTAAATAAGTCTGGGTTCATACTATGAAAGTTTTGTTTCAGAAAGTCTTAGTTTAGCGATGAGAAGGAAGATCGTAATAGAATGTTCTCTTCCCCTTCCACCAATAAACTCAGACTTTTTGAAAGAAAACTTTCATAGTATGAACCCAGCCTAAGGATCACAACTTCGGTGATGCCACTTATTAATTTTTTTCTTAACGCAAGTTTTATAATTAGGGGATTTTTTTCGAGAAAATTATTTTCCGTGAGAAAAAAATTCCTTGGGAATAATCAGGGCTGCCAGATAAATTTGTGAAAAAATCGTCAATTTCCTGAGAAAAAATAAAAAATAGTCTTTCTTGTTTCAAAAAATCTTTAAAAAGCCGGACAACTTAAAATTTAGTTTTTTTTTTAACAATTTTTATTAAATTTTTATAAAAAAAAAAAAAACAAACAAAAACATTATAGCTTCATGAAGAGCGTTTTTGATCGTCGACGAACGCCTTTTTTAATGGAAGAACATTTCTCACACGAGAGAAATTTTTATACGAGCTGATTCCTCTGTGAGGTTCTTCCATAACACAGTGAAAGACGCTTACTTTAATCGTAATCATTTAAAGATTTCCTTAATAATTGCAAGTTAAACATTCCAAGATTAAACAAGTAATAGGGCTATGCCGAATTTTATACACCCTTCACCATACTGCAATACGAACAGAAAGTTATGTTAATACCGTTATAAAAAAAGCTATAAAAAATCTATTATGGGTCACACACACTTCTCCAATGCCGCCCACATTGTGTCGGACGTTGTGTACATACAGAAAAATAGATGGACAGACGGACAACGTTAAAGCCACTGTGCTGTACAATTTATGTATTTATGTATTTATTATGTGTAACAAAACTAGGGTTGCCAGACGGCCTGGAATGGCCTGTATTGTCCAGTTTTTTGGGTGTTGTCCAGGTTCCAGCTAAAATGCAATTTGTCCAGTTAAAAAACTTTATTTAATTTTGAAAAATTGCTTCTTTTTATTAAATTTATTTATTATTGCTTAGAACAAAAACATACTCTAAAAAAAATTGTAAGGAAAAAATCTATAATTTGCCGACAGACATTCCAATTAATGAGATAGAGAGAGAGGTTCAGTTTTTCAAAAATGCGATAAAAATAACCTAAAAAACTAAAATAAATTGATTTCTTTTTATGATAATCTTTACTCACAAGAATCCATTCATATGACCGAATAAAGGCTACAATTTTAATAAGACTAAATTTTGATGAAAGTTGCAAAATGCTTAAACATTTTTGCTTACAACTAAAGTAATAGAGTTATTATCTTCATTAGAACTTATCTTAAAACAAAAAACGACGATAATTTAAAGAAAAATTTAACTGAAAATCTCCATTGGTTTCAATTTTACTCGATCCATAACATGTTTATGTACTTTTTTATTTGATTCAATTTAAGTTAAGTTTATATATACGGTGTCAGCAATACTGCAACAAAACAAAAACAAAAACAGCAAATGTTAACGGCTCAAAATGTCAACTATTTATAAATAAAATATTATAAAACCAAAACAAATTGGTTCGAACTGTCAAAGTCAAAAGGCTTTTCGCTGCCACTTTTGGTGAATTCGCCCTGATTATAATTTTGTAATATGATATGACTGAATTTAAAGTGTATTTATCACAAATGAAAAATTGGGAATTTAGCACGTCATACAGAAATTTTATTAATATTTAATATATTTTATTTTTTTATAATTAGTGCACTTTTAAATTGTCCAGTTATTTTTTTCAAAATCCAGGTGAATTTTTTATATCTTCAAGTTATTTGACTTTTGGTATCTGGCAACCCTAAACAAAACGCAAACAAGTCTAAACAAAAAAAAAAAACAATTATTTGGTGCAGTCGTGTTTTTTTTTTTTTGCTCATATCTAAGCCATTTATTTACTGATCTGGCTGAATTTCAATACCAAACCATTCCGCACTATAAGTGACATAAATGTATAACATTTAATACCATCACATCATATGTGGGGTCTTCGGTTCTCATAAGCACACAGAATATATCTGTGGCATTTTGACAAAACACCTTAAGTCGAGATAAGATAGCAAAAAAGTTTAAAAAAAAACTAGGTGAAAAAATCATTTTTATTAAAAATTAAAATAAGCCAACAATTAATAAAAATTTCATTAATAATACTTAATTTTGAAAACGTTAGCAAAAATGTTTTTTGAATGAAAATTCGTATGATTAAAAACATTTTTTTTCAACTTTTAAAATTTGACTTAAGACGTTTTGTCAAAATTCCACAGATAAATACTTTTTAGGGGCTAAGTTAAATACTATAGATATTACAAGCGGAATGACAAACTCATATAAACCCTTTTACCTCCGGTGAAGGGAATAAAAGGTAGTGTTTGCTAAAAACCGTTAAAATGTGAAACCGCGGCTTCGGGTTTAAAATTATTAAAACCGGTCGGTTTCGGTTTTGAAAATATCAAAGTTAAACTTCTTACATAACCATATAATATGTAATACAATTTTTTTATTTGTTTCAATACTTTTATTAACCCTCAAGTGTATGCCTGGGTTGGCCAGGCATCTTTGTTTGACTTTTTTCCAGTTTTTTTTATATCATTATTAAGTATATTAGAACGAAACTTTATGTATTCCTTAATCAAAGTCTTTTTTTTACAAGAAAATGTTAAAAGAAGTGTGAACACCGTGGGCGTCGCAATTGGCCGAATGAAAATTTTGTGCATATTGTTTCCACCTGGTCCTGGCCAGGCCCTGCCCTAATTTATATGAACTGCAGTTAATAAAATCAAAATGAAACGTATCAAAAAGCATACGCAACACATAATAAATCTTTCTGTTTTTTCGAAAAAATATTCTATTTCCCGACAAAATGTTCTTGCTATAGCCATTAAACTCCATACATATAAAAGTAGTTCCAGCCTTGCCCAGGGGTTCGTTAGTGTTAGTTTTTTCTATAGCCACAAAAACTCCATACAAAATACTAGTAGTCCCAGCCAGGCCCAGGTGGTAGTTTGTGCCACACAAATTAGGTGTCTACTTAAGAGGTTAAAAGGTAACATTTGTTCTTTTCAGTGCTTATTTTGAATTTTAAGAATTTTGAAATACCCTTCCATTGTTGCAGGCTGTTCTGTATAAAGTTTGTGTATATGAAGTTCGAGTATAATGTATAATTTGCAATTTCTTTAAGCATAAATATATTGTTAAAGTAAAAGCTAAACCTAGGTTTTTTTTTGTCGGTTTTCGGTTTCGGTTTTTACGTATTTTAAACCGCGGTTTCGATTTCGGTTAAAACCGAACTAATAAAAACGAACGTGTCAAAAAATTTGTTATTTTTTCACTTCAGATTATCATCGAAAAATTGTTTAAAAAGTTGTATAATCAACCAATCGTCTAAAAAACATCCTGTGTTAGCTGGGTAGGTACTTATTTAACTTACAGACGTATGATGAAATAAAAATGTATAAGTTCGTTTTTATATACATAACTTTATCATTCCGTTTGTAATTTCTACAATATTAATCATGCACCCTGTAAAGATTTGTTCGAAATGGGTTTTCCGAAGATCCCATATATGGTGGTAACTAGGTTTTTATATTATATGTAAAGGGTGTTTTTTTTGGAGTGTTACAACTTTCGAGTTGGCTGAAGCAGAAATTGTTATTGATTTTGAATTTCCATTCAAAATTTTATTTTCCGATGAAGCCCATTTCTGGTTGAATGGGTACGTAAATAAGCAGAATTGGCGCATTTGGAGGGAGGAGAACCGACAAACTTTTATCGAAGCAGCATAACATCCACAGAAAAAAAATTTGTTTGGTGCGCTTTATGGACTGGCGTAGTCATTGCCCCATATGTCTTCAAAAACGATGATGGTCAGAATGCGAAAAGTTGTTGAAGTTGGTGTTTCGCCAGCAGTGGCGGCCACATGGCCAAAATCATATTTAAGCATTAATGTCATAAAATTTTCTATCCAATAAAGACCGTTTCATTGATATCAAAAATATATTACTATGTTTTCACTCTATAAAAAACACCCTTTATATAGTCCGGAATGGTTAACTATTTAAACTCAATTGCATCGCTCCACAAGAGTTATTAGCAAATGACCACGATTGCGTTTAATTTTTATCCATAAATTTTTAATTTTTACCTAAAAACCTTAACTTTTGGATGTTTTCTTATAATCTTGAACTTTTTTTTTTCTTTTTCATCCGAAATAATTTAAGTAGAATAATTATATGATGAAATTAACAAAATCCGTTCATAAATGACCGAGTTATAGACAAATAACTACTTTTTTCATTCAGAATTCGGCACAAAAGCGCACAAATACTCGAATTTATTGTTTTGGTACGATTTTAAGCCGTGTATTGCACTTTACCTTGTTGTTCTATTTTAATTGAATTGACTCAAAATTCCACATTAAGACATGAATTAAATAATCGCGTCTACCGTGAATAAAAACTGAACAGTTTTTTCTTTAAAATTTTGCATTTCCCCATAAATTTGTTAAAGGCTAGATTACACTATCTTACAAGTCTTACGTATTCCAAATTACTTTGTGAGATAGAAATCTAATGAGTTTTATTGCGACTGTCAAAAACTCAAATTTAACATGACAGTTTGTGTTCACACCATCACACAAAGTATAAACACTCACACATGAAATAAAATGCAACCTTGATCCAATGAAAAGTATTATTGTTTAGAAATTTTTCAAAAAACGATGAAGTCGTATGGGATGTCAAACTTTTTTCATAATATGTACTTGTCATTTTTATGACACATTGCATTCACACTATCACACTTTGTCATATTACTTGAGTTTTTGACATGTATTAATACAAAGTATAATAGTGCAATCTAGCCTTAAGGAAAACCTGTCTTGTTTACAAAAAAATTTTTTTTTGTGCTGCCTAATATCTAAACATATAAAAAAACCTTTTAGAAAATTAAAAAAAAAAAAAAAAACAGCAAATCCGCACTTTGCTCACATTGGAACAAAAAATCGTCAAAATGACAATAAATCGTCAAATCCGGCAGCCCTGGGAATATTGCTAATTGGGCTAAATATGCATGTAATGAAAAAAAATAATTTTAAGGTTCCACCGAGATTTGAACTCGGATCGCTGGATTCAGAGTCCAGAGTGCTAACCATTACACCATGGAACCGAACATTTCAAGGTTGACTAAAATAAGTATTTTTATATTAAATTACTTTGGGCTGTAGAGTTTTTGAAGCACTCACTGTTTTTGGGGATTTAAGTAAATCCTACAAAATATTTTCAGTAATAGTCAAAACCAATTTTCTTTCCAAAGGTCGACAAGAATGAAAAGATTTAATTGGCATTTTTAACTTGTTTGTTACATAGAGAACTAAGCGAATATCATACTGGGGACCAGGGCTGCCAGATTTGACGATTTATCGTCATTTTGACGATTTTTTGTTTCGGAATTAGCAAAGTGCCTATTTGCTGATTTTTTTTTAAAAAGTGACGATCTTTTTAGTCTCCAAAGTCTAAATAAAACATTCAATTTTCTGACACGTTAGTTTTTAATTTTAACAAAAGCGGAAGGCGGAACGTTTTCTTTCGCTTAGCTTTTACGCTGATATGCCATACCAAAGCAAGGGCGTTAACGTTGTGTCACGAACAGTAGTGATAGCTTTCTTGTTTGATAAAACCCACAAATTGTAAATAAAATAGTGATAAAAACGCTAGATTGACCAAAAAATAGATAAATTGCCATTATTAATTAATTATAGCGGCAAACTTCACTATTAAACGAGCTGTCAAAACTCTATTCAAAAACTAGAAAAGGCATGCCGCTTTTGTTTAAGTACGGTTGTAATATGCAAGTCTTAAGAAAATCTTTAAATGATTATTTTCAGAGTACAAAAACAACAATTTTACACTTTGTTTATCTTTTGTCAAACCATCATCGGATGAACCTTTTACGACTCTCTGTATAAATATTTTCAACAATTATACGGCGAACATTTCATATATATATATATATGGGGGATTTCATGTCAAGTGACCCAATTTTGAAATCGATGTCTTCCGATTTGGATGAAATTTGCACCAAGGTTAGTCCTATTGGATAGTAGTTTAGACACAAATTTTCAACAAGATCGGTCTAAAAGTTTCTGAGTTAGTGGGGGTCAAATTTTGACATTTTGGCCATACAGGTGTTCTTTCTTATCCATGTAACTTATAACCTATTGGTTTTAGCAAAATTTGTCCCAAGTAGCTTCGATAGCTATTTGATCCATCTTTTGAAAAAAATTTTTTTTGTTTTTTTTAAAAATTTTTTTTATTTTTTTTTTTTAAATTTAAAACTTTTTTTTATTTTTTTTTTTAGCGGGTATGTTTTTTTTTTTTTTTTTTTTTGTTCAAAAGAAAGCTTATGTCTTTTCCTTTAAGGTAGTTTTGGTCCCTTTTTGGGATGCGAGCGGCTTATGTATAAAAAAAAATAATTTCTAACTCTAGACAAGGGTTTTTCAATTTTTAGCATATGCAGTGTTCTTTCTCATCCTTTTAACTTATTACCTATTAGTGTTAGCAGATTTTGTCCCAAGTAGCTTTGATAGCTATTTGATCAATATTCTGAAAAATTTTTTTTTGTTTTTTTAAAACTTTTTTTTTTAAATTTAAAATTTTTTTTTTAAATGTAAATTTTTTTTTTTATATTTTTTTTTATCCGGAATGTTTTTTTTTTTTTTTTTTTTTGTTCAAAAGAAAGCTTATGTCTTTTCCTTTAAGGTAGTTTTGTTCCCTTTTTGGGATGCGAGCGGCTTATGTATAAAAAAAATAATTTCTAACTCTAGACAAGGGTTTTTCAATTTTTAGCATATGCAGTGTTCTTTCTCATCCTTTTAACTTATTACCTATTAGTGTTAGCAGATTTTGTCCCAAGTAGCTTCGATAGCTATTTGATCAATATTCTGAAAAATTTTTTTTTGTTTTTTTAAAACTTTTTTTTTTAAATTTAAAATTTTTTTTTTAAATGTAAATTTTTTTTTTTATATTTTTTTTTATCCGGAATGTTTTTTTTTTTTTTTTTTTTGTTCAAAAGAAAGCTTATGTCTTTTCCTTTAAGGTAGTTTTGGTCGCTTTTTGGGATGCGAGTGGCTTATGTATAAAAAAAATTATTTCTAACTCTAGACGAGGGTTTTTAAATTTTTAGCATATGCACTATTTTAAATTTTTTCCTATTTGTGTTTAAGTGTTTCTAAAGCCTTAAAAATAAAACGTTTGCAAAGAAACTAGACAAATTAACTTTTCCGACGGTATGTTACAAACCCAATTACTATTTTAAACCTTCGATACTATAATGCCCACATTGTTAATCCCAGGAATAAAATCACTTTTTTCTATAGAAATGTTGACAAATAATTCTTTTTTTAATTTTTCCTACATAAATTTTATTAAATTATTTATCTTTATCTTTTTATTATTATTATTAGAAATTATTATTATTATAATTATATATTAATTTAATTATTATTACAAATTAATAAAAAGAATTTAATTTGTCAACATTTCTACAGAAAAAAAGTGATTTTATTCCTGGGATTAACATATTGTGGGCATTATAGTATCGAAGGTATAAAATAATAATTGGGTTTGTAACATACCGTCGGAAAGGTTAATTTGTCTAGTTTCTTTGCAAACGTTTTATTTTTAAGGCTTTAGAAACACTTAAACACAAATAGGAAAAAATTCAAAATAGTGCATATGCTAAAAATTTAAAAACCCTCGTCTAGAGTTAGAAATAATTTTTTTTATACATAAGCCACTCGCATCCCAAAAAGCGACCAAAACTACCTTAAAGGGTAAGACATAAGCTTTCTTTTGAACAAAAAAAAAAAAAAAAAAAAAACATTCCGGATAAAAAAAAATATAAAAAAAAAATTTACATTTAAAAAAAAATTTTAAATTTAAAAAAAAAAGTTTTAAAAAAACAAAAAAAAAATTTTTCAGAATATTGATCAAATAGCTATCGAAGCTACTTGGGACAAATTCTGCTAACACTAATAGGTAATAAGTTAAATGGATGAGAAAGAACACTGCATATGCTAAAAATTGAAAAACCCTTGTCTAGAGTTAGAAATTATTTTTTTTTATACATAAGCCGCTCGCATCCCAAAAAGGGACCAAAACTACCTTAAAGGAAAAGACATAAGCTTTCTTTTGAACAAAAAAAAAAAAAAAAAAAACATTCCCGCTAAAAAAAAAAATAAAAAAAAGTTTTAAATTTAAAAAAAAAAATAAAAAAAATTTTTTAAAAAAACAAAAAAAATTTTTTTCAAAAGATGGATCAAATAGCTATCGAAGCTACTTGGGACAAATTTTGCTAACACCAATAGGTAATAAGTTACATGGATAAGAAAGAACACCTGTATGGCCAAAATGTCAAAATTTGACCCCCACTAACTCAGAAACTTTTAGACCGATCTTGTTGAAAATTTGTGTCTAAGCTACTATCCAATAGGACTAACCTTGGTGCAAATTTCATCCAAATCGGAAGACATCGATTTCAAAATTGGGTCACTTGACATGAAATCTCCCATATATATATATTCCCGTCGTTCCTATAAGGAGCATAGGGCCTCATGGGTAGTAAGATAATATCTACATGAGTCTCATATGATTCTTGACATGTAAGACTCGTAAGATAGTCTTTACCCACGTCTTAAACGATTGAAGAAGCGCCTTTCGTTGTGCTATGGAAGAATCTCAGTCGTGTTACAGTTTTTCCCATGTGAGGAATCTTCTACGATTAAAAAATGCTGTCATCGACGATCAAAGACGCTCTTCATGAGACTACCAGAAGCTCTTACACGATTGAAAATGCTATCTGCACAGTAAAAACTTCGACTTCAAAATAAGGTGTTGAGTAATCAGAAAAAAATAAAAGCACTACTTACAATTCTACTGAAAGAACCAATGAGAGTTACAAGGGATGTCCCAAAATGAACGCAGTAAGTCATTATTTGTTTGGCTTCCCACATCCGCAAAAAGTAGTTATAGAAGTAAGCTGCTAAATAATAAGTGAAGGAAGCTTTTAATTTTAAAAAAGTAAGCGAAGTTTTTACTAGGTGGGTATGAAGTAATTATGTTTTTGTTTGAAAGTTTTTTTTTTACAAAAATCGAACAAAAATAGTTAAAAAAAACTAAATTCTATGTTGTCCGATTTTTTTTTTGACGATTTTTCGAAACGTAAAAAACGATTTTTTTATTTTTTCTCAGGAAATTGACGATTTCCTCTCAAATATATCTGGCAGTCCTGCTGGGACCTTTTTCAAAAATATACATATAGGTATGTATATTTTTTTCTGATAGTGCAATTATTTCAGCATTAAGTTTGTAAAGAATGTATCTTTCTGCCCACTTGAAAAGTCTCCCAAATACTGTTAAATACGAGGGTAAAATTTTTTTAAATACCCATTTTCGGGAAAAATAGATCTTCTCGAGTAAAAGTTGTATAACCCGGATTAAAGATGAACATTGAAAACAATAATTTTAAATGTGGAAGATTTTAGAAGAAATATGTGGAGGATTGCTAAATTTGAGAACCCATGACTTTTTCTTCAAATATCAATGGTTCTTCTTCAAGGACTTGAAGATACATTTAAAGTATGGTGAATTCTTTATTTCATATGATTTCGCAGACAACTATAAATATGTTCTTCAGGATTCTATACAAGCATTCCACTTCAATAACGACCAAGCAACTATAGTCACAGAAGTTTTTTACTACATGAAAGATGAAAAACTAGAACACAAAAGTATGGCAATCATATTCGACGATTTAAAACAAGATACCTTGCAGTTTATGAGTGCCAAAAGATAAAACTAAATGATCTAAAATCTAAATTTGCAGTAGAGAAAGTATACTACGTTTCAGACGGAGCTCCTCAACATCTTAAAAACAAAAGTAGCTTCGCAAATCTTATAGCACATGAACAAGATTTTGGAATGCTATCTGAGTGTCATTTTCATCCTACTGCTCATGGTAGAGGAATATGTGATAGTATTGCAGCAAACCTCAAAATAAATGCAGCGAAGTATAGCCTCCAGTGCTCTCATAAAGATCGCATCTTAGATGCGACTGCTTTTTTCCATTTTGCAAATAATTATTGTAAAGAAACTAAAATAGTTTTTAGTAGCAACGAGGATTATGAAGAAACATTGAAAACACTGAAAAACAGATTCGGCACTGCTCAATACCATGCTTTTATACCGCTAGTTCTAAAACCCATATTTAAAAAGTTATTAATGGTGTTTTCTTTTCTACAAAAAAGGATGAAATTTTATTTAAAAAACGCAATTTGGTGTTTGTTTCTTAAAAATGTTTTGCCCTTTAAAGGAAGACATGTTTTATTCTAAAAAAAATCACCAATAATGGCATAAAGTTGGCACTTATACCCCGACATTTGCCTGCGAAAATTTAATAACTGCCTAAAAACCTATAATAACAAACACAAATGGTAGCATTGAAAAGGAGGAAAAATATTTTATCAGTGTAAAATACATACCGGGCCTCACGGACAATAAAAACATAAAAGGTGCAATAGATAAAAATGAGATGAGCTTTGCTTACAAACCAACCAAAACATTAAGTGCAATATTTACAAAAACTCCAATACACAAACTACAACAAAATAATTGGGGTATTCACAAGGTGTCATAAAGTCATAAGTCTTAAAATAATAACATGATAAAATACGACTGTTGTGAACAACCCCTCATAACTTAGTGTGCTATTTTGAATATAAATCAGCTGATTTAAAACATATATAAAAAATAAATATTTACCTAAGAATAAAATATGTTTTAATTCTAATCCATGAATAAATAAATTAAATTAGATCTTATCTGACTATTTTCCATTATTTAAACGCAAATCACAAATAAATTTTATTTTGTTTGTTTACCAAACACCAGAGTCCTAAGCCCATATAATTTGACGCCGCAAGTGTTTTGTTGCAAAAATTGCTAGCCGCAGGTTAAATTCGGATATTAGCCGGATAAAACTATACCATCAACGGCGACGGCTTCAAAAACTAATGCGGCTCGGCTCAGCCGCTCAGCGCAGGTCTCTTCTGATTAATTACGACAGCACAATAAACATAGCAAGCAAAGATCTATTAATTTACGACACTTTTTGTTAACAAAGCAACAACAATATTTTTAAGCCATTGTAAAATGTTAGAACATTATGACAATATAACATGATAGCACACCTTGTGAATACCCCAAATGTAGTGTATAAAATACCATGCAAGGGAGACAACAACAACAGCTGTGACTTAGTTTACATTGGTACGACCAAAAGGAATTTGGAGACAAGAATAGGAGCACACAATTCGGACATAAACAAAAACAAAGAAAGCACTGCATTGTCACAGCACATATTACAAACAAAACACAAACCTGATTTTGACAACATAAGAATACTAGAAAAGGTAAATAACGTGAGGAAAAGATATACAACGGAAAGCTTAAGAATTCAACAGAAAATAAATAGAACAATGAATAAAAAAGAAGATACTGACAATTTAAGCGCCTGTTATAGAGTTGTTTTGAAAAACAGTAGATGACACCACTAGTGTTGGCTTTTATGTTTTTAAAAATATATTAATGTTATACAAATTTGTTTCTTTTCACTGTAAGTTCGTTACATTTATATTTATTGTATTATTAAATGTTGGTGATTTTATGTTATATTAATAGACGAATCCCCTGAGGAAGTGAACATAAAATTCACGAAACGTCGGGAAAAATGAAATAAAAAAATTTTGCATTTTTATTTTCACAAATGGAGTTAGGCCTCACCAGCTAAATATATATAATAAAAAATATATCAATACAAACTTTTCTTTATTTTAAATTACATTTTCATTTAATTTTACATACAGAAGAATTTAACTTAATCAACAAACAATATTAACTGCAACTGAAAATCCATATTAATATGCACTTAGTTTTTCGAATAAATGTTAAAATCAGTTTAAAATAAATTTGCTTGGAGTTTAATTAAATGTTTATGTTTTTAAAAATGACTGAACGGAATTAGGGAATGGTAAATCGATTTCGATTCCAATCGAAAATCGATTTTGTGGTAAAAATAATCGAATTTTTGCAATCGAATTTACGTATGCGATTTTATACTGAAATCGATTATTGGGCTTTTAAAATCGATTTTTTAATTTTAACAAAATTTTGGAAGTTTTTAATTTTAATCTTAATTAAATCGATAAATTATGGGCATGCACAATATAACTTGAGATTTTTTTGTGCATGCATACGTGTGTAGGTGGTATGTTTATGCAGTTTTCCAAGTTATAAGTTTAACATAGGGGCTCTTGTTCATCAGAAATTAAAGTCACTGAACACCGAAAGTGAGATTTGTAAAAATCAACATATTATAGAAACACAACAGGTGAATTAAACCATCATGGCATTTCTGTGGAAATACGCTAATATTCAAACAGAAAAGTGTGATATATTTAAATCTAGTGATAAGCAGAGTGAAAAAACAAATACGAAATTACAAGAAAATATATCTTCATCTTTCCGACATCAATGACATCCAAACGTTTGTTTTCTAAAACTAGCTTTATAGTAATTTAGCAAAGAAACAGTTGCCATCGATTAGGAACTATTGTCATAATCCTTTGAAATACATACTATCCATACATTCTGGCTTGTCACAGAAATCAATTCCGATCAAAAGTGATTTCGTTTTATGTAAAGCAAGAAACGAAATCACTTTCGATCGGAATTGATTTATGGGACTGTCCTGATTTACTACACAAGAACACAATTTTAATATGTAAAATGAACATACATATCGCAATTGTTCCTCTTAAGGCCATCTCAAAACTTACACATTTTCACTTTTTGCAGGAAAATTATAAATAGTAGTCATGTCTACCCACTGTAAAAATCTTAGTTTAATTTCTCCAGTATTTTGACAAAAAAAAAAAATGCTGGTGTAACCTTCTTTGTGATATAAAGAATAAGTTTGCAAATTAATCTTCAATGAGTTTGGAATCGATTTTTAAATCGATTTCGAGGTTCGATTAATCGATTTCAAAAACCGAAATAAAAAAAGTCGATCGAAAAATCGAAAATCAATTTTTGGAATCCATTTACCATTCCTTAAACGGAATACTTCTTAAAGGAGTAGTGCTCGGTATTGTAAAAAATTAACTTCAGCCGGCTAATGATTCCGTCAATAGTGGACGCCGCTGCCGGTTTCTTGCCGGCATAGCTTTCTGATGTCAGATGGTTTGTCAGAAGAAAATAGAGCACGCTCTAATTGAAATTTTGTCAGATGACTTTGCGTCTGACTTTTACAGAAGCAAAGTTAAAAAGGTAACACACGACATGTATGTGTTTTGCAGTGGAAAATTTGACATGTCAGATGACAAAAACATGTCGTGTACGGTCGCCTTAAATAAACTACAGTCCGTTACTGTAATATGTAATATTGTGAGCATAGCAACTACTTTATATTTTTTTCATAAACTTTTTTTCCTGTAAAACGCATTAGGCAAAAGAAATATTTTCTGTTACCTTTTTGTAATAAATGGCAGTTTTTGTTTAGTTTTGTTTATATAAGGGTAATTCCATGTCAAATCGACCAAGAGTGGGACCCGACCCCTTTCGATTTTAATGAAATTTGGTGAGAAGGTTCCTTTTATCCTATAAGGAACATTTATGAACGAAACAAATTTTTAAATTAAATTAAAAGTTATGTCATATTCAAAATGTCATAATTTCGCCGAATTAGCCGAATGTGTTGAGATTATTTCTTCAATATCTCGAAAACTACTTTACATACGAAGATGATTTTAATGTAATTTTGAAGAGAATACTTGGGGCTACAAACCATATATTGAAAAAAATGGAGAATCCTACGCGCTGTACCATACAAATATGGCGGTTTGCTACAAGTCTTTAATTTGGCCTCTGCAGCGCGTAGGATGCTCCTAGATGGGTCAAATGTATGACCAACCCCACTTTTTCATTTATTGCGGAATTTCGGTTTTTTTTTTTTGTAATTCCAATAAACCGTTTTTGAGTTACGTGAATATATGCAGTACAACCTCCTTCATTTTCTAAATAACTGTATATCTTGAAAACAAGAGCTAACCTAAAAAAAAAAACGGTTAGCACCACTGGATTCAGCGTGCCTCCATTAGGTTAAAATGCCAGTGCTCAAAATTACAATATTAAAATTCTATTTTAGGATTATTTTTTAAAGGTTGCGAAAAAAATCATATCTTAAAAACGAAAAAAACACCTCCTTAAAAGTTTCAGGATTTTTAAAGAACAGCTTGAGGTATTATTTAAAAAAAAATCAGCGGACTTAGTCCGTTTTTTAAATTTAATATTTTGCATATTACATTTTTCAAAAAAATCGGGTTCCACTCCTGGTCGATTTGACATGGAATTACCCATATATTTTATTTTAAAAATGCAAGGTCCAAAAATTATACGGACTGTCCACTATATATGTCACAGCCATTACAACCGATTCCAGGCCAGATAGACACATTTTTTTTTTGTATTAAAATAGGTTCATTTGAAAAAAAAAAATTGACAAAAAAAAGTAAATTGTTGTCCAGATCGCTGAGGGCATTAATGGGTTTAATTAAAATAATAATTACATATTTAATTCCTGGGTTTAAACAAGTTGGTATTTTTTTTTTTTTTTGTAGAAAAGAAAACACAAAAAGTTTTTTTCGTTTTCTGCAAAATGTGTTGTTACTGCTTACGTAGTTAAAAAAGAAACGGGACACGATATACATTAATTATTTTGACTATGACATGACAGTTAAACAAATTGTTAGACAAAGTTGTTTTGTTTGTATATATGTAGTTTGTATATGCAAACAAGTTTTGAATAATTTCTTAATTTTAGATAATAATTTCAAGTACACTGGAATACATTTTTTTCTAAATTCAACCTAGATCTCATAAAATCTTATTTATCAAATACACAATGTTTGTTAAAGATAAACAATTAGCAAATATACCTTACACTTTTTATTTTCAGTTTACATTTATGAACGTGATATAAAGATAATATTATTATCTATTGTGAAACACTGGTGTTTGTCTCCAACTTTTCTGTATATAAATCTGAACAACAGATTGGATTTTTACAGTTTTCTTCTGGCGATCAACATGAATTAGTTAGAAGTTGTAAAAAGCATCAAATAACATAACATTATTATATGAATATATTAAACAAAAGCGGTAAGAAAATTTTATTAAAGAAAAAAAAAAAAAAAAAATCTGACTGTTCGTATTCCTTTCAGTTCACTTGGAGTGAAGTTTTTCTTTAATCTATTAGTCGGTATGGCGGCTCCTAAAATAATCATTAGTAAAACAACGTGATGGTAGTTATTGAAAGGTGGAATAGCGTAAGTTTATCATTTCTGCAATTAATGAGCAATTGATTAAATAAACTATTTTTTTTTTAGAAAGAATTTTATAATATTATGGGTTGGTGTTGTAGGTGTTAACTACGAATTTGCCATGGCTTCAACCTGAAAACCTATTTTACCCTTGTTTTGGATTCCTGGCAATCAATTTGAAGATAATAGTATACGTTGTGCGTTTTTTTCTAACTCAATAACATTTTCATTAATGACAATTACTGAATAGAACATGGATTTATGTGTGAAGATCGTGTGCAACCGAAGAATTGTTGCCAAAGAAAATCACATATTTTTCTAAATATTAAACAAAATAATTAGTTAACTAATGACATATAAAGTATAACCAATTGTACTTAATACATTAAAACTAATAAATTAAATTCACCCTTAAAATAAGTTTTTTAATTATTTTTCTCCCTTTCAGACATTTAAAATTACTACTATAATATTGTAACGCTTACACAGACGCTTATACAGACAAATAGTATTGCATAATATGAATGTGAATTTTAAAAAGACTACGAATAAGATGTAATAAATATTTAATTAAATCAAAACTAAGTAGATTACAATAATCGCTAAATGTGGTCTTATGATCTTTCATTTAGCCGTCAATGATACAACAATATTTATCCAGTAAACATATCAAACCCATAATGATATACGAAAAATATTTCATGAAAACTCGGCAAATGCTTTTTTTATGTTTTACAAGATGTTTTTGATTGAAAACAAATTCCGATCATAAAAAAACAAAAGAAGTTAGCTATATTTGTTAGGGCTCTTTTCTTGCTTAATTTGACAATATCAGCTTTTTTTAGTTATTTTTGCCATTTTAAGATAATTTTTCATTTTTTTTATACGAAAAAAAAAACTTATTTAATAAATTTTTGCAAAAATCGTTACTATTTTTTTTTGATGTGGCAACTTTTTTTTTATAAATATTAAAACAATCAACCCTTTTTGTTCTGTAACAACTCTGGTTATTTTGTGTTTCAATTGTACAAAATCATCCCAACAACCTTTATTATCTCTCTATGTTATTATACCCACACCACAAGAGTGGAGAGGGTATTATGCATTTGTGCTGATGTGTGTAACACCTTAAAATATAGGTCCTAAGTAAACCGATCGACTCAGAATCACTTTCTCAGAATCACTTTCTGAGTCGATATAACGATGTCCGTCTGGCTGGCTGTCCATATAACCTTGTGCGCAGAGTACAGGACGCATACATATTTGAAGATAGTCAGGGGTGTGCTGGAAATCGAAAACGTAAAAAGCAAGAAATTGCAAGGAGTTTTTAATACACTTTGAAACTAAATTTTATAATTTTTGTTATAATATTGGTCATAAAATTCTTTTATTACAGAAATCTTTTTAAAAAACGACTGTTAAAATTATTGCATTTGTTTACGATTTTCTGCACACACTTGGCACAAGGGCGAATCGGTCCGTAATTCAATATAGCCCCCATACAAGCTGCCTTCCGCAATAGGGTCCTTCTGGCCACTATAAAACCAATTTTAATGACACCAATACCCCGGTTTGCGTCGTTAATTGGGACCGGAAAAACTCGACGCAAACCGGGGTATTGGTGTCATTAAAATTGGTTTTATAGTATGACATATTGACATATTGTCGCGCTTGACTGACTATACACCAATACCCCGGTTTGCGTCGTTAATTGGGACCGGAAAAACTCGACGCAAACCGGGGTATTGGTGTATAGTCAGTCAAGCGCGACAATATGTTTCCCAACACCACAGTATATAAAAACAAATTTTTCAGAGTGTATGGCTATATGAATAGGGATCTATCTAGGTTTTAAATTTTATTAAAATCGGTTTTAATACTTTCTGACAGGCAGCAATTGCCCCCTATCTCCCCTCGTGGTCCTATTTTTTAAAAAAAGGCATACCTTATGTGCCCATATAAATATGGATCTATCCACATATGTTTTAAATGTCATTAAAATTGGTTTTATAGTGGCCAGAAAGACTCTATTGCGGAGGGCAGCTTGTATGGGGGCTATATTGAATTACGGACCGATTCGCCCTTGTGCCAAGTGTGTGCAGAAAATCGTAAACGTAAAATGCAATAATTTTAACAGTCGTTTTTGAAAAAGATTTCTGTAATAAAAGAATTTTATGACCAATATTATAACAAAAATTATAAAATTTAGTTTCAAAGTGTATTAAAAACTCCTTGCAATTTCTTGCTTTTTACGTTTTCGATTTCCAGCACACCCCTGACTATCTTCAAATATGTATGCGTCCTGTACTCTGCGCACAAGGTTATATGGACAGTAGGGTTTTTTCCCGGGATTTCCCGTCGCGGGAATTCCCGGGAATTTCCAATTTTTTATTTCCCGTTTTCCCGGGATTTTTCTTGCGGGATCCCGGGAAATAAAAAATTCCTCATAATTTCAGAAAATAGCTATATAAACTTTGAAATTTAGTTTTCTATTCTCTAAAAATTAGCATCTGTGGATGGGTTGTGGATTAGATCAATTACAAGAAGTGAGTACATACGTAAATCAATGTCTCCTGATGCAATAAATCTACTAAAAGCAGAATGGGCAGTGCAACAGTTGATAATTATTACATTTAGTGAAGTGAAGAGTTAATAAATTACATTTATTCAAAATAAGATGCAGGCAGTAAAGTTTCATTGCCCATGAACAAGTCTTAAAAATAGGAGATAACTAAACATATCGCTCCTTTATTGCAACATAGTAATATTTACAAAAACGATCTTGGCAAAATGCGATTAAAGTTTTAAAAATGTACCGATTTAAAGATATATTTTGCTATAACTTCGGTTCAGTTTGAGATATAATACGAGAAGGTATGAAGGAAAACTTTGCTAAAGTTACTTCAAATTTTGAGATATGACAATGATGCAATGAAGAAGCGATATGTTTATTAGGTGATAAACACAAATTTTCAATTTCAATTTGTGTTGGTTTATATACCCGTGAAGTGCGGGGAAACCGAAATAAAATAACATTTTGGAAACTCGTGTAAGATACTACAGTAGTTTTGACTTAACTGCCTTTTGTTTACGTGCATTTTTGACTTAACTGCACAAAATTGATAATTTTTGGAATTATTCTTTATAATTCCATACAAATTCCTTTTTTAAGTGCACTTTCTATACCTGCACATTTAAGATAAATGCACAAAATTTTTGGCATTTTTAAATTATTTTCATACAAAAAATTTAAGTTAGCTGCACTTTGACTTAACTGCCCAAAATACATTTTTTCTGGAATTATTCTTCAAAATCCTTGCTTACGTGCATTTTGTATACCTTCATATTTTTCATATTTTTGTGCAGCTTTAAAATATTTTCATATAAAAAATCAAAGTTAGCTGCACACATGAAAAAATATGGTGGCCAATTTTTCACATAAATATTCAATTTAAGCTGTTTATAAAAATATAAATAAACATTAATTTGTTTTATCTTTCATTAATTTTTATGTTCTTTGTGAATTCTCATAGTTTTTGTTAATGTT
Source organism: Pollenia griseotomentosa (assembly GCA_963931875.1). Classification (NCBI taxonomy): domain Eukaryota; kingdom Metazoa; phylum Arthropoda; class Insecta; order Diptera; family Polleniidae; genus Pollenia; species Pollenia griseotomentosa. Next base: position 139,784,199 of record OZ007562.1, read on the forward strand.
CCTTTTATATTACATATACATACATACATGAATATGTACTGTCAATGTAAAAATAACCGTTTGGTTGAGCTCCGTTAATTGGCGTCACCTGCTTAATTATTTCGCAAAATAAGACCGCATTGCGAAAAACAAAAGCAAATGTTTGGATGGACGTACCTGATTTTTATTTTGTTTTAAAATCCTAAACCATTTTTTAACTTAATAAATAAAGAAATGAGTTTTATTTTCTATCTACACATGGGTGTTTCGCTTTATTGCACATCTTGCTCAATCAATTAATTAAGCAATTTTTGTTTTCATTGCGTCGGCGATTCATTGAGTTCCCGTCCCGTTTAATTGTGATAAGAGTCGTGCATTTTTAGAAACTCAAACTTATTCCACTTTTAAATCAAACACTTTACTTTAGCTGCACTTTTGTGCAGGTAATCACAATTGTGTACCTGCACATTAAGGCAGGTAAATGCATTTAAGATAGCTGCATTTTTGATTTACCTGCACAAAAAATCGTGCAAAGAAGGTTGTGCAGCTAAGTCAAAATTACTGTACAACATACGACTTGAAAAACACATTGTCCTAAAGATTACAAATGGACCTATTGAAATGAAAAGGTTTGTAAGAAGCAGTCCGGTTGATGCTATTTTTGCATCAACCTTGACATATATTTGACTGATATAGACGTTGTTTATAAAAAAGAAAAAATTGCTTCTGATTGTGAATCTGAAGCATGCTACAACGATGCACTTTTAACTATTTGACCAACCTGGGTAAAAAATTAACGAAATTTTTCGGAAACATGATAATTAGTAAATAAAATTAGGAATATACTTTTTGAAGACTTACTAAGTGTGTCAGAAAGTTATTTCCTAAGCCGTTAAAAAATGTTATATATTTCTTTAAAATATTTTATCTATTTTATTAAGTAACTTTCTGATCTCATATCTTGAGTACCTAAATTTTTATTTTGTTTTTATTATTGTTTTATGAATTAAATTGTTATGTGTATGTTATCTTTTTATCTTGTATCCAGAGCATAATAATACTGAATAAAAGCATGATAATAGGGAATAAAGGCGTAAGGTAATAATAATTCAAGTTCCTATTTCAATCTTCGAATAATTTCCCAGTAAAAACTTTGCCTACAAAATAATGTGTTGAGTAATCAGAAAAACATAAGAGCACTACTTACAATTCTACTGAAAGAACCAATGAATTATACAAGGCATGTCCCAAAATGAACGCATTCAAAAGCAAGTCATTATTTTTTTACTTTAATACATTCAGAAAAAAGTAGTTATAGAAGCTGTTATAGATGTAGTTATAGAAGAAAGCTGCAAAATAATGAGTTAAAGAAATTTAAAAAATTTTCCCGCTTTCCCGGGAAACGAAAAAGTCCGGGGGAAAAAAAAAACTCTAATGGACAGCCAGCCAGACGGACATCGTTATATCGACTCAGAAAGTGATTCTGAGTCGATCGGTTTACTTAGCACCAATATTTTAAGGTGTGACACACATCAGCACAAATGCATAATACCCTCTGCACTCTTGTGGTGTGGGTATAATAACATAGAGAGATAATAAAGGTTGTTGGGATGATTTTGTACAATTGAAACACGAAATAACCAGAGTTGTTACAGAACAAAAAGGGTTGATTGTTTTAATATTTATAAAAAAAAAGTTGCCACATCAAAAAAAAATAGTAACGATTTTTGCAAAAATTTATTAAATAAGTTTTTTTTTCGTATAAAAAATAATGAAAAATTATCTTAAAATGGCAAAAATAACTAAAAAAAAAGCTGATATTGTCAAATTAAGCAAGAAAAGAGCCCTAACAAATATAGCTAACTTCTTTTGTTTTTTTATGATCGGAATTTGTTTTCAATCAAAAACATCTTGTAAAACATAAAAAAGCATTTGCCGAGTTATCATGAAAAATTTTTCGTATATCATTATGGGTTTGATATGTTTACTGGATAAATATTGTTGTATCATTGACGAATAAATGAAAGATCATAAGACCACATTTAGCGATTATTGTAATCTACTTAGTTTTGATTTAATTAAATATTTATTACATCTTATTCGTAGTCTTTTTAAAATTCACATTCATATTATGCAATACTATTTGTCTGTATAAGCGTCTGTGTAAGCGTTACAATATTATAGTAGTAATTTTAAATGTCTGAAAGGGAGAAAAATAATTAAAAAACTTATTTTAAGGGTGAATTTAATTTATTAGTTTTAATGTATTAAGTACAATTGGTTATACTTTATATGTCATTAGTTAACTAATTATTTTGTTTAATATTTAGAAAAATATGTGATTTTCTTTGGCAACAATTCTTCGGTTGCACACGATCTTCACACATAAATCCATGTTCTATTCAGTAATTGTCATTAATGAAAATGTTATTGAGTTAGAAAAAAACGCACAACGTATACTATTATCTTCAAATTGATTGCCAGGAATCCAAAACAAGGGTAAAATAGGTTTTCAGGTTGAAGCCATGGCAAATTCGTAGTTAACACCTACAACACCAACCCATAATATTATAAAATTCTTTCTAAAAAAAAAATAGTTTATTTAATCAATTGCTCATTAATTGCAGAAATGATAAACTTACGCTATTCCACCTTTCAATAACTACCATCACGTTGTTTTACTAATGATTATTTTAGGAGCCGCCATACCGACTAATAGATTAAAGAAAAACTTCACTCCAAGTGAACTGAAAGGAATACGAACAGTCAGATTTTTTTTTTTTTTTTTCTTTAATAAAATTTTCTTACCGCTTTTGTTTAATATATTCATATAATAATGTTATGTTATTTGATGCTTTTTACAACTTCTAACTAATTCATGTTGATCGCCAGAAGAAAACTGTAAAAATCCAATCTGTTGTTCAGATTTATATACAGTAAAGTTGGAGACAAACACCAGTGTTTCACAATAGATAATAATATTATCTTTATATCACGTTCATAAATGTAACCTTAAAATAAAAAGTGTAAGGTATATTTGCTAATTGTTTATCTTTAACAAACATTGTGTATTTGATAAATAAGGTTTTATGAGATCTAGGTTGAATTTAGAACAAAATGCATTCCAGTGTACTTGAAATTATTATTAAGAAATTATTCAAAACTTGTTTGCATATACAAACTACATATGTATATACAAACAAACCAACTTTGTCTAACAATTTGTTTAACTGTCATGTCATAGTCAAAATAATTAATGTATATCGTGTCCCGTTTCTTTTTTAACCACGTAAGCATTAACAACTCATTTTGCAGAAAACGAAAAAAACTTTTTGTGTTTTCTTTTCTACAAAAAAAAAAAAAAAAAATACCACCTTGTTTAAACCCAGGAATTAAATATGTAATTATTATTTTAATTAAACCCATTAATGCCCACAGCGATCTGGACAACAATTTACTTTTTTTTGTCAATCTTTTTTTTCAAATGAACCTATTTTAATACAAAAAAATTTGTCTATCTGGCCTGGAATCGGTTGTAATGGCTGTGACATATATAGTGGACAGTCCGTACAATTTTTGGACCTTGCATTTTTAAAATAAAATATATGGGTAATTCCATGTCAAATCGACCAAGAGTGGAACCCGATTTTTTTGAAAAATGTAATATGCAAAATATTAAATTTAAAAAACGGACTAAGTCAAAAACCTATTTTTTTGCTGATTTTTTTTTTAAATAATACCTCAAGCTGTTCTTTAAAAATCCTGAAACTTTAAAGGAGGTGTTTTTTTTCGTTTTTAAAATATGATTTTTTTTCGCAACCTTTAAAAAATAATCCTTAAATAGAATTTTAATATAGTAACTTTGAGCACTAAGTACACTGTGCTAGTTGCTCTTGTTTTCAAGATATACAGTTATTTAGAAAATGAAGGAGGTTGTACTGCATATATTCATATATATATATATGGTGTTGGGAAACATATTGTCGCGCTTGACTGACTATACACCAATACCCCGGTTTGCGTCGTTAATTGGGACCGGAAAAACTCGACGCAAACCGAAACGACGCAAACTGAAGCACGATTTTTCATACATTTGTATTGATTATCATTGGTTCCGAGATTCATAATTTTAGCTGAAAAAATAAATTTTGATTTGATAGACTTTATAACCGATAATTTAATTTTAGATCTTCAAATAAAGTTAAATCTTTCTTTTGAATATCCATTTGTCTTAAGGGCATGTTCTTGTTTTAACAAATTTCTTAATTTTATCTGCGTCACTAGAACAGCAAATGGATTTTATTGTTGAAGTGGCTAGTTCAAGGTTTCTCTCAATATCAACAATCATTTCCCCTGATTTAGAACGCGTCGAAATGCCCAGGTTTTGTTCTAAGCTTATATGCTTTTTTTGACTCTTTGTTGCAAAATATTTAAATATAACTTTCCTTCAGCAAATGTAATTTGAAACCAGTTGCAATCAGCAGAAAGCCTTCACATACATAATTGCATTATACTTAAACGGGAAACCCCCTTTAACAACGCAAATCGAAGCACTAGCAACGCAACTTCGAAGCCATGCGACGCCAATTGAAACTAAATCGACGCAACTTCGAAATCATAGAAATTTTAAAAAGACGCAACTTCGAAAACGACGCAAACCGAAGCGACGCAAACCGGGGTATTGGTATACTTCCTTGTATATATTTTTTATGTGTTTAAGTTTTTAGTATTCAGCTGTATAGCCGTATTCTAACGATCCAATTCTTCAGTCACACAGTCACTTCATACAATAATACTCTTTCTGTAACGTCTTTTTACCATCATAATTTGTAACGTCTTATTGCTTATTAAATATAGTTTTTTTTTAAACATTTTTAAATATTAAGAATTTCTCTGTATGTATTGGAATGAGAGTGATTTGCGGAACGAAATGTTGTTAATTTCTGCAAGTTTTAGGTTTTTACACGAAGTTGTAAGAAAATTGGAAATAAAAAATCTTTTATTGGTTTCCCAAGTGTTCCAGAGGAGAAAAAGGAAAGGATTTTCGCTACTAAAACTTTTTAAGGATATTTTCAAAGGCAAGCGGAATTGTGAGTATAGTCGTATAAAATATACTTCAGAGCAAATACTAGTGATACTAAATATGCCCCCTTAACATCTGTAGACATAGAAAGAACTTTTTCCAGGTTCAAGAACGTTCTGACTCCAAATAGACAGAGGTTTCTTTTTGAAAATTTTTCGCATCAATTTATATTTTACTGTAACAAAGTATTAACGAATAAAGTGGAAAATAAGCAATAAATTTAAATTGATTTTTTTTAAATTTTAACAGCTTATTTTCAAGTTTTTAAACGCTTTTTTAAGAGCTTCAAACTTTTTTTTAGTACTTTTTTTGGTTGCCCTAATGGTAACTAACACTTTAAGGAACTTGCAATGACTTTAATGTTATCGCATATTTAAGGAACATTATGATTATGAAGATCGAAAGGTTATTATTCGATTGGTTTCAACCGGGTTTTTTACTATTACTCAAGCCGGTTATTTTTTAATGTCGATTTTTTGAATATTGAATAAACCGGTTAGTTTGGTATAAAAAAAAGATTATTGTGATATGTGTAATTTATATACGATTTCCTTACTTTTGTTGTAAATATACCCATAATTTAAGTATTTTTCTAATTGTAATATTGGGCAACCTTTATCTTTTTATGAAGAATGAAAATTATAATAAAAGATAAAAATACAAATCCCCTATAACCGCATTAAATGTAAAAATTATGTTATTTTTAATGTAGACAGCATTTTTGTTTGTATGTCGTCAGCTAAAACGCAAAAGACCCTATCTAACATTTTGAAAATTTTACAGGAAAAGCAAAAACCATTTAAAATGATTAATTGATATTTTCCTTGTAAAATATACCAGTTTTTGGATAATTGACAATGTTGCTTATGCAAACTGGTAGTTAGGCCTTTTAGGGTTTACCATATAATCTTTTTTAGATAGGGCCTTTTGTTTTTGTTTGGTCAAAGAATTTTTACATTTTTTGTGGAAAGTTGTGTTTTTTTAATTTAATTTAATTTTTTGTTAGTTAGGGCCTTGTGCGATTTAGGCCGGCAATTTATGTTGCAATAATTGTTAGAAAATTTTCGTTGACAATTATTGCTAACATAAAACGTCAAATTTGTTTGTCAAGTTTCTTATTCGGTCTTTATTTTTTAAATAAATTTTTATATTATTCGAATGCATTACATTCCGCTGGTATCTAATAGTTGTATAAATTTCTTTACAATTTACTTCATTGCTAGCCAAAGGATAGCTAAAGTAAGCCTGAAAGGGAACAGAACAGAAATATACAAACGAAAAATTCTGATAGTGCATAGAAAATATTCCTGGAAATTATTGAATATTACAGTAAATATAAAAGCTTTTGAGGATTTTTATTTTTTAAATTTATATTTTTTTTTGATAAGCCTTGTGGCTATTTTATTGAACTGTTTATGGTCTTTTATCAAAATTTTGATATATTTAAAATGAAGAGGGGTTGCAATCGAAACATGTAAGGGTAACCTGTTTGTGAAAGCCTTGAAAAATATCAATAACATTTTTATTCATTTCATGTTGTAAAAATTCCTTTCTTCAAAAAAAAAAAAAAAAAAAAATTTAATTAAAATTTAATTCAATGAACTTTATTTAGCCTGATTTAAATATCAAATTTTTTTTTTAAACTTGAGGTTTTTTTTTATAAAGATATTAATTTCTGTGGCATTTTGACCAAACATCTTAAGTGAATTTTAAAAAAATTCGAATTTTCATTCAAAAAACATTTTTGTTTCCGTTTTTTAAATTTTTTTATTATAAACGAAATTTTTCTTTAATTTTGGTTTATTCAACTTTTAAGTAAAAATTATTTTTTCACCGAGTTTTTTTTAAAAACTTTTTTGCTATCTTATTTCGACTTAAGATGTTTTGTCAAAATGCCACAGACTTTATTTAAACAAAAACTATGTATACTAAAATTAACATTTTTATTTAAAAAAAAAAAAAAATTATTTGAACAAAAAATATGTATACTAAAATTAACATTTTTATATAAAAAAGACTGCAAACTTAAACAATTTAATATACATTTAAATAAAAAATGTTACGAAAACTGCACAAAATTGACGTTTGGCGATTTCTGACATCTGGTTTGGCGATGGAGCTCAAAAAATCTGACAACCCTGTATTTGGGATAAATACGTTTTTCAAATAATTAACAAACTGATTTCCTTTTTCAATATTACTTTTTGCCTATCTTCCATTCAAGTTTTTTAATGATGGTTTTGTTATAGCTGGCGTGCAGCTACGCCATAATGAGTAGTCTAAATGTGGCAGGCTTGCCAGCTTAGCACTTTTAGTGCTAGACTTAGCATATTTTTTTCTGATTTAGCACTAAGAATTTTAAAAAAAGTGCTAAGTGCTAGTTAAGCACATTTTTATAATTATTTAGCATTTTTAACCACTCATTTTTAGATCCCAAAACTACTTAAAAACTCACATAATCAATTCAAGTAAGGTATCAATTCTTTAAGTGTATCAAGAAAAATTCAAACATAGACCCATGCTACCTTTTTGCAGCTTTGGCGCATACTGTTTCATGCATCTTTGTAGTGTACACAGAAGAAACAAATACAGTTACTTTTATTCTTATGAACAAATAAATTAAAATTGCTAATTGGGCTTAATAAAAAGTAGACTCAAGGCAAATTGAGTAGAAGGTGAGGTCAAATCTACAACAACACTGCTTCTGTGGTCGGATTGTTAAAAATATTGCTTGTAAAAAAGGTTTGTTTACATAAAAAACTAGTTTGTATACAAACTGTGACAAGTCGACCACCGAAAAAAACACCATATGTTGACTTGACCCCACCTTCTAGTCAATTCGCCTTGAGTAAACTGAGCCCCAGAATGAAAACAGAGCTGTGATGTTAAGTAATACCTATAGGGAGAAGAGAAGGTTCAAAATTAGACACCGTTTGTTGCCACACTTTAAGCATATTGGATGATATTGTAAAAAAATAGGTTAATCTGAAAAGGACCAAAATGAGTTGGTATATGAGAAAGATGAAAATGACATGATTGAAATTTAGTTTTAACAACTTTATTTAAAACACATGTGGGCATTTCTTCGGGTCACGAATGTATGATTTTGATGTACAAATAATATAGAAAACAAAACTTTTCCAAGCATTTTTTTTTGCGATTCGATAGAAATTGGTAAGCTATGACACCATTCTTTTAGAACAACATAGACTTTTTTATAATAATAAACAAGAAAATACCATTCTGGGGAAATGCCCATATATTATATTGTAACATTAAAAAACAAAATGAATATTTAAAAAAGTTTCAAATGTAAAGTTTTTATTATATTCATAAAAATCAATGTTAAAAAAACTAGCACTTTTGTTTTCAACTGTAGAACAAGTTTGCTAACTATTTGTTTGTCGATTTAGCACTTTTAATTTGAATTCTTCTGGCAAGCCTGAATTGTGGAGTTACATAAGGTTCAGTATTGCCATAACTGTTTGATGAGAATATGCCAAATCAAGATTTAGTTTGTCGTGCTTAATTCCCAATTTTTATTCTTGATAAAACCACTGAAATTTATTGTTGGGAAATAAGCTAGTTTCGCATTGAACTGGTTCAGAGTAAATGAGAATTGCAAACAGTAAAAAAATCTTATTTGCAACGGTATCAAAGCTTAAACAAAATACCAAAAAATAAACAGTGTGTTTATCTTTTCTTACATTTCCCACTTCAAAAAATCTGATTAATCTTAAAATTAAGAAAATATGCTAAAAATCTGCTTAGATTAAAACAATCAATTTTTAATTTTTAAGGAAAATTAATTTTAATAAAATTTCATGTTGTAAAAAGTCCTTTTTTCAGTAAAAATAATTTAATGAAAATTAAATTTGATGAACTAAAAATATCAAAAATATATAAAATTTTAAAAAAATATGTTAAATTTGTACAAAAAGATAATCTTAATTTTTATTTTTGCTAAATAAAAAAGAATTTTAATATATCGTCGGCTTAATATGCAAACCTGCTGACTCCCTTTCAGCGCATTTTACAGGGGAGACAAAAAACTTTTTATATTCGCAGCTTTAGAGGAAAACCAAAAATTTAGTTGGTTTTACACACTTTAAGACTCAAATCTTTCTTTACCACACGGCAACAAAAACTCAATTTACTTAAAAAGTGGATTTAGAAGGTTTGCATATTAAGCCGAATATATATTTCATTTAAAATTTTTGTTAAAAAAAGTATTATATTAATAATGCAAAAAACGAAGAAGTAGTAATAATTTGAATAGCAAATTGTTTGAAAATATGAATAGTAAGTCTGTGTGAAACAAACTTTGCTAAAAAGTTCGGCTTTTCTAAAAAGTAAAAATATGCTAAGAAATCTGCTTTTGGACAAGGAAATATGCTAAAAAGCAGTTAGCGTATTTTTTCAAAAAAATTTCCCAACTCAGTCTGCTAAATCTAGCGGAAAATATGCTAACATGGGAACACTGATCGAAATCCTTAAGATATTTGTCCAGGGAAGCCGTTTTCTGATACGATTTGGCTGAGATTCACAAAAATAAGTTTCCTGATAAAATTTTGACCCGGTAAATAGCGCTGGGGTCAAATTATTAAACAAATTCTCCAGTATTTAATTTTTTGGTTTATGGATCATATTTCTTGAAGAATATTTTAAATTTGGACTGCATATTTAAGGCGCATAAAACGCTTTTTAGATGTATATAAATCATTTTGATTATAAACATGGTCCACGTTGCTAAATAAAGTTGTTAGATAAAATTATTTTTTCATTTAAAGTTTTTCTTGATTTGTTAATTTTTAGATAAAATTCTCGAGTACACTGGAATTAAGGTCAACAGTATACAGAGGCAATAAAATTTAAATTATAAAAAAAATGTTTTAAATGATAACAATCACCAAATACCTTTTAAAAATTAGACTTTAAGCATACATTTATGATCATCAGGGAAACCCAAAATATGCACCTAAAAAGATTTTTATGTATGTTAAATATGCAAGCTTAGGACCTCGAGCTTGACTTATTTGTTATTTATATTAATAAAAAGGTCGATAAACAGCTTCATCTACTTATGGAGTAAAAACCTAAAAATATTCCCTAAAAATTGTTAAAAAAATATGCCCTACAAAAAGCAAAAATTGCTAATTAAAAAAAAAACACTTACTTAATTATAAATTTAATATTATATTATAAACAAGGAAAAACGAAGGCAAAGCTCGTCCATTCCCCACAGTATTAACAGATAAATCTTGAATAGGTTACCCTTTTTGGAACCAATTGGCAGTCACCGATCCAATTTTCACATAGCAGTTACTTGTGCAGAATATTATCTACATATCAACATCAACAAAATTTTAGGTACATGTGCCAAATTTTATATAAATATTAACACGTAAAAGAGAGCAATGGTATGGGAGCTATGGTCATATATAGACCTATATAATAATTTGCAGTCAAATGTTTTTAACCCTAAAAATTAAATACGAGTACAATTAGATGGGTCAAAGACTCTATTCCTGAAAGAAGTTTGTAGGGAAATAATAGTCCAGTTCTCACCCTTCACTAGTGCTATGTGAAGTTAAAGACCAATTCTCCCTACTTAAACATATGTACCAAATTTCATCAAATGATCTACAAAATAGCAAACTGTAGTATGCGCGCAAGCTTTTCATGGACAGACAACCATCATGTCTGACGGACCCTCATTGTCAGATCCATTCAGAAAGTGATTCTGATTTGATCGGTATACTAAAAGATTGTCCTAAAACTATTATTTCTATGTGTAACACAAATCAGCGCAAAAGGATATAATTGCTCTTTCCTGAATTTTTTCTTTTACATATAATTTGACATTTTATATTAACTTTCACCTTTGAATACAACTTGCTTTGTTTTAACCTATGAGATTGAGAGTGAAATGTAGTATATGACCAAACTGAAGCCACACGTATGGAATCGTATCATATATTTACAACAGAAATATCAAAATATGCTTCAAAAAGGTAAAATATGCGCTACAAACTTAAACAATTCTGCAACAATGCTTTTTATTCTTAAATATGCAAAAAAAAAAAAATTCAAAATTCATAAAAAAAATTTAAAACGGAAAAATATATTGTTTCTGCCTTTATTTTAATTCGATATTTACGGTTACCCTTAAGATCATGATGTATATTTTGATTATACACATGGTACACGTAGCCTAAATAAAGGTGATAAATAAAATTGTTTTTCTTTATTTAGATAAAACGAGTTTTTAATGATTTGTTAATTTCACCTAAAATTCTCGAGTACACTGGCATTAAGGTTTCCAGTTTACAGACTCTATAAAGTTTTATCCATGAAAAAATATTTTTAAAAGATAACAATTAACAAATATCTTTAAAAAAAATAGACTTTACTCTATAAACTTTTATCCATGAAAAAATGTTTTAAAAGATAACAATTAACAAATATCTTTAAAAAAAATTGACTTTAAGCATACATTAACGATAATCAGGGAAGCCGAAACTGTACACTGAAAAGTGTTATATGCGCATTAACTATGCACTAAAAACTTGAAAATATGCCTTAAAAATTATTTTAAAAAAAATATGCCCTAAAAAAAAAACAAAAACTTTAGCACATTTAAACGAAACCTTGTTGATTAATTTTTTGAATCCCAAGAAAAACTTTGATAACTAATATGCCTGTGACAGTGTAAATAAAGCTGAACTGGCAAAATTACCCACTTACAACTACATTTAGTTGACACAAAAATCAATCAATTGTAGTCGGGACTGTAAGAAAAGATAAACTCACTGTTTATTGTTGTTGTTTTTGTTTAAGCTTTGATATCGTTACAAGTGAAACTGGGGCTTATAATTCTTATTCGCTTAACAGTTTTATTTGTATAATATCTTTAGTTTTTCTAAAATCTTAGGATGAAGTTTCCTGACAATCTGGCCTAAGCAACCAGTGAAATGCGCATAGGAATAGCTTGAAAAATTTGCTTATTTGAAATTAAAACACTGCTTAAATAAATTTATTAAAATTAAATAATATTTTAAAAAAAGGAACAAAAGTAATAACAAATCGGTACATACACCACAGTATTTACAAACGCGTATTGGAGAGGTTACCCTATTTGGAAACCATTTGCAGTCACGGATCCCCCAGAGAATAAGATTCGTATAAGATTTAGTTGTGCAGAATATTATCTAAGTATGTATTAACATCGACATATGCAAATAATGCGACTAGTGCATACACGCATGTACAATGTAGCCCATCCCTGTAAATAATATTGGACCACCTGATCCATTTTGATAGTATGGACTACTCCATGGACTGGTCCGATGTTATGCAAGCATGGACCATGTCATTGTTAAAAAGTGTTTGTAGTGAGACGACATGTCTTCGTTTTTTAACGACATGTTTTCGTTTTTAAACGATTTCAAAGCTTATCCTCTGGAGTATACCATGGAGTTGTTTTAAAACTACTCCTTTCTAGTCCAAAGCTGGGTTATATGGTCCTGCCCTAGGACATCGTAATGTTAAATAGACCATGTTTTTCCATACGTTTGGGTTACTTTTGGACTAGTCCTAGTCCCTTGTGGGCTACTCTTTACACGCGTGTTTGGACTGGTCCTATTATTTGCAGGGATAAGGGACTAGGACTAGTCCAAAGGTAACCCCAATGTATGGAAAAAACATGATCTTTTTAACATTACGATGTCCTAGGGCAGGACCATTTAACAACCCAGCATTGCATTACAAAGGAGTAGTCTTAAAACTAGTCCATGGTATACTCCAGAGGATTAGCTTTGAAATCGTTTAAAAACGAAAACATGTCGTTAAAAAACGAAGACATGTTCCATGCTTGCATTACATTGGACCAGTCCAAGGAGTAGTCCATTTGATCAAAATGGATCAGGTAGTCCAATATTTTTTGCAGGGTTATTCAAGTAGAGACCGATATAATAGTTTGCAGTAAAATATTTTTAGGTCCAATTTAATTAAATACGAACATAATAGAGGCCGTCAGCTCAAAAGTGGTGTAAGCCACATTACATTTATTTCATATTTTTGTGGCTTATGGCTACTTTTGTATTATAAGTAGAACAAAAATAAATAAATGCAACAAATACTTTTGCAACGCTTTCTGTAAGTGATTGTTAAAACAAGAGATAAACTAGTTTCTTATTTTATTTTCGCAGTTTTAAACAATTTTGCGTAGATAAGTCAGGGTATGAAAAATTGAGGCCTACACCACTTTTTCGCTGACGGCCTCAATTTGATGGCATTAAGACTCTATTCCTAAAAGATGTCTGTATGGGGGCTATGCGGGCGGCTATTAATGGCCAATTCTCACTATTAGTATGTACCAAATTTGATCAAAGTATTAACAAAATATCAAACTGTACTATGGGCACAAGGCTTGCATTGACAGAGAACAAGAAATTGAAAAATTGATTCGATAGGTATATTAAAAGAAGGTTCTAGAACCATTATTTTTATGTGTAACAGACATCAGCACAAACGGATATAATTGTTTAAAGTAACATTTACCTTTGATCACAACTTGCTTGGTTTTTTTAACATATTAGATTGAAAATAAAATGTAGTATATGGCGAAACTAAGGCATAACGTTTGGTATATGATTTAAAACAGAAACCAGAAACAAGTATCAAAATATGCCTCAAAAAGGAGAAATATGCGTAATAAATTAAAAAAATGCTGCAGAAATGCTTTTTATGCTAAAATATGCAAACAATTATACACTTACAAATCAATGCTGAATTTCATAAAAAACGGAAAAATATAGTTTCTGCCTTCATTAATCGGTCGCACTAGCAAAAATATGTAATTCGATATTTACGGCTTCCCTGATGCTCATAATTAGGGCAACCAAAAAAAAAAGCACTAAAAAAACAGTTTTAAGCTCTAAAAAAAGCGTTTAAAAACATGAAAAGCTATAAAAATTAAAAAAAAAGCAATTTAAACTTGTTTATTTTCCACTTAATTCGTTTAATACGTTGTTATAGTAAATTATAAGTTGATGCAAAAAGTTTTCGAAAAAAAACCTATTTCTATTTGGAGTCAGCAAGTTTTTGTACATAGAAAAAATTCTTTCTACGTCTACATATGTTAAGGGAGCATATTTAAAATTGAGTATTCACTCTGAAGTATATTTTATACGATTGGACTCATAATTTCGCTTGCCTCCCAAAATATCCCCAATATCTTTTAATACCGAAAATCCTGTATTTTTTTAATGAAACTGATTTAAATTTTGTATTAACTTTGTCTCCTATATCCCCTGGAACACGGGACATTTTTCTTACGGTGCATAACTATGTTCACTTAGAAACCAATGAAAGATTTTTTGTTTCTAATTCTGTTACAACTTCGTGTAAAACCCCAAAATTTGCAGAAATTAACAATGTTTGATATACAGAGAAATTCTTAATAGATAAAACTATATTAAAAAGGCAAAAAATAAGACGTTACTATACCATAAACAGAGAGAACGTTATTTTATACAAAAACTATATACAAAGTATGATGGTAAATAACGTTGCAGACTGAGGAATTTGATCGTAAGAATACAGCTATGGAATTCTCGAGAGAAAAGAACTTTAACAAGCAAATAATAAAATAAGTTGATAAAAAGGCTTAATACTAAAAACAAAAACACATAAAAATTATACACAACACTATAAAAAGTACGCTACAGTACCGCTAAGACAGAATTGCATAAAAATCAAGTAGGAAAGTATAGTCGGTCAAGCCCGACCGTATGATACCCAACACCACAGTATTTAAAACATTATTAAATAATTTTTTTTTTTCATCATCAAAATCTTTCTATCTTGTAAACCAAAAAATAAGCATTTGCTTTTTTTTGGTTGCCCTACTCATGATATATAACACCAATTTTTATTTTAACATGTCCGTAAAAAAAGTTGTAAGATAAAGTTATTATGTAATTATATGATATTATGCAAGAAAGTTTTTAATGATTACTTTATTTTAGATTATAACTATTCTCAAGAACACTGGCATCAAGTGTTCAATCTAGATTCCAAATAATTTTATGTATCAAAAAGTTAAGTTAAAGTAATGTTAAGAGCAATTAGCAAATAACTCTTAGAAATTATAATTAAAGTTTACATTCATGATAATGACATAAAGATAACATTTTGATAATATTATTATCTATTACAAAAGCACTGCTGCTTGCCTTCAACTCCACTGTATAAAAATCTTCACAGCAGCTTAGAATTGAACAGTTTCCTTTTGGCGATCAACGTGAATTCGTTAAAATTCTACGCCATCGTATACATCTTTTTATAACTTTATTAAAAAAAAACAAGATATGAACCTTTTACGAAGAAAAAACTGACTGTTTGTACATGTTTTAGTTCACTTGTAATGAAGCGTCTCTTAAATGTAGTAGCCGGGATATGAATCTTACAATAATCGTTCGTATGGAAAAACCTGTTGATATTTATTAATTACATATTGACAAGTGGAATATCGTAAGTTTAACATCTCTTTAATTTTTAGACATTTAATTGATGGAGTTATATTTTCAGGATGAATTTAATAAATCTTTATTTAATAACGATTTGTACACAGAAACAATTGAAAATTGTCTCTAGTCACAAAATTCATTTCAAATTCATAGAATCAAGCAACCAATTTGTTGATTTTGCACCTATTACCAAAATTATTATATTGATTACTAAAAATGGTAAAAATTTGAAATTTTGAAAAAAATTTTTTCTTTTAATTAAATAAATGATCAAAATACTTTGTCGTTTCAAGCAATGTTTTGCTTGATTGAATTTTAAATTTTTTTATTTTAAACGAAAAAAATTTTGTTTATTTCATAAATATTTTAATTAAAAATTTATTTCAAAACAGCTAGAATAACAATTAAATCAAAATTATATTTTTAATTTTCTTTCAACAAAATTTCAAATTCAATTATCACATTAATGAAATTTAAATACTTTTTAAACAATTTTTTTAA
Organism: Pollenia griseotomentosa; assembly: GCA_963931875.1. Classification (NCBI taxonomy): domain Eukaryota; kingdom Metazoa; phylum Arthropoda; class Insecta; order Diptera; family Polleniidae; genus Pollenia; species Pollenia griseotomentosa. The sequence goes on from OZ007562.1 coordinate 139,800,294, forward strand.
TTGATAAAAAACTACTAATAATTTTTTCTGTGTAGGTTATCGGTCCAGTGTCAGCGCTCACTTTTAGGACCTGCCCCTTTAGCAGAACCTTCGGAGTCGTATTTCAATCACGTAATGTCATGCACATTACAAATTGCAACAAGAGAAATCCATGTAAATATTAATCACTGAAGTAATTTTTAAAAATAATTCTAAAATTCATACCTATATAAGTCAATATTTGTAAGCGTTACGTGATATTTTCTATCTTAAAAATCACTGTAAAAGAGTATTATAGTATTTATTTTTAATGTATAAGAGAGGAAAACAAATTTAGTAACTAATTTATTTTATTCCTAAGGGTGAATTTTAATTATTAATGTAAATGTATTAAGTGAAATTGGTAATACTGCATATGTCATCAGAAAACTAATTAATTTGTTTAATATTTAGCAAAATATTTGATTTTTTTCTGCAACAATATGTTGGTTGAACCCTATCTTTACAAATAAAACCATGTTCTATACTACAATTGTCATTATTGAAAAAGGTATAAAGTTAAAATAAAAACGCACAACTTATGCCATTATCATCAAAAGGATTGCCAGGAAACCAAATGGAGGGTAAAACCGGTTTTCGGGTTGAAGCAATGGCAAATTCGAAGTTAACACCTACAGCTCCAACCCAAACAACAAATTATCAAATTCTTTCTCAAAAAAAGTTCCTTAAATCAATTGCTAACAAACTGTAGAGATGATAGACATCAACAATAGATAAATATCATAACGTTTTCCTTACCAAAGCTTGTTGTAAGAATCATATCCCGGCTACTACATTGAAGAAATGCTTCATTCCAAGTAAACTAAAACATGTACGAACAGTCAGTTTTTAATATGTAAAGGTACATATCTGGTTTTTTTAAATAAGTTATTTGACGATGTATACGATTGCGAAGAAGTTTAAAAAATTCATGTTAATCGCCAAAAGAAAACTGTTCAAATCTAAACTTCTGTGCAGATTTATGTACAGTGGAGCAAAGCATTAGTTTTGCTATAGGTAATAATAGTATCAGTTGTTATCTTTATATCATAACCATAAATGTTAACATAATCTATAATTTCTAAGAGATATTGTTCAAAAATTGTGTTTTAATAAATAAATTTTTATTCAATCCAGTACCCATGTTCTGTAACTAAAGCCACACTTTTTCTGTAAATTGGCGAGTAATTTCTTTACGTGACAGCTAAAGCTTTCTTGTTTCATTTCATACATTTCAATCGAAAAGTTTTTCGATGCGAGAGTTGAAGAACAGATTAAATTTAGAAAACAAACACTTAATTCTAGTAAACTTATAATATTATCTAAGAAATCATAAAAAACATGTTTGCATTTAAATAAAAAAAAAAAAAAAAAAAACAACTTTGCCTAATAAATTCTTATATCCTTCGCCACAACTAGTTGTGAAGACAGTATACTAATGGGTAGATTGCGTATGGCAACTGAACTGAAGTTCAGCCAGCAGCAAAATCCAGCAACGCCGTTCATGTTGAAATATAAAATAAAAAAAATCTTTATAGCCTAACATAAGAAGTGTTGCTATCTGTAATCAATGTTGGCGTCAAATTTCTTGAAGTTAACAACATTGGGATTGCAATCCAACCAGATCGGTTCAGTAGGATAAGAGTTATGCATTCAAATGTGGAACAACCACCCCAAAAAGTTGATAATTTGGTTTCTCTAGTATTTTGCCAAAAAATACAGTTGTTTCCCGCTTTCTAGTATAAAGAAAACAGTTTTTTGTCTCTACTTAAAATTTATGAATTTTGAATTGTTATGCTTTTGAGGAACAAGTGCGATATATCGGGTGTTTTTCTTTAGCTGTATGAGAACTTCCGATAGAGATAACTGTGGTTTGACAGCTGAAAATGTCAAACTGTGTTAACATTTCTGTTTTGTAATGTTGAACGCTTTAACCCTAGCTTTAACTTCCAAATTGTGGTAACTTACTTTTAAACAAGTTAGAGTGTTATATTCGGCTGTGCCGAATCTTTGATACCCTCCACCGGCGATTTGAATATTTCAGGAGTGATATCTATATGATGTCTATATATTATTAATTTATCTTTATAAAAACAGACATCAGCATTAAAATTGGTTGCGGCTTAGACCTATATTAAATTATTGACCGACAATTTCTATTATGATAGCATTATTTATTACGGTTTTAGGCGTACTAAACTGTTTTCAGGGAGTAGGGTTTATATGGGGCCTAGAGTAAATTATGGACCGATCATCATAAAATTTTTTAGTGTAATTTCTTGTCCTAAAAAACTGTGACGTGCCAAATTGGTTATCATAGCATTAATACTTACGGTTTTAGTCGTACTAAACTGTTTTGCGGGAGTAGGGTTTATATGGGGCCTAGGGTAAATTATGGTCCGATCTTCACGAAATTTCACAGTGTGATTTCCAGTGGAATAAAATGAACATTTGCAAAATTTCATATCATTTTGTGCATTGTTTAATCATTTATGTTAGTTTTTGTAACAAAATTATCAATTTTTTAAAGTGGTGGTTCCATATTTTGATTCATAGCTCTGATCCTACTGAACTGATTTGGCTGGATTTCAATCCAAAACTGCTTGGGATAACTACACTTTTTTGGGTCTAAGGTGAATAATAAAAAAGTTTCACACGGAATGACAAACTTAGTATACCCTCTTCACAACTTATTGTGGTGGAGGGTATAAAAAAGTCTGTTCGCGAAGTTCATAATGCACTTCGTCTATTTAACAAAATTTTAAGAATTTGTTTTTGTTTTAAATTTATTTGTACGAATGAAAGAATTCTTTCGCACATCGGAAAAGGGCAGTAATTGAATTCTTTGAGGCAGGGCTGTCAGACTTGAGGATTTATCCCCAAAGTTGGGGATTTCATGTTTGCAAAAAAGACAAATAAAGTCATTTGGGGATTGGGGATTTTTTTGGGGATTAAAAAAAATTTCGGGGATTTTTTGGGGATTTTACACTTTTTTATTATTTACGCTTACTTTTCTTTGTTTCGTATATAAAATATGAAAAAAGTAGCAAAACTTTTATCATACTCTTATATAGTGTAAAGGGTCCTAATAAAGATTACCATGTTTGTTAAGTGTGTAAAAGGTACTTTATAAACTTATGTTATTTTTCTTGAGTGAGTGTTTAAAAAAAAACAATTTAAAAATAGAATCTAAGCCCGTTGGCAACACATAAAATTTTTGAGTTTTTAAAGACAATTTTGAAGCAAATATGTATGTCTTCCCCAAAAATAAGTATATATGATAGACAATGTTTTCCTACTCCCGGAAAACAGTTTAGTACGACTAAAACCGTAAGTATTAATGCTATGATAACCAATTTGGCACGTCACAGTTTTTTAGGACAAGAAATTACACTAAAAAATTTTATGATGATCGGTCCATAATTTACTCTAGGCCCCATATAAACCCTACTCCCTGAAAACAGTTTAGTACGCCTAAAACCGTAATAAATAATGCTATCATAATAGAAATTGTCAGTCAATAATTTAATATAGGTCTAAGCCGCAACCAATTTTATTGCTGATGTCTGTTTTTATAAAGATAAATTAATAATATATAGACATCATATAGATATCACTCCTGAAATATTCAAATCGCCGGTGGAGGGTATCAAAGATTCGGCACAGCCGAATATAACACTCTAACTTGTTTAAAAGTAAGTTACCACAATTTGGAAGTATTGTTCTAGGGTTAAAGCGTTCAACATTACAAAACAGAAATGTTAACACAATTTGACATATTCAGCTGTCAAACCACAGTTATCTCTATCGAAAGTTCTCATACAGCTAAACAAAAAACCCGATATATCGCACTTGTTCCTCAAAAGCATAACAATTCAAAATTCATGAATTTTAAGTAGAGACAAAAAACTGTTTTCTTAATACTAGAAAGCGGGAAACAATTGTATTTTTTGGCAAAATACTAGAGAAACCAAATTCATGAATTTTAAGTAGAGACAAAAAACTGTTTTCTTAATACTACAAAGCGGGAAACAATTGTATTTTTTGGCAAAATACTAGAGAAACCAAATTATCAACTTTTTGGGGTGGTTGTTCCACATTTGAATGCATAACTCTTATCCTACTGAACCGATCTGGTTGGATTGCAATCCCAATGTTGTTAACTTCAAGAAAATTGACGCCAACATTGATTACAGATAGCAACACTTCTTATGTTAGGCTATAAAGATTTTTTTTATTTTATATTTCAACATGAACGGCGTTGCTGGATTTTGCTGCTGGCTGAACTTCAGTTCAGTTGCCATACGCAATCTACCCATTAGTATACTGTCTTCACAACTAGTTGTGGCGAAGGATATAAGAATTTATTAGGCAAAGTTGTTTTTTTTTTTTTTTTTTTTATTTAAATGCAAACATGTTTTTTATGATTTCTTAGATAATATTATAAGTTTACTAGAATTAAGTGTTTGTTTTCTAAATTTAATCTGTTCTTCAACTCTCGCATCGAAAAACTTTTCGATTGAAATGTATGAAATGAAACAAGAAAGCTTTAGCTGTCACGTAAAGAAATTACTCGCCAATTTACAGAAAAAGTGTGGCTTTAGTTACAGAACATGGGTACTGGATTGAATAAAAATTTATTTATTAAAACACAATTTTTGAACAATATCTCTTAGAAATTATAGATTATGTTAACATTTATGGTTATGATATAAAGATAACAACTGATACTATTATTACCTATAGCAAAACTAATGCTTTGCTCCACTGTACATAAATCTGCACAGAAGTTTAGATTTGAACAGTTTTCTTTTGGCGATTAACATGAATTTTTTAAACTTCTTCGCAATCGTATACATCGTCAAATAACTTATTTAAAAAAACCAGATATGTACCTTTACATATTAAAAACTGACTGTTCGTACATGTTTTAGTTTACTTGGAATGAAGCATTTCTTCAATGTAGTAGCCGGGATATGATTCTTACAACAAGCTTTGGTAAGGAAAACGTTATGATATTTATCTATTGTTGAAAAGGGATATATCGGATGTCTATCATCTCTACAGTTTGTTAGCAATTGATTTAAGGAACTTTTTTTGAGAAAGAATTTGATAATTTGTTGTTTGGGTTGGAGCTGTAGGTGTTAACTTCGAATTTGCCATTGCTTCAACCCGAAAACCGGTTTTACCCTCCATTTGGTTTCCTGGCAATCCTTTTGATGATAATGGCATAAGTTGTGCGTTTTTATTTTAACTTTATACCTTTTTCAATAATGACAATTGTAGTATAGAACATGGTTTTATTTGTAAAGATAGGGTTCAACCAACATATTGTTGCAGAAAAAAATCAAATATTTTGCTAAATATTAAACAAATTAATTAGTTTTCTGATGACATATGCAGTATTACCAATTTCACTTAATACATTTACATTAATAATTAAAATTCACCCTTAGGAATAAAATAAATTAGTTACTAAATTTGTTTTCCTCTCTTATACATTAAAAATAAATACTATAATACTCTTTTACAGTGATTTTTAAGATAGAAAATATCACGTAACGCTTACAAATATTGACTTATATAGGTATGAATTTTAGAATTATTTTTAAAAATTACTTCAGTGATTAATATTTACATGGATTTCTCTTGTTGCAATTTGTAATGTGCATGACATTACGTGATTGAAATACGACTCCGAAGGTTCTGCTAAAGGGGCAGGTCCTAAAAGTGAGCGCTGACACTGGACCGATAACCTACACAGAAAAAATTATTAGTAGTTTTTTATCAATTAAAAAAATTGTTTAAAAAGTATTTAAATTTCATTAATGTGATAATTGAATTTGAAATTTTGTTGAAAGAAAATTAAAAATATAATTTTGATTTAATTGTTATTCTAGCTGTTTTGAAATAAATTTTTAATTAAAATATTTATGAAATAAACAAAATTTTTTTCGTTTAAAATAAAAAAATTTAAAATTCAATCAAGCAAAACATTGCTTGAAACGACAAAGTATTTTGATCATTTATTTAATTAAAAGAAAAAATTTTTTTCAAAATTTCAAATTTTTACCATTTTTAGTAATCAATATAATAATTTTGGTAATAGGTGCAAAATCAACAAATTGGTTGCTTGATTCTATGAATTTGAAATGAATTTTGTGACTAGAGACAATTTTCAATTGTTTCTGTGTACAAATCGTTATTAAATAAAGATTTATTAAATTCATCCTGAAAATATAACTCCATCAATTAAATGTCTAAAAATTAAAGAGATGTTAAACTTACGATATTCCACTTGTCAATATGTAATTAATAAATATCAACAGGTTTTTCCATACGAACGATTATTGTAAGATTCATATCCCGGCTACTACATTTAAGAGACGCTTCATTACAAGTGAACTAAAACATGTACAAACAGTCAGTTTTTTCTTCGTAAAAGGTTCATATCTTGTTTTTTTTAATAAAGTTATAAAAAGATGTATACGATGGCGTAGAATTTTAACGAATTCACGTTGATCGCCAAAAGGAAACTGTTCAATTCTAAGCTGCTGTGAAGATTTTTATACAGTTGAGTTGAAGGCAAGCAGCAGTGCTTTTGTAATAGATAATAATATTATCAAAATGTTATCTTTATGTCATTATCATGAATGTAAACTTTAATTATAATTTCTAAGAGTTATTTGCTAATTGCTCTTAACATTACTTTAACTTAACTTTTTGATACATAAAATTATTTGGAATCTAGATTGAACACTTGATGCCAGTGTTCTTGAGAATAGTTATAATCTAAAATAAAGTAATCATTAAAAACTTTCTTGCATAATATCATATAATTACATAATAACTTTATCTTACAACTTTTTTTACGGACATGTTAAAATAAAAATTGGTGTTATATATCATGAGTAGGGCAACCAAAAAAAAGCAAATGCTTATTTTTTGGTTTACAAGATAGAAAGATTTTGATGATGAAAAAAAAAATTATTTAATAATGTTTTTAAATACTGTGGTGTTGGGTATCATACGGTCGGGCTTGACCGACTATAATTTCTTACTTGATTTTTATGCAACTCTGTCTTAGCGATACTGTAACGTACTTTTTATAGTATTGTGTATAATTTTTATGTGTTTATGTTTTTAGTTTTAAGCCTTTTCATCAACTTATTTTATTATTTGCTTGTTTAAGTTCTTTTCTCTCGAAAATTCCATAGCTGTATTCTTACGATCAAATTCCTCAGTATGCAACGTTTTTTACTATCATACTTTGTAACGTCTTATTTCTTTTTAAAAATAGTTTTTGTATAAAATAACGTCTGTTAGTTCCCTTCTCTCTGTTTTGGTATAGTAACGTCTTATTTTTTGCTTTTTTAATATAGTTTTAGCTATTAAGAATTTCTCTTTTTTAGGGTTTTACACGAAGTTGTAACAAATTATGGACCGTTACAAAAATGTCCCGTGTTCCAGGGGATATAGGAGACAAAGTTAATACAAAATTTAAATCAGTTTCATTAAAAAAAATAAAGGATTTTCGGTATTAAAAGATATTGCGGATATTTTGGGAGGCAAGCGGAATTATGAGTCCAATCGTATAAAATATACTTCAGAGTGAATACTTAATGTTAAATATGCTCCCTTAACATCTGTAGACGTAGAAAGAATTTTTTCTATGTACAAAAACTTGCTGACTCCAAATAGAAATAGTTTTTTTTGAAAACTTTTTGCATCAACATATAATTTTCTATAACAACGTATTAAATGAATTAAGTGGAAAATAAACAAGTTTAAATTGCTTTTTTTAATTTTAATAGCTTATTTTCATGTTTTTAAACGCTTTTTTTAAGAGCTTAAAACTGTTTTTTAGTGCTTTTTTTTTTGGTTGCCCTAATCATGAGCATCAGGGAAGCCGTAAATATCGAATTACATATTTTTTCTAGTGCGACCGATTAATGAGGGCAGAAACTATATTTTTCCGTTTTTTATGAAATTCAGCATTGATATATAAGTGTATAATTGTTTGCATATTTTAGCATAAAAAGCATTTCTGCAGCATTTTTTTAATTTATTACGCATATTTCTCCTTTTTGAGGCATATTTTGATACTTGTTTCTGGTTTCTGTTTTAAATCATATACCAAACGTTATGCCTTAGTTTCGCCATATACTACATTTTATTTTCAATCTAATATGTTAAAAAAACCAAGCAAGTTGTGATCAAAGGTAAATGTTACTTTAAACAATTATATCCATTTGTGCTGATGTCTGTTACACATAAAAATAATGGTTCTAGAACCTTCTTTTAATATACCTATCGAATCAATTTTTCAATTTCTTGTTCTCTGTCAATGCAAGCCTTGTGCCCATAGTACAGTTTGCTATTTTGTTAATACTTTGATCAGATTTGGTACATACTAATAGTGAGAATTGGCCAATAACAGCCCCCCGCATAGCCCCCATACAGACATCTTTTAGGAATAGAGTCTTAATGCCATCAAATTGAGGCCGTCAGCGAAAAAGTGGTGTAGGCCTCAATTTTTCATACCCTGACTTAAATACGCCAAATTGATTAAAACTGCGAAAATAAAATAAGAAACTAGTTTATCTCTTGTTTTACCAATCACTTACAGAAAGCGTTGCAAAAGTATGTGTTGCATTTATTTATTTTTGTTCTACTTATAATACAAAAGTAGCCATAAGCCACAAAAATATGAAATAAATGTAATGTGGCTTACACTACTTTTGAGTTGAAGGCCTCTTTTATGTTCGTATTTAATTAAATTGGACCTAAAAATATTTTACTGCAAACTATCGGGTGTTTTTTTTACAGGTTTGTTTTTCGAATAGAGATAAAACTGGCATTTTGTGGTCAAATCTGGCAACTCTAATGTCATTTATGTTCAGTTTGGTTTGCCATTTCATCATGAACAGGTTGACAAAAGAACAACGCTTGCAAATCGTGCAAATTTATTTCGAAAATAACGGTTCAGTTCGCGAAGTTTACCGCAAGCTACGTCCATTTTATGGTCGACATAATCGTCCATCAGAGCAATTAATTCGGAAAACCATGGATCGTTTTCGCACTACGTTTACTCTATGTGATAATACGCATCCACAGAGACGTCGAACAGTGCGCACCGAAGAAACAATTTCCGCTGTAGAGCAAAGTGTTGAAGAGGACCCGAATGAATCGATTCGCCACCGTGCACGGCAATTGGAGCTTTGTCCATCAACTTTATGGAAGATTTTGCGCAAAGATCTTGGCTTGCGACCTTACAAGATCCAGCTTGTGCAAGAATTAAAGCCGCGAGACCATGCAATGCGTCGTGATTTTGGTGTATGGGCCGAAAATGAGATTGATCTCGATGCTGATTTTCATCGCAAAATTTTGTTCAGTGGTGAGGCTCATTTTTGGTTGAATGGCTACGTCAACAAGCAAAATTGCCGCATTTGGAGTGAAGAGAATCCACATGAGACCCTTGAGACGCCATTACATCCACAAAAACTGACTGTTTGGTGTGCTCTATGGGCTGGTGGAGTCATTGGGCCATCCTTCTTCCGAAATAATGCTGGAGAGGCAGTTACCGTTAATGGAGACCGGTATAGAGCCATGATAACTGACTATTTTGTTCCCGAATTGGATGGCATGAATGTGGATGAGTTGTGGTTCCAACAAGACGGCGCTACATGCCACACAGCGCACGCCACAATCGATTTATTGAAGGAAACATTCGATGAGCGCATAATTTCGCGGAATGGACCTGTCAATTGGCCACCAAGATCGTGTGATTTGACACCATTGGATTATTTTCTTTGGGGATATGTGAAGTCGCTCGTCTACTCCAACAAACCAGAAACGTTAGGGGAATTGGAAGCCAACATTCGTGGCGTTATTGCCGACATACGGCCCCATATGCTCGAAAAAGTGGTTGAAAAGTGGACCTGTAGAATTGGCTTTATTCGAGCCAGCCGCGGCGGCCACATGCCTGAAATCATATTTAAACATTAATGGCATAAAATTATCCTTCCAATAAAGCCAAATTGATGGTCATTAAAACGATTTTCTTGTGTTTTATTTCAATTTGAAGTTCTATACCACTGAAAAAAACACCCGATATTATATCGGTCTCTACTTGAATAACCCTGCAAATAATATTGGACTACTGGTCCAATGTAATGCAAGCATGGAACATGTCATTGTTAAAAAGAGTTTGTAATGAAACGACATGTCTTCGTTTTTTAACGACATGTTTTCGTTTTTAAACGATTTCAAAGCTAATCCTCAGAAGTATACTATGGACTAGTTTTAAGACTACTCCTTTGTAATGCAATGCTGGGTAATATGGTCCTGCCCTAGGACATCGTAATGTTAAAAAGATCATGTTTTTTCCATACGTTTGGGTTACCTTTGGACTAGTCCTAGTCCCTTATCCCTGCAAATAATAGGACCAGTCCAAACACGCATGTAAAGAGTAGCCCACAAGGGACTAGGACTAGTCCAAAAGTAACCCAAACGTATGGAAAAACATGGTCTATTTAACATTACGATGTCCTAGGGCAGGACCATATAACCCAGCTTTGGACTACAAAGGAGTAGTTTTAAAACAACTCCATGGTATACTCCAGAGGATAAGCTTTGAAATCGTTTAAAAACGAAAACATGTCGTTAAAAAACGAAGACATGTCGTCTCACTACAAACACTTTTTAACAATGACATGGTCCATGCTTGCATAACATCGGACCAGTCCATGGAGTAGTCCATACTATCAAAATGGATCAGGTGGTCCAATATTATTTACAGGGATGGGCTACATTGTACATGCGTGTATGCACAAGTCGCATTATTTGCAGGGAAGGCTCCGATACGAAAATCACTCCCATCAATAGCATAGAATGCCAAAGCTTCATTTGAAATATTAATATTAATACCGAATTTAGCGAATGACCCGAAGATCACTTTAATAAGAAAAAATGTCATATGTCGATGTTAATACATACTTAGATAATATTCTGCACAACTAAATCTTATACGAATCTTATTCTCTGGGGGATCCGTGACTGCAAATGGTTTCCAAATAGGGTAACCTCTCCAATACGCGTTTGTAAATACTGTGGTGTATGAATGGGCCGTACCGATTTGTTATTACTTTTGTTCCTTTTTTTTAAATATTATTTAATTTATTATTTAAGCAGTGTTTTAATTTCAAATAAGCAAATTTTTCAACAAGGTTTCGTTTAAATGTGCTAAATTCCCATTTCATACTATTGATAAACTGAAATTTATTGTTGATGGGATAAGCTATTCCTATGCCAGATTGTCAGGAAACTTCATCCTAAGATTTTAGAAAAACTCAAGATATTATACAAATAAAACTGTTAAGCGAATAAGAATTATTAGCCCCAGTTTCACTTGTAACGATATCAAAGCTTAAACAAAAACAACAACAATAAACAGTGAGTTTATCTTTTCTTACAGTTACAATTGGTTGACTTTTTTGTCAACTAAATGTAGTTGTAAGAGGGTAATTTTGCCAGTTCAGTTTTATTTACACTGCCGCTTGCATATTAGTTATCAAAGTTTTTCTTGGGATTCAAAAAATTAATCAACAAGGTTTCGTTTAAATGTGCTAAAGTTTTTGTTTTTTTTTAGGGCATATTTTTTTTAAAATAATTTTTAAGGCATATTTTCAAGTTTTTAGTGCATAGTTAATGCGCATATAACACTTTTCAGTGTACAGTTTCGGCTTCCCTGATTATCGTTAATGTATGCTTAAAGTCAATTTTTTTTAAAGATATTTGTTAATTGTTATCTTTTAAAACATTTTTTCATGGATAAAAGTTTATAGAGTAAAGTCTATTTTTTTTAAAGATATTTGTTAATTGTTATCTTTTAAAAATATTTTTTCATGGATAAAACTTTATAGAGTCTGTAAACTGGAAACCTTAATGCCAGTGTACTCGAGAATTTTAGGTGAAATTAACAAATCATTAAAAACTCGTTTTATCTAAATAAAGAAAAACAATTTTATTTATCACCTTTATTTAGGCTACGTGTACCATGTGTATAATCAAAATATACATCATGATCTTAAGGGTAACCGTAAATATCGAATTAAAATAAAGGCAGAAACAATATATTTTTCCGTTTTAAATTTTTTTTATGAATTTTGAATTTTTTTTTTTTTGCATATTTAAGAATAAAAAGCATTGTTGCAGAATTGTTTAAGTTTGTAGCGCATATTTTACCTTTTTGAAGCATATTTTGATATTTCTGTTGTAAATATATGATACGATTCCATACGTGTGGCTTCAGTTTGGTCATATACTACATTTCACTCTCAATCTCATAGGTTAAAACAAAGCAAGTTGTATTCAAAGGTGAAAGTTAATATAAAATGTCAAATTATATGTAAAAGAAAAAATTCAGGAAAGAGCAATTATATCCTTTTGCGCTGATTTGTGTTACACATAGAAATAATAGTTTTAGGACAATCTTTTAGTATACCGATCAAATCAGAATCACTTTCTGAATGGATCTGACAATGAGGGTCCGTCAGACATGATGGTTGTCTGTCCATGAAAAGCTTGCGCGCATACTACAGTTTGCTATTTTGTAGATCATTTGATGAAATTTGGTACATATGTTTAAGTAGGGAGAATTGGTCTTTAACTTCACATAGCACTAGTGAAGGGTGAGAACTGGACTATTATTTCCCTACAAACTTCTTTCAGGAATAGAGTCTTTGACCCATCTAATTGTACTCGTATTTAATTTTTAGGGTTAAAAACATTTGACTGCAAATTATTATATAGGTCTATATATGACCATAGCTCCCATACCATTGCTCTCTTTTACGTGTTAATATTTATATAAAATTTGGCACATGTACCTAAAATTTTGTTGATGTTGATATGTAGATAATATTCTGCACAAGTAACTGCTATGTGAAAATTGGATCGGTGACTGCCAATTGGTTCCAAAAAGGGTAACCTATTCAAGATTTATCTGTTAATACTGTGGGGAATGGACGAGCTTTGCCTTCGTTTTTCCTTGTTTATAATATAATATTAAATTTATAATTAAGTAAGTGTTTTTTTTTTTAATTAGCAATTTTTGCTTTTTGTAGGGCATATTTTTTTAACAATTTTTAGGGAATATTTTTAGGTTTTTACTCCATAAGTAGATGAAGCTGTTTATCGACCTTTTTATTAATATAAATAACAAATAAGTCAAGCTCGAGGTCCTAAGCTTGCATATTTAACATACATAAAAATCTTTTTAGGTGCATATTTTGGGTTTCCCTGATGATCATAAATGTATGCTTAAAGTCTAATTTTTAAAAGGTATTTGGTGATTGTTATCATTTAAAACATTTTTTTTATAATTTAAATTTTATTGCCTCTGTATACTGTTGACCTTAATTCCAGTGTACTCGAGAATTTTATCTAAAAATTAACAAATCAAGAAAAACTTTAAATGAAAAAATAATTTTATCTAACAACTTTATTTAGCAACGTGGACCATGTTTATAATCAAAATGATTTATATACATCTAAAAAGCGTTTTATGCGCCTTAAATATGCAGTCCAAATTTAAAATATTCTTCAAGAAATATGATCCATAAACCAAAAAATTAAATACTGGAGAATTTGGTTAATAATTTGACCCCAGCGCTATTTACCGGGTCAAAATTTTATCAGGAAACTTATTTTTGTTTAATAAATATATTTTGTGAATCTCAGCCAAATCGTATCAGAAAACGGCTTCCCTGGACAAATATCTTAAGGATTTCGATCAGTGTTCCCATGTTAGCATATTTTCCGCTAGATTTAGCAGACTGAGTTGGGAAATTTTTTTGAAAAAATACGCTAACTGCTTTTTAGCATATTTCCTTGTCCAAAAGCAGATTTCTTAGCATATTTTTACTTTTTAGAAAAGCCGAACTTTTTAGCAAAGTTTGTTTCACACAGACTTACTATTCATATTTTCAAACAATTTGCTATTCAAATTATTACTACTTCTTCGTTTTTTGCATTATTAATATAATACTTTTTTTAACAAAAATTTTAAATGAAATATATATTCGGCTTAATATGCAAACCTTCTAAATCCACTTTTTAAGTAAATTGAGTTTTTGTTGCCGTGTGGTAAAGAAAGATTTGAGTCTTAAAGTGTGTAAAACCAACTAAATTTTTCCTCTAAAGCTGCGAATATAAAAAGTTTTTTGTCTCCCCTGTAAAATGCGCTGAAAGGGAGTTAGTAGGTTTGCATATTAAGCCGACGATATATTAAAATTCTTTTTTATTTAGCATATTTTTAGCACAAATAAAAATTAAGATTATCTTTTTGTACAAATTTAACATATTTTTTTAAAATTTTATATATTTTTGATATTTTTAGTTCATCAAATTTAATTTTCATTTTTTTTTTCATTTTCATATTTTTACTGAAAAAAGGACTTTTTACAACATGAAATTTTATTAAAATTAATTGATAATTTTTTTTAAAAATTAAAAATATTGTTTTAATCTAAGCAGATTTTTAGCATATTTTCTTAATTTTAAGATTAAGCAGATTTTTTGAAGTGGGAAATGTAAGAAAAGATAAACACACTGTTTATTTTTTGGTATTTTGTTTAAGCTTTGATACCGTTGCAAATAAGATTTTTTTACTGTTTGCAATTCTCATTTACTCTGAACCAGTTCAATGCGAAACTAGCTTATTTCCCAACAATAAATTTCAGTGGTTTTATCAAGAATAAAAATTGGGAATTAAGCACGACAAACTAAATCTTGATTTGGCATATTCTCATCAAACAGTTATGGCAATACTGAACCTTATGTAACTCCACAATTCAGGCTTGCCAGAAGAATTCAAATTAAAAGTGCTAAATCGACAAACAAATAGTGCTAACTTGTTCTACAGTTGAAAACAAAAGTGCTAGTTTTTTTAACATTGATTTTTATGAATATAATAAAAACTTTACATTTGAAACTTTTTTAAATATTCATTTTGTTTTTTTAATGTTACAATATAATATATGGGCATTTCCCCAGAATGGTATTTTCTTGTTTATTATTATAAAAAAGTCTATGTTGTTCTAAAAGAATGGTGTCATAGCTTACCAATTTCTATCGAATCGCAAAAAAAAATGCTTGGAAAAGTTTTGTTTTCTATATTATTTGTACATCAAAATCGTACATTCGTGACCCGAAGAAATGCCCACATGTGTTTTAAATAAAGTTGTTAAAACTAAATTTCAATCATGTCATTTTCATCTTTCTCATATACCAACTCATTTTGGTCCTTTTCAGATTAACCTATTTTTTTACAATATCATCCAATATGCTTAAAGTGTGGCAACAAACGGTGTCTAATTTTGAACCTTCTCTTCTCCCTATAGGTATTACTTAACATCACAGCTCTGTTTTCATTCTGGGGCTCAGTTTACTCAAGGCGAATTGACTAGAAGGTGGGGTCAAGTCAACATATGGTGTTTTTTTCGGTGGTCGACTTGTCACAGTTTGTATACAAACTAGTTTTTTATGTAACCAAACCTTTTTTACAAGCAATATTTTTGACAATCCGACCACAGAAGCAGTGTTGTTGTAGATTTGACCTCACCTTCTACTCAATTTGCCTTGAGTCTACTTTTTATTAAGCCCAATTAGCAATTTTAATTTATTTGTTCATAAGAATAAAAGTAACTGTATTTGTTTCTTCTGTGTACACTACAAAGATGCATGAAACAGTATGCGCCAAAGCTGCAAAAAGGTAGCATGGGTCTATGTTTGAATTTTTCTTGATACACTTAAAGAATTGATACCTTACTTGAATTGATTATGTGAGTTTTTAAGTAGTTTTGGGATCTAAAAATGAGTGGTTAAAAATGCTAAATAATTATAAAAATGTGCTTAACTAGCACTTAGCACTTTTTTTAAAATTCTTAGTGCTAAATCAGAAAAAAATGTGCTAAGTCTAGCACTAAAAGTGCTAAGCTGGCAAGCCTGCCACAATTAGACTACTCATTATGGCGTGCAGCTAGAAATATAAAAAGGCCAGTTATAACAAAACCATCATTAAAAAACTTGAATGGAAGATAGGCAAAAAGTAATATTGAAAAAGGAAATCTGTTTGTTAATCATTTGAAAAACGTATTTATCCCAAATGCAGGGTTGTCAGATTTTTTTGAGCTCCATCGCCAAGCCGGATGTCAGAAATCGCCAAACGTCAATTTTGTGCAGTTTTCGTAACATTTTTTATTTAAATGTATATTAAATTGTTTAAGTTTGCAGTCTTTTTTATAAAAAAATGTTAATTTTAGTATACATATTTTTTGTTCAAATAAATTTTTTTTTTTTTTTAAATAAAAATGTTAATTTTTGTGCATAGTTTTTGTTAAAATAAAGTCTGTGGCATTTTGACAAAACATCTTAAGTCGAAATAAGATAGCAAAAATAGTTTTTAAAAAAAACTCGTTGAAAAAATAATTTTTACTTAAAAGTTTAATAAACCAAAATTTAAGAAAAATTTCGTTTATAATAAAAAATTTTAAAAACGGAAACAAAAATGTTTTTTGAATGAAAATTTGAATTTTTTTAAAATTCACTTAAGATGTTTTGTCAAAATGCCACAGAAATTAGTATCTTTATAAAAAAAACCTCAAGTTTAAAAAAAAAAAATTGATATTTTAATCAGGCTAAATAAAGTTCATTGAATTAAATTTTATTAAATTTTTTTTTTTTTTGAAGAAAGGAATTTTTACAACATGAAATGAATAAAAATTTTATTGATATTTTTCAAGGCTTTCAAGAACAGGTTACCCTTACATATTTCGATTGCAACCCCTCTTCATTTTAAATATATCAAAATTTTGATAAAAAACCATAAACAGTTCAATAAAATAAGCACAAGGCTTATCAAAAAAAAATATAAATTTAAAAAATAAAAATCCTCAAAAGCTTTTATATTAACTTTAATATTCAAAAGACCCCTTTCAGACTCGGCAAGTTATTGCGCAAGTTACTTGCCGACAACAACAAAGTCTGTACAAAAATTTTTTTTCTTTACCCCGACCTTACCGCTAACGTCTACAAACCGAGAGTTGCGCAAGAGACTTGCGCAAGTAACTTTCCGAGTGTGAAAGGGGTCATATTTTCCAGGAATATTTTCTATGCACTATCAGAATTTTTCGTTTGTATATTTCTGTTCTGTTCCCTTTCAGGCTTACTTTAGCTATCCTTTGGCTAGCAATGAAGTAAATTGTAAAGAAAATTTATACAACTATTAGATACCAGCAGAATGTAATGCATTCGAATAATATAAAAATTTATTTAAATAATAAAGATCGAATAAGAAAAAATGTATATGTATTAACAAAAAACAACACAACAATCCACAAAAAATGTTGAAATCTTTTGACCAACATTAGCGAGTTTATTGACAAAAACAAAAGGCCCTATCTAAAAAAGATTATATGGTAATCCCTAAAAGGCCTAACTACCAGTTTGCATAAGCAACATTGTCAATTATCAAAAAACTGGTATATTTTACAAGGAAAATATCAATTAATCATTTTAAATGGTTTTTGCTTTTCTTGTAAAATTTTCAAAATGTTGGATAGGGTCTTTTGCGTTTTAGGTGACGACATACAAAAAAAAAATGCTGTCTACATTAAAAATAACATAATTTTTACATTTAATGCGGTTATAGGGGATTTGTATTTTTATCTTTTATTATAATTTTCATTCTTCATAAAAAGATAAAGGTTGCCCAATATTACAATTAGAAAAATACTTAAATTATGGGTATATTTACAACAAAAGTAAGGAAATCGTATATAAATTACACATATCACAATAATCTTTTTTTTATACCAAACTAACCGGTTTATTCAATATTCAAAAAATCGACATTAAAAAATAACCGGCTTGAGTAATAGTAAAAAACCCGGTTGAAACCAATCGAATAATAACCTTTCGATCTTCATAATCATAATGTTCCTTAAATATGCGATAACATTAAAGTCATTGCAAGTTCCTTAAAGTGTTAGTTACCATTAGGGCAACCAAAAAAAGTACTAAAAAAAAGTTTGAAGCTCTTAAAAAAGCGTTTAAAAACTTGAAAATAAGCTGATAAAATTTAAAAAAAAACAATTTAAATTTATTGCTTATTTTCCACTTTATTCGTTAATACTTTGTTACAGTAAAATATAAATTGATGCGAACAATTTTCAAAAAGAAAACTCTGTCTATTTGGAGTCAGAACGTTCTTGTACATGGAAAAAGTTCTTTCTATGTCTACAGATGTTAAGGCGGCATATTTAGTATCACTAGTATTTGCTCTGAAGTATATTTTATACGACTATACCCACAATTTCGCTTGCCTTTGAAAATATCCTTAAAAAGTTTTAGTAGCGAAAATCCTTCCCTTTTTCTCCTCTGGAACACTTGGGAAACCAATAAAAGATTTTTTATTTCCAATTTTCTTACAACTTCGTGTAAAAACCTAAAACTTGCAGAAATTAACAACATTTCGTTCCGCAAATCACTCTCATTCCAATACATACAGAGAAATTCTTAATATTTAAAAATGTTGAAAAAAAACAATATTTAATAAGCAATAAGACGTTACAAATTATGATGGTAAAAATACGTTACAGAAAGAGTATTATTGTATGAAGTGACTGTGTGACTGAAGAATTGGATCGTTAGAATACGGCTATACAGCTGAATACTAAAAACTTAAACACATAAAAAATATATACAAGGAAGTATACCAATACCCCGGTTTGCGTCGCTTCGGTTTGCGTCGCTTTCGAAGTTGCGTCTTCTATGATTTCGAAGTTGCGTCGATTTTGTTTCAATTGGCGTCGCATGGCTTCGAAGTTGCGTTGCTAGTGCTTCGATTTGCGTTGTTAATATAAAAATGTTTGTACAAAGCTTAAACGGAAAAAGGGGGTTTCCCGTTTAAGTCTAATGCAATTATGTATGTGAAGGCTGTCTCCTGATTGCAACTGGTTTCAAATTACATTTGCTGAAGGAAAGTTATATTTAAATATTTTGCAACAAAGAGTCAAAAAAAGCATATAAGCTTAGAACAAAACCTGGGCATTTCGACGCGTTCTAAATCAGGGGAAATGATTGTTGATATTGAGAGAAACCTTGAACTAGCCACTTCAACAATAAAATCCATTTGCTGTTCCAGTGAGGCAGATAAAATTAAGAAATTTGTTAAAACAAGAACATGCCCTTAAGACAAATGGATATTCAAAAGAAAGATTTAACTTTATTTGAAGATCTAAAATTAAATTATCGGTTATAAAGTCTATCAAATCAAAATTCATTTTTTCAGCTAAAATTCTGAATCTCGGAACCAATTAAATGATAATCAATACAAATGTATGGAAAATCGTGCTTCAGTTTGCGTCGTTTCGGTTTGCGTCGAGTTTTTCCGGTCCCAATTAACGACGCAAACCGGGGTATTGGTGTATAGTCAGTCAAGCGCGACAATATGTTTCCCAACACCATATATATATATATGAATATATGCAGTACAACCTCCTTCATTTTCTAAATAACTGTATATCTTGAAAACAAGAGCAACTAGCACAGTGTACTTAGTGCTCAAAGTTACTATATTAAAATTCTATTTAAGGATTATTTTTTAAAGGTTGCGAAAAAAAATCATATCTTAAAAACGAAAAAAAACACCTCCTTAAAGGTTTCAGGATTTTTAAAGAACAGCTTGAGGTATTATTTAAAAAAAAATCAGCAAAAAAAAAATAGGTTTTTGACTTAGTCCGTTTTTTAAATTTAATATTTTGCATATTACATTTTTCAATAAAATCGGGTTCCACTCTTGGTCGATTTGACATGGAATTACCCATATATTTCATTTTAAAAATGCAAGGTCCAAAAATTGTAAAAAAAAGTAAATTGTTGTCCAGATCGCTGTGGGCATTAATGGGTTTAATTAAAATAATAATTACATATTTAATTCCTGGGTTTAAACAAGGTGGTATTTTTTTTTTTTTTTTTTGTAGAAAAGAAAACACAAAAAGTTTTTTTCGTTTTCTGCAAAATGAGTTGTTAATGCTTACGTGGTTAAAAAAGAAACGGGACACGATATACATTAATTATTTTGACTATGACATGACAGTTAAACAAATTGTTAGACAAAGTTGGTTTGTTTGTATATACATATGTAGTTTGTATATGCAAACAAGTTTTGAATAATTTCTTAATAATAATTTCAAGTACACTGGAATGCATTTTGTTCTAAATTCAACCTAGATCTCATAAAACCTTATTTATCAAATACACAATGTTTGTTAAAGATAAACAATTAGCAAATATACCTTACACTTTTTATTTTAAGGTTACATTTATGAACGTGATATAAAGATAATATTATTATCTATTGTGAAACACTGGTGTTTGTCTCCAACTTTACTGTATATAAATCTGAACAACAGATTGGATTTTTACAGTTTTCTTCTGGCGATCAACATGAATTAGTTAGAAGTTGTAAAAAGCATCAAATAACATAACATTATTATATGAATATATTAAACAAAAGCGGTAAGAAAATTTTATTAAAGAAAAAACAAAAAAGAAAAATCTGACTGTTCGTATTCCTTTCAGTTCACTTGGAGTGAAGTTTTTCTTTAATCTATTAGTCGGTATGGCGGCTCCTAAAATAATCATTAGTAAAACAACGTGATGGTAGTTATTGAAAGGTGGAATAGCGTAAGTTTATCATTTCTGCAATTAATGAGCAATTGATTAAATAAACTATTTTTTTTTTAGAAAGAATTTTATAATATTATGGGTTGGTGTTGTAGGTGTTAACTACGAATTTGCCATGGCTTCAACCTGAAAACCTATTTTACCCTTGTTTTGGATTCCTGGCAATCAATTTGAAGATAATAGTATACGTTGTGCGTTTTTTTCTAACTCAATAACATTTTCATTAATGACAATTACTGAATAGAACATGGATTTATGTGTGAAGATCGTGTGCAACCGAAGAATTGTTGCCAAAGAAAATCACATATTTTTCTAAATATTAAACAAAATAATTAGTTAACTAATGACATATAAAGTATAACCAATTGTACTTAATACATTAAAACTAATAAATTAAATTCACCCTTAAAATAAATTTTTTAATTATTTTTCTCCCTTTCAGACATTTTAAATTACTACTATAATATTGTAACGCTTACACAGACGCTTATACAGACAAATAGTATTGCATAATATGAATGTGAATTTTAAAAAGACTACGAATAAGATGTAATAAATATTTAATTAAATCAAAACTAAGTAGATTACAATAATCGCTAAATGTGGTCTTATGATCTTTCATTTAGCCGTCAATGATACAACAATATTTATCCAGTAAACATATCAAACCCATAATGATATACGAAAAATATTTCATGAAAACTCGGCAAATGCTTTTTTTATGTTTTACAAGATGTTTTTGATTGAAAACAAATTCCGATCATAAAAAAACCAAAGAAGTTAGCTATATTTGTTAGGGCTCTTTTCTTGCTTAATTTGACAATATCAGCTTTTTTTAGTTATTTTTGCCATTTTAAGATAATTTTTCATTTTTTTTATACGAAAAAAAAAACTTATTTAATAAATTTTTGCAAAAATCGTTACTATTTTTTTTTGATGTGGCAACTTTTTTTTTATAAATATTAAAACAATCAACCCTTTTTGCTCTGTAACAACTCTGGTTATTTTGTGTTTCAATTGTACAAAATCATCCCAACAACCTTTATTATCTCTCTATGTTATTATACCCACACCACAAGAGTGGAGAGGGTATTATGCATTTGTGCTGATGTGTGTAACACCTTAAAATATTGGTCCTAAGTAAACCGATCGACTCAGAATCACTTTCTGAGTCGATATAACGATGTCCGTCTGGCTGGCTGTCCATATAACCTTGTGCGCAGAGTACAGGACGCATACATATTTGAAGATAGTCAGGGGTGTGCTGGAAATCGAAAACGTAAAAAGCAAGAAATTGCAAGGAGTTTTTAATACACTTTGAAACTAAATTTTATAATTTTTGTTATAATATTGGTCATAAAATTCTTTTATTACAGAAATCTTTTTAAAAAACGACTGTTAAAATTATTGCATTTTACGTTTACGATTTTCTGCACACACTTGGCACAAGGGCGAATCGGTCCGTAATTCAATATAGCCCCCATACAAGCTGCCTTCCGCAATAGGGTCCTTCTGGCCACTATAAAACCAATTTTAATGACACCAATACCCCGGTTTGCGTCGTTAATTGGGACCGGAAAAACTCGACGCAAACCGGGGTATTGGTGTCATAAAAATTGGTTTTATAGTATGACATATTGACATATTGTCGCGCTTGACTGACTATACACCAATACCCCGGTTTGCGTCGTTAATTGGGACCGGAAAAACTCGACGCAAACCGGGGTATTGGTGTATAGTCAGTCAAGCGCGACAATATGTTTCCCAACACCACAGTATATAAAAACAAATTTTTCAGAGTGTATGGCTATATGAATAGGGATCTATCTAGGTTTTAAATTTTATTAAAATCGGTTTTAATACTTTCTGACAGGCAGCAATTGCCCCCTATCTCCCCTCGTGGTCCTATTTTTTAAAAAAAGGCATACCTTATGTGCCCATATAAATATGGATCTATCCACATATGTTTTAAATGTCATTAAAATTGGTTTTATAGTGGCCAGAAGGACCCTATTGCGGAAGGCAGCTTGTATGGGGGCTATATTGAATTACGGACCGATTCGCCCTTGTGCCAAGTGTGTGCAGAAAATCGTAAACGTAAAATGCAATAATTTTAACAGTCGTTTTTGAAAAAGATTTCTGTAATCAAAGAATTTTATGACCAATATTATAACAAAAATTATAAAATTTAGTTTCAAAGTGTATTAAAAACTCCTTGCAATTTCTTGCTTTTTACGTTTTCGATTTCCAGCACACCCCTGACTATCTTCAAATATGTATGCGTCCTGTACTCTGCGCACAAGGTTATATGGACAGTAGGGTTTTTTCCCGGGATTTCCCGTCGCGGGAATTCCCGGGAATTTCCAATTTTTTATTTCCCGTTTTCCCGGGATTTTTCTTGCGGGATCCAAAATTCCTCATAATTTCAGAAAATAGCTATATAAACTTTGAAATTTAGTTTTCTATTCTCTAAAAATTAGCATCTGTGGATGGGTTGTGGATTAGATCAATTACAAGAAGTGAGTACATACGTAAATCAATGTCTCCTGATGCAATAAATCTACTAAAAGCAGAATGGGCAGTGCAACAGTTGATAATTATTACATTTAGTGAAGTGAAGAGTTAATAAATTACATTTATTCAAAATAAGATGCAGGCAGTAAAGTTTCATTGCCCATGAACAAGTCTTAAAAATAGGAGATAACTAAACATATCGCTCCTTTATTGCAACATAGTAATATTTACAAAAACGATCTTGGCAAAATGCGATTAAAGTTTTCAAAATGTACCGACTTAAAGATATATTTTGCTATAACTCCGGTTCAGTTTGAGATAAAATACGAGAAGGTATGAAGGAAAACTTTGCTAAAGTTACTTCAAATTTTGAGATATGACAATGATGCAATGAAGGAGCGATATGTTTATTAGGTGATAAACACAAATTTTCAATTTCAATTTGTGTTGGTTTATATACCCGTGAAGTGCGGGGAAACCGAAATAAAATAACATTTTGGAAACTCGTGTAAGATACTACAACATACAACTTGAAAAACATATTGTCCTAAAGATTACAAATGGACCTATTGAAATGAAAAGGTTTGTAAGAAGCAGTCCGGTTGATGCTATTTTTGCATCAACCTTGACATATATTTGACTGATATAGACGTTGTTTATAAAAAAGAAAAAATTGCTTCTGATTGTGAATCTGAAGCATGCTACAACGATGCACTTTTAACTATTTGACCAACCTGGGTAAAAAATTAACGAAATTTTTCGGAAACATGATAATTAGTAAATAAAATTAGGAATATACTTTTTGAAGACTTACTAAGTGTGTCAGAAAGTTATTTCCTAAGCCGTTAAAAAATGTTATATATTTCTTTAAAATATTTTATCTATTTTATTAAGTAACTTTCTGATCTCATATCTTGAGTACCTAAATTTTTATTTTGTTTTTATTATTGTTTTATGAATTAAATTGTTATGTGTATGTTATCTTTTTATCTTGTATCCAGAGCATAATAATACTGAATAAAAGCATGATAATAGGGAATAAAGGCGTAAGGTAATAATAATTCAAGTTTCTATTTCAATCTTCGAATAATTTCCCAGTAAAAACTTTGCCTACAAAATAATGTGTTGAGTAATCAGAAAAACATAAGAGCACTACTTACAATTCTACTGAAAGAACCAATGAATTATACAAGGCATGTCCCAAAATGAACGCATTCAAAAGCAAGTCATTATTTTTTTACTTTAATACATTCAGAAAAAAGTAGTTATAGAAGCTGTTATAGATGTAGTTATAGAAGAAAGCTGCAAAATAATGAGTTAAAGAAATTTAAAAAATTTTCCCGCTTTCCCGGGAAACGAAAAAGTCCGGGGAAAAAAAAACTCTAATGGACAGCCAGCCAGACGGACATCGTTATATCGACTCAGAAAGTGATTCTGAGTCGATCGGTTTACTTAGGACCAATATTTGAAGGTGTTACACACATCAGCATAAATGCATAATACCCTCTCCACTCTTGTGGTGTGGGTATAATAACATAGAGAGATAATAAAGGTTGTTGGGATGATTTTGTACAATTGAAACACAAAATAACCAGAGTTGTTACAGAACAAAAAGGGTTGATTGTTTTAATATTTATAAAAAAAAGTTGCCACATCAAAAAAAAATAGTAACGATTTTTGCAAAAATTTATTAAATAAGTTTTTTTTTTCGTATAAAACAAATGAAAAATTATCTTAAAATGGCAAAAATAACTAAAAAAAAAAGCTGATATTGTCAAATTAAGCAAGAAAAGAGCCCTAACAAATATAGCTAACTTCTTTGGTTTTTTATGATCGGAATTTGTTTTCAATCAAAAACATCTTGTAAAACATAAAAAAAGCATTTGCCGAGTTTTCATGAAATATTTTTCGTATATCATTATGGGTTTGATATGTTTACTGGATAAATATTGTTGTATCATTGACGACTAAATTAAAGATCATAAGACCACATTAAGCGATTATTGTAATCTACTTAGTTTTGATTTAATTAAATATTTATTACATCTTATTCGTAGTTTTTTTAAAATTCACATTCATATTATGCAATACTATTTGTCTGTATAAGCGTCTGTGTAAGCGTTACAATATTATAGTAGTAATTTTAAATGTCTGAAAGGGAGAAAAATAATTAAAAAACTTATTTTAAGGGTGAATTTAATTTATTAGTTTTAATGTATTAAGTACAATTGGTTATACTTTATATGTCATTAGTTAACTAATTATTTTGTTTAATATTTAGAAAAATATGTGATTTTCTTTGGCAACAATTCTTCGGTTGCACACGATCTTCACACATAAATCCATGTTCTATTCAGTAATTGTCATTAATGAAAATGTTATTGAGTTAGAAAAAAACGCACAACGTATACTATTATCTTCAAATTGATTGCCAGGAATCCAAAACAAGGGTAAAATAGGTTTTCAGGTTGAAGCCATGGCAAATTCGTAGTTAACACCTACAACACCAACCCATAATATTATAAAATTCTTTCTAAAAAAAAAATAGTTTATTTAATCAATTGCTCATTAATTGCAGAAATGATAAACTTACGCTATTCCACCTTTCAATAACTACCATCACGTTGTTTTACTAATGATTATTTTAGGAGCCGCCATACCGACTAATAGATTAAAGAAAAACTTCACTCCAAGTGAACTGAAAGGAATACGAACAGTCAGATTTTTCTTTTTTGTTTTTTCTTTAATAAAATTTTCTTACCGCTTTTGTTTAATATATTCATATAATAATGTTATGTTATTTGATGCTTTTTACAACTTCTAACTAATTCATGTTGATCGCCAGAAGAAAACTGTAAAAATCCAAACTGTTGTTCAGATTTATATACAGTAAAGTTTGAGACAAACACCAGTGTTTCACAATAGATAATAATATTATCTTTATATCACGTTCATAAATGTAACCTTAAAATAAAAAGTGTAAGGTATATTTGCTAATTGTTTATCTTTAACAAACATTGTGTATTTGATAAATAAGGTTTTATGAGATCTAGGTTGAATTTAGAACAAAATGCATTCCAGTGTACTTGAAATTATTATTAAGAAATTATTCAAAACTTGTTTGCATATACAAACTACATATGTATATACAAACAAACCAACTTTGTCTAACAATTTGTTTAACTGTCATGTCATAGTCAAAATAATTAATGTATATCGTGTCCCGTTTCTTTTTTAACCACGTAAGCATTAACAACTCATTTTGCAGAAAACGAAAAAAACTTTTTGTGTTTTCTTTTCTACAAAAAAAAAAAAAAAAAATACCACCTTGTTTAAACCCAGGAATTAAATATGTAATTATTATTTTAATTAAACCCATTAATGCCCACAGCGATCTGGACAACAATTTACTTTTTTTTACAATTTTTGGACCTTGCATTTTTAAAATGAAATATATGGGTAATTCCATGTCAAATCGACCAAGAGTGGAACCCGATTTTATTGAAAAATGTAATATGCAAAATATTAAATTTAAAAAACGGACTAAGTCAAAAACCTATTTTTTTGCTGATTTTTTTTTTAAATAATACCTCAAGCTGTTCTTTAAAAATCCTGAAACTTTAAAGGAGGTGTTTTTTTTCGTTTTTAAAATATGATTTTTTTTCGCAACCTTTAAAAAATAATCCTTAAATAGAATTTTAATATAGTAACTTTGAGCACTAAGTACACTGTGCTAGTTGCTCTTGTTTTCAAGATATACAGTTATTTAGAAAATGAAGGAGGTTGTACTGCATATATTCATATATATATATATGGTGTTGGGAAACATATTGTCGCGCTTGACTGACTATACACCAATACCCCGGTTTGCGTCGTTAATTGGGACCGGAAAAACTCGACGCAAACCGAAACGACGCAAACTGAAGCACGATTTTTCATACATTTGTATTGATTATCATTGGTTCCGAGATTCATAATTTTAGCTGAAAAAATAAATTTTGATTTGATAGACTTTATAACCGATAATTTAATTTTAGATCTTCAAATAAAGTTAAATCTTTCTTTTGAATATCCATTTGTCTTAAGGGCATGTTCTTGTTTTAACAAATTTCTTAATTTTATCTGCGTCACTAGAACAGCAAATGGATTTTATTGTTGAAGTGGCTAGTTCAAGGTTTCTCTCAATATCAACAATCATTTCCCCTGATTTAGAACGCGTCGAAATGCCCAGGTTTTGTTCTAAGCTTATATGCTTTTTTTGACTCTTTGTTGCAAAATATTTAAATATAACTTTCCTTCAGCAAATGTAATTTGAAACCAGTTGCAATCAGGAGACAGCCTTCACATACATAATTGCATTAGACTTAAACGGGAAACCCCCTTTTTTCCGTTTAAGCTTTGTACAAACATTTTTATATTAACAACGCAAATCGAAGCACTAGCAACGCAACTTCGAAGCCATGCGACGCCAATTGAAACAAAATCGACGCAACTTCGAAATCATAGAAGACGCAACTTCGAAAGCGACGCAAACCGAAGCGACGCAAACCGGGGTATTGGTATACTTCCTTGTATATATTTTTTATGTGTTTAAGTTTTTAGTATTCAGCTGTATAGCCGTATTCTAACGATCCAATTCTTCAGTCACACAGTCACTTCATACAATAATACTCTTTCTGTAACGTATTTTTACCATCATAATTTGTAACGTCTTATTGCTTATTAAATATTGTTTTTTTTCAACATTTTTAAATATTAAGAATTTCTCTGTATGTATTGGAATGAGAGTGATTTGCGGAACGAAATGTTGTTAATTTCTGCAAGTTTTAGGTTTTTACACGAAGTTGTAAGAAAATTGGAAATAAAAAATCTTTTATTGGTTTCCCAAGTGTTCCAGAGGAGAAAAAGGGAAGGATTTTCGCTACTAAAACTTTTTAAGGATATTTTCAAAGGCAAGCGAAATTGTGGGTATAGTCGTATAAAATATACTTCAGAGCAAATACTAGTGATACTAAATATGCCGCCTTAACATCTGTAGACATAGAAAGAACTTTTTCGATGTACAAGAACGTTCTGACTCCAAATAGACAGAGTTTTCTTTTTGAAAATTGTTCGCATCAATTTATATTTTACTGTAACAAAGTATTAACGAATAAAGTGGAAAATAAGCAATAAATTTAAATTGTTTTTTTTTAAATTTTAACAGCTTATTTTCAAGTTTTTAAACGCTTTTTTAAGAGCTTCAAACTTTTTTTTAGTACTTTTTTTGGTTGCCCTAATGGTAACTAACACTTTAAGGAACTTGCAATGACTTTAATGTTATCGCATATTTAAGGAACATTATGATTATGAAGATCGAAAGGTTATTATTCGATTGGTTTCAACCGGGTTTTTTACTATTACTCAAGCCGGTTATTTTTTAATGTCGATTTTTTGAATATTGAATAAACCGGTTAGTTTGGTATAAAAAAAGATCATTGTGATATGTTTAATTTATATACGATTTCCTTACTTTTGTTGTAAATATACCCATAATTTAAGTATTTTTCTAATTGTAATATTGGACAACCTTTATCTTTTTATGAAGAATGAAAATTATAATGAAAGATGAAAATACAAATCCCTTATAACCGCATTAAATGTAAAAATTATGTTATTTTTAACGTAGACAGCATTTTTTTTTGTATGTCGTCACCTAAAACGCAAAAGACCCTATCCAACATTTTGAAAATTTTACAAGAAAAGCAAAAACCATTTAAAATGATTAATTGATATTTTCCTTGTAAAATATACCAGTTTTTTGATAATTGACAATGTTGCTTATGCAAACTGGTAGTTAGGCCTTTTAGGGTTTACCATATAATCTTTTTTAGATAGGGCCTTATGTTTTTGTCAATAAACTCGCTAATGTTGGTCAAAAGATTTCAACATTTTTTGTGGATTGTTGTGTTGTTTAAATTTAATTTAATTGTTTGTTAGTTAGGGCCTTGTGCGATTTAGGTAACGATATATTTATTGCCGGCAATTTATGTTGCAATAATTGTTAGAAAATTTTCGTTGACAATTATTGCTACCATAAAACGTCAAATTTGGTTGTCAAGTTTGGGAAAGGTGAAATTTTTGTTAATACATATACATTTTTTCTTATTCGATCTTTATTATTTAAATAAATTTTTATATTATTCGAATGCATTACATTCTGCTGGTATCTAATAGTTGTATAAATTTTCTTTACAATTTACTTCATTGCTAGCCAAAGGATAGCTAAAGTAAGCCTGAAAGGGAACAGAACAGAAATATACAAACGAAAAATTCTGATAGTGCATAGAAAATATTCCTGGAAAATATGACCCCTTTCACACTCGGAAAGTTACTTGCGCAAGTCTCTTGCGCAACTCTCGGTTTGTAGACGTTAGCGGTAAGGTCGGGGTAAAGAAAAAAAATTTTTGTACAGACTTTGTTGTTGTCGGCAAGTAACTTGCGCAATAACTTGCCGAGTCTGAAAGGGGTCTTTTGAATATTAAAGTTAATATAAAAGCTTTTGAGGATTTTTATTTTTTAAATTTATATTTTTTTTTGATAAGCCTTGTGCTTATTTTATTGAACTGTTTATGGTTTTTTATCAAAATTTTGATATATTTAAAATGAAGAGGGGTTGCAATCGAAATATGTAAGGGTAACCTGTTCTTGAAAGCCTTGAAAAATATCAATAAAATTTTTATTCATTTCATGTTGTAAAAATTCCTTTCTTCAAAAAAAAAAAAAATTTAATAAAATTTAATTCAATGAACTTTATTTAGCCTGATTAAAATATCAATTTTTTTTTTTTAAACTTGAGGTTTTTTTTATAAAGATACTAATTTCTGTGGCATTTTGACAAAACATCTTAAGTGAATTTTAAAAAAATTCAAATTTTCATTCAAAAAACATTTTTGTTTCCGTTTTTAAAATTTTTTATTATAAACGAAATTTTTCTTAAATTTTGGTTTATTAAACTTTTAAGTAAAAATTATTTTTTCAACGAGTTTTTTTTAAAAACTATTTTTGCTATCTTATTTCGACTTAAGATGTTTTGTCAAAATGCCACAGACTTTATTTTAACAAAAACTATGCACAAAAATTAACATTTTTATTTAAAAAAAAAAAAAAATTTATTTGAACAAAAAATATGTATACTAAAATTAACATTTTTTTATAAAAAAGACTGCAAACTTAAACAATTTAATATACATTTAAATAAAAAATGTTACGAAAACTGCACAAAATTGACGTTTGGCGATTTCTGACATCCGGCTTGGCGATGGAGCTCAAAAAAATCTGACAACCCTGCATTTGGGATAAATACGTTTTTCAAATGATTAACAAACAGATTTCCTTTTTCAATATTACTTTTTGCCTATCTTCCATTCAAGTTTTTTAATGATGGTTTTGTTATAACTGGCCTTTTTATATTTCTAGCTGCACGCCATAATGAGTAGTCTAATTGTGGCAGGCTTGCCAGCTTAGCACTTTTAGTGCTAGACTTAGCACATTTTTTTCTGATTTAGCACTAAGAATTTTAAAAAAAGTGCTAAGTGCTAGTTAAGCACATTTTTATAATTATTTAGCATTTTTAGCACTTTTTTTTAGATCCCAAAACTACTTAAAAACTCACATAATCAATTCAAGTAAGGTATCAATTCTTTAAGTGTATCAAGAAAAATTCAAACATAGACCCATGCTACCTTTTTGCAGCTTTGGCGCATAGTGTTTCCTGCATCTTTGTAGTGTACGCAGAAGAAACTAATACAGTTACTTTTATTCTTATGAACAAATAAATTAAAATTGCTAATTGGGCTTAATAAAAAGTAGACTCAAGGCAAATTGAGTAGAAGGTGAGGTCAACTCTACAACAACACTGCTTCTGTGGTCGGATTGTCAAAAATATTGCTTGTAAAAAAGGTTTGGTTACATAAAAAACTAGTTTGTATACAAACTGTGACAAGTCGACCACCGAAAAAAACACCATATGTTGACTTGACCCCACCTTCTAGTCAATTCGCCTTGAGTAAACTGAGCCCCAGAATGAAAACAGAGCTGTGATGTTAAGGGTTACCTATAGGGAGAAGAGAAGGTTCAAAATTAGACACCGTTTGTTGCCACACTTTAAGCATATTGGATGATATTGTAAAAAAATAGGTTAATCTGAAAAGGACCAAAATGAGTTGGTATATGAGAAAGATGAAAATGACATGATTGAAATTTAGTTTTAACAACTTTATTTAAAACACATGTGGGCATTTCTTCGGGTCACGAATGTACGATTTTGATGTACAAATAATATAGAAAACAAAACTTTTCCAAGCATTTTTTTTTGCGATTCGATAGAAATTGGTAAGCTATGACACCATTCTTTTAGAACAACATAGACTTTTTTATAATAATAAACAAGAAAATACCATTCTGGGGAAATGCCCATATATTATATTGTAACATTAAAAAAACAAAATGAATATTTAAAAAAGTTTCAAATGTAAAGTTTTTATTATATTCATAAAAATCAATGTTAAAAAAACTAGCACTTTTGTTTTCAACTGTAGAACAAGTTAGCACTATTTGTTTGTCGATTTAGCACTTTTAATTTGAATTCTTCTGGCAAGCCTGAATTGTGGAGTTACATAAGGTTCAGTATTGCCATAACTGTTTGATGAGAATATGCCAAATCAAGATTTAGTTTGTCGTGCTTAATTCCCAATTTTTATTCTTGATAAAACCACTGAAATTTATTGTTGGGAAATAAGCTAGTTTCGCATTGAACTGGTTCAGAGTAAATGAGAATTGCAAACAGTAAAAAAATCTTATTTGCAACGGTATCAAAGCTTAAACAAAATACCAAAAAATAAACAGTGTGTTTATCTTTTCTTACATTTCCCACTTCAAAAAATCTGCTTAATCTTAAAATTAAGAAAATATGCTAAAAATCTGCTTAGATTAAAACAATATTTTTAATTTTTAAAAAAAATTATCAATTAATTTTAATAAAATTTCATGTTGTAAAAAGTCCTTTTTTCAGTAAAAATATGAAAATGAAAAAAAAAATGAAAATTAAATTTGATGAACTAAAAATATCAAAAATATATAAAATTTTAAAAAAATATGTTAAATTTGTACAAAAAGATAATCTTAATTTTTATTTGTGCTAAAAATATGCTAAATAAAAAAGAATTTTAATATATCGTCGGCTTAATATGCAAACCTACTAACTCCCTTTCAGCGCATTTTACAGGGGAGACAAAAAACTTTTTATATTCGCAGCTTTAGAGGAAAACCAAAAATTTAGTTGGTTTTACACACTTTAAGACTCAAATCTTTCTTTACCACACGGCAACAAAAACTCAATTTACTTAAAAAGTGGATTTAGAAGGTTTGCATATTAAGCCGAATATATATTTCATTTAAAATTTTTGTTAAAAAAAGTATTATATTAATAATGCAAAAAACGAAGAAGTAGTAATAATTTGAATAGCAAATTGTTTGAAAATATGAATAGTAAGTCTGTGTGAAACAAACTTTGCTAAAAAGTTCGGCTTTTCTAAAAAGTAAAAATATGCTAAGAAATCTGCTTTTGGACAAGGAAATATGCTAAAAAGCAGTTAGCGTATTTTTTCAAAAAAATTTCCCAACTCAGTCTGCTAAATCTAGCGGAAAATATGCTAACATGGGAACACTGATCGAAATCCTTAAGATATTTGTCCAGGGAAGCCGTTTTCTGATACGATTTGGCTGAGATTCACAAAATATATTTATTAAACAAAAATAAGTTTCCTGATAAAATTTTGACCCGGTAAATAGCGCTGGGGTCAAATTATTAACCAAATTCTCCAGTATTTAATTTTTTGGTTTATGGATCATATTTCTTGAAGAATATTTTAAATTTGGACTGCATATTTAAGGCGCATAAAACGCTTTTTAGATGTATATAAATCATTTTGATTATAAACATGGTCCACGTTGCTAAATAAAGTTGTTAGATAAAATTATTTTTTCATTTAAAGTTTTTCTTGATTTGTTAATTTTTAGATAAAATTCTCGAGTACACTGGAATTAAGGTCAACAGTATACAGAGGCAATAAAATTTAAATTATAAAAAAAATGTTTTAAATGATAACAATCACCAAATACCTTTTAAAAATTAGACTTTAAGCATACATTTATGATCATCAGGGAAACCCAAAATATGCACCTAAAAAGATTTTTATGTATGTTAAATATGCAAGCTTAGGACCTCGAGCTTGACTTATTTGTTATTTATATTAATAAAAAGGTCGATAAACAGCTTCATCTACTTATGGAGTAAAAACCTAAAAATATTCCCTAAAAATTGTTAAAAAAATATGCCCTACAAAAAGCAAAAATTGCTAATTAAAAAAAAAAACACTTACTTAATTATAAATTTAATATTATATTATAAACAAGGAAAAACGAAGGCAAAGCTCGTCCATTCCCCACAGTATTAACAGATAAATCTTGAATAGGTTACCCTTTTTGGAACCAATTGGCAGTCACCGATCCAATTTTCACATAGCAGTTACTTGTGCAGAATATTATCTACATATCAACATCAACAAAATTTTAGGTACATGTGCCAAATTTTATATAAATATTAACACGTAAAAGAGAGCAATGGTATGGGAGCTATGGTCATATATAGACCTATATAATAATTTGCAGTCAAATGTTTTTAACCCTAAAAATTAAATACGAGTACAATTAGATGGGTCAAAGACTCTATTCCTGAAAGAAGTTTGTAGGGAAATAATAGTCCAGTTCTCACCCTTCACTAGTGCTATGTGAAGTTAAAGACCAATTCTCCCTACTTAAACATATGTACCAAATTTCATCAAATGATCTACAAAATAGCAAACTGTAGTATGCGCGCAAGCTTTTCATGGACAGACAACCATCATGTCTGACGGACCCTCATTGTCAGATCCATTCAGAAAGTGATTCTGATTTGATCGGTATACTAAAAGATTGTCCTAGAACTATTATTTCTATGTGTAACACAAATCAGCGCAAAAGGATATAATTGCTCTTTCCTGAATTTTTTCTTTTACATATAATTTGACATTTTATATTAACTTTCACCTTTGAATACAACTTGCTTTGTTTTAACCTATGAGATTGAGAGTGAAATGTAGTATATGACCAAACTGAAGCAACACGTATGGAATCGTATCATATATTTACAACAGAAATATCAAAATATGCTTCAAAAAGGTAAAATATGCGCTACAAACTTAAACAATTCTGCAACAATGCTTTTTATTCTTAAATATGCAAAAAAAAAAAAAATTCAAAATTCATAAAAAAAATTTAAAACGGAAAAATATATTGTTTCTGCCTTTATTTTAATTCGATATTTACGGTTACCCTTAAGATCATGATGTATATTTTGATTATACACATGGTACACGTAGCCTAAATAAAGGTGATAAATAAAATTGTTTTTCTTTATTTAGATAAAACGAGTTTTTAATGATTTGTTAATTTCACCTAAAATTCTCGAGTACACTGGCATTAAGGTTTCCAGTTTACAGACTCTATAAAGTTTTATCCATGAAAAAATATTTTTAAAAGATAACAATTAACAAATATCTTTAAAAAAAATAGACTTTACTCTATAAACTTTTATCCATGAAAAAATGTTTTAAAAGATAACAATTAACAAATATCTTTAAAAAAAATTGACTAAGCATACATTAACGATAATCAGGGAAGCCGAAACTGTACACTGAAAAGTGTTATATGCGCATTAACTATGCACTAAAAACTTGAAAATATGCCTTAAAAATTATTTTAAAAAAAATATGCCCTAAAAAAAAACAAAAACTTTAGCACATTTAAACGAAACCTTGTTGATTAATTTTTTGAATCCCAAGAAAAACTTTGATAACTAATATGCAAGCGGCAGTGTAAATAAAACTGAACTGGCAAAATTACCCTCTTACAACTACATTTAGTTGACAAAAAAGTCAACCAATTGTAACTGTAAGAAAAGATAAACTCACTGTTTATTGTTGTTGTTTTTGTTTAAGCTTTGATATCGTTACAAGTGAAACTGGGGCTAATAATTCTTATTCGCTTAACAGTTTTATTTGTATAATATCTTGAGTTTTTCTAAAATCTTAGGATGAAGTTTCCTGACAATCTGGCATAGGAATAGCTTATCCCATCAACAATAAATTTCAGTTTATCAATAGTATGAAATGGGAATTTAGCACATTTAAACGAAACCTTGTTGAAAAATTTGCTTATTTGAAATTAAAACACTGCTTAAATAATAAATTAAATAATATTTAAAAAAAAGGAACAAAAGTAATAACAAATCGGTACGGCCCATTCATACACCACAGTATTTACAAACGCGTATTGGAGAGGTTACCCTATTTGGAAACCATTTGCAGTCACGGATCCCCCAGAGAATAAGATTCGTATAAGATTTAGTTGTGCAGAATATTATCTAAGTATGTATTAACATCGACATATGACATTTTTTCTTATTAAAGTGATCTTCGGGTCATTCGCTAAATTCGGTATTAATATTAATATTTCAAATGAAGCTTTGGCATTCTATGCTATTGATGGGAGTGATTTTCGTATCGGAGCCTTCCCTGCAAATAATGCGACTTGTGCATACACGCATGTACAATGTAGCCCATAAGGGACTAGGACTAGTCCAAAGGTAACCCCAATGTATGGAAAAAATATGATCTTTTTAACATTACGATGTCCTAGGGCAGGACCATATAACCCAGCATTGCATTACAAAGGAGTGGTCTTAAAACTAGTCCATGGTATACTCCAGAGGATTAGCTTTGAAATGGTTTAAAAACGAAAACATGTCGTTAAAAAACGAAGACATGTCGTTTCACTACAAACTCTTTTTAGCAATGACATGTTCCATGCTTGCATTACATTGGACCAGTAGTCCAATATTTTTTGCAGGGTTATTCAAGTAGAGACCGATATAATAGTTTGCAGTTAAATATTTTAAGGTCCAATTTAATTAAATACGAACATAATAGAGGCCGTCAGCTCAAAAGTGGTGTAAGCCACATTACATTTATTTCATATTTTTGTGGCTTATGGCTACTTTTGTATTATAAGTAGAACAAAAATAAATAAATGCAACAAATACTTTTGCAACGCTTTCTGTAAGTGATTGGTAAAACAAGAGATAAACTAGTTTCTTATTTTATTTTCGCAGTTTTAATCAATTTGGCGTAGATAAGTCAGGGTATGAAAAATTGAGGCCTACACCACTTTTTCGCTGACGGCCTCAATTTGATGGCATTAAGACTCTATTCCTAAAAGATGTCTGTATGGGGGCTATGCGGGGGGCTGTTATTGGCCAATTCTCACTATTAGTATGTACCAAATCTGATCAAAGTATTAACAAAATAGCAAACTGTACTATGGGCACAAGGCTTGCATTGACAGAGAACAAGAAATTGAAAAATTGATTCGATAGGTATATTAAAAGAAGGTTCTAGAACCATTATTTTTATGTGTAACAGACATCAGCACAAATGGATATAATTGTTTAAAGTAACATTTACCTTTGATCACAACTTGCTTGGTTTTTTTAACATATTAGATTGAAAATAAAATGTAGTATATGGCGAAACTAAGGCATAACGTTTGGTATCATATCATATATTTAAAACAGAAACCAGAAACAAGTATCAAAATATGCTTCAAAAAGGAGAAATATGCGTAATAAATTAAAAAAATGCTGCAGAAATGCTTTTTATGCTAAAATATGCAAACAATTATACACTTATATATCAATGCTGAATTTCATAAAAAACGGAAAAATATAGTTTCTGCCTTCATTAATCGGTCGCACTAGAAAAAATATGTAATTCGATATTTACGGCTTCCCTGATGCTCATGATTAGGGCAACCAAAAAAAAGCACTAAAAAACAAGTTTAAGCTCTTAAAAAAAGCATTTAAAAACATGAAAATAAGCTATTAAAATAAAAAAAAGCAATTTAAACTTGGTTATTTTCCACTTAATTCGTTTAATACGTTGTTATAGTAAATTATAAGTTGATGCAAAAAGTTTTCAAAAAAAACTATTTCTATTTGGAGTCAGCAAGTTTTTGTACATAGAAAAAATTCTTTCTACGTCTACAGATGTTAAGGGAGCATATTTAACATTAAGTATTCAATCTGAAGTATATTTTATACGATTGGAATCATAATTCTGCTTGCCTCCAAAAATATCCCCAATATCTTTTAATACCTAAAATCCTTTATTTTTTTTTAGTGAAACTGATTTAAATTTTGTATTAACTTTGTCTCCTATATCCCCTGGAACACGGGACATTTTTCTAACGGTCCATAGTTATGTTCAATGAAAGATTTTTTGTTTCCAATTTTGTTACAACTTCGTGTAAAACCCTAAAATTTGCAGAAATTAACAATGTTTGATATACAGAGAAATTCTTAATAGCTAAAACTATATTAAAAAAGCAAAAAATAAGACGTTACTATACCAAAAACAGAGAGAAGGGGAACTAACAGACGTTACTTTATACAAAAACTATATTTAAAAAGGAATAAGACGTGACAAAGTATGATGGTAAAAGTTGTTACAGACTGAGGAATTTGATCGTAAGAATACAGCTATGGAATTTTCGAGAGAAAAGAACTTAAACAAGCAAATAATAAAATAAGTTGATGAAAAGGCTTAAAACTAAAAACATAAACACATAAAAATTATACACAATACTATAAAAAGTACGTTACAGTATCGCTAAGACAGAGTTGCATAAAAATCAAGTAAGAAATTATAGTCGGTCAAGCCCGACCGTATGATACCCAACACCACAGTATTTAAAAACATTATTAAATCATTTTTTTTTCATCATCAAAATCTTTCTATCTTGTAAACCAAAAAATAAGCATTTGCTTTTTTTTGGTTGCCCTACTCATGATATATAACACCAATTTTTATTTTAACATGTCCGTAAAAAAAGTTGTAAGATAAAGTGATTATGTAATTATATGATATTATGCAAGAAAGTTTTTAATGATTACTTTATTTTAGATTATAACTATTCTCAAGAACACTGGCATCAAGTGTTCAATCTAGATTCCAAATAATTTTATGTATCAAAAAGTTAAGTTAAAGTAATGTTAAGAGCAATTAGCAAATAACTCTTAGAAATTATAATTAAAGTTTACATTCATGATAATGACATAAAGATAACATTTTGATAATATTATTATCTATTACAAAAGCACTGCTGCTTGCCTTCAACTCCACTGTATAAAAATCTTCACAGCAGCTTAGAATTGAACAGTTTCCTTTTGGCGATCAACGTGAATTCGTTAAAATTCTACGCCATCGTATACATCTTTTTATAACTTTATTAAAAAAAACAAGATATGAACCTTTTACGAAGAAAAAACTGACTGTTTGTACATGTTTTAGTTCACTTGGAATGAAGCGTCTCTTAAATGTAGTAGCCGGGATATGAATCTTACAATAATCGTTCGTATGGAAAAACCTGTTGATATTTATTAATTACATATTGACAAGTGGAATATCGTAAGTTTAACATCTCTTTAATTTTTAGACATTTAATTGATGGAGTTATATTTTCATGATGAATTTAATAAATCTTTATTTAATAAAGATTTGTACACAGAAACAATTGAAAATTGTCTCTTGTCACAAAATTCGTTTCAAATTCATAGAATCAAGCAACCAATTTGTTGATTTTGCACCTATTACCAAAATTATTATATTGATTACTAAAAATGGTAAAAATTTTAAATTTTGAAACAATTTTTTTCTTTTAATTAAATAAATGATCGAAATACTTTGTCGTTTCAAACAATGTTTTGCTTGATTTTGACAATTTCCAACAAAAATTCCACAAGTTTAAATTATTTTTTTTTAAACGAAAAAAATTTTTGTTATTTCATAAATATTTTAATTAAAAATTTATTTCAAAACAGCTAGAATAACAATTAAATCAAAATTATATTTTTAATTTTCTTTCAACAAAAAAAAAAAATAATTGATTCAATTATCACATTAATGAAATTTAAATACTTTTTAAACAATTTTTTTAATTGATAAAAAACTACTAATAATTTTTTCTGTGTAGGTTATCGGTCCAGTGCCAGCGCTCACTTTTAGGACCTCCCCCTTAAGCAGAACCTTCGGAGTCGTATTTCAATCACGTAATGTCATGCACATTACAAATTGCAACAAGAGAAATCCATGTAAATATTAATCACTGAAGTAATTTTTAAAAATAATTCTAAAATTCATACCTATATAAGTCAATATTTGTAAGCGTTACGTGATATTTTCTATCTTAAAAATCACTGTAAAAGAGTATTATAGTACTTATTTTTAATGTATAAGAGAGGAAAACAAATTAAGTAACTAATTTATACTATTCCTAAGGGTGAATTTTAATTATTAATGTAAATGTATTAAGTGAAATTGGTAATACTGCATATGTCATCAGAAAACTAATTAATTTGTTTAATATTTAGCAAAATATTTGATTTTTTTCTGCAACAATATGTTGGTTGAACCCTATCTTTACAAATAAAACCATGTTCTATACTACAATTGTCATTATTGAAAAAGGTATAAAGTTAAAATAAAAACGCACAACTTATGCCATTATCATCAAAAGGATTGCCGGAAACCAAATGGAGGGTAAAACCGGTTTTCGGGTTGAAGCAATGGCAAATTCGAAGTTAACACCTACAGCTCCAACCCAAACAACAAATTATCAAATTCTTTCTCAAAAAAAGTTCCTTAAATCAATTGCTAACAAACTGTAGAGATGATAGACATCCGATATATCCCTTTTCAACAATAGATAAATATCATAACGTTTTCCTTACCAAAGCTTGTTGTAAGAATCATATCCCGGCTACTACATTGAAGAAATGCTTCATTCCAAGTAAACTAAAACATGTACGAACAGTCAGTTTTTAATATGTAAAGGTACATATCTGGTTTTTTTTTAATAAGTTATTTGACGATGTATACGATTGCGAAGAAGTTTAAACAATTCATGTTAATCGCCAAAAGAAAACTGTTGAAATCTAAACTTCTGTGCAGATTTATGTACAGTGGAGCAAAGCATTAGTTTTGCTATAGGTAATAATAGTATCAGTTGTTATCTTTATATCATAACCATAAATGTTAACATAATCTATAATTTCTAAGAGATATTGTTCAAAAATTGTGTTTTAATAAATAAATTTTTATTCAATCCAGTACCCATGTTCTGTAACTAAAGGCACACTTTTTCTGTAAATTGGCGAGTAATTTCTTTACGTGACAGCTAGTACTCGCCAAAAAAGTTACAGACACAGTTTAGTGAGAAAAATAACTGTTTGTTTCAATATATGACATTCTTGTTTCATTTCACACAGAACAGAACATGGGCACAGATTAAACTTAAAAAACAAACACTTAATTCTAGTAAACTTATAATATTATCTAAGAAATCATAAAAACCATGTTTGCATTTAAAAAAAAAAAAAAAAAAAAACAACTTTGCCTAATAAATTCTTATATCCTTCGCCACAACTAGTTGTGAAGACAGTATACTAATGGGTAGATTGCGTATGGCAACTGAACTGAAGTTCAGCCAGCAGCAAAATCCGGCAACGCCGCTCATGATGAAATATAAAATAAAAAAAATCTTTATAGCCTAACATAAGAAGCGTTGCTTAATTTCGTTGCT
Organism: Pollenia griseotomentosa; assembly: GCA_963931875.1. Lineage (NCBI taxonomy): Eukaryota > Metazoa > Arthropoda > Insecta > Diptera > Polleniidae > Pollenia > Pollenia griseotomentosa. The sequence goes on from OZ007562.1 coordinate 139,841,352, forward strand.
GGCAACTCAACTTAAGTTGTGTTGCTATCTGTAATCGAATCAAAAGTTTGTCGTTCCGTGTAAAACTTTTTTATTATTCCTTTCAGACCCCATAATGTATATATATGTATATTCTGGGTTCTTCAGTAATTCTAAGTCAATTTAGCAATGTACATACGTCTGTCTGTTCGTCTGTTGAAAACGCGCTCACTTTCGAAAAACTCAAAAGAAAAGAACAATGTTGGCGTTAAATTTCTTGAAGTTAGCAACGTTGGGATTGTAATCCAACCAGATCGGTTCAGTAGGATAAGAGTTATGCATTCAAATGTGGAACAACCACCCTAAAAAGTTGATAATTTGGTTTCCAAGAACTAACTAAATGATAAATGATATTATACCAACATTTATGCACGGATTAATATAAGATTTTGCACCAATTCGTTCTAATGGGTGATTTTTTAAGAGCTATAGGAAAGTTAAAAAAAAACACAACTAATCTTTATTTGAATCGATAGTACGGTCCATATAATTTAATGTTTGAAGATTATTTCATGCAAATGTTGACCGTGACTGCGCCTCAAATGGTCCATCCGCTTAGTCCAATTTCATTTCGGCCGGTATCTCATGAATAAATGCTTCAATGTTGTCTTCCAATGCGTCAATTGAAGCGGGCATGTGTGTATAGACATGAGATTTAACATAGCCCCACAAAAAATATTCTTTAGCCGTTAAATCGCACGATCTAGGCGGCCAGTTGACCGGTCCCGAACGTGAAATAAAATGTTCACCGAACTCGCCTCTCAATAAGTCCATTGTTAAGCGTGCTGTGTGGCATGTGGTACCGTGTTGTTGAAACCACATGTCATACAAGTCAAGCTCTTGCATTTTGGGCAAAAAAAAGTTGGATATCATCTCACGGTAGCGCTTACCATTCACAGTTACGTTACGATTCGCATCATATTTGAAGAAGAATGATGCCACCAGCCCATAAACCGCACCAAACTGTGACTTTTTCTGGATGCATTGGTAGCTCTTGCAATGCTTCTGGCTGATATTCACTTCAAAATCGACAATTCTGCTAATTAACGTACCCATTGAGCCAAAAATGAGCTTCATCGCTGAACACAATTCCAACTTCCTTTGATAATAAAATTCAATAATTTGCAAGCGTTGTTCGTTTGTAAGACGATTCATTGTTAAATTATAGACCAAACTGAAGATGTTTGACAGTGAAACAAAACACGAAACGTGCGCCAGCTGTTTAAACCAGTGTTGCCAAAAAGATAATAGCTAAAAAATCACCCGATATATGACAAGAAATCATATCGGAAGATCGGTCCATAATTCGTAACGAATAATGCTATTGTAATAAAATTCTGTCAGTCATGGTTATATAAGACTATTAATCTTTTCGCCAAATTCGTAAAGACCGGACCATAATTTACCATAGGTCCCATATAGGCGGAGGGTATCATAGATTCTGCACAACCGAATATCACTTTAACTTGTTTTTAATAGCCCAGCAAAAAACTACACATAACCAAAATAACGTCTTGACATATAATGCCTTAACTTATTGGTTGCCGAGTTAGATCACTCGATTACAAAACGCATTACATTAATTAGATCATAAAAATATGAAGTAGTAAAAGAACTAGTTCGTTAAGTAATCTAAAAATGACTTATAATATTTACTGTATAAGTAATTTTTGAAATAAAAGTATTCGAATTTCTGTATTATTTTGTACAAAAAAGCAACTACTTAATAACTTTTTGAAAAATAATGTCCAATATACAACAACATAGTTCCAAATCAAAAAATCTACGGATTTTATTCAAAGAAAGACAAAAGAAATTGTAATAAACTTTTTAGACAGGTTAAAAACTAATACACATTTAAGATTTTCTAATTTAAAATATAAAATTTAAATATCGGTGTGTATTAAAAGACTTTAAAGCACTATTATAATTTCTCCGAATTTGTTAACAAATTTCTTAAAAAAAAAAATATCTACATATCGCACTTGTTCACTTTTTGCAAGAAATCGATGTGCAATTTGAGATTTGTACAGTGCGTAGATTGTACAAATCTCAGATTAATTTCTCTAGTATTTTGCCAAAAAATACAATTGTTTCCCGCTTTCTAATATAAAGAAAACAGTTTTTTGTCTCTACTTAAAATTCATGAATTTTGAATTGTTATGCTTTTGAGGAACAAGTGCGATATATCGGGTGTTTTTTTTTAGCTGTTTGAGAACTTTCGATAGAGATAACTGTGGTTTGACAGCTGAAAATGTCAAACTGTGTTAAGTCGCAATTTACACTATGGGCATTTCTTGCCCGACAGAAAAAGTTTGTGGGCGAGAGAGGCAAGAAGCAAAGTGTGTCAAGCATACAGCGTCGCCCCCTTTCCAACAAACTTTTTCTGTCCGTCAAGAAATGTCCATAGTGTAAATTGCGACTTACATTTCTGTTTTGTAACAATAGAACAATACTTCCAAATTGTGGTAACTTACTTTTAAACAAGTTAGAGTGTTATATTCGGCTGTGCCGAATCTTTGATACCCTCCACCGGCGATTTGAATATTTCAGGAGTGATATCTATATGATGTCTATTTATTATTAATTTATCCTTATAAAAAAAGACATCAGCATTAAAATTGGTTGCGGCTTAGACCTATATTAAATTATTGACCGACAATTTCTATTATGATAGCATTATTTATTACGGTTTTAGACGTACTGTTTTCTGGGAGAAGGGTTTATATTGGGCCTAGGGTAAATTATGGACCGATCATCATGAAATTTTTTAGTGTAATTTCTTGTCTTAAAAAACTGTGACGTGCCAAATTTGGTTATCATAGCATTAATACTTACGGTTTTAGGCGTACTAAACTGTTTTCCGGGAGTAGGGTTTATATGGGGCCTAGGGTAAATTATGGTCCGATCTTCACGAAATTTCACAGTGTGATTTCCAGTGGAATAAAATGAACATTTGCAAAATTTCATATCATTTTGTGCATTGTTTAATCATTTATGTTAGTTTTTGTAACAAAATTATCAATTTTTTAAAGTGGTGGTTCCACATTTTGATTCATAGCTCTGATCCTACTGAACTGATTTGGCTGGATTTCAATCCATAACTGCTTTGGATAACTACACTTTTTTGGGTCTGAGGTGAATAATAAAAAAGTTTCACACGGAATGACAAACTTAGTATACCCTCTTCACAACTTATTGTGGTGGAGGGTATAAAAAAGTCTGTTCGCGAAGTTCATAATGCACTTCGTCTATTTAACAAAATTTTTAGAATTTGTTTTTGTTTTAAATTTATTTGTACGAATGAAAGAATTCTTTCGCACATCGGAAATAGGCAGTAATTGAATTCTTTGAGGCAGGGCTGTCAGACTTGAGGATTTATCCCCAAAGTTGGGGATTTCATGTTTGCAAAAAGACAAATAAAGTCATTTGGGGATTGGGGATTTTTTTGGGGATTAAAAAAAATTTCTGGGATTTTTTGGGGATTTTACACTTTTTTATTATTTACGCTTACTTTTCTTTGTTTCGTATATAAAATATGAAAAAAAGTAGCAAAACTTTTATCTTACTCTTATATTTATAGTGTAAAGGGCCCTAATAAAGATTACCATTTTTGTTAAGTGTGTAAAAGGTTCTTTATAAACTTATGTTATTTTTCTTGAGTGAGTGTTTAAAAAAAAAACAATTTAAAAATAGAATCTAAGCCCGTTGGCAACACATAAAATTTTTGATTTTTTAAAGACAATTTTGAAGCAAATATGTATGTCTTCCCCAAAAATAAGTATATATGATAGACAATATAATAAAGATTGGGGAAAAATTGCTAGGCTATTGGCTCGCAGTTATGATTCATCGAAGTACTAAATAAATGACGGATATATGTATTTTTAGTGTTGATTATAAGGATGGCTTAAACCGATTGAACAAGCTCCAAATTCTTACAAATTGGCTCATTCGTCTTCAATAACAGCATATTGTTCTACTTGTAATTCCTCACTGGAATCGCATAAAATGGATTTAAAAAAACATGCCGAAACCAGTAACTACAAACAAAATAAAATGATTTTTTTGACTAAAAATTTTTTTTGGGGATTTTTTGGGATTTCTTATTAACATTTTTCTAACTTTTTTTTAAAATTTGATCAGAAAAAAAACAAAAAAAAATTATTAACTTTTTAAGGTTTTTTTTTTGGGGGGATTTGGGGATTTTTGGGGATATTTTTTTAATTTTTTGAGGCCAAGCAAAAAAATTACCTGGCAGCCCTGCTTTGAGGTTTAAAAAACTATTTCTTCTTTTAGTTTTGGTCAAAAAACAATCGTTGGCTACTTTCTTCTCTTATTTGAATTAAGTTCTTTCTTTCTTCATTGTTGAATATTTATTAAATACATTTTTTTTCTTAAGTGAAAGCGCTGAATTAATATCAGTTGTCTCTTTAATATGTAACAAGTATGTATTCCAGTGCTGAACAAAATCAAAACAAACAAAAAGTTACATTGTTTTGAGTGTTAACCAACAGGGCTGTCAGATGTGATTATTTTTCGCTAAACGTGGCGAATTTTAAACTTAATTGGCGATGCAATTTTGTGTTTGGCGACATGGCGATTTTTTTGGCGAAATTAAAAAAAGTTGGCGATTTTTAAAAAGCATTTTATTTTTTTTTTTTTCTTATTTATATAAAAAAAATTTTTGAGTACTGGCTAAGTTTTTTCTTGGAGTTTTTAATAAATTTTAAAATCGCAATACGAATGTAATTGTTTTAGGTTATAAATTGATGATATTATCAGATACATTAAATTGAAAACATTAAAAAATTGTTTCCATAGAAATTTGGAATAAAGCTTAAGCTTTCTTAGATTTTCGCACATTTTCCTTAGCAGAAGTTATTGATCATCGGATCTTTGCCGAAAAACTTATTTTGCAAAATAAATTTTTAAAACTGAATCATTTTCGATTTCATATGAAATGGTATTTTTAAAATAAAAAAGTAATAATGAATGCTGGGTAGTATGCAAAAATAGTTGAATTGATAGCAAAATAAAATCAGACAATTTTTAAAAAAAGTTGCAAAAAGAAAAAAAAAGCGGAAAAAATAGGCAGTTTTTTATAAATTTTGACTCGATTTTTTACGAAACAAAATCCAAAATTTCTTTTAAGTATTAGTTAAAAAATATTAAAAAAAAACAATTAAATATTCTGTTGAAATTTTCGAAAACCCTGATTTTATATAGAATCGAAAACGATTCTGGTTTAGATGGTAATTTTTGAAAATTATTTGTTTAGAAGACTGAGTTGACTTTAAGTATTCCAGTTAAATTCCAAATATCCAATTTGAATACACCTTTTAAGACATTTATCCTTTGCTTCAAATAAAAACTGATTTTTTTGCATCAAACTCTACTAATTTTGCATACTTGATTTAATTAATCTTTTTGCTAAATTTAATTAACTGATCTCATAAGTTCTAGGTTTTAAGATAATCAGCCTTCTTATGACAATTGCACGATTTAAAATCGCAAAACGCCACATTTCTTAAGGTGTTCCGAAACACATGCGTTTTGTTTGCGATCTGCCATAGTTTCTTACAAAAATTCTAGTTCCCTTCGGAATACTATTGCAATTTGAAGTCGCCAAACTTCTTGCGATTGCGATTTACAGAACACGTTTATGCGATTTCAAATCAAAAACACAAATGTTTAGCGTTTTGCGATAGTCAACTATAATATAAACACAGTTCTAGAATAAGGCTAAATATAAAAAATGTAAACAAAGGAAAAATACACTTGTATACTCTTTTTTATATAAAATTTTTATTTTGCGATTTTTGGCGAATTTTTTTTACCAAAAATTTAAGAAAATTAATTTTTGGCGATTTTGGGCGATTTTCAGTATGCTATTTGGCGATGAAGGTGAAAAAATCTGACAACCCTGTTAACCAAATGTGGCAGGCCTGTGTGAGTGTCGAGGTGATTTTTTGAGAAATCACCACGAATAGTGGTTAATAAAATTTTCTTCAGCACAAAACAGTTAGTGCAAACGTATGCACCGTATTATCAGCGCATTATTTCAGTTGAATTACTGCATTATCGACATCTGGTTTAAAAATCAACTGGATTTTTTCTAATAATTTCCCCATAATTTATCTCTATTCAAAAGCTCCCTAACTTTAGCCAATACACGAAAAATAATTCATGCACAATAGGTTAATTATTTTACCCAAAAGCCATAAAATTAGTTATAGCCTGGAGTTATAATAACGTTATGGATTGTTTGGATTTTAATTTCGAAAGCATTCATATTTTGGTGTTTAATTTTTATTATCCATAAAATTAAAAAAAGGTTTTAGTGCGTCGTCGTCCAGGCTTGTAACTTTTGTTGCTGCAACTTTTAAAATTCTTCTTTGAAGTTGCATTAGTGGCCAGAAATTCTTTTCTTGCAATTTTTGTATTTTTATTTTGTCTTTCCTCTTCTGCTTTTTAAAGTGTATATACACAGGTATTAATACAAATACACATACAGCCAACTTCAAGTAGAAAAGTGTAAGAATTGCTAAACAAAACAGAATTGCAGAGTACATGGAACGGAGTACCCCTCCCCAATCTTCTCACCCATGTCACCAATTCACTTAGCATTGCAAATGCTGCAACAAAAATTGCAAGTTCGGACGGGACTTATTCATATGCACTGCCTTAATTGTTTGAAATTTTATCAAACACAGAAAACAAATATAATTGCCAACAATTTGTATTTTTAAATTTCTTAAAAAAATTTTATATATATGTGTATGGAAGTGATTTCGTATCTTTCTTCATATAAAACGAAAACACTTTCGATCGGAATTGATTTCTGAGACAGGCCTAATGTTTAAAAAATGTGTCCAACGATAACACTTTTACGCAATACGTTATATTGTTTCATTTGTATCAAGCCGCTGTTAAATACATTTGCGTTTTTTGTATGAGTTCTATTGCACTCGATGCTTTTGCTACGATTTACTGTTTCCTTATGTTGTTGTCGATTTTTTGTTGTTTTTCGTTGTTTGTTGCATAGTGTGTAGTCAAAGTTTCACATTTTGCGCAGCTCCCTACTTTTATTATATTTAACTAATAAAACTAGAAATATTTAAGAACACATTCATAATATAACTAGCTGTTTGGTCCCGGCGCTGCTCGGGATTTTCTGCATAAAAATAAAAAATTAAATGCTGGAGAATTTTGTTAATAACTTGACCCCTGGGCTATCTACCGGGTCAAAATTTTATCAGGAAACTTATTTTTGCTTTATAAATATTTTTGTTAATTTCAGCCAAACCGTACCATAAAAAAATATTTAAATATCACGACAACAGCGCCACCTATCGGGATTTAACTTAAGAGAAACCTGGCTCCCGACTGAAATAATTTATTGTCCAAATTTGGTGTCAATCGGTCCAGGGGTTCTTGAGTTTAAGGAGCACATACACGGCACAAACGTTTTTATATATATAGATATCATAGTTGGGGGTAGTGCACTAAATTTTGATTTGAATCAGCAGTGCACTATCACTAAATAAAACTGCGAAAATGTTAGTTTGCACTCTTTTTTACCAGCTTTAGTGATGATTGTTATTTTTTTAACTACCACTAAAAAATTTTGTGATAGTGCAAATTTTTTCACTATCACTAAACGCAGATTGAATGCAAAAATATGCACTCAATTTAAATAGTGCAAAATTTGGACATGCAGTCAAAAAAGCTGCATACAAATATTTTCTCACTAAAATTTAAAAAATGTAACTTTGTTTGTGCATGGTTTTTGATTTCTTTTGAGGATACGCATAAGCAAAGAGCATTAAACAAAATGAAATTTTGTCTTTAACGGAATAATTATTGGCTTTAATCATGAAAAACAAGTTTTTGATTTTAAATTTAGTGCAACATTTTTAGTTGCACTCAAATGAGTGAAGAAGAAACAAGTTGCAATAAGCTGATGATTGCCTTTTTTTAAATCAAACTATTTTTTTTGAGTTCAAAATTTTTTAACATCACAATCACTCATGTTTAGTGAGACTGCAAATTTTCAATTCATCACTCAACATCAACAAAATGATTGCAATATTTTTGCACTATGCAAAAGTGCACTACCCCCCTCTATGATAGATATAACGTATGTTTGTATGTTAGCCATTTAATGGAAAAATGCTAATAATTTCGAAATTTTATTTATTAATTAATAACACTGTGCCACAAAAAAAAAAAATGCAAGGGTTCTCATTTATCAGGTCTGTTTTGTTGGAATCCACAGAAAACCGAAATCCTATTTTTTTCGCAAAATAACGGTAAAATTAAAGTAAAGAATAGAAAAAGTCATCAATATGTTTTTTTAAAACAGATTTTTTATTTTTTTCTTAAGTTTAAAAGAATAATATTGGCCGATATTAATAGTCAAAAATAAAGTATACTTTAAGAGAACTAAAGTCGACTTTTAGACAAGTTAAAGCCTTTACTTTTGATGTGAAAGTCGACTTTATATAAAGCTAGCTAGAGCTTTTTTTGACTCATTTAACAGCAGCATCAACTGTTCTTCGACAAATATTTTTATGTTACAAGATATTGGCAGAGATTTTTCAATTATTGATTTTGCGGAAGACTTCTATGGAAAGAAACAAAAAATATATAAAAGAAGATTGAATACCTTCGACCTCGATGGTGAGTTTTTAAATAAACTTTCTAAATAAACTTTTGTTTTTATTTCAATCAGGGTTACCTTTTAATATTTTCGAAAAGAGTCACAAAAAGTGGATTTTCCAGAAAAAGGGGTAAAAAAGGGTATTTCAATAAAAAAAAGAATCAGGTTTTTAAAAGCAGTAGGTATTTCCTATTTTAATAAATATATTCAGTAAGACCAAGTTTTTTATAAACAAACAAAAAATATTTATATTTAAATATTTATGGAATTACCACCTGATAAAAAGTTTGTTCTTCATCCTTATAACTCATTTTTTTTAATACATTTTATGTTATGTTCCAACATTTTCTTTTTTTCCGATATTACGATTTCAAATAAATTTTAGGGTTTGATTCCAATTTTGCAATCGTTCGCGAATCTTAGCCCTGTTCGCGATTGAAGCGATTTTTTCCTGTAAGTTTTCTGATTCCTTAAAGCTTTTATGATTTTTAGTACATAAATATAAGACTTTGCTATCATACAGATGATACCAAATATTTGGGAATTTCAGCAATTTTTACCGAATTTTTTCATTCCTGTAAGTTTAAGGGACTTTTAATCAATTAAATGGTTTTAAAGTTTTTGCACAGCTTTTTACGAATACAAACTACTTTTTAGGAATGAGCGTTCTATGTTTTAGTATTAAATCTTCACTTGAAGTTCATTCTTCCATCTCCGCTTATTTGTTTAGCACTAACGTTCAGCAGTGTTGACAAAAAAACAAAATATGAGTGCTGTTTCCAAAAAGGGTCAAAAAGTGGCACAAAATAGGTGCAAATGATACAAAAGGATAATTAAAAAAAAAAAGGGTCATAAAAGGTATCAAGACCGTCGAAAAGGGGTTAAATTAATACTTTAGTATCACAAAGGTAACTCTGATTACAATATCAGGTGTTAAGCGCTGCCAATTGTTTATATTTTGTATGAAAAATTTTTCTACATTTGAGGTTGCACTAGAGTTTTTTTTTCCCGGACTTTTTCGATTCCCGGGAAAGCGGGAAATTTTTTTAAATTTCCCAGGTTGAAAAAGGAACTTGAATTATTATCACCTCACGCCTTCATTCCCTATTATTATGCTTTTATTCAGCATTATTATGCTCTGGATACAAGATAAAAAGATAACATAAACATAACAATTTAATTCATAAGACAATAATAAAAACAAAATTAAAATTGAGGTACTCAAGATATAAGATCAAAAAATTAATTAATAAAATAGATAAAATACTTTAAAGAAATATGTAACATTTTTTAATGGCTAAGGAAATAACTTTCTGACACACTCAAAGCGCTTAGTAACTAATTCTTCAAAAAGTATATTCCTGATTTTATTTACTAATTATCATGTTTCAGAAAAATTTCGTTCATTTTTTACCGAGGTTGGACAAATAGTTAAAAGTGCACCGTTGTAGCATGCTTCGGACTCACAATCAGAAGCAATTTTTTCTTTTTTATAAACAACGTCTATATCAGTCAAATGTATGTCAAGGTTGATGCAAAAATAGCATCAACCGGGCTGCTTCTTACAAACCTTTTCATTTCAATAGGTCCATTTGTAATCTTAAGGACAATGTGTTTTTCAAGTCGTATGTTGTAGTATCTTACACGAGTTTCCAAAATGTTATTTTATTTCGGTTTCCCCGCACTTCACGGGTATATAAACCAACACAAATTGAAAATCGTAACAAAATTATTAAAGCACATATAGAGTTGATTAAAGAATGAATAAAAAATAGAAAAGTTTGTCTTAATTTTTCATAACGTGCAAAACTTCCTTAACAGCCCAAAATTGTTTATAAGCAACTTCCTATATCTAGTCACCCGAAAACTCAAAAAGTCTGAAATCTTCAAAAATCCTTAATTTAGTTCTAAAAACTAAGGAAATTATAAAAAAAAAATTTTCTGACTGTGCGTTCAAGAGCGGGCGCGAAAGGGTTAAGTAACTTTAGCAAAGTTTTCCTTCATACCTTCTCGTATTATATCTCAAACTGAACCGAAGTTATAGCAAAATATATCTTTAAATCGGTACATTTTTAAAACTTTAATCGCATTTTGCCAAGATAGTTTGTTTTTGTAGATATGACTATGTCGCAATAAAGGAGCGATATGTTTAGGTATCTCCTATTTTTAAGACTTGTTCATGGACAATGAAACTTTACTGCCTGCATCTTATTTTGAATTAATGTACTTTATTAACTCTTCACTTCACTAAATGTAATAATTATCAACTGTTGCACTGCCCATTCTGCTTTTAGTAGATTTATTGCATCAGGAGACATTGATTTCAATTCATGTACTCACTTCTTGTAATTGATCTTATCCACAACCCATTCACAGATGCTAATTTTTAGAGAATAGAAAACTAAATTTCAAAGTATAAATATTTTTTTTCTGAAATTATGAGGATTTTTTTATTTCCCGGGATCCCGCAAGAAAAATCCCGGGAAAACGGGAAATAAAAAATTGGAAATTCCCGGGATTTCCCGTTCCTGAAACCCTAGGTTGCACCCACTTAAATTCGGTTCAATTTAAAACATACTTTAATTTTGACTATAGTAGCAAAATAATTAGAGTAGGTTTTTATTTTAAGATGTTTTTAAAAGGAACCGACTTTAGTGTTCGACTATGATTACACTGTGCTAGAATTTGGCACCTAAGGAATGGAAATACCGGGTAGATATGTTAGCAAAAAATGATTGAGATGAAAAGTAAAGTAAGGTTGGTCATACATATGACCCATCTAGGAGCATCCTAGGCGCTGCAGCAGCCAAATTTAAGAATTTCAACCATACAAATATTGCGGTTGAATAAAATTCTTCAATTTGGCCCCTGCAGTGCCTATAGGATGTCTCTAGATGGGTCAAATGTATAACCAAGCTCACCTTATATTTCATCCCGATCATTTATTGCTAACATATCTACCCGGTATCCCCATTCCTTAAGAGGGCTCCCATACAAAATTGTCAATACAGATTAGAAATATATTGAAAAAAAGCCCCATAACTGCCAAGGAATCGCCCCTTGGGAGATAAAATGTATGATCCATCTTCATTAGATTTTTTGTTCTTAACATTTTTTAAAACATACTTGCCATATATCGCCACCCCTTAGGGGGGCTGCCATACAAATATGAAATTCTTAAATTTGGCCCTTGCAGTACCTAGGATGCCCTTAGATGGGTTAAATGTATTACCAATACCACTTTTTTTCATCTCAATCATTAATTTCTAAGATACCTACCCGCTATCTCCATTCCTTAAGGGCAGGGCTGTGGAGTCGGAGTCGGAGTTGAGGAGTCGGAGTTGAGGTTTTTGTGCCGGAGTGGGAGTCGGAGTCGAAGTACCCACAAAAACTAGCGACTCCGACTCCGACTTTTTTGCATTAAAATTTTTCTAATATTCTTTAAAATAAAAAATTTTAATGACCAATTTCTCCAATTCTTTTTAAATATCAATTCATATTTTAATATAAGTTTTCTAATAATTTTATTTTTATTTGACATAAAAAAACAAATTTTAAACATAAATTGATATTTAAATACATTAGTGGAATTGGCCATAAGAGGGTCTTCTTTTTGAAATTGTGAAGTCAGAAAATAAATACTGGTCCTTATTTTCTGACTTCACAATTTCATATCAAAAATTTATAAGAATAGTTATATAGATTGTATCGAAGCATGTCCTTTTCTATGTTTTAATGTGACCTTAAATTTCTGTAACAAAAACCAGCGGGTTCACTATTTGAATTTCGCTAAGATATCGTTAATGAAATAGAGCCGAATTAAGGAATTTAAAAATTAAATTTGTAAAGATGTTGTTTTTATTTATCGTATATTAACAAATATTTTTGTAGCCATGTTCATGAATATGACTTGTAATTCACCTTCAAGGTGAATTATAATAGAATAAAAGGAAAATGAACTCGGAAAAATACATGACATTGTTCCAGATATAATTCCCATCAATGTGGGGGTTAACTCGAAAAATGATTTGAGAATACTTTTACCTACTCACTTTAGGGAAAATTGTGGAGATAATAAAGACTTGCAATTTCAAATTTCGGTCTTGGACAATAATAATATTGAATTAGGAACGGAAAAATGCAATGGCGAGTACACCGAAGAAAAAGATTTAAATTTAGTTTTCTAAAAATACACATTTTTTTTAACTCTGCAGGTGGGAGATAAACTACATCAAGCCACATTTTGAAAGCTTTACAGCAGACCGCGAAAACATGTTGATAATCGCAAATGATGTTTATGTTATAAAAATGTGCATTTGTACGAATATTTTATATGATCCTAACATTTTTTTTTATGTCGTTGATATACTTAAAAAATTACGTCATAAAAGGTTCGTTACCTTCTATGGTACTGTTCCATGCCTTGAGACAAACAGCACCAAGTCCAACAACAAAAGGGGTGCTATTTCCCAAAAATAATAGAAGGCTTACAACATTTTTTTACGTTACATTTCTCTTCAAAGTGTGTTATATAAATTGTAGAACTAACAACTGAAGCCGTATCTGCATGTTTTAATAAACTATATTAAATTTTCCTGAGAATGATTTGACTTAATAAATAAAACAAGACCAAAATGGCAGTGTCTGAATTTATGTATGTATATTAAAAACAAAAGACCTCACTTCACAATTTACAAAAAAGGACTGTCCTTTGCCTCTATTAATATTGTGGTAAACAACACTAAGTACACTTGATGCCGTAACGTCTAAGCCAATTGGACTTGGTGTTGTTTTCAACTTTTCTATCTCGAAAGCTACATTAGATAGGACTTATGGAAAGTCACACATCTATAAATTCCAACAGTATAAAAAACGTTATTTGAAAAAGATGTGAATTGGAGTAGTTTATCTCTCCCCTACAGAACTATTTTTACATTTTGTAGCACTGTTTGCATAATTTTAATAAATTTATATAACCTTTAAAATATACTAAAGTTCAATGATCCCATACGGATTGAAGCAAAACTCGTTTCTTTCGAAAGTTCGTAACAAAACTCGTTCGCTCCAAAATTAAATCCATTATTTTTCTATATTTCAGTTGGTTTAAAGTTCTCAACTGTTGAGTTATAAGTCAAGAATGTCATAACACTTTAGAATTAAAATAGGTTCAACTCATTTAGTTTATTTAATCGGGCGCTATATGTTTTTTGCATTTTTTCCAAAATCCAAATAAAATGTTTTGCAGCTTTCCTACTCATATAGTAGGTTAAAGCTCAATGCGCGGCACGTTAGAATTAAAATATCGATTTGAAATTTTTACAGAATCATTTTGTTGCTATATTTAACCATTTAACAGGTACTAAATTAAAAAAGAGTATAAAGTCAAATAAAAACTAGTCTCTTAAATAATGCTAGGTTAGAGTAGGAGTCGGAGTCGGAGTCGGAGTTGGAGTCGGAGTCGGAGTCGTACTTAAAAAATTTCACCAAAAGGAGTCGGAGTCGGAGTTATAACTTTTTCTTAACGACTCCACAGCCCTGCTTAAGGGGCTCAATGCAGACTAGAAATATATTGAAGAAAAAGTCCCATAAATGCTCAGGAGTCGCCCCTAGTGGGATATAATGTATGTCCGACCTCAATTAATATCTTGTCCTTAACATTTCCTCGAGACATACTTACCCCTAATCACCACTTCTTAGGGGGGCTCCCATACAAATATTGCGTTTTATGAAACTCTTAAATTAATTAAAAATTTTCCACTTTTGTGAATAAAATCAAAAGTTGCTAACAGATTTTAATCATATTTTAAATGTCTGGAAAAGGTTAGAAGCATAGCTGCATTTTCCAATTTTTGTTGAATTAAAAAAAAAAAAACAAAAATTTTAAAATGTTGCTAAAAAATTATTTTTTTTTGCCCAAAAAAATTATGTTTCTAAAACGACTGCGTATCTTAGAAAAAAGTTCACATTTACTTAAAGGTAATAAGTAATTTCAAAAAACTGAACCGTTTTGGAGTAACGCGAATATATGTTGTGCCACCTCCTCCATTTTCGAAATAACGGTACATCTCGAAAACAAGAGCTAACCTAAAAAACGGTTATCACCATTGGATTCAGCGTTGTCTGTTTTTTCAGAGCACAGTGTTATGAGCCATTGTTTTTAAGCGATTGAGAAATGGCTGAGTTATGGGCGCTTAAGTAAAAAATACGGCAATATTTCAGCAAATTTTCATACTCGTTAAGTTCTAATTTGATCGTTAGGCAATAAAATATTATTTTTTTTCATTGTTATATGTTAATAAAGAGTTATGTAAACTAGTTTACAACAAACTTATGATTTTTGGAGAAAGTTATATAAAGATTACCGTTATTTTACAAAAACAAAATAATCAATAGAACTCTTAAGAAGTCTCGTAATCTTCGGATTCAAACAAAGCGGAATTACTATTTATATGAGAAACCCTACATACATTTTGTATCACAGTGTTATTTAACATTAAATTTAATGCTCGTGTTAAACATTTATAAAATAATAAAATTAGAATAAAACTTAAGTTTTATAGCAGTGATGATAAATATTTTGGTTGTTAATAGCCAAATTATGATAATGTATTTTTGACAAGCCAGGCATATAATCTAGTTAAGCATGTTCTCTTTAAGTCTCCCTTTTATGCCGCTTATGAATTAACTGATTTTTATCAACGAAGATGTTACAATTATTTAATTAATACACATACATAAATCAAAAATTAATAAATACTACTACAATATTTCAAAACATGTCTTAAATGTTTTATTTTGTCAAATTAATTTTACATTGTATTTAAACATTTAAAACTTTAATGCCAATTAAAAAAAGCATGTTATTAAATGAATTATATAAGCAAAAGCTTTTAAAAATATTTTGACATATTTTCATGATTTATGTCTTATTTTTCCAGATAGACAATTAAATAGTAAAACAAGTTTCTAGAAGCTTGAAATGTAGTCAAACTATCAACAAATTTTTTAGTGTTACCACCAGCAGAATTCAAAACTACACATGATATGAATCAAATTTACCTGGGCCCAAATCGTCGCACACGTGATCGAATGAATTTTCGTATCGAATAAAACTTTGTGACGTATCAAAAACGGGATTGCGGCATTCGAAAGCTTTCGTATCGAAATTTGTTTAAAAAATGTAATAGATTTTTATGCTTGTATACTAATGGCATAAGGCATTGCACTTTTCGTCGCATATAAATCAACAATGTTGATAGTGCCCTATAAAATAGGTGACCGGTTTATTTATGTGGCTTTTTTATAACGGCGGCGCTTGCCAAAAAGAGCAACAAAGCAACGCAAAAATTCGGAAAACATTTTACAAATTCAGAAAATTTGCAAAAATAGCGAAAATTCGCGAAAGTTTTTAACATATCAAACAAGCCATTAAATTGATTAAAAGTCCCTAAAATTACAAGGAATGGCAAAAATTCGATTAAAAATTGCAAACAAGCGGAAATTTGCAAACAGCGGCATGAAAGCAAAGTCTAGTATTTATTAAAAATTTTTAAAGCTGTACAGAATCAGAAAACTTACAGAAAAAATCGCTGGTATAGCGAACATGGCTAAAATTCGCAAATAATCGCAAACTTGGAAACAAACCCTAAAATTTATTTGAAATCGGTTAAAAAAACAAAATGTCAACAATTAACAAAAAAAAAATTTTTGCAAAAATAGCGAAAATTCGCGAAAAATTTTTAATAATTCGAACAAGCCATAAAATTGACTAAAAGTCCATAAAAGTATAAGGAATGGAAAAAATTCTGTAAAAATTGCTAAATTAGGGGAAATTCGCAAAAAATTGCTAACAGCGGCACAATAGCAAAGTCTACTATTTATTAAAAATCGTTAAAGCTGTAAAGAATCAAAAAACTTTTAATACAAAAATCGCTTCTATCTATGACTATAATTTGCGAAAAATTGCAAAACTGAATGTTATTATTTTATTTCTTATTGCTGAAAAAAGTTTAATACTTAAATTTTTAGCTATTTGTTAAAGAAATCTAATATTTATTCCCAAAAAGTGTGTAAATTGTTTGTAAAAAAACAATTAAATGTTTTTACGAAAGCTCTTAACCTATCGAATGACATTTTGAGTAAAGTCATTCGATCGACTACTCGTTATCGAATGACATTGTATAAACTAACACATAGTGTGTAAAACATTATTATTATTACTATTGTCATTTTTATTAATCTTACAACTTCATACCAGTTATTAATTGTATAATGTTGAATTTGAATTATAGCCGTCATTTAAATGAATTTCCCAATTGCTAACGAGCTAGTTTTAAAGCCATTGTATTGTTATAATAACTAATGTTATTGAGCGGATAAACTAACATCTATAATTGTCAGTTTTTACCGCCTAATACGATAGCCATTTTTTTTTATACTTAACCTTCGTGGTTGGTCATTATTGTATTTTATACTTACTTACTTTTCAAGCGCCAAAGAGCCAACATCTAAATTTAACCACCTTTCATCATATCGTATAGATTTAGTTTTAACCAAAATTTGTTTAATAAACTGAAAACTTTGAATTTAAATCTAATCGGCTACATCTACTTATTTCTGGAACTACTTAGTCTACAGTCCCTGCATCTTCCGTGGTTTCATAGTGATACCTCTTGGAGCAGATCAACCTGGTCAACACTCATTATCATCCTGTTTGTTATCCCACACGCAAGTATAAAATAAAATACAGTCCACCCCCCTTTGTTCTTGGTCACCCTACCAATCTCCTAATTTAACGTCTCAAGTTTCATTAGCATCTTATACATTCCCTTTACCTCAAGATTACCTTTTCTAAGTCAAAGGGAGATTATTCTCATTCATCTACAAACATACACCCGTACGCATATTACTATACGGTAGTTCTTTATTCAGACATAATCTCAAAAAGTAAAATTTCGATCAAAGTCACTCGATCACGACTGCGACGATTTGGGCCCTGATTTAATTGAAATTTAACCTGATATTAAATTTAGGTTTTATCTATAAAAAACTTTTACAAAAAGGAGAAAAGCACAAAAAATTCATTTAAAGGAGATTCATATTAGTCATACTCTTTAGATTCATATACCAACGTAAAATAAATTAATAAAAACGCTACAATAATCAAATTTAGGGATGGTTCAAAATGTTTATTGTCGTTCCTTTGTATACCTTTATTACTTTATCATATTTACCCTTCACCATAGTGCGATAAGAAAGTTACATAAGCCCTGTTCTTTAGATATAAATAAATTTATTTTGTGCCACGCCAACTTCTCTAGGCTTGCCAGACGTACTGTTTTCAGAAGTACGCGTACTTTTTTTTACCATTTGTACTGCTTACTGCATAACCATTAAAGAAGTACGCAATTGTACTTTTTTTTAGCTTTTGTACTTCATTTTGTACTTTTTTTGCACAAAATAAAACATGTTTTGAGCATATTGTATTAAAAGTGCAAAAAACCAAATTTCGACAAATTTTCGAACTAAAAACACTGCAAACCTGAAAGAAATGTTTAAGTTTTGCAATTTGAAATGGTTTGAAATGCTGCGTCATGTACCAACTCAATGTCGCCTGCAGTTAACATAGCGTCTTTACCTGACAATTTTTTGTCATACCAAACGTCAAACTTCATATTAAAAAAACGCTGACCAAAATTTTCGAGTTTTTTTTATATAGACTTTGACGTTTGGTATGACAAAAAATTGTCAGTTGAAGACGCTATGTTAAAGATTTAAAAAAAACCATCGAGCCGTAAAAGCTTACTTGTTGTCCCAAAACTGTTTCGTATTTTTTATTTGTATTTTCACTTCCTCATTCAAACAACTGAAAAAAATTTTCTTTTTGGAGAAAAGAGCGAAGTGAATTAATAATAAAAACTTATTTTAAATAAATAAAAAATGGTATTGTTAACGAAGAACAAAAAAAGTGATAAATATTTGTAATTTTTTAAATTTACATTAATTTAATTCTCAAATTAGAATAATTAAATTGTAAAATTAGAATAATTAAATTGTTAAACAAACACGTAACATTAAATTGAAAATTAATATTAATATTTTTATAAAAATAAACAAAGCGTTTTTGTTTTAAACATTTAATTTGAAACATCTGACAAATTTAAAGATGTCACTGCATAAGTATATTAAATACTTATGGCCTTATTCGTAAAACAGGTTTTTAAAAGGTTTATTTAACAAATTTTCAAGTAAATTCGTTTCATAAACCTCTTATAAACCTGTTTTATTTTTTATGAATAAGGGGTTTTATATTTTGTGCTCTTTGCTATGCATTGAATTTTATATTTTTTGTTTATAGTTACATTAACTGCCTGTTTTTCAAAATAAATTTAAAATTTTCGCTTGGGAATTTATATTGAAACAGGAATAAAAGAACTCAAAATTGTTTTTGATGTACTGAATTTTAAGTTAATAAAATAAAAAAAAATTGTACTTCTTTTTACATTAATGTACTGCCGTTTTTTTCCGATGTACTGTTTTTATGGATTTCATATCTGGCAAGCCTAAACTTCTCCAACCCCGTGCACATTTTGGGGGATGTAGTGTTTGTACCTAATTAGGAAACATTGGTTTTTCCCGTTCTTTAGATATAATGAAATTTAAATTGTGTTTGTATGGGAAGTGCCACGCCCACTTTTCTAATCCCGCCTATTTTTGTAAGAGGTTATATACACACAGAAAAAAATCAAGTTAAAAACGTAGAAAACAAGGTTGATTTAAAATTGTTCGGTGGTGATTTTGCTTTATACGTTTTTCATGTTAATCCTGATCAACCTGATTTTACAATAACTGCGAACAACATTTTTTTCTTTTAAAATAACTTTAATTGATGTTAATTTAACTTTGCAGTAAAGTTAGAGCAAAATGTAATTTATATTGAAATAACAATCCTAATCACGTTGAATGAAAGTTATTTCAAGTTGAAACAACGTGAATTTCATGTAGAATCAAATTGGTTCGAGTGTGATGTTACAGTGTGAAGAAGCTTCAGAGACAACATTTACATTTATTTAAGAATAATTCAAAACACTTACCCCTGTAACACATGTTTCACTTATTTTGTATTCTCCTTTGATAACAGAAGGATCAGCAGAATCGCCCAATATAGTTTTCGTCATCATTCTAATTTGAAAACTTGATGTACTATTTAACTAAATAATTTTAATTAAAAGAATACGGGAATTGTCTTCTTTTTATAACATATTTTAAAAATGAAAATAAAAAATGTACATACTTAAGTATGTTTTCATGTTAATTTAACAAGATACACTTTTGATTTTAATATAAAACAGGTTTTTATGGATTCAATATTGAATCCATATTTATTTTTTATTTTAATATATTTTTTTTTTATTTTAACAGTGAATAATAATTAATAAACGTGATTTAAGGTTATTTTATTTAAAATTAATATGATATAATGATAAATTTAAATAAAGGGCATACTTTTGCAGAAAATTACTATGATTCTCAATCAACATTTTTCCATGTTAATTTTACATTGGTATTTTTTTCTGTGTGTATAGATAACCAATATGATATTACCTAATTTGGAAACTTTGGTTTCCAACAACACAAGGGATTTATGGGTAAAGTTAGAGGTAGTCGTGGTGTTTTTGCTTATTTCTAAGCCATATATTGACCGATCCGACTGAATTTTAATAGCAAAATTTAAATGAACACATCTGACATAAATATATACCAACTAAGTCCCCTTCATATCTGGGGTCTTCAGAAAATTCACTTCAACAGCTGGACGGACAGACGGACAACCAGATTTGAGCTTCTCTTCTCATAATAATCCAGAATATATACACTTTAATGGGTCTAGGATCAATATTGTGGAAGTTGCAAACGGAATGACAAAGTTATATAAACGCTTTTCGATCTGTGATGAAGGGCATACAAATTCCGGCAATGGTGTACAAACAATATCCTCATTAAAGCATTTGAAATGGCAAAATAAAACTTATAACTTTATCTTATATTGGGAACATAACTTTCCCCGGTCATTTTTATACCCCTTACCGAAGGTAAAACGGTAAAGAAAAGTTTGTCATTCCGTTTGTAATTTCTACAATATTGGTCCTAGCCCTATAAAGGATATATATTCTGGAACCTTATGATGAGGACTAGGTGCTTATAAATTTATGTCACATATAGTCCGGAATTATTAGCTATTGAAATTCAGCCTAATCGGTCCACAAACAGCTGAGATATGTGTAAAAAAACACGATTGCCCCTTATTTTACCCATAAATCCCTTGTTGTTGTTTTTTATGTACATCTGGAGAACGACAGGAGCCAAAGTTTCAAAATTTTGTACAAACGTATTGGTTTTCAATACACAACGTCCGACAAAACGTGGGCGGGATTGGAATAGTTAGTTAGATTCTTTATCATTATGAAGCTTATAATTATCAAAATCTAAGAGACCATGCTGGCGCCACTCATTATCAAGCTTTTGCAAATCGATATTGAACAGTGGAAGTATTTTCTTAACAATAAACACTGACTTTAATTGTCCTCTCAATTTTATTTGTGAATTTTTTTGTATTAACAACATCTTAAATGGTATAATGAATAAATATTTTATCACTGAAATTAAATCTTGATTTAAAATGATAGTTGTCTACTTAAATATAAAATTATCTAGAGTTTTTAGATATAATTGTCCTAATATGCCAAAATACCAAAAAAAAAAAAAAAATTTTAGCAAAAATTACACCCAATTCGGGTAATTACGCACGGAGTGGCATCACTGTTTTTTTCTGATACTTGTTTGTTTGAATATGCTTGACAAAACAAAATCTAGATTAAACCAAAAAAGTCTTTATAATGTCACTTACTTACTTATCCTGACTTAAGATTTTGAGTTTGATTGACAGGTCGCTTTCCTTGACAACTATTGTGACTGACTCTGAATTGTTTCTATTCTTTTGAGACTTCAAAGTAAGAACTGATTATTTTAATGATTTTAAAATAGTATTTAAGAAAAGTGCACACCTGTTTCTGTTATTTGCACTTGCAATTTTTAGGTGTTTTTTTATAAATTTCAACTTGAAATACATATTGACGGCCTCTTTTAATACATCCTATTAACCAAACAGGCAATTGTTTCTGAAAGGGAAGTAACTGATGTATGCCAAAATTCTACATATACAGCCACACAGATAATAGTACGTACCCCTTAAAAATTCTTTAATTTTCCAAAAATTAATGATATTTAAAAAAAGTAAATAAACCAAACATTTTTAAATGAAAGCAAATATTTATTTCATTATTTACATTTAAGACAATTGATTTATCTGCATACTTAAGTGTGAAATCGAGTCGCTTTTTTCTGTTTATATCCCTAATTAATGGTTTTTTTTCTTGGTACGCGGCTATGGAATCCGCTTTTTCGCAGAACACTTCGCACTGTTTCTGAATGAACATTAATATTGTGGTAATTTTCCAAAGTGTTTCGAATTTCTACGGCTGTTGTTTTAGGATTTTTACAAACAATACTTTTTATAAACCGTTCAACTCGTGTGGAAATTTTGGGTGGACGTCCAGTTTTTGGTTTGCTTGCTAGCGATTGAGACTCAGACAAATGTTTTGTTACAGTCTGCACTGTAGACTTGGCACGTCCAACAATTTTTTAAATTAAGGTCACGGAATTCCCATCGTTCCTTTATTTTAAAATTTGTTCAAGCAAATGTTACAAATGTCCTTTGTTTTCTTACCTATTTTTTTTTAAATTACTGCAATCTTTAAAAATTCGTTTGCAAATTTAGCTTGTACCCGAACTTTTTGTAGTTTGATTTTGACAGTGTGCCGATGCCTTGCAAATGCAAGCAAAAATATCGATCAGAAATCCAGGGTTATTCTTAAATTCCAATTTTAGAGGGAGTACGTACTATTATCTGTGTGAATGTATGAGTCAAACTATCTTCTACAATGTTTGTTAAGCTTCGTGCAGACAGTGGTAAGATCAAATAATATTGCCAGTAAAATGTGCTAAAAAATATCTTCCAACCGTGTAAACTGGCAATTTTTGTTTGACAACGTTGTTAGAAAAGCATTGTACGTCCATTGTAACAGTGCATTTACACCTACGCCATAAACAGGTTATAAGTTGTTTATGATGATAAACTAGTTTAAGAAACATGTTTTTGAGATAAACTAGTTACAAACCAAGGTATATTTACACAAGGTAAACTCTTTGGCCCATATGTTTGTCAGCTGTTTACCTCTAGTTGGAACCCCAACGTCAAATTGCGTGTATATGAGCCAAAATTTGTACATGTGTGCGTTAAATTGTTTTTTTTTTTTTATATGAAGACAATTTTGATAACTCGGTTCCTTTTATAGAGCAGCATGTCTACACTCCCAAATGAGTCTACCTTGTGTAAATATACCTTGTTACAAACAACCAGTTTTTGTTAAAGCAACTCTGTTTTACCAAATTTTATTCTGGCAACAGTAGTGATTTTTGACATTTCCTTAAAAATAAAAAAATTAAGTAAAAAAATTTACTTTTATCTGTAAAAAAAAAGCAAAAGCAATAGTAAGAAAAATAAAATAAACAAAGAAAATGTTTAAAAAAATTCAAAATTTATAACAAACAAGCCGACCCGGCTAACTTCGCCTCGCCCCAATTTGAATTTTTTCATTTGGAAAGCCATTAAGGAATAATTTCACACAAAATTTCGTACAAAAACCCGATTTTCGATTTTTCCAATTTTCCGACTTTTCCGGAGGGATTTTCCAAAATTTTCTTCCGTAAAAACCTTCTCCTCGAAAATACGAACAACTGACAAGAAATTTTACAGAAATTTTACATCCATATTTCTTTAAAAGTGCTCTCCATTTACCATATTTTTCTCGAAACGGCTTAGTCAATTGTCAAATTGACCATCAAGATCAAGAGATTTAAAACAGATAACTTATTTTCTTCAGGGTTCGTGAAGTCATTAACACTGTTTTGCTTGCAGCATTATGATTCACACAATGCCGAGATACTTCTTGCGCTTTATATATACATAATAACTGGCTGACCCGGCAAACTTTGTTTTGCCATATAACTTATGGCCCAATCAGAATGTGCATAAACAAACTTAAGCTACTGTCAAAAATAAACAAAAAGCCTCTTAAATGCTTTAAAAAAATACGAAAACAAAATAAAAAAACTTTGATTCCTTAACGAATGTGCGATCAGTTTCTCACTTTGCCTAAGCAAATGACAGTTTCATTAAACTTAACAAAAAGTTTCCTTAAGTTCAATATGGTTTGACACATAAATATGATTTACATGTATTCGCTCAGTTGCTTTTGTTGATTGGGAATTGGTTGATTAGTTAAGAAGAAATAAGGAGGGGGAGCTTTTACCCCTCTTGCCCTATTCCCTATTTCCGTTCAGATGTTACAGTGCCTGCATGCCAAATTAAAAAAAAACCGGTTGATTAGTTAAGAAGATA
The DNA here is from genome assembly GCA_963931875.1 of Pollenia griseotomentosa. Classification (NCBI taxonomy): domain Eukaryota; kingdom Metazoa; phylum Arthropoda; class Insecta; order Diptera; family Polleniidae; genus Pollenia; species Pollenia griseotomentosa. The sequence goes on from OZ007562.1 coordinate 139,865,555, forward strand.
TAGGAAGCGGGAGCTTTTACCATTCTTGCCCTATTTAACGCCCTAAATAATAAAATTATGGGCTATAGTTCCTTCCAGATGTTACCCTATTTGCCTGCCAAGTTTCAAGAAAATCGGTTGATTAGTTAAGAAGACTTACGAAGGGGGGGCTTTTACCCCTCTTGCCCTATTCCCTATTTCCATTCAGATGTTACAGTGTCTGCGTTTCTTAAAACAAGAAAATCCAAAATCAAAAATAATTTCTTGATGTTAACTTATTTTGTTCGTATTTAGTAAAATTTTCTTAAATAAACATTTTGCTTAAACCAAATATCATTAGTATTGTGGTTATTTTGTTGAACTATTTATGGTTTTTAATCCAAATTTATAATAATTTTAATTAAGCTTAAGTTCATTAAATTTAATTTTTATTAAATTATTTTTATGAAGAAAGGAATTTTACAACATGAAAATTAAATTAAATTGTCATTGATAATCTTTCATTCTTGACCGTGGCCGGGATTCGAACCGCGGCCGGCAGGACGTCAATAGACAAAGATCAATCCCTAAACCAAATTGTATTTTAACCTTTGGTAGATCGAAATTTGCTTTTTTGAATGATTATCCATTTTAATTGATTTTACATGTTTTTTCTTTACTTCTGTTTTTTCGTACTTTTGTCAAGAATTCTTCTTGAAGTCCAAAGTACATTTTTTGTTTTTTCCTTTTTGTCTTTCTTTTTCTTCTTGACCTTTTTCAGCACAACTTGAAGGACAAATGAACACATAGAGCTCGTGCCTTAGCTTTAACAATAATTAGTATTGTGGTTATTTTGTTGAACTATTTATGGTTTTTAATCCAAATTTTTAATATTTTTAATTCGGCTTAAGTTCATTAAATTTAATTATCATTAAATTATTCTCATGAAGAAAGGAATGTCACAACATGAAAATTAATTAAAATTGTTATTGATAATCTTTCATTCTTGACCGTGGCCGTTAACGATTTTAAAATAAGTAATTTTTGGCTTGGACGAGAATTATGCAGAATATTTTTCGTTCAAGCCTTATTTTGTTAATTATACTTTTCGTGTATAATAAAATTAATGAAATCCGGGTTTTTTTTTAAACTCTTTAGGACTTCCTTTTTTTCTCATTTTAGAAAGTATGGTAAACTTAAAAGATCCACAAAGTTTTTTGAAAGAAAGTTGTGCAATGTTAAGGCCTAACATCAACAAATTCTTTTGGTTGACCAATTTGTTTTGCACAAATAATTAAAAATATATTAACATGTAACTCTCGTTCCTCTACTCAGTTAATATGAATTTTTTTTGTTTATCATTATCTGCCGGCCTGCCGATAATCGCATCACTTATGTTTTTAAGATAGAGATACAACGAAATTAACATTTTATAAATAACAATTTTAAACATTTTTTACAATAATTTTTACAACTTTGATTGAGCACTCGTATCAATTGGTTTAGTACTTTGTGGCAACGTACGAAGATGCAACGTGTATTAACTTTTCCATACCATTAGTTTCTTCATTTCTGGTAAATAAATACATTTAAAATCATCGTCAATATTTAAACATTTAAATGACTCACTATCGTGTTGTTATTTTGAACGCTTTTTAACACCATGCATGCTAGGGGCTTAACCATTATTTGGATTTCCAGTTTCAGTAAATGTTGTCTACAACGAAATCATGCGTTGAATGCAGCAATATTCACGGCTTTATCGTTCCATTGGTTTGGCCAAAACACTATTGAGGAGTTACGTACGTTCATAAGTGTGTGCAAAACCAGTAGCTATAGCTGTTACAGTATTAGATCTACTACATTCACCAACTTTCTAAGTGGAACGCTGTAAACGAAAAAGTTTGTTTGAATTTAAGTCAAAACGATTTAAAAACGTAGAGGTTTTACGGCCATGCTGCAAACGTGCATCAGTGGTAGTAGAAGTAGTAGTATTGGGTGATTTTTTAAGAGCTATAGGAAAGTTTAAAAAAAAACACATAAAATTCAGAAAACTGCATGAAATCTTTATTTGAATCGATATTACGGTCCATATAATTTAATGTTTGAAGGATATTTTATGCAAAAGTTGACCGTGACTGCGCCTCAAATGGTCCAACCGCTTAGTCCAATTTTGGCATACTCTTTCCAACATTTCGGCCGGTATCTCATGAATAAATGCTTCAATGTTGTCCTACAATGCGTCAATTGAAGCGGGCATGAATATAGACATGAGATTTAACATAGCCCCACAAAAAATAGTCTTAAGGCGTTAAATCGCACGATCTAGGCGGCCAATTGACCGGTCCCGCACGTGAAATAAAATGTTCACCGAACTCGCCTCTCAATAAGTCCATTGTTAAGCGTGCTGTGTGGCATGTGGCACCGTCTTGTTGAAACCACATGTCATGCAAGTCAAGCTCTTGCATTTTGGGAAAAAAAGTTGGATATCATCTCACGGTAGCGCACACCATTCACAGTTACGTTACGATTCGCATCATCTTTGAAGAAGTACGGTCCAATGATGCCACCAGCCCATAAACCGCACCAAACTGTGACTTTTTCTGGATGCATTGGTAGCTCTTCTGCAATGATTCTGGCTGATCTTCACTCCAAAATCGACAATTCTGCTAATTAACGTACCCATTGAGCCAAAAATCAGCTTCGTTGCTGAACACACTTTTTCGATAAAAAAGTGGATCTTCGGCCAACTTACTTTGATAATAAAATTCAATAATTTGCAAGCGTTGTTCGTTTGTAAGACGATTCATGGTTAAATTATAGACCAAACTGAAGATGTTTGACAGTGAAACAAAACACGAAACGTGCGTCAGCTGTTTAAACCAGTGTTGCCAAAAAGATAATAGCTAAAAAATCACCAGATAGTATGCAAAGGGTTTTATTTATTAAAAAAAAGTGGAAAGCTGATAAAGTAAAAGAAGTTTGCATAATTCATAAAAATCTCCTGAACAAGCCTAAGCACCTGTAGCATGTACCTTCACGTTATTTGAAACCTTTTTCTTTACACTCAGGAGTCCTGAGTCAGGACTATCCATTTTTTTAAAGTTGACTGCTATTACCCCAAGAAATTTTAAGTTCTTTTAAAGGCTTAAATAATGCCGTATAAACCGTAAAATATGGTTCCACATCTAGACAAAAAGCAAACATTTTTAGATCGGGTCAAAAAAAAAAAAATGCTGCCGTATTCTAAAATTGGCTAACGAGTGAAATAACAAGCCATTTTGTGGTTAAGGGATCATTGAATTACTTCGCGTATATTTTAATAAAAGCTATAGCACAGCGGGATTTATTAACAGTTTTCGTTATATCGTCGGATTAATATGAAAACCTGCTAACATGCTGGTCGGCGACGCCATCAAAATCTCAATTTATTTAAAAAGTGGATTTAAGCCGACGATATGTTAAATAAAGTTAAGTTTTTTGTCTAACAATAAGAGTGAGTCCGAAAAAACTAATATACACTATTCCAGCCCAAACTTATCTTTGGTCCCACAAATTTTTTTCTTTTAATCACGTTAGCTTTAAAAAATATGTCAGATATTTTTTTTCAAATCATTCATTTTTAACTGTTATTTCGGTCAAAATGAAGACCGAAAAAAGTTCATGAAAAAATATTAAAAACTTAAAAATCCAATATGGACTTTAAAAAAATAGCAAAAGATCTTAAGGTTCATCGTAGGGATTGCTGTTCGGTTTTAACCGAAATCGAAACCGCGGTTTTAATGCCTACAAAACCGAAACCGAAAACCGACCAAAAATCTTCGGTTTTAGCTTTTACTTTAAATATATATCGTTACTTTAATATATAAAAGCCCTAACTAACGTTTTCCTTACTTTACAGGAGAAGGAAAAAACTTAATAAAAATTATAGTCTTGTAGTCGCGATTTTTGTTAAACGCAATTTTTTTATTAAATTGCTTAGAGAATTAAATAAAAAACAGCATTTTAAGAAAATCGCGACTACAAGACTATAATTTTTATTAAGTTTTTTCCTTCTCCTGTTAAGTAAGGAAAACGTTAGTTAGGGCTTTTATATATTAAAGTAACGATATGTATTTATGCCAGAAGAAATTGCAAATTATACATCCCAACAAAAAATTTCATCATTTTGCGAAGCACTAATGGAACATTTAAAAATATAAGAGCACAATAATGCGCAACGCAATAAGACATACACAGATGCAGTAAAGTAGGTGAAGGAGCTCTCAACAAGTTTCATTAAAGAAAAAATAATATTTCAAGTGCCACGGCATTTCCCGAAGCAGGTTTGTAAGGGAGAACATCAGTAATAACTGTAAAAAATCATTCAGTGTGTACAGCTAAACGCTACGTTCACCAGTTTTTTATGCGTTGATTTAAGAGTTATCAACTGCTACTAATTGCAACTTGAATGCAAAATTATTTAAACTACTTGCTTCGTTAAATGAATGCCCTTTTTATTACATGGGATTTTTTTTTGGCAAAGTGAAAGTTAGCTTTGACCGTTTGCTATCTTTCTTTCAACCAATGGAATCAACGGCATATGCTTATTAAAAAGCAAAACAAGTTCATTTCGAACCCCTTTTTGAGGTAAATTTGGCAAAGTTAGAACTATACGGTGGGCGAGGAAAATTTTCCAACCCCTATTTTTAAAATATTTTTTGACTAAAATTGCAACATCTGTTACCGATGACGAAATTAAAAGGCTTTACTTCTGATTGAATATTTTGGGCATTTTTCGGGTTATGCTCGTTTCAAACAAATAAATTGTATTCCCTTTAGTCGCCTGTTCCGATATTAGTAGCTCATGTCAGATGAAACCCTTCTGGTCTCACCAAATACAGAGCATTCATTGCCTTGTCGCTATAGATATTTGGCTTTAACATTTATTCAGTTACTTCCCGCGGTTTTTGTACGATTGTTAGCAATTCGAGCAGTCGTAATCGGTTTATTTTTCATCGCCAGTAGTCAATTCAAAAATTATCTCTTTTTATGGTGTTTAAGGCTGTTTTACACTTTACACTCTTACGTATTTTGAGGAAAATACAACCCTGTCATGATAAGTTCTTATTGTTACGTATTAAAAAATTTTCAAACAATAATTAGATCAGAGATGCACTTTCGTCAAAATACGTAAGACTTGTGTGATAGTGTAAAACAGCCTTTACGGCTAGTTTATACTATTACACTCACAATATTATTACAGTAACGGACTGAAAATTATTTTAGAAATTCGGCTCTTTTGTGGAGTAAACGAAAATTTAATAAAATAACTGAATATTTAATTGTTTTTACTAATCGTTTTTACTGAATATGGTGTTGAATTTTTGACAATAAAATTTTACAAAATAACTGAATATTTATTTGATTTTACGGAATATGGTGTTGAATTTTTGACAGTAAAAATTAAATGAACTTTTTTTTAAAAATAAATAAATAAATGAAAAATAGGTAGACCGGTTTTTAATTGAACTTTCTTTTATTTTATATTACAATTTCAGTTAATTTTACGTACAGAATATTGTGAGTGTGTACTTTGTATTAATACATGTCAAAAACTCAAGTAATATGACAAAGTGGGATAGTGTGAATGCAATCTGTCACGAAAATGACAAGTATTATGAAAAAAGTTTGACATCCCATACGACGTCATCGTTTTTAAAAAATGTCTAAACAATTATACTTTTCATTGGATCAGGGTTGCATTTTATTTCATGTGTGAGTGTTTCTACTTTGTGTGATGGTGTGAACACAAACTGTCATGTTAAATTAGATTTTTTAACAGTCACAACAAAACTCATCAGATTTCTATCTTACAATGTATTATGGAATACGCAAGACTAGTGAGATAGTGAAAACTAGCCTTTAGCAGCACTTCGGACATGCATTAGCATCCACTAGTGAGATAGTGAAAACTAGCCTTTAGCAGCACTTCGGACATGCAATAGCATCCTTCAATGTCTTTTAGATGCAAATCGCTTGGTACCCAATTTTTCCTTATTTCGCTTGCAGAAGTTTTTATTTTGTAGTTTCAAGTTAGTCACCAAACATTTTAAAGCCAATTGAGACTTACGGCTAAAAAAGTTTGTGATGCTAATCCAAGATATTTTATGATATTAAGGTGTGTGTTTTAAATCGATGGAATTAAAAACGATCGTTTTAAGAGGGCGTGAATTGTACAGGTCAATTCACATTATTTTTGTTATGCTTTTTTGAAATAAAAAAACAAAGGAAGTATAGTCGTCTAAGTCCGACCATATGATACCCTACACCACAGTATATAAAAAAGTGTACGCTATTTTCGACCCATGGGCAATCATGGACCCGCTAGAACAAAATTATGTAATTGAGGTTAAGATTCCTATAAAAGTTCTTTGTACACAGAAAGAAAAAACTCGTACCTAATTAGTTTCTTCTGCTTACTTTAGTACGAGTTGTACTCAAAAACTTAAGTAGGAATAACACTTAAAACAATCCAAAATGTGTGTTTGTAAGAGTTTGTTGTAGAAACAACAACAACAACAGTACAAAAAGAAAAATATGGATTATTTTCATGTTTAAATAGTGAAATAAGAAACAATAGTACCCCTATTCTATTTTCTTTACTATTTAGTAAAATATATTAAATTTTCAAAGTAGGATGATTACGAAAACCATATTGGGCGTCTTATAATTGAGAATTCTTCTTTAAGCAAATGGCGGAATACAACAAAAGTGAAATACACATGTGTAACGGGTAAGGGAAACAATAAAATTATCTATGGTTCTGTGGGCTAAGTGTTTAGGCCAAACTAATCTCACTTTCAGATTACTTCAAGTACGAATCGGGATTAAACCGTCTTAGAAATTCTTGAATCCAGCACTCACTTTTAATTAAGTCAATCCTGTTTTCCGATTATTTTAAGCACGGATCACTTCAATATTCAGTACTTGGATCAAGCATTCTGTACTTGATTTAAGGAAATCCGTACTAACCATACTATTGACACCGCTTCGGATTGAATCAAGTACGAATGGATTGATTTGTTTTTTCAGTGCACCGAATATTATTAAGATATCATCATCTATACGAAATTTGTTTGCCTTGAAGAGATTTTTGGAAGGCTTTTATATAGGACCTCTGGCTAATTCTTGACACACTTGCACAACATTTTGTCATGACATAGTAGAAATCGTTGTCGCCAAATTGTATGTAAATACTAACATTTATAAGGATGTTGTGGCATTAAAGGCTATTTTCTGGATAAGAAGTATTTGTACGGGAGCCTTGGTCAAATATGGACCGATTAAAATAAAATCGGGTAAGACGATTTTGATTGCTATAAAATAAGTTTAGACCAAATTTATTCTAAATATTAACATAATAAGATAGTTTATGTGCACAAAGACTCTATTCCGGAAAGTAGCTTGTATGGGGCTATGTGAAGTTATAGACCTAATCGCCCCATATTCAATAGGTTTGGTCCTTTCAATTTTCAATTCAGCGGTTTGTGTTACCATATCTGCAAAGTCAAATTTTTTGCCTCTCTTTTTTCATAAATTTTCGAACAAAATTTAGCCAATGCTTTGTATTTTGTGCAGATAGGCATAAAATGCAGTTAAGTGATATGGAAAATAATGTAGTAAATTTATGAGAATTTATAAGAAATTCAGTAAGGTAAAGAAACGAATTCTAGAACATTTGAAGAGCCACGAAATTTAAAGAAAAGCGGTAACATCAAATAAAAAAAGTTCAGTGTATACTGCTAATCGTTTTGGGGTGGGTATAACAAATTTTTTTTTTTGGAGTTTTACGTTTCCTAGTAGGGTTGTAATATTTTTTGGAGTTCCATCGCCAAACCGGATGTTAGAAATCGCCAAAAATCACCAAACGTCAATTTTGTTCAGTTTTCGTAAGCTTTTTTTTTAAATTAAATTTTGCAAACAAAAAAGATAGTATAATATTTTAGTCAAAAATCACCAAAAACTGAGCAAAAATACAAAAAAGTCGCCCAAGTAAATTTTGTTTACTTTCTGTTATTTTTTTTTAATAACATAAAATGGAGATCATATATTCAGTTAAAAAACTAAAATTAAGTACACAAGTCTATAACATCGTACACTTCAGTCACATCGATTTCATTACTGTAGTTTTGACCTGCATACATACTATTAGGGTGTGTGTGAAACGGTAGCAAAGTACTCATGGAAGTAAAATTTTTACACTGTTGAGGTGAATAAAATTTCACTAGCCCTGGGGGCTAGTATAAATTTTGACATTAGCGTAGAAATTCTTGACAATTTTAATTCACCATAGAACTTTGCTACCGTTTCACACACACCCTTAGAATTTAAAAGTGACTGAATATAAAATTCACTTAAAATGACAACAAAACAAAAATCACGGGAAAAGTTGCCACATTTTTTTTAACTAGTAATGATAACAAAAAATGACAAACAGTTAAAAAAATCGCTGAAACAATATATAAATGGTAAAAATAGCCTGGCAAATCGCCAGTTATATCAAAAATCGCTAAAAAAAGTCGCCAGTCGCCAAATGGAAAATTCCAGCGCCAAACACGTTTCAAAATCGCCACGTTTGGCAAGAAATCGCCATATCTGACAGCCCTGTTTCCTAGAGAAGGTAAAAACGTTTTCCTTTTCTCTTTCGTACGAATCAGGCATTTGTGACATACCCGATTATTTTTTTGTTAAACAACCTAAACAATTATACAAAATATACGATTGTTTTTAAAGCCATTTTGTAAGCAACAAACATTAAAGTCGCAGTTTACATTGTTTGGTGCAGCCGACGGTTGTATTTTTGCTGCCGTCGTTGAAAATGTTTGAATTTAAGTAATACATCTGCAATTACACATCGGCTTTGAGTATAATATTATGACATTTATAACGTAACGAGGTAATCTCTTTTGATAGTTTTCGAAATGAGGTACAGACACACTTTTATCTCACTTTTCGAGAAACGATGGAATGTGTTGCTTCACATCTTTTCGATGCGAGAAGTTCTCGCCAAAGTTACAGAGCATGGGTATTGATTAAACATCTGATTTAAAATTTTTTCCATTTAAACCAAATAATGAATTGGATATGTATTTCTTATATTTTCTGCATCAGTTTCAGCAAAGTGTTTAAAAAAATGTGTTCAAGTTCTTCAATCGCTTCCTTCATTCAATGAATGTTTATAATATTTATTTGTTAAACTCATTGTAAAAATAATTTAATATTTTGCTTTACTTTATTTTTAATTCATAAGCCATTAAGTCTTTTATGATTTTTAATTACCAACAATTTTTATTATATTTTTTTATTTTAATTAATGATTTTAATTCAAAAATTATTGTAAAACTAAAAGCAATCTGTGACAAGTGAACTTGTAGTTTTTTTTATTAAACTATTCCATATTTTGATAATAATCGAGTAATAGTACTTAACTATCTCAGTTACACGCTTAATTTACGATGTCTTGTAACTAGTCTTATTTAATAAGAATTATAATTAACATTCGAGCCTAGTTTAACGCAAACTGTGCATCGTAAAACTTGATGTTTTGGAACTGAGTCAATCTTGTTAAACGTCACAAGTTTTCTTAACTAATTTTTCTAGAGCAAACCCCAGCAAACACATTGGTACAGATACACAGAAAAAATTCTCCAAAATTTTTCACCAATTAAAGCATTAATCAAAAAAAAAAAAAAAAAATAAGTTTTAATAAAAAATTTTATCAATTAAACGTTTATTCAAGTGAATTAAACGTTTAAAAAGTGAATTAAACGATTAATTGATATTATTAATTTGTTTATTGTTGCAAATTGAATAATTTTTTTAATTAATATCACAAATCTCATAATTGAAATCAAATTTTTATTTTTTTTTTGTATAGAGATCAATGTAAGAACAGTTGCCAAAAAATTTTTAAGTTATAATAAATTCGTTAAAAATAGATTAGCTTTTTTATATCCACTTATTTTGAAAATTTCTTTGAAACTTAATTTTTTTTTTCATGTATCAGGCAAAATGGCAACATTGAATTCCGGTAAAAGACACCTGGAAATGGAAATTATATCCAAAAATGGTGTGAAAAAGCCCAAAAAATAATTACATACCCAATGTTTATTTAGTAATTCTTACAAACTCGTTTCAAACCTACATATTTGGGTTGAGGTCATATGCCCGAAACTAAGAATCCTGAATCAAAAATTCTGAATTTCCAAATCTTGATTCGCCAACTAAAGCTTTCCAGCATAGCCGGGCTTCTACCGGGCGTAAGGATTTTCACCTCTTTGGAGTAACAAATAGCCGCTTCGCTGACTAAAGCAGCTCAGCATATCCGTCCTTCGACCGAGCACAAGGATTTTTTCCTCTATGGAACAAAAAACACTGGCTTCGCTTACTTCTGAATAATAATTTACTAATTTATCGTTTTTCATTCCGAAATTACAGCAAAAGTTGTGAAATATCCAGGGTTTAAAAAACTGCAGTCGAAAACAAAAACTGTCGAACAAAAAACTAAAATTTGTGTGCAGCTTTTCGCTTTTTGAGTTGGTTTGACAGCGACTGGTTACATTTAATGAATCAGAAGCAACAGTGTTTTTTGGCCAATGACAAATGAAACAGTGGAAAAAATGGCAGTTTACCCACATTGACTGCAGTTTTTTAAACGCTGGAAAAAAGACCATTTTTCCAAAATACGAAAAACCAATAAAAGGTTAAAAAAATTTTTCACCTTTTTTTAAATGGTGGTTTTTTATGAAGGTTTCCTTTTAATGTGCTAAATTCCCAATTCGTACTATTGATAAACTGAAATTTATTGTTGGTGGGATAAGCTATTCCTATGCGCATTTCACTGGTTTTTCCAAAGATTTTAGGAGAACTAAAGATATTTTAAAAATAAAACTGTTAAGCGTCTTATTATCCTGATTGCGAATTTATTGGCGAGGGAGACGAGGGGAAAATAAACGAGTACACAGATGCATGTACTGTCAATACGTTTTGCTTTTTCGGTCGCTATTTTTTTTGCTTTCTTACTCTTATTTAAAACAGTGTTCGAAGATAAACAGAAAATTACTTAGCGTTCGGCACACACCCAGGAACGATAATTTTTTTTAATGTGTTTGTGTAGACAACCCTCAATACCGTTTTCAAGAAAGAGCCGAGCATTATTAAGTGTTCTGTTCTTCGTTAAAAAACAGAACATATGTAGTGATACTGTAGACAAACATTGTATTTTAATGTTCTATAATGTTTCTTATTTTACATTGATAAAGAAATGAACAAACAAAAAATTTTGGCAACGACCGTAGCACGAACTGCTTGTGTGTGTAGTGTGTATATGTTTTGTTTGTGTAAAATTATTTTGCTGGCTTTTTGTTTCTTTTCGTATCTGTATTTTGTTTTTGATAAAAATGTTTGGTTTTTTTCAAGACAAAAGGGCGCTACGCACAACAGAAACGAACGAAAATTAATGAGCTAAACCAAACACAAAGAAGGGAATTAAATGTTGTCATCTTTTTGTTGAGTTGGATAAGAACAGTATTATTTTTGTGTTCGAAAGATGACATACAGGCAAACGCAATTTTTTTTAATGATTTACTACATAAGCATTATTAGCGTTTGTACTTTCCACAAATCTACCGAACGGAACACTAAGGAATGATATTTAATGTTTATTTTAGAACACTAACTTAAAAACTATAAAAAAACATTTCGTCAGAATGACATGAATTGTTTGAACGTCAGTGAAAGTTCAAAGAAAAAAAATTAATATACAAATTAATTTTTCGCAGTTATTTGAGCATAAAATTTTAACCTATTTAAAATTTTACTCATAGAAATTTAAGTAATTATAAAAACAGAATTCATAAAATTCCATAATTTAAATTCTAAATAAACAAATGAATATTGTTTAAATACTCGTATAATTGTCACTTAATTTTGAAATTAACATAATTACTATCGTTTTATTAAACCGTAACAATTAAATATGTATTTTATAACTTCCAAAAAAAATTATGTCATATTAAAGCGCCAATCTTTATATTTATCTAATATATATTTTGGAATTACTAAATTAACTAATTATTTCGTGTTCGATTTTAAATGATGGCGTTTTTTGTTTTGTTATTTTTTTTTAATTAAGAGATTTATGGGACGGTCTTTGTTGATCTTTTTCTTTTAAATAAACTTGTCATTTGATAGCAAACATTGTAAAAGAATTTCATTAGAATGTTGTTTGGCAATTAAAAAATAAAAAAAAACTAGAATATTTAGCATTCATATGGAAATTATTTTATACAAATATATCGTTACCTAAAACGCAAAAGGCCCTAACTAACAAAAAATAAAAAATCGACTTTTTCATGAAATCTGATGAATTGCATCAACACTAATGTCCACAATAAATTTTGGAATCTTTCAACCAAAATTAGCGCTTTTATTAACAAAAAACAAACGGCCCTATCTACAAAAGATTATATGGATACACGCTAAAAGACCTTACTAACAATTTGCATAATATGCAACATTGTTAATTGTCAAAACAACTGGTAGGTTTTACAAGAAAAATAGTAGGAAAATGAATTATAAGCAGTTTTAGGCAATTTATCAATTAACATTTTGAATAGTAATTTGCTTCTCCTGTAAAATTTTCAAAATGTTAGATAGGGCGTTTTGCGTTTTAGGTAACGATATGTACATATGTAAAAGGAGTTCCATAACAAAAAGATATACATAATTCCATATATAAAGTTTGTTGATTTTTTAATGAATTCCATTCTAAGTACTTAAATGTATGCAACTTTTTTTTTACAAAAATACCAAAAGGTCAAACATTTTGCTGCAAATTAACACCAAAAATAATGCTACAAATTAAAATTAAACATTTCCATTTCTATAAAATTTAAACAATTAATAAATATATCCTCGCGTTTCTTCTTAAACCACGTAAGCGCCCTTTTTCGATTTTGGTTTTTATGCAAGAAAATTAATTTGCCACTTTCATCACGACAACTTTGTACAAAAACAAGTTAGAGTGCTATATTCGGCTGTGCCGAATCTTTGATACCCTCCACCGACAGTTCGAATGTTTAAGGAGTAATGTGACGATTTGTTATTAATTATGGTTTTAGGAGACTAAACTGTTTTCCGGGAGTAGGGCATATATGGGGCCTAGGGTAAATTATGTACCGATCTTCACGAAATTTCACAGTTTCATTTATAGTCCTATAAAATTGTAACGAGCCAAAATTTCTTATGATTGCATTATTTTTTACGGTTTTAGGCGTACTAAACTGTTTTCCGGGAGTAGTGTTTATATGGGGCTTAGGGTAAATTATGGACCGACCTTCGCGAAATTTTACAGTGTCATTTCTAGTCGAACAAAACAGACTTGTGCAAAATCTTATGTCATTCCGTGCATTTTTGCATCATTTATGTTAGTTTTTGTAACAAAATTATCAAGTTTTTGAAGGTGGTGGTTCCACATTTCGATTCATAGCTCTGGTCCTACTGAACCGATTTTGCTGAAATTCAATCCCAAACTGCTTAGGATAACTACAAGCAATTTGACATCTAGTTTGTTTATTTCTTTTGAGTTTTTCGAAAGTGAGCGTGTTTTCAACAGACGGACAGACGGACAGACAGACGGACATGGCTAAATCGACTTAGAATTACTCAAGCAGCCAGAATATATATACTTTATGGGGTCTGAGATGAATAATAAAAAAGTTTCACACGGAATGACAAACTTAGTATACCCTCTTCACAACTAATTGTGGTGGAGGGTATAAAAATAAAGCCCTTTCAAGAACCCCGTAAGCGCCATACAAAATGACATTTACATGAAAAATAGAATGGTGTTCGTATATAAAATTCGGAAAGTTAAAGTCTTACCCACCAATTTTTTTTGTTTTTGAGAAATACTTAAAGGTGGGCTGGGACCAATACTTTAAGGTGCTACAAACATCAGCACAAAAAAAATGTGGAAAATTTCAGGCCAGTCGGAGCATTTGTGGTGCGGCGTTAGACCCTCAAAATCAGTAACTTCGATAAAAACGAAACTTTTCGTCGAGTAACTCAAAAACTATACATCCCATATTTTATAGAAATGCAACTATTTTTCCTGTATCCCTTTCACCCCGTGACACCGGCACGCTCGATTGCGCTAGTTGTTCTTTATGTTTGTTTCTCCCATTATCCGCTGTTCGCTTAACCGTTATTTGAGTTATTGCGAAATTTTTGCGTCACATTTTAGTTTTGCCAAAATGTGCCGCAGAAGTAAGTTGTGTTTTTCAATTATAAAAGTACTAATCGTTAACTATAGTGAAGTCGGCAAATTTTAACAAAATTATAAATTTTAATGTTTCAGGTCAACTAGAGTCAAAATTTTAACGATATGCATCAATTGTGCAAGTCCTCAAAATCCTCGCGTGCCCACAGGGCGCTAATTTCTAAGACCGACTCCAACTATATTTATATACCAACGTTTCTTGCAACGAATTCAAAGCTCTATCTCTGTTTTACGAGTATGAGTTATTTTTGAAATTTTTCGAAAACGAACATTTTCACGTTGCGATGCATAAAACATATCTAATATTTTTGAAGTTAAGAGTAATAATCTTGGGATTATAGGATATTGGAGAACCTTATTTAATATTTTAACACAAATTATAAAATTAACATGTAAGAGTGTTATATTCGGCTGTGCCGAATATTTGATAACCTCCACCGACAATTAAAATATTTCGGGCGTTTGCACTATAAATGTAGGTCTATAAATTATTTATTAGTCTTTATAAAAACGAACGTTAGCATTGAAATTGATTGCGGTTTAGACCTTCATATGTTAAATTATTGACCGACAGTCAGAGTTCACAATGGTCAGTAACATATTCACTGGTGTTAAAAGTACAGCAACAATTTTTTTCACAAACTTACTTATTTATTATTATTTTTAAATTTTTTTTTTTTAAATTTTCATTCAAAAATAATTAAAATTATTATAAACGTCATTTTCAATTTTATACAAATTGTTGCTGAAGTAGAAGTAGACTCAACTTTTTTAAAAATTTTTAGTTACATTTTTGTTCGTAAATTAAATAGAAAATATATGACAAAAAGAAATTGTTGTTCCCATTGTGAACGAAGCTTTAGGCTTTTATTTCTAGTCATATAAAACCAAATTTGAACAAATTGGAGTTAAATATCATGATTCGTAATAATTTTTGCCGAGCTAAAATTATTTTCGAGAGGGGAATTAATATTGGACCCATGGTAAATTATGGACCGATCATCACGAAATTCTATAGAGTGTTTTCTGGTGTTAAAAAATCTAAATTAGAAAAAATTTCGATATATTATTGAAATTTGACAGCTTGATTTCCAAAATTTTAAAAAATCAAAAGTAATTTTTGGGAATACAAAATTTTAATTTAAAAGATTTTGTTATTCGTGCTTAATTCCCAGTTTTTATTCTTGATAGAAACACTTGAAATTTATTGTTGATGGGATAAGCTATTACTATGCGCATTTCACTTGTTGCTTAGGCCATATCAGGAAACTTCATCCATAAAGATTTTAGAAAAAATTAAACCAAATAAAACTGTTAGTTTTTCTAAATAAAATTTTCAAAAATTTTATTACAGTAGCAATTTTACAATAATTAGTATTGTGGTAATTTAATTGAACTTGTTAATTGTTTTTAATTCAAAAATTTTTTTTTTAACCAGGTTCATCAAATTTAATTTTCATTAAATTATTTTTATTGAAAAAGGAATTTTACAACATGATATGAATTAAAATTTATTAATAATTTTTCATTCTTGACTGACCGAGGGACCGAACCCACGTTCACGGATAGGTCGATTTGACATGTTCCGTTAGTAACCACACTATCTCCTGATAAATCTTTGCCGTTTACCAATCACCGCCATTGACGATGGCTGACAGTCAATAGTCAGACATCAATCTTTAAACTAAATCATGTTTTTACTTCGTTTAAGTTCCTCTAAAGTGAGCTTGTTTTTAACAGATGGACAGACAGACGGATACGGGTAAATCGACTAAGAATTACTCATGGAGCCAGAATATATATCTGAGATGAATAATATAAAAGTTTCACACGGAATGACCAACTTAGTTTACCCTAATTCACTACTAGTGGTGGTGGAGGGTATAAAGGCCTAATTCGAAGCATATACTACAATGTTGGTCTAGGAAAATTTTTATAATATAAGAATAAAGCAAATACAATATGATGGATTAAACCGCAACGCTTTAAAAACTTTTATTTTCAAAACTTTAAAGCTTACCTTAAGTTAATAAAATTTTTACACACAGAAACAAATCAAGTTAAAAACGTAGAAAACAGGGTTGATTTAAAATTTTTCGGTGGTGATTTTGCTTTATACGTTTTTCATGTTAATCCTGATCAACCTGATTTTACAATAACTTGCGAACAACATTTTTTTCTTTTAAAATAACTTTAATTTATGTTAATCTATTATTGCAGTAAAGTTAGAGCAAAATGTAATTTATATTGAAATAACAATCCGAATCACGTTGAATGAAAGTTATTTCAAGTTGAAACAACGTGAATTTCATGTAGAATCAAATTGGTTTGAGTGTGTTATAACAGCTTCAGAGACAACATATGCATTTATTTAAGAATGATTCAGAAACTTACCCCTGTAACACATGTTTCACTTATTTTGTATTCTCCTTTGTTAACAGAAGCATCAGGAGAATCGCCCGATATGGTTTTCGTCATCATTCTACTTTGAAAACTTGATGTACTATTTACCTGTCTTCTTTTTATAACATATTTTAAAAATGAAAATAAAAAAATGTACATACTTAACTATGAATGCATGTTAATTTAACAAGATAAACTTTTGATTTTAATATAAAACAGGCTTTTATGGATTCAATATTTAATCCATATTTATTTATATTTTAATATATTTTTTTTTTAATTTAAACAGTGAATAACATTAAATAAACGTGATTTAAGGTTATTTTATTTAAAATTAATATGAAATAACGATAAATTTAAATAAAGGGCATACTTTTGCAGAAATTTACTATGATTCTCAATCAACATTTTTCCATGTTAAATTTACATTGGTATTTTTTCTGTGTGCATGATTTGTATAATTTCTAGTTTTTCCCTTAGACTTATTATATATATTGATTAAGAAAATATCAAAATTAATTTACAAAGATTCTTTTGTTATGGAAGTCCTCGTATATATTTAATTAATTTATGCATCAGGGGATTTTTTTTTTAAATGATCATTAGAAAGACATTAAACGAATAAAACTTTGCGGGATATTTAAATCAAAACTTAAAAAAAATATGATAAAAAAAAGTTGTTAATTCTTTAACCTAGTTTCGAAATCGAAACCATAGACAGGGCTTGTTTTTTAACTGACAAACAATTTCCAAAATATAAATGGTGTTACTTAATAACATTATTAAACGAATGTGTAATATGTGTCCATTGTTTTATTTCAATAACTTTAATTGCACATAAATTCAAAGAAATTAAATTTTATGAATTCTTAAAATCAAAAAATAGTTTATTTCAATATAAATATGTATTTTTTATTATTTATTTTGCTGTCACTTACAATTACTTAAAAAGTTTTTGATTTCAACAAACTGAACCGCAACAGAACAGAAAAACTAATCAATTTCACAACTTATAATATGCTTTAGTTGGCTTAAGCAAATGGGCGAATACATGTAAATCATACATGTCAAACCATATTGAACTTAAGGAAACTTTTTGTTAAATTTTATGAATCTGTCATTTGCTTAAGCAATGTGCGAAACAAATCGCACTTTCCGTACGGAATCAAATGTTTTTTGGTTTTGTTTTTGTGTTTTTAAATGCATTTGATAAGATTTTTGTTATTTTTTGACAGGAGCTTAAGCTTATTATAGTTGGGCCTTAAAGGGCTAACTATAATGTGCTTAAGCTTGCATACGCAAATGTGCAAATACATATAATCAAGTGTACATAACTATAATGTACTTAAGCAACTTTTCGTTAAGTTTCGTCAAGTGTCATTTGCTTAAGCAAAGAGCGAAACTTATCGTACTTTGCTTAAGGAATCTGCTGTTTCTTGATTACATATTGAACAATATTTAAAAAAAAAACACAATTGCATATTTTAGTACTATTTTATTTTTGTGCTTATTTGTTTTTAAAATTGATAAAAGTAAACATGCTCATGGAAGTATATTTTTCAATAGTAGACACTAAAAAAAATTTTGTCAAAGAATTCATATTTTAAGAAAATATACGAAGAAAATAATTTTTGCAAAAGTACTAATGTTTGCAACTAAGCGTTAAAGTTATTTAAGTTCAAAAAGTACAATATAGTCACCCAAAAGTCCACAAAAATTTGTTTAAGCATTTGACAGGCTTTTCGTTAATTTTTGTCAGAAGCTTAAACTACCATAAGCATATTATAGTTAGGCGTTTACTGAGCCTTTACAGATGTGTTTAAAGAGACTTTTTATTATTAAAAAAAAAAAAAATGACAGTTGCCATTAATTTGAAAATAATTTAAATTTGATTTTATTGTTTCAAGCTAAAAAGATAAAAAAAAAGGTACGCAAGTGTAAAATTTATAGTTTTATACACAATTCTAAATATTTTGCAATAAAAGGAATTCTTTCAGCTATCAGTTAATAAACAATTAATTAATAATAATTAGGGCAACCAAAAAAAAAAAGCACTAAAAAAACAGTTTTAAGCTCTTAAAAAAAGCGTTTAAAAACATGAAAATAAGCTGTTAAAATTTAAAAAAAAGCAACTTAAACTTGTTTATTTTCCTCCTTATTCGTTTAATACGTTGTTATAGTAAATTATAAGTTGATGCAATTAATTTTCGAAAAGAAAACTATGTCTGTTCGGAGTCAGCAAGTTCTTGTACATAGAAAAAACTCTTCCTACGTCTACAGATGTTAAGGGAGCATATTTAAAATTGAGTATTCACTCTGAAGTATATGTTATACGATTGGACTCATAATTCCGCTTGCCTCCCAAACTATCCCCAATATCTTTTAATACCGAAAATCCTTCATTTTTTAATGAAACTGATTTAAATTTCGTATTAACTTTGTCTCCTATATTCCCTGGAACACGGACATTTTTCTTAGTTTAGTTTTTTGTTTCCAATTTTGTTACATATTCGTGTAAAACCCAAAAAATTGCAGAAATTAACAATATTTGATACACAGAGAAATTCTTAAAAGCTAAAACTATATTAAAAAAGCAAAAAATAAGACGTTACTATACCAAAGGGGAACTAACAGACGTTACTTTATACAAAAACTTTATTTAAAAAGAAATAAAACGTTACAAAGTATGATGGTAAAAGACGTAACAGACTGAGGAATTTGATCGTAAGAATACAGCTATGGAATTTTCGAGAGAAAAGAACTTAAACAAGCAAATAATAAAATAAGTTGATAAAAAGGCTTAATACTAAAAACATAAACACATAAATAAACACATAAACGCTAAGACAGAGTTGCATAAAAATCAAGTAAGAAAGTATAGTCGGTCAAGCCCGATCTTATGATACCCAACACCACAGTATCAAAAAAAACAAGTTTCAACAGTGTATGGCTATATGAATAGGGATCTATCTATGTTTTAAATTTCATTAAAATCGGTTAAATCTCCCCTCGTGGTCCTATTTTTTAAAAAATGCATACCTTACGTCTCCATATAAATATGGATATATCTACATATGTCTTAAATTGCATTAAAATTGGTTTGATAGTGGGCGCAAAGACCCTCTTCCGGATAGCAGCTTGTATGGGGGCTATGTTAAATTATGGACCGATTCGCCCTTGTGCCAATTAGAATACACGTACCAAATTTCATTAAATTATCTTTAAAATTGCGACCTGTACTTTGCGCACGAGGTTACATGGACAGCCAGCCAGCCGGACGGACATCGTTAGATCGACTTAGAAAGTGATTCTGAGTTGATCGGTATACTTTAGGACGAATATTTTAAGGTGTTTCTCACATCAGCACAAATGCATAATACCCTCTCCACTCTTTAGTTTAGGTATAATAACATACAGAGATAATAAAGGTTTTTTGGATGATATTGTTCAAGGGAAGCACAAAATATTACCATAACGTCTATCAATTTTTTTTAACCAGAGTTGTTACAGCAAAGAAATGGCTGATTTTTGAGTATTAGGTCTGTCTGCGTACACATATTTTGCATCATTTTGTGAAAAATGTTGCAAAATATTACAAAATGTTGTCTGTGTACTCCAAATCTCTTGCAGCGAGAGAGAGCCAAAAAGAGAATTTTTTGACAGTTGGAAGTTAGAGAACTTACAAAATGTTACTGGAGAAATTTCCCCTTGCAAGATTTTGCAACTAGTTTGAACAGCAATTTTTATTACGTGTGCCAAGATAGCGTCGACGAAATAGCGTCGAATTTGGGAATATAAAAACCGGGAAAACAAAATACCCAAATTATGGTCTTTTGCAGAATAACAACAAAAAGTTAGCGTCGAATTTAGGAATTTAGGGGGATTTTTAAAAGTAAAAAAAAGTTAGCGTCGAATTTGGGAATTTAAAATGGGGAAGTAAAAATAACTAATATTTTTAATAAAAATACAAAAAATAGTTAGCACAAATAAAAAAAATACACATTTAGGAACAAAATTAGCAATGCGTGCAAAAAATCGTTTGGTTAGTTCCCGAGATATTTGGGTGCATCCAAAATGGTCAGTACAAAGCTTTACTGATTTGTCCCTTGGAACACAAGCTTTTGCACGGTATAAAGGCTGAGTTCCAAAACGTCGGTTGCAAAGCAACTTTCTTTTTTAAATGCATGCTACAATGCAACCGTGTAGGTTATTCCAATTCTATTTGTCCCAATGTGCACCAAAAAAGTATTTAATGAGAACATAATACAAAAGCTGTGCATTATTAAACTTGATAATAAATTTTTGACTTGTGCTGCACAGTATATTGATGTTTTGGAACTCAGCCAAACTGTGTATATTCTGCAAAAAATCGAACCCAGAAATCTCGGGAACGGAACGAACGATTTTTTGCACGCATCGCTCATTTTGTTCCAAAAAGTTAATTTTTTTTTAACTATTTTTTGTATTTTTGTTAAAAATATTAAATATTTATACTTCCCCTTTTAAATTCCTAAATTCGACGCTAACTTTTTGATTTCATTCGGTAAATCCCATTATTTGGGTATTTTTGTTTCCCGGTTTTTAGATTCCCAAAAGTCGCTATTTCGTCGACGCTATCTTGGCACACGTAAATAATTTTTGTGAAATGAAAATAAAAATTGAAATTTAACAATGGCAGAGGTAAGTAGTTCGAATTGTGTTGATTTTTAACGTTTATAATAAATTATAAATTATAATTATAAATAATTGCTTTGTCATTTCAATTGCCTACACACCGATCAGCTGTTTTCTTGCAAGATTTCACTGGATTCTGTCTGCGTACTTTTTGAGATATTTTCAGCCGACAGAGTAAAATTGGTCTTACTCTCCCAAAAAAATTTACTGAGTATTTGCTACTGGAAAAGTACGCAGACAGACCTATTTATAAACGATTTTTGCAAAATTTTATTAAATAATTTTTTTTTCTTATGAAAAAAATTAAAAATTATCTTAAAATGGCAAAATAAGTAAAAAAAGCCGATATCGCAAAAATAACTAAAAAAAGCCGATATTGCCAAAAAAAACAAAAAAAAGCCCTAACAAATATAGCTCATTTTCTTTGTTTTTTTATGATCGGAATTTGTGTTCAATCAAAATCTTTTTATCTTGTAAACCAAAAATTAAGCATTTGCTTTTTTTTGGTTGCCCTGTGCTAGTTGCAAAATTAGACAAGCCGGGCACATGGCGTTTTAGCATAATTCGGGTACGCTGAATCCAATGGTTTTTTTAAGTTAGCTCTTGTTTTTGAGATATACCGTTATTTCGAAAATGGAGGAGGTTGCACAACATATAGGTATTCGCGTAACTCAAAAACGGTTTAGTTTATTGAAATTAATTTAAATAATCGAAATTCCGCTATGACCCATCTAGGGGCATCCCAGGCGCTGCAGAGGCAAATTCAAGAATTTTATTAAACCGCCATATCTGTTTGGTTGAAATTCTTAAATTTGGCTGCTGCAGTGCCTAGGATGCTCCTAGATGGGTCAAATGTACGACCAACCCTACTTTATTTTTCATCTCAATCATTTAATTCTGTCATACCGCTATACCCGCTACCTCCATTCTTTAATGTTCAATGCAGACTAGAAATATTTTGAAAAAAAGTCCCATAAATGCCTAGGAGTCGCCCCAAGTAAGATGAAATGTATGACCGACCTCAATTAGTTTTTGTCCTTAACATTTTTAGGGGGGCTCCCATAAAAATATTGTGGTTTATGAAATTCTTTTGTAAATAAAATCAAAAGTTGGTAACAGATTTTAATCATTTAAAGCTTGTTTTGTTTGCAGCTTTTAATATGTCTGCAAAAAATTAGAAGCCTTTTTTATGAATTTTTAAAAAAACAAAATTTTAGAAATTTTTATAAAAAAATTATTTTTTTTCCAAAAAAAAAAAAAAAAAATTATGTTTCTAAAACGACTGCTCAAATTAAAAAATAAATTTACGTTTTTTGTTCTGTTTGTACACACAGAAAAAAATACCAATGTAAAATTAACATGGAAAAATGTTGATTGAGAATCATAGTAATTTTCTGCAAAAGTATGCACTTTATTTAAATTTATCATTATTTCATATTAATTTTAAATAAAATAACCTTACATCACGTTTATTTAATATTATTCACTGTTAAAAAAAAAAAAAAAATATATTAAAATATAAATAAATATGGATTCAATATCGAATCCATAAAAACCTGTTTTATATTAAAATCAAAAGTTTATCTTGTTAAATTAACATGCATACATACTTAAGTTTGTACATTTTTTTATTTTCATGTTTAAAATATGTTATAAAAAGAAGACAATTCCCGTATTCTTTTAATTAAAATTATTTAGTTAAATAGTACATCAAGTTTTCAAAGTAGACGAAAACCATATTGGGCCATTCTGCTGATGCTTCTGTTATCAAAGGAGAATACAAAATAAGTGAAACATGTGTTACTACAGGGGTAAGTGCTTTGAATTATTCTTAAATAAATGCATATTGTTGTCTCTGAAGCTTCTTCACACTGTTATAACACACTCAAACCAATTTGATTCAACATGAAATTCACGTTGTTTCAACTTGAAAAATAACTTTCATTCAACGTGATTCGGATTGTTATTTCAATATAAATGACATTTTGCTCTAACTTTACTGCAATGTTAAATTAACATGAATTAAAGTTATTTTAAAAGAAAAAAATGTTGTTCGCAGTTATTGTAAAACCAGGTTGAATTAACATGAAAAACGTATAAAGCAAAATCACCACCGAAAAATTTTAAATCAACCTTGTTTTCTACGTTTTTAACTTGATTTTTTTCTGTGTGTATGTAGACCTTTTTACTTGTTAAATGTGTTGTGTTAATATTGTTCGGCTTAAGGTCTGTTTCATAAAATTATTAAAATTATTGTTTTAATTTTTATTATTTATTAATTCCAATATTTCGACCAACTTTGTTCATCCTCAGGGAAATAGTTATGATCTAAAAATATTATAATTTTAAACATATTTCTTAATTTTAATAACAAACAATTTACTTAGTAATAATGCAGTGTTGTCCGATGATATTGTTTTAAGTTTTCTTCACTGACTCTCTAGTAATTTTCTTTTGTTTATTTATTTATTTTGTGTTTGTTTATTGTATGACGATATATGTGAGCGCAATTATCGGTATCAGTTTTGTAGTTTATTCTCTTTTCGTTTGGTGTATTTATAGTATGTAGCATCTCCTGCATGTATCGTTTAGTGTAACATTGGAAAATAAATTTAATTTTCTTAAAATTTTATTGCGGAATTTCGTTTTTTTTAGTAATTTCAATTAACTAAATCATTTTTGAGTTACGCGAATATATGTTGTGCAACCTCCTCCAACGGTATATCTCGAAAACAAGAGCTAACCTAAAAAAACGGTGGGCACTTGGATTCAGCGTACCCGAATTATGCTAAAAAGCCATGTACCCGGCTTGTCTAAAAAAAATTTCAATTTCGAGCACATTGTAATTAAACAAATACAAAAACGGTTAAAACACATACAGAAAAACCTGACAGACCTTAAAAAATGCCCTTTTCTAGCAACAATAAATATTCTTATTTATAAACAAACAAAATTGTAAACAATATTCAGCTGGGCTACTGGGGTTGCCTTATTAATTGTACCAACCATACACGTGCACATTGGAAATGGAACGCAAAGTAAAAGCAAGAAAAATTATTTAAAGAAATACACATTGAATTATTTTTATCAGGGATGATAAATGAGAAAACCAATATCGTACCAACGAACTTTTAAAATTGTACTTTTTCGGCCCCAATAGTACCAAATAATTTTTTTATAAATTTTTTCTTATTTTATTTTTCAAAACAAAAATTTAATACAACAAAAACAAAACTTACTTAAAATTTATTTGTACAATAATTATACATAATAATAGGGTGGGTAAAATTTTTTCGCGTCAAAAGCACATCGCGATTCTTTTTCTAAATAAAAGTCATTCCAAGAAACTTTGCCAAAGAAACCATAGATCAAAAATATTTAGATTTCCAAAATATTCAAGAAGAGAGGCAAACAAATTGTATTTTATCTAGCCACGTCATGCGGTTTTTAGGGTCGAAAAATCCATTAATTTTTTATTTTTGATTGCCGCCGGCGAGCGTTTTCATACACTTTTTAGAACTTATCGTCTTTTTTTGTGGACAATTGACGAATATATCTCAAAATGCAATCTCGAATTTTAAACAAAAATTTAGTTTTTAAGCGTTCTAAAAATATGTGCATACGAACATCTTCGGATTGCATCAAATTTATTGTGTTAACAATTTTCAATATGTACTGCAGAGACCGGAAAGGAGTAGAAAGTCCGAATATAAAAAAATTTAATTTAGCGCTTGTAAAATCTCCTTCAAAATAATTCAGAGTCAATAATAATGGAGTTGATTCTGTTGATTACTTCTTGACGTGACAACCATCTTGTTGACGAATATTTGAAAATATTATACGTTCGTTCCAAAATAATCTTGAATTGAGAGGAATTCGTCTCTTATACTATGTAAAACTTTTGCAGAAGTGGTTTCCTATATCTTTTAAAAACTTGTCAATATCGTCAGTAAATTTACGCTTATATGCTGCCGCTGATACTAAATTTACAATGTGGCATAAGAAATCGTTCAATGAACAAGTGCAAAAATCTATTCGCAGTAGCGGAGTTCAGTGTTTGGTGCAAATGGTCTTGCAAAAGAGCAAATGCAAAATATCATAGCTGTTTTGTTAAATCCAACAACATAAAATAGAGTTTCCCTTAGATTTCATAAAAAGGCTACGACATTTTGCATTTTTGCGAGACTATTTGCACCAAACACTAAAGTCCGCTTATATTCATTGGACAGTAAATACGAGTTGCCATTTTATATCAATTATAAATATGAAATTTAAAAAAACAGCGTACTTTTTAGTTTTGTGTTGTACCAAAAAAAGTACAATTGTACCAACTTTATCAACCCTGATTTTTATACATTTTTGTTGTTCGTCTCTCTCTCACTTTTCTATCTAGTACATGCATACACACATCTATACATACATACATATAGACGTATGCTTACTTTCAGATACTATTTTTAGCTTAGATACAAAATACACATACACATACTTTAATAAATGTGCATGTATAATACATACGTGCTCGCTTATATTAACATTTCGTTTTGCTTTTATCGACTGGAAGGTTGGCATCTTCTGTAATCACGCTTCTGTGAGGTCGGATTGTGGAATGGTCTGAGGCTGGGGGTTCTGTGTGGTGGATTTCCTCATGTTGACGGAACGTCCGCACTAAGCTTGCCGTCAATATGGGTACCATGGAGGAGTCCGAGGTATTCAGGTTGGCTAAGGAGGGGTGTACCGGGCCAGGGGTGAAAACCAGCAGCCAAGAGTCCCCGCGGTAAGCAGTAGTGGGATAGCGTACCGGAGTGTGGAGCCATTGCCAGCCCAGCCAATATGATTGGACCTCAATCTTTTTACAAAAAACAAAATTTTTTATAAAAAAATTAGACAAATTTAATAAATTAATATTAAATATCCGTCTACATATTTCCTGGGTTCGACTCCCAATCAATCCAAACTTTTTACACATAATTTATTTTTTTATGTTTTTTTTAATTAATTATTTTTGCTTTAAACTATTAAAATAGTTTTTTTTTAAATTTTACCAAAAATTGTTGAGAGCCATTTTTTACAAAAAAAACTTTCTATATTGTTCTTAAAATTTTTTATGAATAAATTACACATTAGAATCTTTTCTACAAATTTCCCGGGTTCGATTCCCAATCAAACCATACTTTTTACAAATATTTTAATTTTTTATTTTTTTGTAATTATTTATTTTTTAGAAAATGTTTGTAAAAAACGAACAAAATTAGAGTTAGGTTTTCATCAAAATGTATTAACAAAGTGACCTCGGTACTACAACAATGAAACAATAGAAAAACAACAGGCATTTTGTTGCTAGAATTGAGACGGCAAATGTCAAAATGCCTCATTAAAAAAGTAAATAAACAAAAAAAAAAAAAATTACGCAAAACGTCACACACGAAGAAAATCACTGCAAACTGCTGCGCTTGCGAGGTCACTTTATTATTACATTCTGGGTTTTCATAAAATTAAAATACATTTTCGGTGAGTGACAAAAAAAGCTTAAATTTTTTTTAAATTTTAATAAGTAAAAGGCATTCGTTTAAAAAACCAATCACAAAAAATGGAAATTAACAGGGATATTTTAAAGAAGGAAACCTTAAAAACCAATACTATTACAAAATATTCTATAAAGGTTCACTTATAATTACATAAACATGTATTTAAATGTTCAAAAAATTCTAGAAGCAATGGAACTACATTATCTCAAAAAATGTGTATGCATATTACAACGGGTCGACCTCAATACAAAAAAAGGTTGTGCCAGTCATCCCATTGAATAAAAGGTATCTATAGGGTGACTGGCATAACTTTTTTTCGAGCCACCTTAATGTACATCCAGTGTATTATAGATGGGGATAGTGCACTCATTTTGCAGTTTCAGCTCACACTTAGTGATAATGCAAAAATATTTTAGTCATTTTGCTGATGTTGAGTGATAAATTGAAAATTTCAGTAAGCATGAGGGATATTTATGTTAAAAATTTTGCCCTCAAAAAAATAATTAGATGGATTTAAAAACAACCATTCATCAGTTTATTGCAACTTTTTTGCTCTTCATTTATTTGAGTGCAACTTAAAATTTTGCATTCAATTTTAAGTTTAAATTGATTTGTGTTTATTTTTGTGAACTAATTTAAATCTCAAGACTAAACTTAAAAAAAAAAAAAACAGTAAAAATAGGTACATATATGTTTAACTTGATATGCCAAATTCCTTATAAGCATTGAAAAAGGAAGATTCACTGTCTGTTGTTGAGAGCACAATTTTATTATTGTTTGGTCCAAACGATGTGGTTCACAATTTTCGCGATTTTATCGTAAGTGTGATTTGCAGTATATGCTGCAAAACAAAATTTCATTGTATGTACACAAATGCAGTTTCAAAGAGATTTGAAGAAAGTTTCAGCAAAAAATGTTTAATTATATGGAAGATATAATTATTTGCATTTTTGGATTCAATATCAACTTTAAATTTTTAAAACATCGTTTCTATTTCAAATCTTAAATCTTAAATTTTTATTATTCGTATTTGTCTTTAAAATTGTCATGACCAATAATTTTTGAAAGATTAGTTATTTAAAATTTTAATCGTAATCGCGGTAAATCTAACATTTTGATCGTAAACGCACAAAAATTCATGCAATTACAAGTTGGAAAATGTAGTTTGTCCGAAATATAAAAAATTGTCTGACAGGAAAATTCTGCAATTGTGAAACATTAAAGTAGATATTTTATTTGCTCCATAAAGTAACAACAAAATCTTGCTTTGGAAATAAACACTTTACTATTAAAGCGAATATTTTCGTTTTATAAAATTAATAAATTTTAACCTTAATCGCTTAAATGAAATTTAATAAAAATGTATGGACCAACTAGGAATCGAACCTGTTATTTCAAAAACCAGTCAATTAAAAAAAATCCAAAATTGTGTTATTGAGCAATACATACAAACATCTTTTAATGAAAAAAAAAAAAAAAAAGAATTACACTCCCTATGTGAAAAACCGATAAATCCTTGCTTAATGCAAAAAGAAGTCAAGCTCGATTTTTTTTCAAACAGATCTTGTGTATTGATTACGAAGCAGTTTTCTTTTATCTTTAAATATTGCTCTCATTTTCTAGCTAGTTAACCATATTTAGAATACTTTGATCTAACTCAAATTTATTTTGATTCAAGATTTTGAAATTTTAGTAATCCTGAAAACGAATCCTGAGAAAAAAACTCGGTATATTTTCTTGAATAGAGCAGATGTAATCGAAAATTTGAAAATTATTTTTAACTTAATAATCCGTTATTTTTAAAAATTGAACTTTTTGATTTACTTTTGTGTAAAAAATTTAATTTTCTTTGAATTTTTTTTGATAAAATCTGCGATTATAATACTTTCTTAATTTGGTATTTATTGAGTAAAATCCTTTATAATAAAAAAATTACTTTAAAAAATTTGCCTTAAAGAAACTGGTCAAGCGTGCAATCCTTAAAAGTATTTATGTAACAAACCTTTTAATCTATCAATCATTCCTTGCCTCACTTTGTAGCGCATTCAATTGCAGTTACACATTTCTTTTGACAATATAAATTTATACGAAAAAATTTTTTTTAAATAAAACACCTACATGCAGCTTGAAAAAAAAAATCAATACAGAATAAAAGAATTGTATTGAAAAAATTGTGCAATTGAATTAACGATTTCGAACAACCCAACTGGAAAATGTGTCGCAAAACACTATGAACTGACGTAGTTGCAAAACAACATGATGATGACACTTTAAGAAACACAATTTAGCACTTTTGTTGCTGCTGACTATAATAGACTTATTTAAATCTTGTAACTAGGGATGCCAATCCCGATCCCGAAAACCCCGAGATTTTCGGTATTCAGTGAATCCCGAATACAGGGATTTAAAATTTTGTAATCCCGGGATTTTCGGGATTTAGTCAATCCCGAAATTGTTACCAAATTTTTTTTGTTTTACCATTTTATAAAAAGAAATTCATCATGACATTCCCCCTTGAGAGGGTAGGGAACAAAATATTGATCTTTAATATTTATTTCATTAACTCTGATAATACTGTCATCAAAAACGAAACAAAAAAGTTAAACTTTGTTTGTTTAAGCGTTATTATACAGAAATTTTAACGAGAAGTGCAGAAAATAATTAAAGAAGAAAATTAATAAAAGAAAAAATGTCTTTTAAAATGCACAAAACATTTCACTGGTGCACCAAATTCGACATTGAAACTTTACTCTTCGCAGGGTTAGAATTATTAAAGTGTTTTACTAGAGTAGGCATAGGAACTACGGCAATTTATGGAGCGGTTTAAGGAAATTAAGAAGTGTATTTTATACACTACATAATTCGTACCACTTGTTGATGGGTATAAATAAGTGTTTTTGTTTAAATAAGATTTTTATGGTTAACTAAATAAATTGATTTTGATAATTAATTTCGAGTTCTAATTCCAATTATTCATTCTAATTTACTTATTAAAAATTTGAATAGAGTCTTACAAATAAATCAATTTCAAGGTTGCTCTATTCAATTACAATATTAATTAACTTTTTATTTAGTTTGAATCAACAGAGGTAATTGATGAAAATAAAGATTTTATGGTAATTATTTTTTAATTGAATCAATTAACACATTGTTAGAAATCGTACGTTGTTTTTTTTTATCATATTTTTAATAGTTAAGTAAAAAATCACAATTTTCAATATTTACAAATGTTAAATAATTATAAAAGTTTTGCTTGTAAGCCGCTTTTGAAGATGTTTTTTTTTTAAAAATTAATTGAATTTGCACCAGTAAACAAATTAATAGTATCAATTAAACCAGTTAATAGTATTAATTAAACGTTTAATTCACTTGATTAAAAGTTTAATTCACTTGATTAAATTTTTAATTAAAACTGATTATGTTTTTGATTAATGCTTTAATTGGTGAACAATTTTGGAGAATTTTTTCTGTGTATGTATTCTCATCACACCAGAGGTGTGTTTTAACAGAGTATATCGAAGGTGGTAGCATTTTTAAACAATAACAAAAACAAATAAAATCAACTCAGGAAATTTTTATGTTGTTTTTGTAAAAATTTTAAAACTGCAACCATCTGTTTTTTGTTATTATTTTTGATTGTACTTAAACTATCCCAAGGCGAATTGAGTAGAAGGTGGGATCAAGTCAACATATGGTGTTTTTTTCGGTGGTCGACTTGTGGAAGTTTGTATAAAAACTAGTTTTTTATGTAAACAAACCTATTTTTTTACTAGCAATATTTTTGACAACCCGACCACAGAAGCAAGTAGTTGTAGAGTTGACCTCACCTTCTAGTCAATTCGCCTTCAACCATCCGTGTAAATAAGAAATATACTCACAACAGACTTTAATTTTTTCTTTTAAACACGGAGAGAATTCTTAATTTCTTTATATTTTGATTCTACAAAGTCGTAATACATTGTATTACCGTGTAAACTAGCCTTTAGAAGCAGCAAAGAAGCGAATACCATTGCAATGAATTTTTAATTTTAGTAAATAAATATAATTGAATAATTTCGCATTATCCCTTATAAGTAAACAGGTTGTAACTGAATAATTAAAATCATTATTTTAAAGAAAAAATTCACGAACAATTTTCTAAGAGGAAAAATTTAGTGTATCCAAGTGGGAATTCACCATATAAAAATCATGCCTCTTGTATGCAGGTTTGTAAGGGAGTATCGTGCTTCTCTCCATGTTTTACTGGGTTATAAAGTGTTAAGTAGGTCATTTGTTAAACTATAGAAAATTCCAATCGGGTATGAATTTAAAGCGACTGAAACATTTTTTTTAATTTTCGAACACGTAAAATTTTAGTGCTTTTACACCCTTCACCACAGGAAAGGATATAAATAAGTTTGTCATTCCGTTTGTAATTTCTGCAACATTGTTCTTAGGCTTTCTAAAATATTAATGAGTAGCGAAGTTGATTTAATGATGTCCATCTGCCCGTTTGTCCGTTGAAATGGGTTTTAAGAAAACCCAAGTATGATGGGGACTACACACAGAAAAAAATACCAATCTAGAATTAACATGGCGAAATGTTGATTGAGAATCATAGTAAATTTCTGCAAAAGTATGCCTTTTATTTAAATTTATCATTATTTCATATTAATTTTAAATGAAAAATTTTAAAATAACCTTAAATCACGTTTATTTAATATAATTCACTGCTAAAATAACATTGTTCACTATTGAACCTTTAAAACCTGTTTAATATTAAAATCAAAAGCTTATCTTTGTTAAATTAACATGCATTCATAGTTAAGTATGTTCATTTTTTTATTTTCATGTTTAAAATATTTTATAAAAAGAAGACAATTCCCGTATTCTTTTAATTAAAATTATTTAGTTAAATAGTACATCTAGTTTTCAAAGTAGAATGATGACGAAAACCATATCGGGCCATTCTGCGGATAATTCTGTTAACAAAGGAGAGTACAAAATAAGTGAAATATTGTTAAATAAGTGCATATGTTGTCTCTGAAGCTTCTTCTTACTGTTATATCACACTCAAACCAATTTAATTCTACATGAAATTCAGGTTGTTTCAACTTGAAATAACTTTAACTTAGATATGTGGCAACAAGGAAAAAGTTCTTAGGTCATTTTTTGTGTTTTGTAAGAGAGCAATTTAAAACTTTAAAGGTAATTTTTGAAAATTTACTGCTATTCTGATGAAATCATCGCTTCTATGCGGTTTTATCTCTTAATATTTCTTATTTCATAGATTGGAAGTATGCTAAAGTTTTTATTCCAAATTATATTGCACATTGTAAAAGATAGGCAAAAAGCCACTTTGCTATAACTTTCTAAAAAATCGTTAAAAATAATTGAAACTTTGCCAATGCGCACTTTTGAACATGAAGGTCTTAAAGATGTCATTTACTTAAATATAGTTCAAGTCAATTTAAGCACTTTTCCCTTTTGTCACAAAAATATTAAAAATCAATCAAATCGTTCCATTATTTCACCACCTTGCCACCATGCAAGTGTTCTCCCGAATTCAATGTTTTGGTACGATAGTGCCCACATAGATAAAATTAAGCTCAAATATTCTATATGTACGAGATTTGTATGGTTTCATAAAAACGACGAAAATGACCTATTATATTATAATAATTGGGATTCTCAATACTTTGGTGCAGGGTATATAAGATTCGGCATATCCGAATATTGCACTTTTACTTGTTTTTTTTATTTTTATTCTATCTGTAATTTATAAAACGTGTTAGTAATGAAATTAAGTTTTTGGCTTCAATTGATTACAAATGTAAACTTTTGTCTTAAAACAAAACTTAAGTTACTTAATACAATTGACATTCTTTATTTTATTGTTTATTTTTTTTTTTCAAATTAAACAATTTTTCTGCTGTTGTATTCTTTCCATCAGAAATCCCTCGATTGAGGTGTGTCTTGCTCAATAAGTAAATAAGCAAATGATTGAATGAATGAATGACTGTGGTGGATGCAATAAGAAAAAAAAAAAACAAAATTTTAAATGCATTTAACGTTCATTGTCTCGATGTCTTTAAAATACTTTTTTTTTGACGTTGAATTCTGTTGTATTCAAATGACTCACTTACTTTACATCTTTTTTACTCGTTCATTTGGCTTTGTTATTTATAAGGTGAGTAAATTGAGTGGTTTGCAATATCGGTTTTTTTGTACGACTGTTTTTCAGTATGACTGTGTTTTTTTTGTTGTTAGTTTTCTAAGTTCAATAGCATTCATTTACAATTTGACAGTTGGTAAACATTGAAATTTATGCTGTCCCATTTAGTCACAGTCACTATGCGAACGAAACTGGGATGTGTATATGAATGGATATGCATATAATTGATGATATTGTTTTTTTTTAGTACAAGTTTTGGATCTTTAAAGGAATTAGTTCATGATGAAAAGACTACTTCATAGTTTCGATGTGTGATTCATAACTGGCTGGCACCTCTCACAAAAAGTGCCTGGGCTAAAAAGACAAAAATATAATAAATATATAAAAAAATTTTTTATATACCCTCATTAAGTTAAACAGGCGGTATACAATTGCAATTCCAGCCTGCTTCTAAGCAAAACTGTACTTACCTTTGGCTTTCAGATCATTTTATAGTCTGCTAAACCAAAGTACACACAGAAAAAAAATCAAGTTAAAAACATAGAAAACAAGGTTGATTTAAAATTTTTCGGTGGTGATTTTGCTTCATACGTTTTTCATGTTAATTCAACCTGATTTTACAATAACTTGCGAACAACATTTTTTCTTTTAAAATAACTATAATTCATGTTAATTTAACATTGCGGTAAAGTTAGAGCAAAATGTAATTGATATTGAAAGAACAATCCGAACCACGTTGAATGAAAGTTATTTCAAGTTGAAACAACGTGAATTTCATTTAGAATCAAATTGGTTTGAGTGTGATATAGCAGTGAGAAAAAGCTTCAGAGACAACATTTCGTCATCATTCTACTTTGAAAGCTTGATGTACTATTTAACTAACTAATTTTAATTAAAAGAATACGGGAATTGTCTTCTTTTTATAAAATATTTTAAACATGAAAATAAAAAAATGTACATACTTAACTATGAATGCATGTTAATTTAACAAAGATAAGCTTTTGATTTTAATGTAAAACAGGTTTTTATAGGTTCAATAGTGAACAATGTTATTTTAACAGTGAATTATAATTAATAAACGTGATTTAAGGTTATTTTAATATTTTTCATTTAAAATTAATATGAAATAATGATAAGTTTAAATAAAGGGCATACTTTTGCAGAGGGGAGTATGGGAGTGTGTAAGGCAAATTGGTTAAAGCGTTCCTTAGTAAGACTTGTCATCCCTAAAACTGACGAGTATAAGGTAAAGTGTTCCCACTATCCTTAGTAATTCACTCCAAGTTGACTCGTAGGTCAGCTTGCTGATCCCATTGCTACGGCAGTGGCCTCCTCGTGGTACTCCCTGGGGACCACCTCTGTTGAGGTGGAAGCTAATTCGAGCGACGGTCTTCAGCATATCCGAATGGTCATTTAAAAAAAAAAAAAATGACGTCTCGGGAAGTAGGCATATTTGCTAAGTTTGCTATTGACTTTCACCAAGCCAGGCTGGTGGCTTAGCTGGCATCCCCAGCGCCAGCCTAGGAGAGCTATAGGCCAATCACTTATTCTCCCCGAAGTTAAAATGATTACTGAAACCTATGCAAATGTTGCGGCCCTATGTTCCACAGGGAATTAAAGGATTACATATATATACTTTTGCAGAAATTTACTATGATTCTCAATCAACATTTTTACATGTTAATTTTACATTGGTATTTTTTTCTGTGTGTAGTGTTAACATTGTTACTAGTTTGTTTTAATTTAGGCCCTAATTTTGTAAAACACAAATCTTGTTTCGGTCTTTTTAATGTATAAAAACTGTATATTTTGCAGCCGTGTTTTTTTGATTTTTTTTTAATTATTTTAATTATTTACTTAATTTAAAAGTTTTAGAACTGTCTACATAGCACATATGAATTGTTATTTTATTGTTTATTGTTAAACTTGTTTGTTTTTTATGTGTTTATTAATATAATGAAATTATCAATTCATGTAGAGATTTATGTTTTTTTTCATTGGATAAAATTATTTGAATTATTCGAATTATTCGAGTAATTCGAACAATTTAAAAACCTTACACGATTAATCGAGCAAATTTAAAATTCAAAAATCGATTAATTTCTTTCTCGAACAAAACCAAAAGTCAAATAATTGGATACTCTAATTGTTACCCATGTAATATAAAACAACAGAAAAAAATTAAAAAAAAAAAATGTCGAATGTCAGACATGAGAAATACGTTTATTCCTTTAACTACAGTTGGTATAGAACTTTCAAAGTTTAGAAGACTATAATTAACAAATTTTTCAGAGTACCTAATTTTTTATTTAAGATTATAGTACTTTTTCAAGTGATTTCACAGAATCTGCCAAAGTTACAAAAGAGCTTAAGCGCATTACTTTCGTTACACTTTTTAATAACTAGTGCATTGTAATCATAAATACGGCTAAACTTAGTTTTTTAAAAAAAAGGATATATGACAGGTAGCCATCCAAATTTACAACCACGCTATAATGTAAAATTTTACAGCCAGGCACTGTCTTTTGATACCTTCTGATAACAGATGTAGCTAAAAATTATACTTTTTATTTCAGGATGTATGAGAGGTAGGCATATCCTTGCACCGATTTAGACATAAATTATCAGTAAGTGCAAGTTAAGTTTCTATGTTAACTGCTCTATTCTCGCCGATTCACTTTCAGTCAGTCAAAGTCAGTTACTCCGATAAAAACGGCACTTTTCGTCATTAACTCAAAAACTACCCAATACAAATTTTTCTTTTTTTGCAAAGCAGTAATAGTTAATTTTAAAAAGTAAGCGAACATCGAAGCAGTAAGGTAAGTCAACGACTTCTTAAAAAATTTAAAAAAATATCATATTTGAAAAGCCACGACATGCCCTTACTACGAAGCAGGTTTGTAAGGCAAAATATTAAAGAATAACGGTAACAAAAAATTCAGTGTGTATAGTTGATCGTTGCATTCACCAATTTTTATATGCGCTGAATAAAGCGCTTTCTGAGTCAAAAATTTATTGCTTCAAAGTGGGAAATCATCATATAAAATTCATGTCTTCTGTAAGCGATTTGGTAAGGGAAACTTTCTCCCTTCAAAAAGAGGATGGATCCAAGATATCATACATGCCGTCTAGAATTTTAAGTTGGATTAAAAAAGCATTAAATACAAAAATAAAGCCGTATTCTAGCCACTAACAATGATATACTATACGATGAAATTGAACTTAAATGGCGATGATATATATAAAACAAAAAGCGTGGCAAAAACAATTTATTTTAAGTTCTTCAAACTTAATAAATATACCTTTAATATTCTAGAGCTGTGACTGAAAATGAAATGAGATGAAAATTTTTTTGGCTTGTATTGGCTTCTACCTGGCTTAATGTAATATGTATGTGAAAAGGCAAACTAGGGCTTAATTTCGAGGCATGTCATAAAAGTGAGCATATTGAAAGCTATACATACTACCTTTTAGAAGGGCTTTCTTGGCACTTGAAAAAAATTAAAATTTGGGGGAAGAATCCGAGATAGAATTAGTGGCGCCTAGAATTTGAGCTCGGATTAAAAAGTCACCAAAGGCAAAAACGAAGCCACTGTCAA
This sequence comes from Pollenia griseotomentosa, assembly GCA_963931875.1. Lineage (NCBI taxonomy): Eukaryota > Metazoa > Arthropoda > Insecta > Diptera > Polleniidae > Pollenia > Pollenia griseotomentosa. The sequence continues at coordinate 139,902,194 of OZ007562.1, forward strand.
GCCATGAACAACGATATGTGATATAATGAGATTGGACTTTAAATGGCAGCGCTACATATAAAAAACCAAAAGGGCTGTATTTTGGGGCGTGGCAAAAAAATTTTTTCCTGTTTTACAAACTTCATTGACATATCAATCATTCTAGGGGGTGACTGGCACAACTTTTTTTTTCTATAAAGGTCGACCCGGTCTAATGCATATGTTATTAAGTTTAAATGCATACACTGAAAGAAAAATGCTTCATATATTTAATGAATAGTTTTCATAAAAAAAATTTCACTGGTTAAATGAAAATTTTCATTGTCCAAATGGAATTTCGTAGTTATAATGAAGTATTATCGTTAAAATCGATTCATTGGATTTCGTAATTACGTTAAAAATTTTCATTGGATATATGAAAACTAAAGTTTGTCCAAGTTAAACAAAAAATGTTAATTGGAAACATAAAAAACAATATACAAACATAACTATATTCATAAATTAATACAAAATTATAGTTTCCTTAAAAATATGTTTAATTGTTAATTAAGAAATGTAATATAAAAATATTTCATACATCTAATGTAATATGCCATTAAATTTATGAAATCAAAAATTTTTTATAAAAGCAACATATTTCAATAATTGAAAAAAAAAAAAAAAATTATTTTTAACATTCAAACAACTCTATAGTATCAATAATTAAAAGTATAAAAATATTTCGAAAAAGCATGCCTTCATAAATTTAAATTTTCATTATGACAATGAAAAATATCATTATAGTAATGAAACAAAGACTCTCAATCCATAAATACGTATGTTTTTAGTTTTCTTTAATATGTACATACCTAAATAATACATATAGTATGTACTAAGTAATGAACAAATAAATGTTCTCCTTTAAAAAAACACACCCTTATTTTAAACTGTTGTCAACCAAATGATGTATACGAAAAAGCTTGTTCTCTGTTTATGCGGTCTTTTTTTATTATGCTTTAGCAAAAAAAAAAAAATCAACGTTGTTATTGTTGTTATGTTATGACAATTTAATCTCATATTTACGCTCTTAATTGAGCAATGGCAAAAAACATAATTTTTTTATTCAAAAACTACACTGCCCCAGTTGGCTAGCTGGTAGTGAGCTAGTCTATCAGCGCCGAGGTTGCGGGATCAATTCCCGCCAGCGCTCTGGTTAATAAAAAAAAAAGTTGAATAAGAACAACTTTGATTAAAAAAAATCCAAAAAAAAATTTTTTTTTTAATTTTTTGAAAGTATTCACCCAATGAATGACATTCATAGATCTAATGTAATATTTCATTAAATACATTTTAATGAAGCAGGTTTCATTGATCCAACGAAGCGCTGCATAGGTTCCTTTTTAATGCAATTTTTCATGGGATTAATGTCAAAATTCATTGGTATTCTGAAGAAAATTCTTTCAGTGTATTTTAAGCTTTTTAAAGTATGCATATTTCCTAACAACAAATGCATAAAGAATCGCCCCCTAATTAAAAATGTTTAGCTACATTTATATGCAATTTCAAAGGATTTACCAGGAATTTTAATACAATATACTCGTAGGGGAGTATAAAGCTTATTTCTTTTTTCATATTTGCGTAGCAAACATTTATACAATGTTATCATACACATAGATACTCACAATAAATTCTAAAACCTATGAATATGAATGAATAAAATGTTATAAATATCTACTACCTGCATAAATCCATACACCTATTTGTGTGTGTGTGTATGTGTGTGAATAAATGTCTGTCTGTGTTCTGCAATACAATAAACTACACGTAACTGATAGTTTACTTAAAGATTTGCATATAAGTTATTATATATATTTTTTTTAATACTCGATATAGTGTTAAAAAGAAATAAAAGTAAACGATTTGCAAAAATACACAAATAAAATATATTCCTGGAATTAAATTTAAATCTTTAAATCTTTATTTGTATTTAATATTGAGACTAGTGTGCATAAGTATAGCAAGTAAGTCAAGTTAAAGTCAAATGTCTAGCCAAGGATATTAAAAAGGATGTTATAAGAATAAAGGAAGTCAATTTATACAAAATTAGTTGTTGTTGTTGTAGCTATGTATAATATGCTATATTTTGCTTTTAGTTTCTATGTATTTTGCAATTCAATATAAATGTAAACTTTATTTATTGGAAATAGAAATCTTGACTCACATTGGAAACTAAGGTTGAAGTCTTAAGAGGATTAAAGTTGAATGGGTTAAAGTGAAGTTATTATATAGTTTGAAGTTAAATCTCAAAATTTTAGGCCATATACGTCGTACGAAATGGGATGCCATCTGGATGTTATTCTGCATCTTCTGTCTATTAAGCAATATGTGATGGGAATGGCAGCCAGGCGTATTCTTAGACCGGTGATGCTCATTCAAGCAAACAATTATTTTGAAGCCCCACCATTTTGTATTTTCTTGTACAATATTAATATTGATTATGGAACGGAAATACCTTTACTTAATTACTTGAACTCGGTGTTGTTTACCTTCCATAATGGTGTTGGTACTGCTCAATTCCTTGAGACAAACAGCTCCAAGTCCAACCACAAAAGTTCTGCTTTTTCCCAAAAATAATACAAGGCTTACAACAATTTTTTATTTTACCTTACTTTTCTCTTTAAAATGTGTTATACAAATAATACGTTAAAATTTAAGCCGCATCTACATGTTTAAATAAATATATATTTTATTTTCCTGATAATCATTAACAAAGTAGTACATCGAAATATACGTCTTAATAAAAAAATAAAACCAAAATTGCAGTGTTTTAATTTATCTATATTAAAAACAAAATATCTTACTTTACAATTTACAAAAAAAGGACTCTTGATGTTCTTTGCCTCTAAGCACATTCTCCGTGCTTAGAAACCGTATCAGAAACAACTTCTTCGCTTTTCGTGAAGTTTCTTACTTGGACAGAAAAGCGTAAAGCAAAAGGTGTATGACGCAATAAAAACTTTGACAACACTCACGCATTGTGTGTTAAAAAAAAATAAATAAAAAAAATTATACAAGCAGATTGTCAAAGCGCGCAAAAAGATGATAGTTGCCTAGCTTTTCGTTTCGCTCTGCGTTAAAAGTACTTTATGTGGCATGTTTCGTATAAGTATGTATATTTCATCTTAAAGCCTGGTACTCTGTTCAGTATTTCGTGCGAAATGTTTTCAAACTCAATATAAAAAAAATTTCTGTGAAATACAAACGAAAAAATGTTGATAGAGTTGTACTGTATTTATATTACGAAAAACATGCGAAATGTTTCTAGCAACATTTTTATTTTCCGTACGAAACAAGTGCAGCTCATATTATTTCGCACGGAATTTTAAGCAACAGCTAATAATTTTTTGTAATTTTTTATTTTGTATTTGTGAAGTGGGGTTTATAACAAGCGTTTCAAAAAGAAAAATGTAGAAAGGTGCAAAAATTATTAATAAAATTAAATTTTTTGTTTTTTACTTTAGGAAATTATAAAAATAATATTGTTTTTTGCTTTTTTAATGACAATTGTAAAAACACATGGTTTTTGTCATAGATGGGGGTAGTGCACTAATGTTGAAGTTTCAACTCATACTTAGTGATAGTTCAAAATGATTGCAAACATTTTGTCGATGTAGAGTAGTAGTAGTAATTTTTCTTTATTTACAATAAGATCAATTAACAATATTTTATATAAATCTTATATTAATGTATACAATTTGAAATAATTATTGCAAAAAAGAAGAAAAAGTAAAATACGACATGTTTTTTTTTCAAAACGTCTGTCGATATGAAATACTTATCATTTATGGTAACAAAGTTAAATTTAATTGAATTCTTGTATTAAAAAACTTCTGTATTGTAAAGCAGCTTTTAGGTATGTTACTAAATTGTTCCAATCACTATTTCCAATTCCATTTAGTATGCCAACCATTTCTGTTAGTAATAGAGTTGTTTTTCCAAAACACGCCCGTCGGAACTCTTTAAGAACCGGGCAAGCGCACAAAAAGTGTTGAAAGGTTTCTATCTCGTGCAGATTGCATAGGTTGCAAAACCTATTTTCTTCCAATACATCGAATGCGTTGTAATTCAACATGATAAGACCACAACGTGCTTTGAAAATCCATGTTATCTTAGATGGGTTTGTGGTATCTGTTATGTAACTATGCCCTCTATTGTGATCAAGGTATTTATAAACTCTGGAGCATTGTTCTTGGTTACGTAAAAAGTTTAAATGTTGTTTTTCATCCATTGTGTTTAATAGATCGGAATTTTGTTTAATCCACAGCTGTTTTTGGAGTTGTGTACTAGACCAGGTAATGTTTAGATTGCTAGCAACTGTTTTTAGTTCTCTTACCCAAAATAACTCCTTGCGTAGAAGAATTTGTGTAACTTGTAGAGGCAATCGACTAGTGTCATAATGGAATAATACTCTCGTTATATATTGTAGATGTAATTCGAGTGTATATATATGGTTATTAACAGCCCCAGTTTCCAGCATTAGTGCGTAGTTAGGCGTAAAACTCGGAAGATTTAAAATTCTTTTCATAAAAAAGCGTTGTAAAGTATCAACCTCGTCAAAATATCCGTAACCCCATACTTGTGCCGCATAAGATTGGATCGATCTGCATACAGCCAAAAATAGATTCCATTTTTGTCTCAGGTTTATTTGTTTATTTTTAATAAAGTTTGTCCATGTGGTATTTATGGCATTTCTTGCTTTTACGTTTCTATTATCCACATGTTTAGAAAATTTCATCTTTGGGGTTAGAATTACTCCAAGATAATTAAATTCGTTGGTGATAATTATGTCTTCTCCGTTAAACTGCCATTTTTCTGCTCTTTTAAGTCTTCCACCATTTCTAAAGACCATTATTTGTGATTTGCTCAAATTCACTTCAAGATTCCATAATTTACAGTAACCTTCTAGTTTTAAAATCATTTTCTGAAGAACATTTATATCGTCAGCTAGAATAACTATATCGTCAGCATACATAAGAAGACGGATATTAAGATTTTCCACTCTTATACCACCACCAAGACACTCATGAAGATCATTTATATAAAGTGAAAACAAGAGCGGGGATAGCAAGCATCCTTGCTTCACACCTGAGTTAGTGTTAAAATAGTCTGATAATTCTTCTCCGTTCCATACTGCTGATTTTGTGTTACTATAGATTGCCTCCAATTGCTTAATAAATTTATACGATATGCCCATTGAATACAGTTTATATATAAGAGATTTTCTAGCTACCTTATCGAATGCGGCCTTGAAATCGACAAAAAAATGCATAGACTTTCTTTTTTTCAAATAACTTTATGTGTACAATGTCTGCGAGGTTGTATATATTGTCGACTGTTGAGTATTTCTTTCTAAAGCCAGCCTGGTACTCTGTTAAAATATTATTTCTCTCCACCCATTCACATAGTCTGTTGTTAAGAATACCCATGAATACTTTTGCCACACAGTTCATAAAAGAAATGCCCCTGTAATTTCCTGGAATATTAGGATCGCCCTTTTTATATATAGGAACAATAACCGTTTTGCAAAAAACTTCATCTATTTCGCAATCGCTGTACATTTTATTATATGCATTTACTAGCTGTTTCTGGAAATCATCAGTGGCATTTATTATAAATTCGTACGAAATACCATCTTCCCCAGGGGCTTTGTTTGGCCTAACATTCTTTAATACACTTTTGAGTTCATCAAGGGTAATAATTGAATCAAGTTTATCATCCTTAGTTAGTATTGGCGCATACAAAAATTCTTGAGGGCTTTGCGGTGGATTAAGAAGATCAGCGAAGTATGCCTTAAACTCATACGCTGATATACTCCTGCCTATTTGGTTATTTTGTCCTCGTACTTCTCTCGCAAACTTCCACCACTGTTTACTATCATTTATATTGTTTATTTTGCTTGCAAGCTGCTGATAATAATTTTCTTTACTTTCTCTACATATTAATTTATATTTAGCCTGCTTTTTTAGATAAGTTTCCTTGTTTTTGATAGTTTGTATTGATCTATATTTATTTAAGTGTATCATAGCATTGTTTCTGGCATTATTGCACTTATAATTATACCACTTGTTTTTTGGCTCAAACTTTTTGCGATTTGGTAGTACTGCAGATTTATTTATGACTTCAGATAATTCTTTCACGCTTAGAGTTTGTTGGTGATTTATATTTGAGTTGAGATTTGCTTGGTATCTTATCAGCTCATTTTTGACCCATGTAAGTTTAGGCAGTAAATTCATGTTTTTAACAGTATTATAACAATTAAAATTAAGTGTTAATTTTATGGGTAAATGATCGGACCATACCTGATCTTCAATATTAAATTGCTCCACAAACTGTAAAGCTTCGCCATGCATTGCACATATATCATTAACGGACTCCCCTATAGGACTAATAAACGTTAATGATCCTTCCTCATCTCCTTTTGTTTGACCGTTAAGAATCAATAAGTTTTCATCTGCACAGAATTTCATAAATTGACGACCTTTATTATTACAATCCATATCTTTTGAGCATCTTATATCTCTTCCTGCCTTAAACAACTGCCTGTAATGGTCGTTAATATCCTGTTGAAGATTTCCAATTCGAATATTAAGATCACCAATTATTATTGGATTTATAATATCGTTTTTATCAAAATATTTTCTAACTGTATTAAATTCGTTACTCCAGTCACTTCCTCTAAGATAAAGTGGGATAAATGTAAGCTTTATGAGATTTATGCTAAGCTTGGCAGATTTTATTGTTCCTTCATTATTAACTTCAATCTTAATACCAATATCTTTTAAACAGTTTTTGTATCCATATAAACAACCACCACTTGCTCTACCGAACCGATTATTTTTAACTGCTGGCACTGAGTACAATCTGAAACCTTTGAAGTATTTTTTAATAGATTCTGTTTTTTCCTCTATTAGGTGTGTTTCAATTAAAAAGAAAATATCTGCTTGCATTATGTAATTAAAAAAAGAGGGACAATTTCTTTTATTTTCAATACCATTTATATTATAAGATAAAACATTTAAATTTAAATTTTGATTTTTTATTTCTTTGTTAACACTTTCCGTTACAATTTTATTCTGTCGAGGGAAAGTTTTTAGTTTTTTGAGAAAAAGTTTTGTAGTAACGTATCATAATTAATTTCTAAATTCTCCATATCCTCTTCGTATAAATCTTTAAGAGCTTCTCTTCCATTTATTTTGCCGCAAACTAATTTATTTTCAGAGTTCCAGAGAAACCATTTATCATTAACTTTGAGCCTATCATCTCTAACCACAATTTTATGCTTTTTGCTAATGTTTGAAATATTTTTCTTTAATTGCAAGAAGGCCTTTTTTCTTTCTTGTTTTAAGGGAAGAATATATCGCTCAATAGGCTTAAGCCTAGTACTCTGTTCAAATATGTGAAAAATGTTGAGCAACATTAATTATTTCACACGAAAATTTTGACATGTACCAATGTTACCTATCATGCGAGCTTGTGCAATTTGACGTGTTTATTCCTGCAAAGTATGCGACATTGTTTTGCGTATGTAAACAAACCCCACATGTATTTTACTAAAAATATTTTGTTTTAATAAAAAATTAAATAAAAAAGAAAGTAAATATGGATAAAAAACTGTTACCGGTTGTGTTGTTTTAATTTTTTATTTCGTATTTAATAATCACTTCATACTTTTTTGCTTTTTTTTAAAATTCCACGTGAAATAAGTGCAGCTTACATTATTTCGCAGTTGTAAAAAAATGTTGCTAGAAACATTTCGGAACTTGAACAGAGTACAACTCTATCAACATTATTCCATAGATATTCCGCACAAGTTTTTTTCATATGCGTTTTGACAGCATTTCACGTGAAATGTTGAACAGAGTACCAGGCTTTAGATGTCAAAGCGAATCTCTAACGCAGCGCGAAGCAAATGTTTTATCTGACATGGCCTTAAGCAAGTTGGACTTGGGGTTGTTTTTATCTTTTCTATCGCGAAAACTACATTAGATAATACTTATGGAAATTCACACTTCGATAGAGGAAAAATTCTGATTCTAACAGTATAAAAAACTTATTTTGAGATGTGAATTGGTGTGGTGTATCTCTCCCCTACAGAGCTATTATTACATTTTTGAGCACTGTTTGCATATTTTTAACAAATTAATACAACTTTCAAAATATACTAAGGTTTAATGATTAATTTTCCTGGTGAATAATAGTGTGTTGCAAAACTAGTTCGATCTCATACGGATTGTAGCAAAACTCGTTTCTTCAGAAAATTCCTAGCAAAACTCGTTTGTTCCAAAATTAAATCTTTTATTTTTCCATATTCCAGTTGGTTTCAATTTTTAAATGTTGAATGGCATAACATTTCAGAATCAAAAAGTTAAACTAATTTGCTCCATTAAATCGGGCGCTATATGTTTATTGCTTTTTCTCAAAATTCGAATAAAGCGCAACGAACGAGTTTTGCATCTCACCTTCTCTTATGTAAATAACTATAAAGCACAATGCGGTACGTGCTAGAATTAAAACATCGATTTAAAATTTTTCCAGAATTATTTTCTTGCTATATTTAACCATTTAAATGGTACTTCATTAAAAAAGGTTTAAGGTCAAAAAAGGACCAGTCTCATATACATTTAGCATCAAGGTTAGAGTAGGAGTCGAAGTTGGAGTCGGAGTCAGAGTTAGAGTCGTACTTGAAAAATGTCAGTGAATGGAGTCAGAGTCGGAGTTATCACTTTTTCTTGACTACTTGGGCACAGGCTTTCACTTTTTCTTTTCTTACTTATTTTAAGGCATCACAATGGACCATACCGGTCTCTGGGTGAGGGTGTTTGCTTCAAATGACAACAAATGACCTGAGCCAAATAATTTTTATATGAAAACATCCCCAGATCACCTTTTAACTGCTCTGCACTGATGTTCTTGCAATTCCCAATTGAACGCGACGACGAGTAGACTCCGATGGATCCGTGCGAACACTCTCTCGTGCAGTTCTTCGTGCTTCTTAAAATGGGTTATTAAGATTCTTATTGTGTATACACTGGGAGCTGTTAAGGTCTTAAAATGTAAACGTTATTTTTCATTGTGTTGTAAACATAAAAAAATTTTTCAATTTTTAAACGTTCTTTTGCATTGGGTAGTTTTTTTTTTTGGAGTGGTATTTGTATGGGAGCAATAATTACACACCGAGTAAAAGCTTCTCTTACGTTTTCAAAATAAAAAAAGATTCTTTCACTCATTGTTTACTAGCTTTCTTCGCTACGTTTTGCGTTACATAGCAGCTATTACACAGCTACTTTTTATTACGTATAATATGAGTCGAATAAAATAATCACTTGCAACGTAATCACTCACAAAATTTTTTCAAAATATAAAGAAATATTTTTTTAATGAAAATGGATTTTCGATGAGCGCTTTGGTAACTAGTTACCCTTTAAATGCTTTATCGTGAAATTGTTACTAGTGGCATTTTACCTTTTGGACTACATACTTAATTTTCGGATGTTTGTTTCTAATAAAATATTGACTTGCTTTTCATGTACCATTTAGTAAAATGTAAATGCGTTCATTTTGGGACATCCCTCGTAAAATTCATTGGTTCTTCCAGTAGTATGGGTGCTATGTAGGGTTGCCAGAAACTAATATTCAAATAACTGGACAATGGAAAAAAGTCACCTGGATTTTGTAAAAATAGCTGGACAATCTAAAAAGTTAAAAAAATATTAAATTCCATATAATTTTTTTTTACCATAACATTAAAAAAACGAGTAAACGTAACAATAAAAATTCAGCTTTACTTCATATTACATATCGTCACCTAAAATCAAAAATTAAATATGTAACAAAAAAGTTCAAAATCTACGTTTTTTGCGAAATAATCGTAAGCGCAAAAACACGAATTTTACTGTAGAAGATTTCTTCTAATTCTAATTATCTTAATATCTATCCGAAAATCCAAAATTTTTTGTGCACGATTTAAGATCTTTGTCCAATACGTGTAGAAATGGACCAGTGCATTCCACTGATAAGATTTCCAAAATCGGACTAATATTAAAGGCCCAACCATAATGTGCTTAGGTTGGCTTAAGCAAATGTGCGAATACATGTTAATTATATGAGGCAAACCATATTGAACTTAAGGAAACTTTTTGCTAAGTTTAATGAAACTGTCATTTGCTTAAGCAAGGTGCGAATCCAATCGCACATTCCGTACGGAATCAAATATTTTTTTATTTTGTTTTTGTTTTTTTAAATACATTTGAGAGACTTTTTGTTAATTTTTGACAGTTGGTTAAGCAAGGCTATATTATGGTTAGGCCTTAAGAATTCTGGATTGTTTTTAATTTTTGTAATACTTAAGGTGCCCTAATTGGGGAACCTCTGGTGTCCTTTTTGTGAGTTAAGATTATTGCAAATACTTAAAGTACTTTCGAAAAAGCCTTGCAAATTTGTGTGGAAAATACAAACAAGATCAATTTATGTATACATATTTTAAAAGTTACTTTTATCCCATTTTTTGATATAAATTGGAATATCTTTGGGTAAGATATAAATTGATCCTTTATATTAAGAATGTAATTAATAAAAAAAAAATTATTTTTTTATATTAAATAAATTCTATTTTAGGTGGACAAATTATATTTGAGCTGGTGACTGAACAAGACCCAAATTGGTAGCGCTAAATGCTAAAACATTTTTTTCATTTAAAAATGGTCACAAAAAACCCACATACATAAATATTTATTTATTTTAATTTTTATTGATTTCTTCCAAAGGAAATTCTTATTAAGTACTTAAGCGACTTAAAAAGGATTTTATAAGTCATTTAAAAGTCGAAAAGTTTTTAATAATTAATTACATTTCCAGCAACCAACAGACAAGAAAGCACAAGCTTCTGTAAAAATACTTTGCATAGTGAATAATTCGTGTGAAATTCAATCATTATGAATGACTGTTACAAAATGTTTGTATGTGTGTGTAATAAAAATTTAAAATCAAATAAATTATTGGCTGGAATAATTAACAAGACTTGAATGCACTTGAAAAGCGATAAAAAAATATAATTGTGAAACATTGATTTTAAATTTAACAAAAATTCTAGTGTGGGTCGGAAAAGTCGTTGAAATACATAACAATTAAAGTTGTTCTATAGATTTTTCATAAACACACCGAAATTTTGAATACAGGGTCAAAAGTTATTATAAAAAGTAAACAAAAAAATAGTTAAAACAAATATTTTTTTATTATTGCTATTAAATTTGCATTAGGAAGTATTTGATATTTTAAGCTTAAAGGAGGCTCCAAAAAATCCATTCTCTGTTAATGCTTAAAATCTTACAAAGTTGAGCAGCAAATTTTTTTTGTAGTGGGCAGGCAGCGCTGCAAATTGCACTATATCATTCACGATGCATTCACTAGCACTATAACTTCATGATATGGCTTAACCGATTCTCAAGTTTTGCTTAACTTTTAATATATTAGTATACAAGAGTAGTTGAAAAATGTATGTTCTGCCATCACTGCTCTCGATTTGTTCAAATATGAAGTAAGTACCTGTCCACATTGCCCTTAAAACCCGATACAAACTTTTTTAAGCCTCACGCCTTGCGATTGGAAAATAAATCGTACGTGTCGCGTGATACTCGAAGGAGTCTTAAGGTACTCGTACACGACATGTTCTTAACATCTGACTTGTCAAATTCCCCAGTGCAAAATATATACATGATGGTGTTACCTTTACAACATTGCTTCTGTAAAAATTTAGACGCAAAGTCATCTGACAAAATTTCAATTAGAGTGTGCTCTATTTTCTTCTGACATCAGCTATTAATTATGAAAAAAAGTTGTCAGAAATCTATGCCGTGAAGAAACCAGCAGCGGCGGTCCTCCATTGACGGAATCATCAATTGTGGACGATTTGAATGTTTATTTCAATATGTAATACAAACTTTTGGCATACATATCGCCCACCTAGTTCAAAAGTGACAACTCAAAAAAATTAATTTTTCAGAAATCGAAAAATACTGTTTTTGACCTAAAAAAAATAGTTAAAAACCAATCTGTGGACCATTTAGTAGAAAATCCATACAGATTATGAACAAAATTTTTTTTTTAATATTTATACACTAGAAAATTAAAGTCACCTTCACAGTGCTCGTTGAATGCAGACGTGTTTTTTTTTAACTCGGCATACGGTTTTTGTTTTCTTTTAACATACTTAAATAAGTTGTTATAAAATCATAATATTATTTATTAAATAAATAATATAATATCAGCGAATTGGACGCTTAAAAATAATTTTTAATTTGTGAACATAAACGTCAATAATTAAAATAATAAAAGTTATAATTTAATAAAAAAATGTATGTATGAACATACATACATAAACATACAAACATACATTTTAAGCAAAAACATTTCTTGTTTTTGTTTATTCTTCTTTTTTTATTATCGGGGTTTTTAACAACAAATAACAAGAAGAGCACAATTAAACAAACTGTAAAATAAAAAAAAAAAAACTTATGAATGCGTACAATGCAAAAACAATTAAACATAATGAAAGAAATGCATATGTTACAGTGAGTGTTGACGAAACAAAAGTAGAAACAAAAAAAAGAATCGATGATAGCAATTACCTAACGGCTAAACCTATTACTCGAACGCGTTCCCTCTCACCTTCTTTGTTTACAAATACGGTCGATCGTATTACAATAACAAGTTTGTTAACTGCAGGCGCTGCCGCAGAGCCAAAAAAAACTTTAATAAGTGATGATACGGTTAACCCCAAAACAGCCGCTATGGACAACTCAGTAACTCAAGGAAAAATTTCTCAAAAGCCTACAGTACAAGTTGGTATGGACAGGTACATAACAGTGCTCAAACGGGGACGCAGCCCTACCTCTGCAGCAGTTGCTTCGGCCTCAAAAGTACCAACTTTTGATAAAATAAATACTCAAAATCGTTTTGCAATTCTGGAGGATGAATCCTCTGAAGCACCAAACGTCATAAAATCGTCAAAGCCTCCCCCGATATATCTTAGGGAACAAAATTCAAATGAGCTCATAAAGAGTTTGATATCAGTGATAGGTGAAAATTCGTTTTACGTAGCGGCTATCAAGCGTGGTAGTATAAACGAGACTAAAATACAAGTCAATCATGAGAATGACTTTCGCAAAGTAATAAACAACTTTGAAGCACTAAAAAAAAACTTTTATACATACCAACTGAAAAGCAGTAAAGGTCTTCAGGTAGTGATTAAGGGTATTGACTCATGTGTGGACCCAGAAGAGGTCAAAACATTCCTAGAAGAAAAAGGCTTCAAGGTAAAACACGTAGTAAACATTAAAAATAGAGAAAAAATTCCCCAACCACTTTTTCGAGTAGAGTTTGAACCCGGCGACGTTAAGCTTAAAAAAAATGAAACGCATCCCATCTATGATTTAAAATACATTCTGTACAGAAAGGTAACTATAGAGGAGCCGCACAAAAGAGGTGGTCCCGTTCAATGTTTGAACTGCCAAGAATTTGGCCATACTAAGGCATACTGCTATTTACCCCCTGTTTGCGTAGTATGTGGTGAGCTACACGGTACAGTTCTTTGCGATAAGTCTAAAACCGACCCCAACGTAAAAAAATGCAGCAACTGTGGTGGTAATCACACTGCCAATTATAGAGGATGCCCTGTATATACTATCGTCAAGCAGTCGGTTGGACCGAAAACTAATCCCCCTCAAATGCAGGTAACGAATCAAGTAAACAGTAATGATCTTCAGGCTCCGCAGCCTAGTAGTAACAGAACCTCTTATGCTAACGTTTTAAAATCAAACAATGTACCAATGCAAGGCGCTTCGTCAAGTAATGACGAAACTCCAGTTTCTAATCTAAGTCGTCTAGAAAAAACCATGGAAACATTAGTGCAAACAGTAAATAATTTTACAAACACAATGGGTAATATGATGCAGGAAATTCTTAGAATGCAATCGATGTTATTGCAAGCTATTCTTAACAAGCCATGAACTGTTTAAAAATTTGTTTTTGGAACGCAAACGGCATCCGCCAACATAAAAATGAATTAGAATACTTTCTTAAAAATAAACAAATTGATGTCATGATGGTTTCTGAAACTCATTTGACCTCAAGAAATACGTTTAAAATTAATGGTTATACTCTATATGATACCAAGGACCCTCGAGATAGAGCTTGTGGAGGTTCTGCTATATTAATAAAAAACCGAATTAAACACTACCCAATGTGTGATCATCGTGAAGATTATCTCCAAGCTACGAACATTTGTGTCGAAGAGCTTAATCGAAGCATAGTTATTTCATCTCTATATTCACCACCTAGATTTGCAATATCAGAAAGCCAATATTACAAATATTATAAGTCACTGGGGCCCTGTTTCCTGGCTGCTGGCGATTACAACGCAAAACATACCTTCTGGGGGTCACGACTTATAACACCAAAGGGTCGTGTTTTGTTTAATACAATCTCTAAAATGAATTTAAATGTTGTCGCGAGCGGCCAACCAACATATTGGCCTGCTGATCCGCAAAAAATTCCAGATGTCATCGATTTTGGCGTGGTTAAAAACATCCCCACAGAAACGATTTACGTTGAAGCTTCCATAGAATTATCCTCTGATCACACACCTACAATTGTTACTATAAAAATCACCAATAGAATTGAATCTCCCTCTGGTCACATAGCGACGTCAGCTAAACATATAAATTGGATAAAATATAAAAAATATCTCAGTACCCATTGCACAGAAAATATTCCGCTTAGCACACCGGAGTATATAGATCGCTCTATTGTCAATTTTGACAGTTTTCTAAAACTAGCTGTTCAACATTCCAGCATTGCCCCCAAAAAAACCAAAAATAATAAAATATATTCCTCAGATGTCGAGCGTCTCTTGTCTGAAAAAAGGAGAGCTCGTAGAGAGTGGCAATTGCACAGATCCCCTCAACTTAAGAACTTACTAAAAGACTGTACAAAAAGGCTGAGAAAGTTACTGCAGACTCAGAAAACGGCTTCTCTGGAAAAATATCTTAAGGAACTTGATGCAACTCCACAATCAGACTACTCATTATGGCGTGCAGCTAGAAACCTCAAAAGGCCAGTTGTCGCTAATCCGCCATTAAGAAACTTGAATGGAAGTTGGGCAAGAAATGATGTTGAAAAAGGAAATCTGTTTGTTAATCATTTAAAACACGTATTTACCCCTAACATATCTCACGATATGGCAGTCGAGTTACCACCTGTTGCTGCTAGAGCAGCTGTTCCCCTAAGATTTGAGATAAGAGAAATCGAAAAGGCTATTTGTGATTTAAACCCCAAGAAGGCTCCTGGTTTTGATAAGATCAGCAACAAAATGCTTTTGGAGCTACCCAGCATAGCAAGGAGAATTATTCTTTTAATTTTTAATGCTATTTTACGCCTGGAATACTATCCTCAAAAGTGGAAGGTTTCCTTAGTCATCATGATACCTAAACCAGGAAAGGATCACACAAAAGTTGAGTCATATAGGCCTATAAGTTTACTTTCAAATATATCAAAGCTGTTTGAGAAGCTGTTAGCGTCAAAATTAACCCCAATTCTAAATGAAAACAGATGTATTCCTAACCACCAATTCGGCTTTAGAAGAGAACACAGCACAATTGAGCAAACCCATCGTATAGTAAACGCAATAAGAAAAGCCTTTGAAGAAAGAAAATATTGTTCCGCTCTCTTCATCGATGTTTCTCAAGCTTTTGACAAAGTCTGGCATGAAGGCTTATTACATAAATTGAAGCTAAACTTACCAGTAAACACACACAAGCTGTTAGAAAGCTACTTAGTCGGTCGAAAGTTTATTATTAAAGAAGGTGATTATTTAAGCTCTCCTCAACCAATTGAAGCTGGAGTCCCTCAGGGAAGCATCCTAGGCCCACTTTTATACTTAATATATACTTCGGATATGCCAATAAACAACTACACCCAAACTTCAACATTTGCTGATGACACAGCTTTTCTAACCGTGCACGAAAACAGTCAAGAAGCATCTCGATACCTACAGGATCATATATTTCAACTCGAACTGTGGCTGAAGCAATGGAGGATAAAGGTCAATGAGCAAAAATGCGTACATGTAACATTTACCTTGCGTCGGGAAACATGCCCCCCTATTAAAATCAATAATCATTTAGTGCCTCAAAATTCGCATGTAAAATACCTCGGTATTCATCTAGATCGCCGTTTAACGTGGAAAAGCCATATAGAGGCAAAATTATCTCAAATGAAACTAAAAGCCATCCAAATTCATTGGCTTATTGGAAGAAACTCTGTCCTAAGTCTCGACTGCAAACTTTTACTTTACAACTCCATCTTAAAGCCAATCTGGTGCTACGGTATTCAACTATGGGGCACTGCCTCGGCCTCTAATATCGAAAAAATTCAAAGGCGCCAAAATAAACTTCTTCGAATAATCACAGCTGCCCCTTGGTATGTTAAAAACTCAAATATTCACAAGGATCTCAATGTTCCTTTAGTAAAAACTATGATTACAAAATATGCAGTAAAATATTTAAAAAGGCTTGAACAACACCCAAATCCACTAGCTCGAAATATTTTAAACCATGGCGGCCACACTCGCTTAAGAAGAAGAGACACTGCAGCACTTACCCAATTAGATGAGCGATAAACACCTATATAAGTGAACAGAACCCGTGATGAAGAAAATTTTTGTCTGGCACTGGCAGGACGTAAAATAACGTATTAGGTTAAGATTTGATTAATTATTGTTAGTTCATATTTAAAATATGAAGATTCAATAAAAAATAATGAGAAAAAAAAAAAAAAAAAAAAAAAAAAAAAAAAAAATTAACAATTTTTAGTTGTGTAATTTTTGATGATGCACAAGTTAGCGAATTATTTTAAGTTATTTCACTTTAGCTGAAATCTTTTCAAGTTTTGACACTTTTGCCAAATTCTAAACTGACTCAAGTCTTACTTACAATTCGAATTAAGACTATTCAGCACTTAGCAGAACTATATTTTCTGACACAACTAAAAATAAGTCACTTTTATGAATTGCAACTTTGTACCAATTGAAACATAAAGAAAGACATAACTGTTTTAAGCAACAGTTGACAATACATTATTAAGTCCTTAATTGATATCTTCAAATTTAAAGAATTTTTTTTATGGCGCAAGTAATCATTTTTGGGGCGGTTATTTTTATACCAACAACTACTTTCTGAAAACTTTGCGAAAGAAACAAAATATTTTTTAAACTTTTGGAATTTTTCCCCAAAGTTATCAACTTAAACTAAAGGTTTTATGATATTAAATGGAACCAATTTTTTCATGATTTTTTAGAAAATAAATTTAGAAAAATGTATTAAGATAAGTGCATTGTCGCTTAATTTCTCGGCGAAACATAAATTATTTTCAATAATTCTGGGGAAACCTGAAATAACTCAAGTACACAGAAAAAAATTCTCCAAAATTTTTCACCAATTAAAGCATTAATCAAAAACATTATCAGTTTAAATCAAATATTTAGTCAAGTGAATTAAACTTTTAATCAAGTGAATTAAACGTTTAATTAATACTATTAACTGGTTTAATTGATACTATTAATTTGTTTACTGGTGCAAATTTAACTAATTTTTTAATTAGTATCACAAATTTTTTAATTGAAATCAATTTTTATTTTTTTCTGTGTACATTTTAGGAGATATGAAATCGAGTGTCTCTTTTAATTTTGACGACGATACACTGTTTTATAATTTTGATCAGCCTTAACATCACTTGGCGAAATTATCATCAGTGTCCAAAGTTTAAATTATGTCATCAATGGGATGACACATCGGCAACACAAAAATGACGAATCGGAGTCAGTTTAATAAACTAGGTGATCAGTGCGATGACTTAGTAACATCGGAGAAAGGAGTCAATTTAATGACAAACTGTCATTGGGATTGATTTAAGACAAAGTTATTTTTTACTTACCCTTTACACATGTTTATTTCACTTTTGTTGTATTCCGCTCTTGTTTACATAAGCACTTTCAGTTAAAAGATACCAGCAGCATGCCCGATATGATTTTCGTTACCATTCTACTTTAAAAATTTGATGTATTTAACTAAATAATGTAAAAAAATAGAATATGGGAATTTTTGCTTCTTATTTTACTTTTCAAACATGAAAATAATGTTAATAACACACAAAATGTGGCATCGAATAGATGAAGCTTTAAATGTGACAAAGATTTTTAATGATGTTTGTCATTGAATTGATGTCACTTTTTGCATCATTTGTAATAACATTGATGTCACATGCCTGATTTTAGGGCATCATCAATATGAAGACACAATTTTCTATCAGTGTATGTCTGAGCGATCCATTCTTTTTGCATGTGTAGATAATTGTAAAAAAGCTTTAAATTTTGTATATAAACGCGCAAGGATTCGTGTCCTTCCCATATATCTTTAAATTTAAAAACTTAAATCGCGATTAGCTTACTGAATTTTTATACATCCTCGCACCACTAATAATGTTCTAAATGACAAAACTAAAAAAACGAAAAAAAAGAATTTCTTCATCTTGCGAATTATTTTAGAATCTGGACTCGAAATTTGTTTTCCAAAAATATTTTCCGCAAAACAGTTTAAAGTATTTTCAACACAGTTGAAAAGTCTTTATTTTTCATTTACAGCCATTCATAATTTTTTTTCGAGCACCCATTACAACAAAAAAAAAAAATTAATAAGATATCAAGGCAGTCGCAGGCGGACAGTGTTTTTTATTGTTTTTCAATCTATAAACTTAAGGCAATATTTCGTGTAACAAAATTATGCGGAAATCTGCGGAAATCGAAAGTTTCTGACTGTCATATGTAAATGTTATTCACGAAATAATTGTGTATTTTCTTTTTAACTTTATTAATAATAACTGTCATTAAGTTATAACAAGCACATGTCAACAAAAACAGTATTATTATTTAAGTAATGTATAATGTTAAAATTGCATTGCCAAGAAAGTTGTGTTGTTTAACCCTTAAATGTACATGCATATTTAACACACTTTTGAAAAAGTTCAAGTTATTAAAAAAGTTAAATTTAAAAGAGCTTTAACTTAAAAACAACTGCAGCTATCTAAAAACTATTTTGCATTCGTTTTACTTGGGATGTTTGCTTAAAAAATAAAAATTAGTGTTTTAGTTTAAAACATTTTCTTTGACCATTTTTGGCCATCGCCACAACACCGTGCGACTACCCGTCTCCACTATCCATTAACTTGGTAAGAACAGCATGTCGCACATGAATTCTACTCGTGTAGACTGTTCATGTTCATGTTTCGTATATGTGCTGCCATCGTTGCCTAAACATTCGTCTTAGCATCCATGTGCGCCATGATGTTGGCCATACAATGTATTTTCTGTATACAACCAAAGGCCACAACAACAAAAATGGTGGTCAATCAGAACATGAACATCAACACGCATTCTTCACATACATGAACGTGAACAAATTAATACCGTTGCTCTGCCGGTGTTATGGTCATGTCATGTTCAAATCGAAAGCACATGAAGGCGTGGGGTGATGCCTTCAATTTCGGAAAAAAAGCTAATTGACTTCTGTTGGGCCTGAATATTTGGATAGTTTCCAAGTATGTTATACAAGCCACTCAGTTTTGTTTAAGCACGATTTGTATTAAAAATCGGATGTTACTTATAATCAGGGTAGGGTTTTCAAGCGTTTTGCTAAAAATATAAGTTTTTGCATATTATGTAATAAATTTGCATATAAAAGTATATTTTGTAATTTGCCAATCAATTTCTTAACAAAAATTAGATATTTTGCCATTGGCAACTATATCCGGATCTGGGGGATAATCTACTATTGCAAAATTTTGCCAATATTATACTCTTTCGATAAATGTATTTCCTATTAATTTCTTTAACAATTTTTTATCGTCTACTTTTCTCATCCAGTCATTCAGTGTCTTAAACTTAAAAAATTGTTGAGAGTTTTAAGTTTAAGACAGCCTTAATACATGCAGTAAAAGTATTTTCTTGGGCTTATTTTAATTGAACAAACATTTACAAATGACATTAAACTATTTTACATTGTCTGACTGTCAAATGATTCACACAAACACTTTTGCACTCAGAGCATTTAAAAAAAAGTCTGTCTGTCTGGGCTTATACAGATATTACTTAAGGCTAGATTACACTCTCTCACTCTCTCTCAAGTCTTACGTATTCCATAATACTTTGTGAGATAGAAATCTAATGAGTTTTGTTGCGACTGTCAAAAAATCTAATATAACTTAACAGTTTGTGTTCACACCATCACACAAAGTATAAACACTCACACATGAAATAAAATGCAACCCTGATCCAATGAAAAGTATTTATTATTGTTTAGAAAATTTTCAAAAAACGATGAAGTCGTATGGGTGTCAAACTTTTTCCATAATACTTGTCATTTGCATCACACATGCATTCACACTATCAGACTTTTACATATTACTTGAGTTTTTGACTTGTATTAATATAAAGTATAATAGTGTAAATTAGCCTTAACAAATTCAGTCTGTCTGCTTGTGTGCGTTTTCTTTCATTTTCCTACTGCAGCTGAACTCACATGTACAAGTGGCCACTCTAGTCTATAAGTACTTTAACTTGTCATCAGTCTATATTTGTAGTTACATTCGCATGTTTCCTTTTCTCCTCTACAGAAGATTAATGAAGTTGAATAATAAATTTAATTATTTTGATTACATTGCGTTAAGCATCAATGCACATTTTTATACGGTATAAGAAATAAATGCAAAAAACGTCAAAATAAAAAAAAAAAAAAAGAATTAATAAATGACCATCTGTGTGGTTCTGTAAATAATAAAAAAAAAATTTTTAACTCATTCATATGTTTGTTGCTAAAAAAAGTAAAAATCAATTTACTTATTTATATGAACAATTTTCAGAGTTCAGACACAGTTCTGTTTTGTCTTTTTTATATAAAATATCTGTTCTAAGGAGTTTTTAACTTGTATTGCGTTATTTAAACAAGCACTGAAAAAAATTGATGAGCATTTTAATTAAACGAAGGCCCGGACTTGCTTGAGGTATTAGTTGGAAGTGCAACGTCAAGAGCGTTATAAGTGTATATTTTACTTAACCCCCAAAACTAAAGATCACTACTCGCATAATTACATTACACCAACTTATACAGGGGTTTGTCGTCATTCTCATAGTACATCGCATACGCACGTAGCCTGCTAGCTAGAGTGCAATACCAAAACTAATGTTAAGCTTAGTTTAACTAAACCAACGTTTAAACATTCACTGATTTATTAGCCACAAGTGTGCGCCTGTATGTAAAATTATTTTGTTATTAACTGTAAATTAAATTAAAGGGGGTGGAGAAGTGAGTAAGATTAAGATTGGGTTTAATGGCCATTTCCTCAATTCATCGACAAACTGCCTGTTGCTCAATCTCGACATAAATTTATTATATCCGTTAACTAACGATTTCGGTTTTCTCAATATACCGTCAAAAACATTATTTTCAGCTGGCAATATCTCTCGAAATAGATGTAAAAATTGGGTGTCAGCTGATTAAATTTATTTGACCGGCAAATATATAATTGGCTGATGTGGTCAGATAGAATAGAAACAAATTATACATTGAGAAAACCAAATTTCTTTAATCTGCAGTTTTTCGTTGGGAAAAAAGATAATCGCTTAAAAAGGAAACCGTCATATGAGCCATTATTACAACTTGCCGATAAATAAAGTAAGACTCTTACCGGGCAGATAATTCGCTTTTTTATTATTATAACTTTACTTTAAGCTGAAAGTGAATGATAATCTTAACGGAAGATTATCTTACCTTTAACTTTTAACGTAAGGTTTATGCATTTAGAGTTGCCATATAAACTCGATAATGTGTTTAATATAAACATTAGGGTGGGCCGATTTGTAAGGACAAAAATTTTTCGATATTGTGCCATCGATTTTTCAATAGCTTTTGACATGAGAAAAAAAAGTTCAACTACGACATATTAAAAAAATCATTTTCGCGGCGGCAAAATTCTATTTAATTTTTGACTTTTTCTCAACTTTTATTTTTACGGTTTTTAAATAGGTAATAAAAAAAATAGGCTGATTTTTTTAATAAAAAAAAAAAATTAAATCAGCCGAAAAAAATCTTAAAAACAAAAGTTGAAAAAAGTCAAAAATTAAATGAAATTTGGGCGCCTTGAAAAAAATTTTTTGGATATGTTGTAGTGTATCTTTTTTTTTAGGAAAGTTATAATAACGATTAGCTTAACTTTTACTAAAATTAACTTTAAAGGCAATGACTGGCCTGAAGCGTTGCACATAATGGTTGTCAGATCTTGTAATGTTACTGTGAGATCTGGCCATAGGCTGACAATATACTGCCAAAGAAAAATTGCCACCAAAAGTAAACTGTCAGTTTAGGCGATTGGAAGAAAATAAATTTATCTGACAACAAAAGTTGATAACGAAAGCTTTAGAAAGTTGATTAATTTGAAAGCACAAAACAGAGTGACAGTTCGCATCGAATTTTGAGAAAGAAAAAGAACTATATTTTTTATGACTGATATTATTTTATTTTTTAAAAAAATGCTAAACTTAAAACATTTTTGCTGATTTTTTACTTTAAAAATCGATCCGCAAGCATTTTTTTAAAATAGTTTGTCGTTTTGACGAAGAGTAAGTAAACCTAATGAACTAAAATGAAGAGTAGCTTTCCAAGGTTAATATGGCTAAAAATGTTACGAATCATGATATTTTATTTAAATTGGGTCAAATTAAGTTTTATATGACTAGAAAAATTTTTCCAAACGTCTAAAACCGCAACGAATACTGTGGGGTCATTTTATTTTATAAAGATTGGTTCATTGTTAATAGATTCCTTGTAAAGCTCACTCCCCAAATATTTTGACTCTCGCTGGAGGGTATTTAAGATTCGGCACAGCAGAATATAGCACTCTTATTTGTTTTTAGGGAAAAGCAAAATTAAAATGAATTATCCGCAGAGGTGCACTTGTGCGGAAAGCTATCTGCCTGTCATCCACTTGGGGATGACAAGAAGCGATTCCTCTGTTCGAAATACCCAAGCAGCTCACTACTTCCGGTCTTATACCAAGTATCCCCTGGTAATGTCTCTCAGACGCCCGTCTGTCGACAGCTAGAGTGAGAAGGCACACAGTTGAGTAACCTGAATGGCATGCTAAAACCGATGCGTCTCAGGTAACTAGGTGTCCACCGAAATAAACAGGCACTGAAACTCTACTGTTCGACCTGCCTAGAGGTTGTTGGCAGCCCCAACACTAGGATCGGATGGGAGGCCTAATCAGTCCCTCAATCTTAAACTGAAATGATTACTGAAACCGCAACAAATACTCGCGGCCCTTTGTTCCTACTAGGAACCACAGGACATAATATATATATATATCCGGGGCATCTCGTAGCAGGAATTTCGGAAAAACTCTTAGTAAAATTCACTTCTGATTCTGATATTTACAACTGAAATATCAAAATATGCTTCAAAAAGGTAGAATATGCGCTACAAACTTAAAAAATTCTGCAAAAATGCTTTTTATTCTTAAATATGCAAAAAAAATCCAAAATTCATATAAAAAAATTTAAAACGGAAAAATATATTGTTTCTGCCTTTATTTTAATTCGATATTTACGTTTACCCTTATGATCATGATGTATATTTTGATTATACACATGGTACACGTAGCCTAAATAAAGGTGATAAATAAAATTGTTTTTCTTTATTTAGATACAACGAGTTTTTAATGATTTGTTAATTTCACCTAAAATTCTCGAGTACACTGGCATTAAGGTTTCCAGTTTACAGACTAACTCTATAAACTTTTATCCATGAAAAAATGTTTTAAAAGATAACAATTAAAAAATATCTTTTAAAAAAATAGACATTACTCTATAAACTTTTATTCATGGAAAAATGTTTTAAAAGATAACAATTAACAAATATCTTTTAAAAAAATTGACTTTAAGCATACATTAACGATAATCAGGGAAGCCGAAACTGTACACTAAAAAGTGTAATATGCGCATTAACTATGCACTAAAACTTGAAAATATGCCTTAAAAATTATTTAAAAAAAAATATGCCCAAAAAAAAACAAAAACTTTAGCACATTTAAACGAAACCTTGTTGATTAATTTTTTGAATCCCAAGAAAAACTTTGATAACTTATATGCCTGTGGCAGTGTAAATAAAACTGAACTGGCAAAATTACCCACTTACAACTACATTTAGTTGACAAAAAAAATCAACCAATTGTAGTCGGGACTGTAAGAAAAGATAAACTCACTGTTTATTGTTGTTGTTTTTGTTTAAGCTTTGATATCGTTACAAGTGAAACTGGGGCTTATAATTCTTATTCGCTTAACAGTTTTATTTGTATAATATCTTTAGTTTTTCTAAAATCTTAGGATGAAGTTTCCTGACAATCTGGCATAGGAATAGCTTATCCCATCAACAATAAATTTCAGTTTATCAATAGTATGAAATGGGAATTTTGTTGAAAAATTTGCTTATTTGAAATTAAAATTTAAATAATAAATTAAATAATATTTAAAAAAAAAGGAACAAAAGTAATAACAAATCGGTACGGCCCATCCATACACCACAGTATTTACAAACGCGTATTGGAGAGGTTACCCTATTTGAAAACCATTTGCAGTCACGGATCCCCCAGAGAATAAGATTCATATAATATTTAGTTGTACAGAATATTATCTAAGTATGTATTAACATCGACATATGACATTTTTTCTTATTAAAGTGATCTTCGGGTCATTCGCTAAATTCGGTATTAATATTAATATTTAAAATGAAGCTTTGGGAGTGATTTTTGTATCGGAGCCTTCCCTGCAAATAATGCGACTAGTCCATACACGCATGTAAAATGTAGCCCATAAGGGACTAGGACTAGTCCAAAGGTAACCCCAATGTATGGAAAAAATATGATCTTTTTAACATTACGATGTCCTAGGGCAGGACCATATAACCCAGCATTGCATTACAAAGGAGTGGTCTTAAAACTAGTCCATGGTATACTCCAGAGGATTAGCTTTGAAATGGTTTAAAAACGAAAACATGTCGTTAAAAAACGAAGACATGTCGTTTCACTACAAACTCTTTTTAGCAATGACATGTTCCATGCTTGCATTACATTGGACCAGTAGTCCAATATTTTTTGCAGGGTTATTCAAGTAGAGACCGATATAATAGTTTGCAGTTAAATATTTTAAGGTCCAATTTAATTAAATACGAACATAATAGAGGCCGTCAGCTCAAAAGTGGTGTAAGCCACATTACATTTATTTCATATTTTTGTGGCTTATGGCTACTTTTGTATTATAAGTAGAACAAAAATAAATAAATGCAACAAATACTTTTGCAACGCTTTCTGTAAGTGATTGGTAAAACAAGAGATAAACTAGTTTCTTATTTTATTTTCGCAGTTTTAATCAATTTGGCGTAGATAAGTCAGGGTATGAAAAATTGAGGCTTACACAACTTTCTCGCTGATGGCCTCAATTTGATGGCATTAAGACTCTATTCCTAAAAGATGTCTGTATGGGGGCTATGCGGGTTGCTATTAATGGCCAATTCTCACTATTAGTATGTACCAAATTTGATCAAAGTATTAACAAAATATCAAACTGTACTATGGGCACAAGGCTTGCATTGACAGAGAACAAGAAATTGAAAAATTGATTCGATAGGTATATTAAAAGAAGGTTCTAGAACCATTATTTTTATGTGTAACAGACATCAGCACAAATGGATATAATTGTTTAAAGTAACATTTACCTTTGATCACAACTTGCTTGGTTTTTTTAACATATTAGATTGAAAATAAAATGTAGTATATGGCGAAACTAAGGCATAACGTTTGGTATCATATCATATATTTAAAACAGAAACCAGAAACAAGTATCAAAATATGCTTCAAAAAGGAGAAATATGCGTAATAAATTAAAAAAATGCTGCAGAAATGCTTTTTATGCTAAAATATGCAAACAATTATACACTTATATATCAATGCTGAATTTCATAAAAAACGGAAAAATATAGTTTCTGCCTTCATTAATCGGTCGCACTAGAAAAAATATGTAATTTGATATTTACGGCTTCCCTGATGCTCATGATTAGGGCAACCAAAAAAAAGCACTAAAAAACAAGTTTAAGCTCTTAAAAAAAGCATTTAAAAACATGAAAATAAGCTATTAAAATAAAAAAAAAGCAATTTAAACTTGTTTATTTTCCACTTAATTCGTTTAATACGTTGTTATAGTAAATTATAAGTTGATGCAAAAAGTTTTCAAAAAAAACTATTTCTATTTGGAGTCAGCAAGTTTGGATACATCTGTATCCTGTATTTTTTTTAATGAAACTGATTTAAATTTTGTATTAACTTTGTCTCCTATATCCCCTGGAACACGGGACATTTTTCTTACGGTCCATAATTATGTTCAATTAGAAAACCAATTAAAGATTTTTTGTTTCCAATTTTGTTACAACTTCGTGTAAAACCCCAAAATTTGCAGAAATTAACAATGTTTGATATACAGAGAAATTCTTAATAGATACAACTATATTAAAAAGGCAAAAAATAAGACGTTACTATACCATAAACAGAGAGAACGTTATTTTATACAAAAACTATATACAAAGTATGATGGTAAATAACGTTGCAGACTGAGGAATTTGATCGTAAGAATACAGCTATGGAATTTTCGAGAGAAAAGAACTTAAACAAGCAAATAATAAAATAAGTTGATAAAAAGGCTTAATACTAAAAACATAAACACATAAAAATTATACACAATACTATAAAAAGTACGTTACAGTATCGCTAAGACAGAGTTGCATAAAAATCAAGTAAGAAATTATAGTCGGTCAAGCTCGACCGTATGATACCCAACACCACAGTATTTAAAAACATTATTAAATAATTTTTTTTTTCGTATGAAAAAAATTAAAAATTATCTTAAAATGGCAAAATAAGTAAAAAAAAGCCGATATCGCAAAAATAACTAAAAAAAGCCGATATTACCAAAATAAGCAAAAAAAAAGCCCTAACAAATATAGTTCATTTTCTTTGTTTTTTTATGATCGGAATTTGTGTTTAATCAAAATCTTTCTATCTTGTAAACCAAAAAATAAGCATTTGCTTTTTTTGGTTGCCCTACTCATAATATATAACACTAATTTTTATTTTAACATGACCGTAAAAATAGTTGTAAGATAAAGTTATAATGTAATTATATGATATTATGCAAGAAAGTTTTTAATGATTACTTAATTTTAGATTATAGCTATTCTCAAGAACACTGGCATCAAGTTTTCAATCTAGATTCCAAATAATTTTATGTATCAAAAAGTTAAGTTAAAGTAATGTTAAGAGCAATTAGCAAATAACTCTTAGAAATTATAATTAAAGTTTACATTCATGATAATGACATAAAGATAACATTTTGATAATATTATTATCTATTACAAAAGCACTGCTGCTGGCCTTCAACTCCACTGTATAAAAATCTACACAACAGCTTAGAATTGAACAGTTTTCTTTTGGCGATCAACGTGAATTCGTTAAAATTCTACGCCATCGTATACATCTTTTTATAACTTTATTAAAAAAAAAACAAGATATGAACCTTTTACGAAGAAAAAACTGACTGTTTGTACATGTTTTAGTTCACTTGGAATGAAGCGTTTCTTCAATGTAGTAGCCGGGATATGAATCTTACAATAATCGTTCGTATGGAAAAACCTGTTGATATTTATTAATTACATATTGACAAGTGGAATATCGTAAGTTTAACATCTCTTTAATTTTAAGGCATTTAATTGATGGAGTTATATTTTCAGGATGATTTTAATAAATCTTTATTTAATAAAGATTTGTACACAGAAAAAATTGAAAATTGTCTCTAATCACAAAATTCATTTCAAATTCATAGAATCAAGAAACCAATTTGTTGATTTTGCACCTATTACCATAATGATTATATTGATTACTAAAAATGGTAAAAATTTGAAATTTTGAAACAATTTTTTTCTTTTAATTAAATAAATGATCAAAATACTTTGTCGTTTCAAACAATGTTTTGCTTGATTGAATTTTAAATTTTTTTATTTTAAACGAAAAAAATTTTTGTTATTTCATAAATATTTTAATTAAAAATTTATTTCAAAACAGCTAGAATAACAATTAAATCAAAATTATATTTTTAATTTTCTTTCAACAAAAAAAAAAAAAAAAAAAAATTGATTCAATTATCACATTAATGAAATTTAAATACTTTTTAAACAATTTTTTTAATTGATAAAAAACTACTAATAATTTTTTCTGTGTAGGTTATCGGTCCAGTGCCAGCGCTCACTTTTAGGACCTCCCCCTTAAGCAGAACCTTCGGAGTCGTATTTCAATCACGTAATGTCATGCACATTACAAATTGCAACAAGAGAAATCCATGTAAATATTAATCACTGAAGTAATTTTTAAAAATAATTCTAAAATTCATACCTATATAAGTCAATATTTGTAAGCGTTACGTGATATTTTCTATCTTAAAAATCACTGTAAAAGAGTATTATAGTACTTATTTTTAATGTATAAGAGAGGAAAACAAATTTAGTAACTAATTTATACTATTCCTAAGGGTGAATTTTAATTATTAATGTAAATGTATTAAGTGAAATTGGTAATACTGCATATGTCATCAGAAAACTAATTAATTTGTTTAATATTTAGCAAAATATTTGATTTTTTTCTGCAACAATATGTTGGTTGAACCCTATCTTTACAAATAAAACCATGCTCTATACTACAATTGTCATTATTGAAAAAGGTATAAAGTTAAAATAAAAACGCACAACTTATGCCATTATCATCAAAAGGATTGCCAGGAAATCAAAAGGAGGGTAAAACCGGTTTTCGGGTTGAAGCAATGGCAAATTCGAAGTTAACACCTACAGCTCCAACCCAAACAACAAATTATCAAATTCTTTCTCAAAAAAAGTTCCTTAAATCAATTGCTAACAAACTGTAGAGATGATAGACATCCGATATATCCCTTTTCAACAATAGATAAATATCATAACGTTTTCCTTACCAAAGCTTGTTGTAAGAATCATATCCCGGCTACTACATTGAATAAATGCTTCATTCCAAGTTAACTAAAACATGTACGAACAGTCAGTTTTTAATATGTAAAGGTACATATCTGTTTTTTTTTTAATAAGTTATTTGACGATGTATACGATTGCGAAGAAGTTTAAACAATTCATGTTAATCGCCAAAAGAAAACTGTTCAAATCTAAACTTCTGTGCAGATTTATGTACAGTGGAGCAAAGCATTAGTTTTGCTATAGGTAATAATAGTATCAGTTGTTATCTTTATATCATAACCATAAATGTAAACATAATCTATAATTTCTAAGAGATATTGTTTTTATCTTTAACAAAAATTGTGTTTTAATAAATAAATTTTTATTCAATCCAGTACCCATGTTCTGTAACTAAAGCCACACTTTTTCTGTAAATTGGCGAGTAATTTCTTTACGTGACAGCTAGTACTCGCCAAAAAAGTTACAGACACAGTTTAGTGAGAAAAATAACTGTTTGTTTCAATATATGACATTCTTGTTTCATTTCACACAGAACAGAACATGGGCACAGATTAAATTTAGAAAACAAACACTTTATTCTAGAAAACTTATAATATTATCTAAGAAATCATAAAAAACATGTTTGCATTTAAATAAAAAAAAAAAAAAACAACTTTGCTTAATAAATTCTTATATCCTTCGCCACAACTTGTGGTGAAGACAGTATACTAATGGGTAGATTGTGTATGGCAACTGAACTGAAGTTCAGCCAGCAGCAAAATCCGGCCACGCCGCTCATGTTGAAATATAAAATAAAAAAATCTTTATAGCCTAACATAAGAAGCGTTGCTTAATTTCGTTGCTGGCAACTCAACTTAAGTTGTGTTGCTATCTGTAATCGAATCCAAAGTTTGTCGTTCCGTGTAAAACTTTTTTATTATTCCTTTCAGACCCCATAGTGTATATACATATATGTATATTCTGGGTTCTTCAGTAATTCTAAGTCAATTTAGCAATGTACATACGTCTGTCTGTTCGTCTGTTGAAACTCGCTCACTTTCGAAAAACTCAAAAGAAAAGAACAATGTTGGCGTCAAATTTCTTGAAGTTAACAACGTTGGGATTGCAATCCAACCAGATCGGTTCAGTAGGATAAGAGTTAAGGCCGTGTCAGATAAAACTTTTGCTTCGCGTTGCGTTACATATACGTTTTGACATTTGAGTTCAATGTACATGTTTATATGGCACTTGTCACATAAACTGCTTTTAACGCAAAGCGAAGCGAAAAGTTGGGCAACTCTCATCTTTTTGCGCGCTTTGACAATCTTCTAGTATAATTTTTTTTATTTATTTTCTTTTTAACACACAATGTGTGAGCGTTGTCAAAGTTTTTATTGTGACATACACTTTTTGCTTTACGCTTTTCTGTCAAAGTATATGTAACGCGACGCGAAGCAAAAGTTTTATCTGACACGGCCTTTATGCATTCAAATGTGGAACAACCACCCTAAAAAGTTGATAATTTGGTTTCTCTAGTATTTTGCCAAAAAATATACTATTGTTTCCCGCTTTCTAGTATAAAGAAAACAGTTTTTTGTCTCTACTTAAAATTCATGAATTTTGAATTGTTATGCTTTTGAGGAACAAGTGCGATATATCGGGTGTTTTTTAGCTGTATGAGAACTTTCGATAGAGATAACTGTGGTTTGACAGCTGAAAATGTCAAACTGTGTTAACATTTCTGTTTTGTAATGTTGAACGCTTTAACCCTATAACAATACTTCCAAATTGTGGTAACTTACTTTTAAACAAGTTAGAGTGTTATATTCGGCTGTGCCGAATCTTTGATACCCTCCACCGGCGATTTGAATATTTCAGGAGTGATATCTATATGATGTCTATTTATTATTAATTTATCTTAATAAAAACAGATATCAGCATTAAAATTGGTTGCGGCTTAGACCTATATTAAATTATTGACCGACAATTTCTATTATGATAGAATTATTTATTACGGTTTTAGGCGTACTAAACTGTTTTCAGGGAGAATGGTTTATATGGGGCCTAGGGTAAATTATGAACCGATCTTCATGAAATTTTACAGTATAATTTTTAGTCTTGGAAAACTGTGACGTACCAAATTTGGTTATGATAGCATTAATAATTACGGTTTTAGGCGTAATAAATGTTTTCAGTGAGTAGGGTTTATATGGGGCCTAGGGTAAATTATGGACCGATCATCATGAAATTTTTTTGTGTAATTTCTTGTCCTAAAAAACTGTGACGTGCCAAATTTGGTTATCATAGCATTAAAGGCTCAGTTAGCCGGGAGTAACAGTAACGTTGCAAATAAGCTGATTCATTTTGTTGTGTGTAACCCAATTAGAACGATTATAGTTAGCAGTAAGATGTTACGTCTCAATCTGTAAGAAATAGATTGGTCTTACTTTTTTACGGTTAGGTTACTGTTACTGTTACTCCCGGCTAACTGAGCCTTAACACTTACGGTTTTAGGCGTACTAGGGTTTATATGGGGCCTCATGTAAATTATGGAATGATCTTCATGAAATTTCACAGTGTGATTTCCAGTGGAATAAAACGAACATTTGCAAAATTTCATATCATTTTGTGCATTGTTTAATCATTTATGTTAGTTTTTGTAACAAAATTATCAATTTTTTAAAGTGGTGGTTCCACATTTTGACTCATAGCTCTGATCCTACTGAACTGATTTGGCTGGATTTCAATCCCAAACTGCTTAGGATAACTACAAGCAATTTGAGTTTTTCGAAAGTGAGCGTGTTTTCAACAGACGGACATGGCTAAATCGACTTAGAAGTACTCAAGGAGCCAGAATATATATACTTTTTGGGGTCTGAGGTGAATAATAAAAAAGTTTCACACGGAATGAAAAACTTAGTATACCCTCTGCACAACTTATTGTGGTGGAGGGTATAAAAAACTCTGTTCGCGAAGTTCATAATGCACTTCGGCCATTTAACAAAATTTTTAGAATTTGTTTTTGTTTTAAACTTATTTGTACGAATGAAAGAAATCTTTCGCACATCGGAAATAGGCAGTAGTTGAATTCTTTGAGGCAGGGCTGTCAGACTTGGGGATTTATCTCCAAAGTTGGGGATTTCATGTGAGCAAAAAGGACAAATAACGTCATTTGGGGATTGGGGATTTTTTTGGGGATTAAAAGTAGCAAATCTTTTATCTTACTCTTATATAGTGTAAAGGGTCCCAATAAAGATTACCATTTTTGTTAAGTGTGTAAAAGGTACTTTATAAACTTATGTTATTTTTCTTGAGTGAGTGTTCGAAAAAAAAACAATTTAAAAATAGAATCTAAACCCGTTGGCAACACATAAAATTTTTGATGATTTAAAGACAATTTTGAAGCAAATATGTATGTCTTCCACAAAAATAAGTATATATGATGGACAATATAATTAAGATTGGGAAAAAAATGCTAGGCTATTGGCTAGCAGTTATGATTCATCGAAGTACTAAATAAATGACGGATATATGTATTTTTAGTGTTGGTTATAAGGATGGCTTAAACCGATTGAACAAGCTCCAAATTCTTATAAATTGGCCCATTCGTCTTCAATAACAGCATATTGTTCTACTTGCAATTCCTCACTGGAATCGCATAAAATGGATTTAAAAAAACATGCCGAAACCAGTAACTACAAAAAAATTAAAATGATTTTTTTGACTAAAAATTTTTTTTGGGGATTTCTTATTAACATTTTTCTAACTTTTTTTTTAAAATTTGGTCAGAAAAAAAACAAAAAAAAATTATTAACTTTTTAAGGTTTTTTTTTTTGGGGGGATTTGGGAATTTGGGGATTTTTGGGGATATTTTTTTAATTTTTTGAGGCCAAGCAAAAAAATTACCTGGCAGCCCTGCTTTGAGGTTTAAAAAACTATTTCTTCTTTTAGTTTTGATCAAAAAACAATCGTTGGCTGTTTTCTTCTCTTATTTGAATTAAGTTCTTTCATTCTTCATTGTTGAATATTTATTAAATACATTTTTTTTCTTAAGTGAAAGCGCTGAATTAATAACAGTTGTCTCTTTAATATGTAACAATGTATTCCAGTGCTGAACAAAATCAAAACAAACAAAAAGTTACATTGTTTTGAGTATTAACCAACAGGGCTGTCAGATGTGGCGATTTTTCGCTAAACGTGGCGAATTTTAAACTTAATTGGCGATGCAATTTTGTGTTTGGCGACATGGCGATTTTTTTTGGCGAAATTAAAAAAAGTTGGCGATTTTTAAAAAGCATTTTTTTTTTTTTTCTTATTTATATGAAAAAATTTTTGAGTACTGTAGCTCGTTTCTGTATTTCTCGCATCGTAAAATTTCTTACATGAAGTGTGAAACAAAAAATTCCATCTTTTCTCGATTTATGAGATAAAAGTGTTTCTGTATTTGAATGCGAAAACAGACACAACAAATTCTGTTTATACTGGAATATTTCCAGTAATTAAGTGTCAAATAAAAGCGAAACGTCAACAAGAGAAATAAATATAATAAAAACAGGGATGCCAGATTTGACGAGTTATCGTCATATTGACGATTTTTTGTTCCGATATTTACAAAGTAACGTTTTGATGATTTTTTCTAAAAAAGTGACGAAGCAAAAACAAAATCAAAAATATTTTATAATTTTGTTGTTACTTTCTATAGAAATTCATCTTGAACTTTTAAATTTCAAACACTTCTATTTTGTGGCGTTGAAAATTGAAAAAAAAAAAAAATATAATATGAATGTCTGTAGAAAGCAACAACAAATTTATAAAATATTTTTGATTTTATTTTTGCTTTTCATGAAATTGTTGGCGTTGCGTTTTACACTATGAGCCCCTTATGCCCGTAATTTCTACAAATAGGTATCTAGCTGTGAATAGGTATCTATGGTTTTCATAATTTTAAAACGTATTTCTAACCTACGGGTTAAAGTGTAATGTATTTTACCCCATCGATTTTCGGTAGTTAATTCACGTAGGTAAAATTAACGTTGAAGTTACCACAATAGTGATGCCGGATAGGTAAAGATAACTGTTAGGTATGAACACCACTAGATATCTATTTGTAGAAATAGATATCTATAGTTTTAAATGTTTGTTTATTAGAAAAGAAGATATCTTTAGAAACAAGGCTGCTTAAATTTTTATATTTATCCCTATTGTAATAATTGTCCTCGAAATTGTTTGTTTCTTCCCTAAAAAATGTATCGGCAAAAGCAAAATTTCGAGGGAAGGTAATGGACCGACTTGGCTTATTTTGAACATTTAATACTTCCTATATACATATACAAAATATGATTGATATTTGATATTCTTATCTTATATATACACTTTTGTGCCAAAACCATTATTCCGGCAAGAAAGAAATTTCTTGTCTCCCAGTAAAAACTTTTTCAAAATGGATAGCTTCTTTCACTCGTTATTAAGTAGCTTTCTTCCATAAGAACTTCGATAACTACTTTTTTCTGGATGTATTAAGATAAAAAAAATGACTTACTTTTGAATTTGTTCTTTTTGGCACAACCCTTGTAAAATTCATTAGTTTTTCAGTAGACTTGTATGTAGTGCTTTTATGTGTTTCTGATTACTTAACATATTATTTTGTAGGCGAAGATTTTACTGGGTCTTTAACCCGTTTATTTATGAACCGATTTTTTTAATTTTAACTACAAGGTATTCTACTAAGTCTATTTCAGGTAAAAAAGAAAAAGATTATAGGAATAGGTAAATTAAAGATTTATATCTCAATTATTAAATAATAATTATTAAATACCCATGAACTTTAACTATGTTTTTGTTTGATTATTTTTTAATAAAAGTCGAAACAAATTTGTTTAAAATTGATTTTAAATTGCACGATTTTTAAAACAAAAAAGACGATCTTTTTTATTTTTTTCTCAGGAAATTGACGATTTTGACACAAATTTATCTGGCAGCACTGATTAAAACCAAAACAAGAAAAGGCTAACAAAAATTTAAACTAACAAAATATAACAATTGTTTTTTGTTTATTTTCATCATATGAATTATGCATTTATCATTTATATTCCTTCTATTTTTTTATTTATTTAAAAAAAATAGTATTTAAACATATTTTAAATTCAAAATATCTACATTTTGTTTTTCTCGCCACCAATTTCAAATGTGACTTATTTTGACAGTTCTTGAAAGAAACTTTTCGCAAAATATTGTTATAGAAACACTTTTTCTCGCATCCTTCCAATAATTGCTGGAAAATTATTTAAATGACAGATAATTCTCGCAAAAAAAAGATACAGAAACACTTGTGTAAGAAAAACCATTTTTTGTTTAATTTCACACTATTTTTGTTGCAATTCACACGTTTCATGCGAAGAGTTTTACGATGTGAGATATACAGAAACGGGCTACTGGTTCAAGAATTCCGACAGCTAAGAAATAATACCAAACTGTGCTTTTGTCTTGATATAAGGAACGTTTAAACAATTCTTTGATTGTTACTTCCCAACAGATTTTTTATTATTACGGTAATAGATCGTAATTGTGTAACACATTACAAAATAATGTACGGTAGTTATCTACCTCAGTAAGTTTTAATGACAAATAACAATTTGCTTGTAATCTCATTAATAAACGCATTGTCTTTCCTACCTAATCACTACTCGCATCATTACATTACACCAACTTATACAGGGGTTTGTCGTCATTCTCATAGTACATCGCATACGCACGTAGCCTGCTAGCTAGAGTGCAATGCCAAAAATAATGTTAAGCTTAGTTTAACTAAACCAACGTTTAAACATTCACTGATTTATTAGCCACAAGTGTGCCTGTATGTTAAATTATTTTGTTATTAACTGTAAATTAAATTAAAGGGGGTGGAGAAGTGAGTAAGATTAAGATTAAGATTAATTCCCATTTTCTCAATTCATCGACAAACTGAATGTTGCTCAATCTCGACATAATTTTATTATATCCGTTAACCAACGATTTTGTTTTTCTCAGTATACCTACGAAACATTATTTTCAGCTGGCAATATCTCTCGAAAATTGGGTGTCAGCTGATTAAATTTATTTGAACGGCAAATATATAATTGGCTGATGTGAGCAGATAGAATAGAAACAAATTATACATTGAGAAAACCAAATTTCTTTAATCTGCAGTTTTTCGTTGGGAAAAAAGATAATCGCTTAAAAAGGAAACGGTCATATGAGCCATTATTTCAACTTGCCGATATTTAAAGTAAGACTCTTACCGGGCAGATAATTCGTTTTTCATTATTATAACTTCACTTTAAGATGAAAGTGAACGATAATCTTTATGGAAGATTATCTTACCTTTAACTTTTAACGTAAGGTTTATGCATTTAGAGTTGCCATATAAGCTCGATAATGTGTTTAATATAAACATTAGGGTGGGCCGATTTGTAAGGACAAAAATTTGTCGATATTGTGCCATCGATTTTTCGATAGCTTTTGACATGAGAAAAAAAAGTTCAACTACGACATATTAAAAAAATCATTTTCGCGGCGGCAAAATTCTATTTAATTTTTGACTTTTTCTCAACTTTTATTTTTACGGTTTTTTAATAGGTAATAAAAAAAATAGGCTGAATTTTTTAATAAAAAAAAAAAATTAAATCAGCCGAAAAAAATCTTAAAAACAAAAGTTGAAAAAAAGTCAAAAATGAAACGAAATTTTGGAGCCTTAAAAATAATTTTATTGATATGTTGTAGTAGAACTTTTTTACAGGAAAGTTATAATAACGATTAGCCTAATTTTTACTTAAATACATTTTAAAGGCAATTTTTTAACCCTCTGGCCTAAAGCGTTGTACATGATGGTTGTAAGATCTTACAATGTTATTACAGGGTCTGGCAATCGCCAGACGGAAGCTTTAGAAAGTTGATTAGTTTGAAAGCACAAAAAAATAGTGCCAGTTCGCATCGAATTTTGAGAGAGAAAAAGAACTATATTTTTTATGCGTGATATTATTTTATTTTTTTAAAAAATGCTCAACCAAGAAAATTATAAATAAATTTTAGGCCCCTATTATGGTTTACAACTCCACTCAGTTGAGTTGTTATTAAGACAACTGGTTGTGATCAGTTGTAATTTTTGATATGTTTTTCTTCACCGCAAAATAGCAAAGTTGTAAACCATAATACAAAAATTAAAAAATTACAACTCAACTGAGTTGAGTTGTAAACCGTAATAGGGGCCTTAATAAAAATTCCGGGTTGTAAATGAAAATTAAATTTGATGAAGTCAAGCCTAACTTAAAAATATCAAAATTAAAATTAAGAGTTCAACTAAAAATCACAATTGTTCTTAAAAATAGCTATGGCACAAGCTCTAATGTTTACATTTGTACTTCAAGTTGTACAAATAAAATGTCGACGAAAGTAGACAAAAAGCATAATAAAAACAAATGTATTCCGGTTTTCAAGACAGGGTCTTGACAGAAAGAATACGAAAAAACGGAGGAAAGGAAGCAACATGTAATATAAAATTGAAAATGATAATAACAGCAAATTTCGAGCCACCAGTCCCACTGGTTAAAGATTGACGTTTGACTGTTGGCTGGCAGGCACCGCAGTGGTGCAGAAGTTAGAACTCGAAGAATTCTGATTAAAGAATGTGGCGATTCTTGAAACATGAAAACTCAACCCATGTTCGAGCCCAACGCAGCCAAGAAAATTATCAATAAATTTTATTAAAAAATCCAAGTTGTAAAATTCCTTCCTTCAGTAAAAATAATTTAATGAAAATTAAATTTTATGAACTTAAGCCTAACTACATAACAAAATGCTAAACTTTAAAAATGTTTGTTGATTTTTTACTTTAAAAATCGATCCGCAAGCATTTTTTTAAAATAGTTTGTCATTTCGACGAAAAGTAAGTAAACCTAATGAACTTAAATGAAGAGTAGCTTTCCAAGGTTAATATGGCTTAAAATGTTACGAATCATGTTATATTATTTTAATTGGGTCAAATTAAGTTTTATATGACTAGAAAAATTTTTCCAAACGTCTAAAACCGCAACGAATACTGTGGGGCCATTTTTTTTTTATAAAGATTGGTTCATTGTTAATAGATTCCTTGTAAAGCTCACTCCCCAAATATTTTGACTCTCGCTGGAGGGTATTTAAGATTCGGCACAGCAGAATATAGCACTCTTATTTGTTTTTAGGGAAAAGCAAAATTAAAATGAATTATCCGGGGCATCTCGTAGCAGGAATTTCGGAAAAACTCTTAGTAAAATTCACTTCTGATTCTGATATTTACAACTGAAATATCAAAATATGCTTCAAAAAGGTAAAATATGCGCTACAAACTTAAACAATTCTGCAACAATGCTTTTTATTCTTAAATATGCAAAAAAAAAAAAATTCAAAATTCATATAAAAAAATTTTAAACGGAAAAATATATTGTTTTTGCTTTTATTTTAATTCGATATTTACGGTTACCCTTATGATCATGATGTATATTTTGATTATACACATGGTACACGTAGCCTAAATAAAGGTGATAAATAAAATTGTTTTTCTTTATTTAGATACAACGAGTTTTTAATGATTTGTTAATTTCACCTAAAATTCTCGAGTACACTGGCATTAAGGTTTCCAGTTTACAGACTAACTCTATAAAATTTTATCCATGAAAAAATGTTTTAAAAGATAACAATTAAAAAATATCTTTTAAAAAAATAGACATTACTCTATAAACTTTTATTCATGGAAAAATGTTTTAAAAGATAACAATTAACAAATATCTTTTAAAAAAATTGACTTTAAGCATACATTAACGATAATCAGGGAAGCCGAAACTGTACACTAAAAAGTGTAATATGCGCATTAACTATGCACTAAAACTTGAAAATATGCCTTAAAAATTATTTAAAAAAAAATATGCCCAAAAAAAAACAAAAACTTTAGCACATTTAAACGAAACCTTGTTGATTAATTTTTTGAATCCCAAGAAAAACTTTGATAACTTATATGCCTGTGGCAGTGTAAATAAAACTGAACTGGCAAAATTACCCACTTACAACTACATTTAGTTGACAAAAAAAATCAACCAATTGTAGTCGGGACTGTAAGAAAAGATAAACTCACTGTTTATTGTTGTTGTTTTTGTTTAAGCTTTGATATCGTTACAAGTGAAACTGGGGCTTATAATTCTTATTCGCTTAACAGTTTTATTTGTATAATATCTTTAGTTTTTCTAAAATCTTAGGATGAAGTTTCCTGACAATCTGGCATAGGAATAGCTTATCCCATCAACAATAAATTTCAGTTTATCAATAGTATGAAATGGGAATTTTGTTGAAAAATTTGCTTATTTGAAATTAAAATTTAAATAATAAATTAAATAATATTTAAAAAAAAAGGAACAAAAGTAATAACAAATCGGTACGGCCCATCCATACACCACAGTATTTACAAACGCGTATTGGAGAGGTTACCCTATTTGAAAACCATTTGCAGTCACGGATCCCCCAGAGAATAAGATTCATATAATATTTAGTTGTACAGAATATTATCTAAGTATGTATTAACATCGACATATGACATTTTTTCTTATTAAAGTGATCTTCGGGTCATTCGCTAAATTCGGTATTAATATTAATATTTAAAATGAAGCTTTGGGAGTGATTTTTGTATCGGAGCCTTCCCTGCAAATAATGCGACTAGTCCATACACGCATGTAAAATGTAGCCCATAAGGGACTAGGACTAGTCCAAAGGTAACCCCAATGTATGGAAAAAATATGATCTTTTTAACATTACGATGTCCTAGGGCAGGACCATATAACCCAGCATTGCATTACAAAGGAGTGGTCTTAAAACTAGTCCATGGTATACTCCAGAGGATTAGCTTTGAAATGGTTTAAAAACGAAAACATGTCGTTAAAAAACGAAGACATGTCGTTTCACTACAAACTCTTTTTAGCAATGACATGTTCCATGCTTGCATTACATTGGACCAGTAGTCCAATATTTTTTGCAGGGTTATTCAAGTAGAGACCGATATAATAGTTTGCAGTTAAATATTTTAAGGTCCAATTTAATTAAATACGAACATAATAGAGGCCGTCAGCTCAAAAGTGGTGTAAGCCACATTACATTTATTTCATATTTTTGTGGCTTATGGCTACTTTTGTATTATAAGTAGAACAAAAATAAATAAATGCAACAAATACTTTTGCAACGCTTTCTGTAAGTGATTGGTAAAACAAGAGATAAACTAGTTTCTTATTTTATTTTCGCAGTTTTAATCAATTTGGCGTAGATAAGTCAGGGTATGAAAAATTGAGGCTTACACAACTTTCTCGCTGATGGCCTCAATTTGATGGCATTAAGACTCTATTCCTAAAAGATGTCTGTATGGGGGCTATGCGGGTTGCTATTAATGGCCAATTCTCACTATTAGTATGTACCAAATTTGATCAAAGTATTAACAAAATATCAAACTGTACTATGGGCACAAGGCTTGCATTGACAGAGAACAAGAAATTGAAAAATTGATTCGATAGGTATATTAAAAGAAGGTTCTAGAACCATTATTTTTATGTGTAACAGACATCAGCACAAATGGATATAATTGTTTAAAGTAACATTTACCTTTGATCACAACTTGCTTGGTTTTTTTAACATATTAGATTGAAAATAAAATGTAGTATATGGCGAAACTAAGGCATAACGTTTGGTATCATATCATATATTTAAAACAGAAACCAGAAACAAGTATCAAAATATGCTTCAAAAAGGAGAAATATGCGTAATAAATTAAAAAAATGCTGCAGAAATGCTTTTTATGCTAAAATATGCAAACAATTATACACTTATATATCAATGCTGAATTTCATAAAAAACGGAAAAATATAGTTTCTGCCTTCATTAATCGGTCGCACTAGAAAAAATATGTAATTTGATATTTACGGCTTCCCTGATGCTCATGATTAGGGCAACCAAAAAAAAGCACTAAAAAACAAGTTTAAGCTCTTAAAAAAAGCATTTAAAAACATGAAAATAAGCTATTAAAATAAAAAAAAAGCAATTTAAACTTGTTTATTTTCCACTTAATTCGTTTAATACGTTGTTATAGTAAATTATAAGTTGATGCAAAAAGTTTTCAAAAAAAACTATTTCTATTTGGAGTCAGCAAGTTTGGATACATCTGTATCCTGTATTTTTTTTAATGAAACTGATTTAAATTTTGTATTAACTTTGTCTCCTATATCCCCTGGAACACGGGACATTTTTCTTACGGTCCATAATTATGTTCAATTAGAAAACCAATTAAAGATTTTTTGTTTCCAATTTTGTTACAACTTCGTGTAAAACCCCAAAATTTGCAGAAATTAACAATGTTTGATATACAGAGAAATTCTTAATAGATAAAACTATATTAAAAAGGCAAAAAATAAGACGTTACTATACCATAAACAGAGAGAACGTTATTTTATACAAAAACTATATACAAAGTATGATGGTAAATAACGTTGCAGACTGAGGAATTTGATCGTAAGAATACAGCTATGGAATTTTCGAGAGAAAAGAACTTAAACAAGCAAATAATAAAATAAGTTGATAAAAAGGCTTAATACTAAAAACATAAACACATAAAAATTATACACAATACTATAAAAAGTACGTTACAGTATCGCTAAGACAGAGTTGCATAAAAATCAAGTAAGAAATTATAGTCGGTCAAGCTCGACCGTATGATACCCAACACCACAGTATTTAAAAACATTATTAAATAATTTTTTTTTCGTATGAAAAAAATTAAAAATTATCTTAAAATGGCAAAATAAGTAAAAAAAAGCCGATATCGCAAAAATAACTAAAAAAAGCCGATATTACCAAAATAAGCAAAAAAAAAGCCCTAACAAATATAGTTCATTTTCTTTGTTTTTTTATGATCGGAATTTGTGTTTAATCAAAATCTTTCTATCTTGTAAACCAAAAAATAAGCATTTGCTTTTTTTGGTTGCCCTACTCATAATATATAACACTAATTTTATTTTAACATGACCGTAAAAATAGTTGTAAGATAAAGTTATAATGTAATTATATGATATTATGCAAGAAAGTTTTTAATGATTACTTAATTTTAGATTATAGCTATTCTCAAGAACACTGGCATCAAGTTTTCAATCTAGATTCCAAATAATTTTATGTATCAAAAAGTTAAGTTAAAGTAATGTTAAGAGCAATTAGCAAATAACTCTTAGAAATTATAATTAAAGTTTACATTCATGATAATGACATAAAGATAACATTTTGATAATATTATTATCTATTACAAAAGCACTGCTGCTGGCCTTCAACTCCACTGTATAAAAATCTACACAACAGCTTAGAATTGAACAGTTTTCTTTTGGCGATCAACGTGAATTCGTTAAAATTCTACGCCATCGTATACATCTTTTTATAACTTTATTAAAAAAAAAACAAGATATGAACCTTTTACGAAGAAAAAACTGACTGTTTGTACATGTTTTAGTTCACTTGGAATGAAGCGTTTCTTCAATGTAGTAGCCGGGATATGAATCTTACAATAATCGTTCGTATGGAAAAACCTGTTGATATTTATTAATTACATATTGACAAGTGGAATATCGTAAGTTTAACATCTCTTTAATTTTAAGGCATTTAATTGATGGAGTTATATTTTCAGGATGATTTTAATAAATCTTTATTTAATAAAGATTTGTACACAGAAAAAATTGAAAATTGTCTCTAATCACAAAATTCATTTCAAATTCATAGAATCAAGAAACCAATTTGTTGATTTTGCACCTATTACCATAATGATTATATTGATTACTAAAAATGGTAAAAATTTGAAATTTTGAAACAATTTTTTTCTTTTAATTAAATAAATGATCAAAATACTTTGTCGTTTCAAACAATGTTTTGCTTGATTGAATTTTAAATTTTTTTATTTTAAACGAAAAAAATTTTTGTTATTTCATAAATATTTTAATTAAAAATTTATTTCAAAACAGCTAGAATAACAATTAAATCAAAATTATATTTTTAATTTTCTTTCAACAAAAAAAAAAAAAAAAAAAAATTGATTCAATTATCACATTAATGAAATTTAAATACTTTTTAAACAATTTTTTTAATTGATAAAAAACTACTAATAATTTTTTCTGTGTAGGTTATCGGTCCAGTGCCAGCGCTCACTTTTAGGACCTCCCCCTTAAGCAGAACCTTCGGAGTCGTATTTCAATCACGTAATGTCATGCACATTACAAATTGCAACAAGAGAAATCCATGTAAATATTAATCACTGAAGTAATTTTTAAAAATAATTCTAAAATTCATACCTATATAAGTCAATATTTGTAAGCGTTACGTGATATTTTCTATCTTAAAAATCACTGTAAAAGAGTATTATAGTACTTATTTTTAATGTATAAGA
Source organism: Pollenia griseotomentosa (assembly GCA_963931875.1). Classification (NCBI taxonomy): domain Eukaryota; kingdom Metazoa; phylum Arthropoda; class Insecta; order Diptera; family Polleniidae; genus Pollenia; species Pollenia griseotomentosa. The sequence continues at coordinate 139,945,850 of OZ007562.1, forward strand.
GAGGAAAACAAATTTAGTAACTAATTTATACTATTCCTAAGGGTGAATTTTAATTATTAATGTAAATGTATTAAGTGAAATTGGTAATACTGCATATGTCATCAGAAAACTAATTAATTTGTTTAATATTTAGCAAAATATTTGATTTTTTTCTGCAACAATATGTTGGTTGAACCCTATCTTTACAAATAAAACCATGCTCTATACTACAATTGTCATTATTGAAAAAGGTATAAAGTTAAAATAAAAACGCACAACTTATGCCATTATCATCAAAAGGATTGCCAGGAAATCAAAAGGAGGGTAAAACCGGTTTTCGGGTTGAAGCAATGGCAAATTCGAAGTTAACACCTACAGCTCCAACCCAAACAACAAATTATCAAATTCTTTCTCAAAAAAAGTTCCTTAAATCAATTGCTAACAAACTGTAGAGATGATAGACATCCGATATATCCCTTTTCAACAATAGATAAATATCATAACGTTTTCCTTACCAAAGCTTGTTGTAAGAATCATATCCCGGCTACTACATTGAATAAATGCTTCATTCCAAGTTAACTAAAACATGTACGAACAGTCAGTTTTTAATATGTAAAGGTACATATCTGTTTTTTTTTTAATAAGTTATTTGACGATGTATACGATTGCGAAGAAGTTTAAACAATTCATGTTAATCGCCAAAAGAAAACTGTTCAAATCTAAACTTCTGTGCAGATTTATGTACAGTGGAGCAAAGCATTAGTTTTGCTATAGGTAATAATAGTATCAGTTGTTATCTTTATATCATAACCATAAATGTAAACATAATCTATAATTTCTAAGAGATATTGTTTTTATCTTTAACAAAAATTGTGTTTTAATAAATAAATTTTTATTCAATCCAGTACCCATGTTCTGTAACTAAAGCCACACTTTTTCTGTAAATTGGCGAGTAATTTCTTTACGTGACAGCTAAAGTTTTCTTGTTTCATTTCATACATTTCAATCGAAAAGTTTTTCGATGCGAGAGTTGCAGAGCATGGGCACAGATTAAATTTAGAAAACAAACACTTAATTCTAGTAAACTTATAATATTATCTAAGAAATCATAAAAAACATGTTTGCATTTAAATAAAAAAAAAAAAAAAACAACTTTGCCTAATAAATTCTTATATCCTTCGCCACAACTAGTTGTGAAGACAGTATACTAATGGGTAGATTGCGTATGGCAACTGAACTGAAGTTCAGCCAGCAGCAAAATCCGGCAACGCCGCTCATGTTGAAATATAAAATAAAAAAATCTTTAAAGCCTAACATAAGAAGCGTTGCTTAATTTCGTTGCTGGCAACTCAACTTAAGTTGTGTTGCTATCTGTAATCGAATCAAAAGTTTGTCATTCCGTGTAAAACTTTTTTATTATTCCTTTCAGACCCCATAATGTATATATATGTATATATGTATATATATGTATAAAAAAACAATGTTGGCGTCAAATTTCTTGAAGTTAACAACGTTGGGATTGTAATCCAACCAGATCGGTTCAGTAGGATAAGAGTTATGCATTCAAATGTGGAACAACCACCCTAAAAAGTTGATAATTTGGTTTCCAAAAACTAACTAAATGATAAATGACATTATACCAACATTTATGCACGGATTAATATAAGATTTTGCATCAATTCGTTCTAATGGGTGATTTTTTAAGAGCTATAGGAAAGTTAAAAAAAAAACACAACTAATCTTTATTTGAATCGATAGTTCGGTCCATATAATTTAATGTTTGAAGATTATTTCATGCAAATGTTGACCGTGACTGCGCCTCAAATGGTCCATCCGCTTAGTCCAATTTCATTTCGGCCGGTATCTCATGAATAAATGCTTCAATGTTGTCTTCCAATGCGTCAATTTGCAAGCGTTGTTCGTTTGTAAGACGATTCATGGTTAAATTATAGACCAAACTGAAGATGTTTGACAGTGAAACAAAACACGAAACGTGCGCCAGCTGTTTAAACCAGTGTTGCCAAAAAGACTATTAATCTTTTCGCCAAATTCGTAAAGACTGGACCATAATTTACCATAGGTCCCATATAGGCGGAGGGTATCATAGATTCTGCACAACCGAATATCACTTTAACTTGTTTTTAATAACCCAGCAAAAAATTACACATAACCAAAATAATGTCTTGACATATAATGCCTTAACTTATTGGTTGCCGAGTTAGATCACTCGATTACAAAACGCATTACATTAATTAGATCATAAAAATATGAAGTAGTAAAAGAACTAGTTCGTTAAGTAATCTAAAAATGACTTATAATATTTACTGTATAAGTAATTTTTGAAATAAAAGTATTCGAATTTCTGTATTATTTTGTACAAAAAAGCAACTACTTAATAACTTTTTGAAAAATAATGTCCAATATACAACAACATAGTTCCAAATCAAAAAATCTACGGATTTTATTCAAAGAAAGACAAAAGAAATTGTAATAAACTTTTTAGACAGGTTAAAAACTAATACACATTTAAGATTTTCTAATTTAAAATATAACTATTATAATTTCTCCGAATTTGTTAACAAATTTCTTTAAAAAAAAAAATATCTACATATCGCACTTGTTCCTCAAAAGCATAACAACTCAAAATTTTTAAATTTTCACTTTTTGCTAGAAATCGATGTGCAATTTGAGATTTGTACAGTGCGTAGACTGTACAAATCTCAGATTAATTTCTTTAGTATTTTGCCAAAAAATACAATTGTTTCCCGCTTTCTAATATAAAGAAAACAGTTTTTTGTCTCTACTTAAAATTCATGAATTTTGAATTGTTATGCTTTTGAGGAACAAGTGCGATATATCGGGTGTTTTTTTTTAGCTGTATGAGAACTTTCGATAGAGATAACTGTGGTTTGACAGCTGAAAATGTCAAACTGTGTTAACATTTCTGTTTTGTAATGTTGAACGCTTTAACCCTATAACAATACTTCCAAATTGTGGTAACTTACTTTTAAACAAGTTAGAGTGTTATATTCGGCTGTGCCGAATCTTTGATACCCTCCACCGGCGATTTGAATATTTCAGGAGTGATATCTATATGATGTCTATTTATTATTAATTTATCTTTATAAAAACAGACATCAGCATTAAAATTGGTTGCGGCTTAGACCTATATTAAATTATTGACCGACAATTTCTATTATGATAGCATTATTTATTACGGTTTTAGGCGTACTAAACTGTTTTCCGGGAGTAGGGTTTATATGGGGCCTAGGGTATATTATGGTCCGATCTTCATGAAATTTCACAGTGTGATTTCCAGTGGAATAAAATGAACATTTGCAAAATTTCATATGATTTTGTGCATTGTTTAATCATTTATGTTAGTTTTTGTAACAAAATTATCAATTTTTTAAAGTGGTGGTTCCACATTTTGATTCATAGCTCTGATCCTACTGAACTGATTTGGCTGGATTTCAATCGCAAACTGCTTAGGATAACTACAAACAATTTGACACCCAGTTTGAGTTTTTTGAAAGTGAGCGTGTTTTCAAAAGACGGACAGACAGACGGACATGGCTAAATCGACTTAGAATTACTCAAGGAGACAGAATATATATACTTTTTGGGGTCTGAGGTGAATAATAAAAAATTTTCACACGGAATGACAAACTTAGTATACCCTCTTCACAACTTATTGTGGTGGAGGGTATACAAAAGTCTGTTCGCGAAGTTCATAATGCACTTCGTCCATTTTACAAAATTTTTAGAATTTGTTTTTGTTTTAAATTTATTTGTACGAATGAAGGAATTCTTTCGCACATCGGAAATAGGCAGTAATTGAATTCTTTGAGGCAGGGCTGTCAGACTTGGGGACAAATAAAGTCATTTGGGGATTGGGGATTTTTTTGGGGATTAAAAAAAATTTCGGGGATTTTTTTTGGGGATTTTACACTTTTTTATTATTTACGCTTACTTTTCTTTGTTTCGTATATAAAATATGAAAAAAAGGAGCAAAACTTTTATCTTACTCTTATATAGTGTAAAGGGTCCTAATAAAGATTACCATTTTTGTTAAGTGTGTATAAGGTACTTTATAAACTTATGTTATTTTTCTTGAGTGAGTGTTTAAAAAAAAACAATTTAAAAATAGAATCTAAGCCCGTTGGCAACACATAAAATTTTTGATTTTTTAAAGACAATTTTGAAGCAAATATGTATGTCTTCCCCAAAAATAAGTATATATGATAGACAATATAATAAAGATTGGGAAAAAAATGCTAGGCTATTGGCTAGAAGTTATGATTCATCGAAGTACTAAATAAATGACGGATATATGTATTTTTAGTGTTCATTATAAGAATGGCTTAAACCGATTGAACAAGCTCCAAATTCTTATAAATTGGCTCATTCGTCTTCAATAACAGCATATTGTTCTACTTGCAATTCCTCACTGGAATCACATAAAATGGATTTAAAAAAACATGCCGAAACCAGTAACTACAAAAAAATTAAAATGATTTTTTTGACTAAAAATTTTTTTTGGGGATTTCTTATTAACATTTTTCTCACTTTTTTTTTTAAAAAAAAAGAAAAAAAATTATTAACTTTTTAAGGTTTTTTTTTTTTGGGGGATTTGGGAATTTGGGGATTTTTGGGGATATTTTTTTAATTTTTTGAGGCCAAGCAAAAAAATTACCTGGCAGCCCTGCTTTGAGGTTTAAAAAACTATTTCTTCTTTTAGTTTTGATCAAAAAACAATCGTTGGCTGTTTTCTTCTCTTATTTGAATTAAGTTCTTTCATTCTTCATTGTTGAATATTTATTAAATACATTTTTTTTCTTAAGTGAAAGCGCTGAATTAATAACAGTTGTCTCTTTAATATGTAACAATGTATTCCAGTGCTGAACAAAATCAAAACAAACAAAAAGTTACATTGTTTTGAGTATTAACCAACAGGGCTGTCAGATGTGGCGATTTTTCGCTAAACGTGGCGAATTTTAAACTTAATTGGCGATGCAATTTTGTGTTTGGCGACATGGCGATTTTTTTTGGCGAAATTAAAAAAAGTTGGCGATTTTTAAAAAGCATTTTTTTTTTTTTTTCTTATTTATATGAAAAAATTTTTGAGTACTGTAGCTCGTTTCTGTATTTCTCGCATCGTAAAATTTCTTACATGAAGTGTGAAACAAAAAATTCCATCTTTTCTCGATTTATGAGATAAAAGTGTTTCTGTATTTGAATGCGAAAACAGACACAACAAATTCTGTTTATACTGGAATATTTCCAGTAATTAAGTGTCAAATAAAAGCGAAACGTCAACAAGAGAAATAAATATAATAAAAACAGGGATGCCAGATTTGACGAGTTATCGTCATATTGACGATTTTTTGTTCCGATATTAACAAAGTGACGATTTGATGATTTTTTCTAAAAAAGTGACGAAAGCAAAAACAAAATCAAAAATATTTTATAATTTTGTTGTAACTTTCTATAGAAATACATCTTGAATTTTTAAATTTCAAACACTTCTATTTTGTGGCGTTGAAAATTGAAAAAAAAAATAACATGAATGTCTGTAGAAAGCAACAACAAATTTATAAAATATTTTTGATTTGTGTTTTTTTTTTGCTTTTAATGAAATTGTTGGCGTTGCGTTTTACACTATAAGCCCCTTAGTCTTCGAAATAAGATAATTGTTAATATTTGTATATGTTTGTTTATTAGAAAAAAAGATATCTTAAGAAACAAGGCTGCTTAAATTTTTATATTTATCCCTATTGTGAAAATTGTCCTCGAAATTGTTTGTTTCTTCCCTAAAAAATGTATCGGCAAAAGCAAAATTTCGAGGGAAGGTAATGGACCGACTTGGCTTATTTTGAACATTTAATACTTCCTATATACATATACAAAATATGATTGATATTTGATATTCTTATCTTATATATACACTTTTGTGCCAAAACCATTATTCCGGCAAGAAAGAAATTTCTTGTCTCCCAGTAAAAACTTTTTCAAAATGGATAGCTTCTTTCACTCGTTATTAAGTTGCTTTCTTCCATAAGAACTTCGATAACTACTTTTTTCTGGATGTATTAAGATAAAAAAAATGACTTACTTTTGAATTTGTTCTTTTTGGCACAACCCTTGTAAAATTCATTAGTTTTTCAGTAGACTTGTATGTAGTGCTTTTATGTGTTTCTGATTACTTAACATATTATTTTGTAGGCGAAGATTTTACTGGGTCTTTAACCCGTTTATTTATGAACCGATTTTTTTAATTTTAACTACAAGGTATTCTACTAAGTCTATTTCAGGTAAAAAAGAAAAAGATTATAGGAATAGGTAAATTAAAGATTTATATCTCAATTATTAAATAATAATTATTAAATACCCATGAACTTTAACTATGTTTTTGTTTGATTATTTTTTAATAAAAGTCGAAACAAATTTGTTTAAAATTGATTTTAAATTGCACGATTTTTAAAACAAAAAAGACGATCTTTTTTATTTTTTTCTCAGGAAATTGACGATTTTGACACAAATTTATCTGGCAGCACTGATTAAAACCAAAACAAGAAAAGGCTAACAAAAATTTAAACTAACAAAATATAACAATTGTTTTTTGTTTATTTTCATCATATGAATTATGCATTTATCATTTATATTCCTTCTATTTTTTTATTTATTTAAAAAAAATAGTATTTAAACATATTTTAAATTCAAAATATCTACATTTTGTTTTTCTCGCCACCAATTTCAAATGTGACTTATTTTGACAGTTCTTGAAAGAAACTTTTCGCAAAATATTGTTATAGAAACACTTTTTCTCGCATCCTTCCAATAATTGCTGGAAAATTATTTAAATGACAGATAATTCTCTCAAAAAAAAAGATACAGAAACACTTGTGTGAGAAAAACCATTTTTTGTTTCATTTCACACTATTTTTGTTGCAATTCACACGTTTCATGCGAAGAGTTTTACGATGTGAGATATACAGAAACGGGCTACTGGTTCAAGAATTCCGACAGCTAAGAAATAATACCAAACTGTGCTTTTGTCTTGATATAAGGAACGTTTAAACAATTCTTTGATTGTTACTTCCCAACAGATTTTTTATTATTACGGTAATAGATCGTAATTGTGTAACACATTACAAAATAATGTACGGTAGTTATCTACCTCAGTAAGTTTTAATGACAAATAACAATTTGCTTGTAATCTCATTAATAAACGCATTGTCTTTCCTACCTAATCACTACTCGCATCATTACATTACACCAACTTATACAGGGGTTTGTCGTCATTCTCATAGTACATCGCATACGCACGTAGCCTGCTAGCTAGAGTGCAATGCCAAAAATAATGTTAAGCTTAGTTTAACTAAACCAACGTTTAAACATTCACTGATTTATTAGCCACAAGTGTGCCTGTATGTTAAATTATTTTGTTATTAACTGTAAATTAAATTAAAGGGGGTGGAGAAGTGAGTAAGATTAAGATTAAGATTAATTCCCATTTTCTCAATTCATCGACAAACTGAATGTTGCTCAATCTCGACATAATTTTATTATATCCGTTAACCAACGATTTTGTTTTTCTCAGTATACCTACGAAACATTATTTTCAGCTGGCAATATCTCTCGAAAATTGGGTGTCAGCTGATTAAATTTATTTGAACGGCAAATATATAATTGGCTGATGTGAGCAGATAGAATAGAAACAAATTATACATTGAGAAAACCAAATTTCTTTAATCTGCAGTTTTTCGTTGGGAAAAAAGATAATCGCTTAAAAAGGAAACGGTCATATGAGCCATTATTTCAACTTGCCGATATTTAAAGTAAGACTCTTACCGGGCAGATAATTCGTTTTTCATTATTATAACTTCACTTTAAGATGAAAGTGAACGATAATCTTTATGGAAGATTATCTTACCTTTAACTTTTAACGTAAGGTTTATGCATTTAGAGTTGCCATATAAGCTCGATAATGTGTTTAATATAAACATTAGGGTGGGCCGATTTGTAAGGACAAAAATTTGTCGATATTGTGCCATCGATTTTTCGATAGCTTTTGACATGAGAAAAAAAAGTTCAACTACGACATATTAAAAAAATCATTTTCGCGGCGGCAAAATTCTATTTAATTTTTGACTTTTTCTCAACTTTTATTTTTACGGTTTTTTAATAGGTAATAAAAAAAATAGGCTGAATTTTTTAATAAAAAAAAAAAATTAAATCAGCCGAAAAAAATCTTAAAAACAAAAGTTGAAAAAAAGTCAAAAATGAAACGAAATTTTGGAGCCTTAAAAATAATTTTATTGATATGTTGTAGTAGAACTTTTTTACAGGAAAGTTATAATAACGATTAGCCTAATTTTTACTTAAATACATTTTAAAGGCAATTTTTTAACCCTCTGGCCTAAAGCGTTGTACATGATGGTTGTAAGATCTTACAATGTTATTACAGGGTCTGGCAATCGCCAGACGGAAGCTTTAGAAAGTTGATTAGTTTGAAAGCACAAAAAAATAGTGCCAGTTCGCATCGAATTTTGAGAGAGAAAAAGAACTATATTTTTTATGCGTGATATTATTTTATTTTTTTAAAAAATGCTCAACCAAGAAAATTATAAATAAATTTTAGGCCCCTATTATGGTTTACAACTCCACTCAGTTGAGTTGTTATTAAGACAACTGGTTGTGATCAGTTGTAATTTTTGATATGTTTTTCTTCACCGCAAAATAGCAAAGTTGTAAACCATAATACAAAAATTAAAAAATTACAACTCAACTGAGTTGAGTTGTAAACCGTAATAAGGGCCTTAATAAAAATTCCGAGTTGTAAATGAAAATTAAATTTGATGAAGTCAAGCCTAACTTAAAAATATCAAAATTAAAATTAAGAGTTCAACTAAAAATCACAATTGTTCTTAAAAATAGCTATGGCACAAGCTCTAATGTTTACATTTGTACTTCAAGTTGTACAAATAAAATGTCGACGAAAGTAGACAAAAAGCATAATAAAAACAAATGTATTCCGGTTTTCAAGACAGGGTCTTGACAGAAAGAATACGAAAAAACGGAGGAAAGGAAGCAACATGTAATATAAAATTGAAAATGATAATAACAGCAAATTTCGAGCCACCAGTCCCACTGGTTAAAGATTGACGTTTGACTGTTGGCTGGCAGGCACCGCAGTGGTGCAGAAGTTAGAACTCGAAGAATTCTGATTAAAGAATGTGGCGATTCTTGAAACATGAAAACTCAACCCATGTTCGAGCCCCACCTCAGCCAAGAAAATTATCAATAAATTTTATTAAAAAATCCAAGTTGTAAAATTCCTTCCTTCAGTAAAAATAATTTAATGAAAATTAAATTTTATGAACTTAAGCCTAACTACATAACAAAATGCTAAACTTTAAAAATGTTTGTTGATTTTTTACTTTAAAAATCGATCCGCAAGCATTTTTTTAAAATAGTTTGTCATTTCGACGAAAAGTAAGTAAACCTAATGAACTTAAATGAAGAGTAGCTTTCCAAGGTTAATATGGCTTAAAATGTTACGAATCATGTTATATTATTTTAATTGGGTCAAATTAAGTTTTATATGACTAGAAAAATTTTTCCAAACGTCTAAAACCGCAACGAATACTGTGGGGCCATTTTTTTTTTATAAAGATTGGTTCATAGTTAATAGACTCCTTGTAAAGCTCACTCCCGAAATATTTTGACTCTCGCTGGAGGGTATTTAAGATTCGGCACATCAGAATATAGCACTCTTATTTGTTTTTAGGGAAAAGCAAAATTAAAATGAATTATCCGGAACATCTCGGAGCAAGAATTTCGAAAAAACTCTTAGTAAAATTCACTGCTGATTATTTTCCAATATGAACCACAATGTCAAATTTTTAAGCTATCGAATTTAGTGTAGACAAATTATAAATTATAGAAATTATAATTATTAACAAATTATATTGATTTCGATTTTGGGTTAGGAAAATTCCAACATAATGAATCTTCTCCCTGTATGACAACAATTGTTTCGAGTTGAATTTATTTTAAATGTTTTTAGATCTTATTTATTGCATTTTTTTTTGTTTAAGGCAGTTTTACTTATTCAAAACAAGAACTGGTTCCAAAAAAAAAAAAAAAAAACTGTAATAGTTCTTCTATACTGTTTTACCCCCAGAGGTTCGCTACAAAACAGTCCCAAAAACGAGGTGTTGTAGTAGGCTGACATAAGTTAATAATATTTTCGAATTTATTACAAAGATTTACGACCTTGTCTGAAGTAAACAAAACATTTTAAATTCTATTTTGATTTTATTTTTACTAAATAGAAATAAAATTAAAATATAAAAAAATAATTGCATTTTTATTGTTTCTAGCAACAGGCTTAATACCAGCTTTTCCCATAAATATTTAAACAATTTTTCTTTGTTTTAATCGATTTATTTACAATGTCAACAATATACAAACATATTTAAAAAAAGAAAATCCATCCATCTTACAAAAATATTTGTTTGCTGTATTTTTTATTTAATCCGGAAAAAATGAACTGGACAGAAAGAAGAAAGATTCATTTTTGTATTTCTTAAAAATTACGATTTTTTAATTTAAATATTTGTTTAAATTGTTTTCTTGGTGTTGTTGTCTTCTAGACAAAAATAAATAATAAAGAAAAAAGCCAATCATCAGATTCACAAATCTGATGACACGAAAAGACTGATTTATTTCGTATTGAAGCGGTCATCGCGTGTGGGGAAAATATTTGCTTATAGAATTATTTATTAATTTCGATTTATTGGTCATATAAGCAAATGGATTAAAAATCAAATTTTCTTGTCTTTTCAAAGATCTTTGTACCAAAATAAGTTTTTGCAAACGTCTGTTTTTAATCAATACCAGAAGGATAGTCGGTCAAGCAGTACCATTGGATACCCCACATTACAGTATTTACAGAAAATTTTTGAGAGTGTATTATATCTGAGGTTAGGATTCTTATAAGAGTTCCTTGTGCCGAATATAATCTTAATATCAGCATTTATATGAGATTTGTTCGTCTTAAAGCGATTTAAGAGTGTGAATTTATATGGAAGCTAGCTCAGTTCTGGACTAAAAGGTGGTCCAACCAAAACGCAAAATGTAAATTGTAAATAAAACAAAAAGTTTTCAGAGAATTATCTTAATACATTTCATTATAATAGAAGGATCTATGACAAAAACATAGGTCAAATGCCTCGCCTCGGCTTCGGTGGCATGCCTCTTTCCGATGGTCCATATTTTCAATGACTCTGAGACATAATTGAGGTACAATGTAGCTAATGTGCCGAATTATCTAATTTTTTAGCTCTTGAAATGTTTTTGGTTTGTTGACGTACACTTTTTCTTTGAAATATCCCAAAAGAAAAAAGTTCATAGGTGTCAAATCATATCATTATCATCGCCACGATGTGAAATAGCACGGCCATTAAATTTCTCGCGCAAAAGAGCCATTGTTTCGTTTGCTGTGTGGCAAGTGGCACAATCCTGTTGGAACTACATATCGTCCAGGTCCATATCCTCAATTGTTTTGCCACAAGAAGTCCGTTATCATCTTGCGATAGCGTACACCATTCACGGTAATTGCTTGGCCGACCTCATTTTCGATGAAGTACGGCTCGATGACGCCGTCATCCCACAAACCTCACCAAACAGTCACTCTTTGTGGATGCATCGGCTTTTCAACAATCACTCGTGGATTCTCATTTGCCCAAATGCGGCAATTCGGCTTGTTAACGAATCCACTGAGTGAAATTGTGCCTCGTCTCTGAAGATGATTTTCTTTGTAGAGTCGTCATTTACTTCTGTCTGGCTTCAGTAATCTGAACGCGCTGCTCAATTGTGTACCTCTTTATGATTGAATTTGTTAAAAACACTGAAACAAAGAAATCTCAAAATAAGTTAGGCAAAAAACTTGACGTTAAGGTGTGACTCACACTGAACTCGTGCATTATGGTTAAAACACCCTTTACTGGAACAAAATTTTACCCAGTATAAAATTTATTGTCGCTAAATTTTATATCAAAACCAACATTTATAAAAAAAGTTATGGCAATTAAAGCTCAAGCGGTCAAATATAGACCGATTTTTAAAACGTTTTTGTGAAAAGATTTATATTGCGATAAGACATTTTTTTTACTAAATTGAATCTAAATACTTACATAATAAGAAAGCTTATGGGCAGGAAGGCCTTATTCCGGAATATGGGGCCATGCGAAATTATCACAATTAAAAAATATATGCACAAAATTTCATAAAATTACCTTCAAAATTGCGACTTTTACTTTGCGAAAGTTTACATGGACAGACAACTAGCCAGCCAGACAGAAGAACGGACGATCGGTGCAGTAAAATGTGGGTCTAAAAATACTATTCGTATGTGTTACACACATCAGCACAAACGCATTATACGCTCTCCAGTATTGTAGTGAGGGCATAAAAAGATTAAAAACAAAAAAAAAAAAAACTTCAGCCAAGATCATTTCAAGCCGAAAGAATTTCCAACTATTTTTAAAAATTTTTTTACATATGAATAAAAATTCCAATGTTTTTTTTTCGTAAAAGCCTGGTTTCGGTTCCCAGCTCAGTCAAGAATGAAAAATTATTAATAAATTTTAAACAATTTCGTGATGTAAAATTCTTTTCTTCATAAAAATTAAATTTGGTGAACTTTAGCCTAATTAAAATATCAAAATTTGGATTTAAAACCATAAACAGTTTATTTTTTGTCAATATTTTTACTAAATTTGTTTTATTTAAAAAAAAGTTCAAATCTGTTTCAAAATTGTTCCAAATTTTCGAAAAACCAATTTTCTTTCCTAGCCAATTGTTTGTTAAAAAAAATATTCACTTAATTATAGCCAATTTCTCTTATCGCTTTTGCTACAAATTGAAATCATCATCATTGTCATCATCATCAAGTTGCCCAAGCCAACATTCACAGAAAATTGGCGTTATGGCAACAGGTGATTTTTTGTTGCTTGTCATACATGTTCATCAAACTTGTAAATTACAAACATTGCCCAGTTAAATGTTGGTCGATTTTGGCAAATAAGAGTATTTTTTTTTGTTGCAGCCATTAAATAACAATTAGTAGTAATTGCAAGAACAAAATTAAAAAAAAAAAAAAAAAAATTAAGCCAAAAATCGTAACGAATTCTTGTTTACACACAAATGCACACATCTTTAAAGTTAATCGTTATCTGGGGAAAATAAATTTTCAAACATTATTTCATATCGATTTAGCACGGACATTGGGCGAAAAAGAAAATTTGTTCATTGCAAAAAAAAAGAAAAAAAAAGTTTAACACTCTGATAATATTTTTGCGGAGTATTGAGAATGAGTCAAACAAAGCGATGTAGACAATGAAAAAAAGTCCAATATACCCTGCAGTTTTGAAGATAGAAATTTAAGCTTTTGCAATATTTTTTTACACACCAACAAATTAGCACTTTTCAATTTGGACTGGTTACCGCAATGTCCAAAGTAAAAACCCCATAATCAAGAGACATATTGCCAGGAATATAAATTAAATTCCCAGGAAATCGGAATTTAAAAACAAATGAATTATCCGGGAAATATTTTTCTAATCTTGTGATGTTTTTCTATTGCAAATATTTTCCTATTTTAGAATTTGTGCTGTTTATCGTAATGCCCAAAATAATATTCCAAGACTTAGGTTTTAATTTGGAAAAAATATCTGGGAATTCTTTTAAAAATATTTTAATGGCGTTAAAATTAATAATTTTTTTTAAAAGCCTTTTTATATTATTTCTATATTTGACTTTTTTACTACTATTCTGGAGAATAGTTGTGCAAAACAAAACAGGTTTATAATTTGTATATTAAACGAATTTTCATACCCCGTTTCATTAAACTTTTATAAACCTGTTTAATTTTTTTATAACTAAAAGGCCAAAAGACGTTAAATGATAAATTATTACAGGCAATATAACGATTTTCCACTTAAGTGTTTTCAAGGGTAAATACACTTAAAAAATATATTAGTACAATTTGATAAAATTCCACCAACGATTCTGTTGTGAAAATAAACTGATTTGACAGTAGAATTAAAATTTTGTTTATTTTATTGGCATTATTGCGTGTAAAACCTGGGCAAAATTTTGAAAGAATACCGACAAACTTTTAAAATAAATTAAATAAACAAAATAAAATATGTTGGGTACATATTTTCGTTTAAAAAACATTTCTCTATTTACATAACCGTCTAATCATACACAGAAAGAAAACCACACGAGATAAATTACTTTGTTTAAGTACGAGTTGTACTCAAAAATTCAAGTACGAATAACACTTAAACGTGCTTCAAACAATCCTAAATGGGATAACTTTCGAAAATCAATCCCGGAATTTCTTAAAATAAGTACAAAATGCTTAAAGCAAGTAAAAAAAAGATTGAATTTTTCGTAGGCAGTGCCACTCTGAGAGTAAAATTACAAAGGGAGTGTTTTAATCTCATCTAACTTTTTAAAGTTAATTGTAAAAACTACAACAACATCACACAAGAAGTAAAAAACAATTTGCTTGTTGTGTGTATAAGCTACAAAAACAACAGAACAAGACGAAAACACTTTATTTTTGTATTTAAAAAGCAAAATTGGGAACTCTTGCTTCTCATTTAGTTTATATTTTCAGGTATTTATGTACACTAGGTTTTTAAAGTAAAAACCATATCGGGTTTTATAATTTAAATTTTTTAAGGTGTAAAACGGGTTAGTAAGTCAGTCATAATAATATTCTCCTTCTAATTTCCCTTTTGGCTTATTTCAAGTACGAATTCGGGATTGAATCAACTTTATAATACTTGAATCAAGCGCATTTTGAGATCGGTTCAATCTTAGTTTTAGTTAAATCAGTGATGCAAAACGTGGCACAATTTGGCCATTTTTGGCACTTTTGAACGTTTGATGGCCCTGTAGAAATCTATTTTGGCCCTTTCAGGTCAAAATTAAACTAGCTGGTAGTGAGCTAGGTTATCAGTGCCGGAGTAGCGGGTTCGATTCCCGCCAGAGACTCTGGCCTCCCGCAGACAAACGTAGAGCTTCGCGGGATAAGTTAAGGAATCAAATCGGTTAATATATTTTTCAATGTTATTTTCTTACTTTTTCGAACAATGCCTTTACAGGACCAAATAAACCACACAAGCGGTTGTTTGTATAAAAATCAAAAATTTTAAAAATTCACATAAACATCCTGTTGTTTCTGTCAAACCAATTGTTTTGTATACTTCGCCCTTTCAAGTAAGAACTGTTACTTTTATGTGCAAATGATTCTTGCTTTAAATTAAAATTATTTTAAGCAGGTAAATATAAAAAAAAACCAAAGTAGACCGTCAAATGATAAAAATGCTTCATACGTAAATTAATGTGTTGTTTCTAGGTGACAAGTAATTGATTGGGTAGTAACATCAAAAAACTGAGTGATTTTCGTATAAATTTTTCTACACAATTAATTGTTTGTCACCTGGAAAAGCACATCAAATTTTGTATTAAAAAAGAAAATTTCCTGTTGCTTTTGAGCAATGGTTTCTGTGAAACATAAAACCGCGTATTCATAACGATTATTAAATTTTGCAAACGTTTAAAAAAGACAAATTTCATAGTAAATTTGTTCTTTAAACCTTCATTAAATTTAAAATTTTTTATGAATACGGGCAAAAGTGTGTAATATAAAAGTAAAACAAAAATGGATAAAAACTATGTTTTACTTCTTCTTATTTATAAATCAAGCTCAAGTTCAGTTTATGCAAAAAATATAAGGTCAAAGAAAATAGTCTAAATAACTATGTTTTACTATTGGTTTTATTTAAATACAAACATAATAATCACACATGTATGTATATTAATAAAATAGTTTAGCCCTTTCAAAGGTATTTTGGCCCTTTTAAATCGCCAGTTTGGCCAAAAACAAAAAAACTTAAAATGCATCACTGAGTTAAATCAATCTCATTTTCGGATTATTTCAAGTTCGAATTCGGAATTGAACATAGATAAGTTAAGTATTTCCCGATTGCAAATCCGTACTTGAATCAATCTTTCTGTATTTGATTCAAGAAAATTCGTACTGACCGTACTTTTGAACCGCTTCGGATTGATTTAAATACGGATGGATTGATATTTCTTTTTAGTGTATATGTGTTGAAAAAGAGTAAAAAAATTAAAATAAAAAAACAGCATCAGGGCATTCTATAAAAAAAATTAGAGGCAATTGTGGTTTTTTGCTCAAATCTCAGTCACTTATGGACCGATCTGGCTGAATTTCAATAGCGAAAATTATCGGAGCATATGTGAAAGATATATGTAACAACCTAGTCCCCATAATTTCTGGGGTCTTAAGAAAACCCATTTCAACAGTCAGACGGACATCATTAAAACAACTTTCGCTTATCATAACGACCCAGAATAGATATAATTTATGGGAAATAACATCAATATTATAGAAATTACCCTTTTACCTTCGGTGATTAATAGACCGGGGCCAATAATAGACAATAGTAATGGTAATCATTTAGAAATCTTTTAAAGACTTTTAAAAAGCCTCAAATGATTTTAAGCTTGTAATGAAAATATGATCACAAATATATCGTACGGGTTTCTCTAAAGAGAGCCAACTAATAATTAACTCTACTAATGATTTCAGTAGAGGCAAAAAACGGTTTTTTTTTTAATATTTACAATGGAAGTTGAAAACAATTATGGCATTGTTAGGAAGTATGAGTAAGAAGTATACAACGGTAGTTGTTTTTTTTATATTTTTTTTAGGGATTTTCGAAAAATAACAAGTTTTTTGAGTTGTTCCCCTTTATGTGAAAATATGTTCATTTATATATTGATGTTATTTCAACCAAAAAGAGACAACACAAAATTGAACGCCATCAAAGTAGACCTTTGTGACATAAACACAAGCACAACTTAAAATTTATTTTTAAGTTGAAACAAAACTGATATGAGTTCAGCTTACTTTTGCTGACAACTCAAAATATTTCTCTTTAGTTGACTCTGGAGAATCTACTTTTATATCAAAAAGAGGGATCCAACCATATTTTTTTTTGGCGAAAGAGTAGAGGAAATGATGTTAGATTTGTACAGTGATCAGCGTTGCCGTTTTGGTTACTTTTAACCAAAATTGGTTACTTTTTTTCTCAATGTGTACTTGTGTACTTTTTTTCCACAAAAATAACCAATTTTTTGCTTTGGAACAAGAACTTCATGATCCGATTTTGTGACCTTTAAATTGTGTGTGGTATTTGTGCATCTAAAACCAATACTTTTTTCATCTACTTAAAAATTATTGTTTTAGAAGCTTAAACTTTAACAGACTATTAAGAGTAGGTGGTCATTATCTGCTACTCTTCATGCTTCATATGGCTAACTGAAACACTTTTCTAGAAAAGCGATAAGGTCAAAGGCCCTTCCGATCCGATACAAACAAACACAATTTCTTCTTTAGACTTATTTTTAAACTTAATTTGCTTATAATAATTTTGGTTACTTTTTTTTTGCTTTTGGTTACTTTATTTTTACATTTTGGTTACAAAATTTTTTGTTCGTGGCAACACTGACAGTGATCACTGTACAACGATTTCTTGCAAAAAATAAAAATTGAAAAATTCTGAGTGGACTCTCTTAAGAGGAACCAGAGCGATATGTACTATTGAAGGGAAACTCGCAGTAAAAGCAGAAAGAAATTAGAGCTGTGTGCGTCTAATCGGGTTTTAACTAAGGATCACGCACGCTTATAAGGGGAAAAAGTAAAATACGATTATGGC
Organism: Pollenia griseotomentosa; assembly: GCA_963931875.1. Taxonomy (NCBI): domain Eukaryota; kingdom Metazoa; phylum Arthropoda; class Insecta; order Diptera; family Polleniidae; genus Pollenia; species Pollenia griseotomentosa. The sequence goes on from OZ007562.1 coordinate 139,963,660, forward strand.
TTTTTATGGCCCTACAGTGGTCCCTTTGTGGCACACTCATGAACGAGAAAGTCCAACCTAAACTAGCGCGTCAGGCGTTTTCTTTCTGTAAACAACTCTCATGCTCATGCAAAATGTATGAAGCAAACCCAAATAGCGTCTGATGCCACGCATTTGCAATAAGTGAATCCGATTTGAAGTCAAGAAGCAATTAGTGAAGTTGGCTGTAATCAAAATTAATTGCTTTCGATTTGTCAATTTTTTTTTTTAAATTTTTAAGTAACGGAAATTTGTTTCTTAATTCACTATATTAAATAACATTTGAAAATTTTACTACCGTAATTTTTTTACAGTTCATTTTAAATGTAAAATGATTTTTTATCTAAAATCTAAAATCTTGTAAAAAATAGAGTTATCACTTTTTTCGTTTCTGTTTTTTTTAGCGATTTTTGATCGTGAAAAATTGGCAATGCTGGCTCTCGATCTTCTATCTAGATTTAATCTAAATGTGTGCTTGTTTTTTTCTTCAAGTTCGAGGTAAGTCTTGGTGTCATGAGCATAATTTGAAATATTCTAGTTTTTTAAGAAAAACATTTCTTTATACATTCTAATAAAAAGTGCTAAATGCATTAAGTAATGTTTTGGAATATTGTATTTCACCTATGGACGGACCTATTTTTTATTATAGGTGTATATTAATCGTATTTTCATGAAACGTTTTCACATACACGTTAACATTTACGAAAAAGTTTGCTGAAAAAACCCATGAAACAAAAGAAAATTAACAAAAAAAAAAAAAAAAAATTCAAAAAGCAATATCGATGTTAAAGTTCCATTAAAAAGATTACACGCCCTTGTGGCAATTGAGTGGCTTTTAAGCCGATATAATACATGACAAAAACAAAAGCACGAAACAAAACTATGCAAAAATGTATGAGGGGGCGAACTAGTAAATTGGTCTGGCCTGAAAGCAGCAGCAGAGATGTGCAACAAACAGGGGGTAGGTTTTATTGAAAAAATATTGCCAATACGTTTCAAAACAGAGGGTGATATTTTTTGCTAAGGGTGCCGCATAAATTGTATACAAACTTACTACGGCAAATATTGTGCGTGCATGAAAATAAAACTTGTAGGTGGTCGCATATTCTTTTTTATTTTTGTATTCAAAATTAAATTATTTCTACCAAACTGTAACGCATGCACTCATAAATATGTATGTATGTATGTGAACACATATGTATGTATGTTAATACACACGCAATCAAGTACTTTATCCATTAAATGCAGTGACTCGATTCTGCAACATGTAGCATGAATACCAATAATATAAAAGAAAAACGACGACAATGTTGTAAGTAAAAATCAGTAAAGAAAAAACCAAAGAACCCGACAACTACTAACTAGTATAAATTACATATGTATACATACTTAAATACATATAAACATTCTGTAGAAACATATACATACGTATGTATTTACACTTCAACACAGACAATGTCAAACTTTAACACACAGACAAAATAAAGGAAAACAATAACTTTCCCTCATACGCACACAAACACACATTATTAATTTTCCTCATTCATACAATACACACTATACTTTTGTAATAATAAACCCTGCTACTGTCACACTGTTTCGTTTTGCCTTCTTCTTTCCATTTTGATTTTGCACCAAAACAAAACAACTTGCAACACTACGAAAGCGCAACAATTGTATTTAAGTGGAAGACTTAAAACTAACAAGTACAAAATTAAATGAAAAGTTGAAAACAGTAAAACGATTAATGGAAAATGTATAAAAATTTACTGTAGGAACACAATTACGCTGTATGAACGTAGAATCGTGCGACGTAGATACGCTGTCAAATTAAAACGTATAGAATTTTATACAAATGCACATAATAACTGGCGCACTCTTAAAAGCGTATCTACAGTGTACGTCGGCATAGATCTACCTACATATTTCTACTTTATACGCGTATTTTTATACAACCGTATATTCATAAAGAAAAAATAGATATAAAAATTTAAATTTTTTTGGATTTTGCTAATATTATTTTCAAAAGAATTTTGCTAATAATATTTTCAAAAGAGAACAAAATACGTTGGCAACGGAATTGTTAGTTAACAGAAAATGTGTTAAGACATTTACCGCGTTACGTCCTTCGTTGTTACGACGTACGACTCAATTGTTTTCCTAGCATAAATAGAACTAATTTATGCTTCGTATTTTATAAATAAGTACACAGAGAAATATTACGAAAAATCAATTTTTATATTGAATACCATATTCGTCAATTGAATTGAATTTTAATTAAAAACAAGTAAGAGTGCTATATTCGGCTGTGCCGAATCTTATATACCCTTCACCATTGTGCGAGAAGAATACAACGTAAGACGGACAGACGGACGGACATAAGGACCCAAAATATATATACTTTACAGGGCCTAAGATCAATATTGTAGAAATTACAAACGGAATGACAAACTTATATATACCCTTTTCCAGCTGTGGTGAAGGGTATAAAAAGAGTAATTTTTGGGATCTCAGTATTTTGGTCATAACTCTGCAACTTCTTAACCGATTTGACAGATTTATATACCGACATGTTAAAGAAGAAATTTGCCAGTCATTTTGGTTATAAAACTTGGACTCGGGAAGATCTATGGTTCCCGAAAATGGGTATTTTTCAAAAAAAATTAATATTTTGGTCATAACTTTTTCGTATCTGAACCGATTTTCCCGAGTTTTTCAGAAAATATTTTCTATTAAAAATTTCCGATCTTTTGATATATAAAACATAACCATAGGTCATATGACAGTCCAAAAAATCAGGTTTTTATACAATTTTTGATATTTTTTGTATGGGAGGTACCACGCCCACTAGTTTAATCCCGCCCACATTTTGCGGGATGCTGTGTATTGATAACGTTACTGTGTGCACCTAATTTGGAAACTTTGGCTCTTGCCGTTCTCAAGATATACAGAAATAAAAAAATACAACAACAACAAGGGATTTATGGGCAAAATCAGAGGCAGTCGTGGTTTTTTGGTCATATCTCAGCCATTTGTGAACCGATCTGTCTGAATTTTAATAGCAAGAAATGGTGGACTATATGTGACATAAGTCTAAAACAACCTAGCCGCTATCATGTCTGGAGTCTCCGGAAAACACATATCAAACGTAAGACGGACAGACGGACAGACGGACGGACAGACGGACGGATATCGTTAAATCAACTTCTCTCCTCATAAGGACCCAAAATATATATACTTTACAGGGCCTAAGATCAATATTGTAGAAATTACAAACGGAATGACAAACTTATATATACCCTTTTCCACCTGTGGTGAAGGGTATAATTAAAACCGAATTTGTAAATATAAAAAATAATTTTATTTAATAAAATTGTTAAAACTCAACAAATGTTTTTCATTTCAATGAGTTTATTATATTGAATAAAATATTTCGAGCCCTAACCGCGAAAATAACGTAAGCGACATAATTTTCAATTTTGGTTTTTTTTATTAAATGACTTTATTGGCAACACTTTCATCATCTCCGAAAATGTCAGCGTCACATAAGGTACCGTTAAGATTTTATAGCAAGAACAATTTTTTCGTAAAGCCTAGTAACTCTGTTCAAATTTGTGAAAAATGTTGAGCAACATTGATTATTTCAAACGAAAATTTTGACATTTATCAATGTTACCTATTATGCGAGTTTGTACAATTTAACGTTTTATTCCTGCAAAGTTTGCAACATTGTTTTGCGTATGTAAACAAACCCCACATGTATTTTACTAAAAATATTTTTTTTAATAAAAAATTTAATAAAAAAGAATGTAAATATGGATCAAAAACTGTTTCCGGTTGTATTATTTTAATTTTTTAGTTCTTATGTAATAATCAATTCATACTTTTTTGCTTTTGCTTGAAACTCCACGTGAAATAAGTGCAGCTTACAATATTTCGCAGTTGTAAAAAAATGTTGCCAGAAACATTTCGGAACATTTTTGCAAAATGAACAGAGTACAACTCTATCAACATTATTTCATAGATATTCCGCACAAGTTTTTTTCATATGCGTTTTAACAGCATTTCACGTGAAATGTTGAACAGAGTACCAAGCTTAAGTGACAAATTTCATACAAAATTTATATAAAATAATATAAAAAAACTCTCTCCTCTAAAATGTGATTTTTGTTGCTTACGTTATTTTCGCGGTTAGGGGTCGTTTTGTTATGAGTTAAACGTTAATTTTTATTACGAGTTTGTCGTATGAAAAAATATTTTGTTGCTGATTAATTTAAATAAAAAAATTCCATATAATATTATTTTTCAATTAAATTTTTTATTAAGTTTTTAGTAAAACATATTAAACGTCACACCAAAAATAACATTATAACGTATTTAAGTAACGGACTTTATCTTAGATGCCCTATTAGGTTCTGACCTTATTGTTACAATAAGAACTGTTGCTTATGATTCTTATAAGCTTAACAGTTTAATTTGGTTTAATATCTTTAGTTTTTTTAAAATCTTTATGGATGAAGTTTCCTGATGATCTGGCCTAAGCAACCAGTGAAATGCTCATAGGATAGCTTATCCCATCAACAATAAATTTCAAGGGTCTTTATCAAGAATAAAAACTGGGAATTAAGCACGAATAACAAAATCTTTTAAATGAAAATTTTGTATTCCCAAAAATTATTTTGATAATAAATAAATTGTTAACACTACAACTTACAAACATGTTTATTTAGAAAATATTAGAAAAGTCTTAACCAATTTTCATTATTTTCGACCCTTGCCTGAAGTAGGCTACATGTCTGTATCGCAACAAAAATTTCTTAAAAGTCATTTTTGAAGCCAGTTCTTATTAAATTAGTAAAATATTTTAAAAAATATATGTAGAATTCCATCACAAAATGGCATTCTGTCCATAATACTCAAGCAATTTATGTAGGGTATCATGCGGTAGTAAATCACTTATCATTTCAGATAAACATTATTGAATAATTGAATTCAAAATTTTATAGCCTATTGACTTAACAAGTTTTATGCATTATGTTATATGTATCTGATTTATTTTTCTCGAGTCCTACTGTTCTAATGCACTTGCATTAATATACCTACATGCTTAACACCTACGTACATTAAGGCGGTTGCCAAAAAGCTTTTAAAAAATTGTCAGTGTTATATGCTGCAATTTTGAAAAAGGTTTCTTAAACAAAAAAAAAATTTGTAGCTCGTTCAATTAAGCTAAATCAATTAATATTTATACACACAGAAAAAAATCAAGTTAAAAACGTAGAAAACAAGGTTGATTTAAAATTTTTCGGTGGTGATTTTGCTTTATACGTTTTTCATGTTAATTCAACCTGGTTTTACAATAACTGCGAACAACATTTTTTCTTTTAAAATAACTTTAATTCATGTTAATTTAACATTGCAGTAAAGTTAGAGCAAAATGTAATTTATATTGAAATAACAATCCCAATCACGTTGAATGAAAGTTATTTCAAGTTGAAACAACGTGAATTTCATGTAGAATCAAATTGGTTTGAGTGTGTTATAACAGTGTGAAGAAGCTTCAGAGACAGCATATGCATTTATTTAAGAATAATTCAAAACACTTACCCCTGTAACGCATGTTTCACTTATTTTGTATTCTCCTTTGATAACAGAAGCATCAGCAGAATCGCTCAATATGGTTTTCGTCATCATTCTACTTTGAAAACTTGATGTACTATTTAACTAAATAATTTTAATTAAAAGAATACGGGAATTGTCTTCTTTTTATAACATATTTTAAAAATTAAAATAAAAAATGTACATACTTAAGTATATATGCATGTTAATTTAACAAGATAAACTTTTGATTTTAATATAAAACAGCTTTTTATGGATTCAATATTGAATCCATATTTATTTATATTTTAATATATTTTTTTTTTATTTTAACAGTGAAAAATATTAAATAAACGTGATTTAAGGTTATTTTTTTTAAAATTAATATGAAATAATGATAAATTTAAATAAAGGGCATACTTTTGCAGAAAATTACTATGATTCTCAATCAACATTTTTCCATGTTAATTTTACATTGGTATTTTTTTCTGTGTGTATTTATTTCTTGCTAAAGAAGCCCCCTTAATAAACGTTCATATGCAGTTGTTAGTAACTTTATGTCACCAGCCAGTGAAATTATTAACTTTTTCTATAGAGTTTTCCTTTCAGTGATGTATTAAGAGCAATTTAATATTTTTTTAACAGCAAATTGTGCACCCTACACATAATCGATTATTCTCATTAATCGAAGGGTTGACTATCGCAAACCTTGCACTCGTAACCAAATGTTGGTTACGTTGCGTTAAACTATAAAGATGGTCCATAATCAACATTCTTTTGGATAATGTGTTACCTTTTCCTTAACCTTTTTAGCCTCTTCATCTAACAATGAAGACTAGACCAATTTGTTTGCAAATAGGTTTATGTCGCAAACTTAGGCTACTTTATTCGTACAAGATGATCTTAAGCTGCTTTCGCTAACATGCATTGCATTTTTTTTCATACCAAACTGGCGTTTTACGTTTTAAGTTACATGCGACGCTTTTTATGCTGCACCACCATAAGGAAAAATAAAAAATTAGCTGATTTGTTCGATTGTGACGCTTACAAAAATAGAAGGAACGCTTGTGACGCTTACAAAAAAAAAATAAACCTACTTTTTTCGTTCAGCGCCTTAAGGCATCCTACGCTTTTGTGCATGTATCTTGCGGGGGGTGCTTTAAAACCATGTTAGATAAGGCCATGATGGCATTATTGCTCAATTGAATGGGAGATAAAGCCATAATGGCCTTATTGTCCAATCATTGAGAGGTAAGGTCATATTAAAAATTTTGCGAAATGAGAGATATAGCAATATTTTTTTCTCACAAATGAGAGATAAAGCCATATTTTTCAGAAAATTGTTATGCATGGTGTAAACATTCTGTAAAAGGAAAAATCCTTAGTTATCATTGAAAAAAATTTTTTTTATTCTTGTGACGCACGCAGGAAGACATTATTCAGCGAAGCCACCTGCCGCGTCCTACTGGAGGAAAAAACCCCTAAGCGAATGCGAAGCCAGATTTCAAAACTTAGCTTTAGTGTCTCCGGAACTGAAATGAGAGATAAAGCCATTTTTTAATTTTGCTAATGTGAGCTAAGACCATGATGGCTTTATCTCCCATTCAAGTAAAAAAAAACAAAAAAGGCTTTATCTCCCTATTGAATGAGAGATAAAGCCATCATGGCCTTATCTAACATGGTATTTAAGCACCCCCCGTATCTGGCTACGTAAAACAACACAGGGGGCTAATTCTAACAGTGGTGATCGAATAACTTTTCGATTCGAAGGCAAATTTATTTCTTATTCCTTCAGTCGATACTGAACGAATAGAAATTACAGAAAAAATTGCTTTTGAATCGAAAAAGTATTCGTCGTGATCGAATTAGCCTCCAGGTAATACTTTTTTTACTGCTGCGTAGGCTAACAGAAGCACCCAGTGGTAAGACCAGTGTACCCAATTTAACTAATTAGTGGCTTGATTTTCAGCCATTTTCTTATTTAGCTTAGCAATGAAAATACTAATAAAGCCACTAACTAACCCTTCATTGAAGGTAAAAGTGCATATCGTCACCTAAAATGAAAAAGGGCGTAACAACACTTTTTATTTTTTTACAGGAGAAGCAACAAACTTTACAAAACCAATAGAGACAAGGTGTACTTGGCGTTTGAGTTTCTTTAATAAAGTCGTCATTTTTGTTCGCAGGATTTTGGCAACATGTAGTTAAATAAAACGAACAGAAATCAATAAAAAAGTCTATTTCGATTTTTGTTGTTGTTACGCCCTTTTGCATTTTAGGTGACGATATACACTTTTACCTTCAATGAAGTGTATAAAAATAGCACATTTTACTTGTTAAGTGTGTGTGTCACAAGTTTCATTCATGAAACTTTCATATTTTGTATTGTTTCTAGATCCTAGATAAAGTGTATGCAATCTGGATCCTTATGAGAATAGAAGTTCAAATCACGATGTCCATCCGTCTCTCCGTTAAATTGGGGTTTCCGAAGACACCAGATATGATGAGGAATCAATATTTATATTTATTAATGTCACATATAGTCCGTATAGTGGGCAAATAAATACGGCTGCCTCTAATTTTACCCAAAAGTCGCTTGTTGTTGTTTTCTTATTTCTTTATGTTTATCTGGTGAACGACAAGAGCCAAAGTTTCCAAATTATGTGCAAGCGCCTTGATCATAAATATACAACGTCCGAAAAAATGTGAGTGGGAGTAGAGAAGTGGGCGTGTAACCTCCCCTACAAAGACTTTATAGATTTTTGTATATCTGAAAAATGTCAAGAAAAAATATGGTACAAGTATCTCGGTTATCGTAAGATAACAGCCGACAAAGTGTGGGCAGAAGTGTAGAAGTAGGCGTGGTACAAAATAAATTTATTTTTATCTTAAGAACACTAAGAGAAAAATTTGTCAAATTAGGTAATTAATACACAACCTCTCTAGAAAAATGGGTAAGATTACAGAAGTGGGCGTAGCACCTACTGTTTAAAGACATTAGAGATTTCTATATATTTGGAAAAAAATAGAAACAAGCATCATGGTTATCAATACACAACATCAGACAAAATGTGGGCAGGATTAGACAAGTGGGTATGGCACAAAATAGGTTTATTAATATTTAAAGAACGATTTTTATGAAACTTTCTGTTATTATCGCACCATGGGCAAGGGTTTACAAAATTCGGCATAGCCGAATATAGCACTCTTGTTTATTTTTAATTTAAAAGCGAAAAAGACACATGTGCAAATAAAAAAAAAATAATTTTTGGTCCTTTTAAATTGTTTCCTTCAATGAATCTTTGGTGGACTTAATGCGCTATAACTTAGGCGATTCTTTGCATAATTCTAGGAACTTAATTCAGAATATTTTTTTTCTGTCAACTATTGAAAACCGCGACATAACTGACAAGTTTACTATACAGTTTTACTTATTTGAGCAAATAGCAAAGTCATTTTGATATTGACGCAGTTCACTGCGTAAAAAACCAAAACACCGCCATACACTACACAAACGCAATGTGTAGTGCCAGACTTGAACAACCAACTTGTGTTGTGTATGGCCGGCATTAGCAAATTTTTTTTTAAAAAAATTTTTAATTCTGTCTAATTTTTTTCAAAAATTTTAATTCTAGATATGAAATAATTTTCTATATAATAAAATATTTAGTTAATAAAATGTTGTTAAGTCATTTCTTGCCAACACTGGGTAGGAGTCAGCCTGATTTATTATTATTTAACAAAACATAAAAGCCTTCAAGTGCAAAAGTAGAAAAATTGAGCATGTTTGGTTTTTCCATTATTCTTAAATGTACAAATAAATTTTCTTTTCTTTCAGAAATACATCTCTTAAAGGACATAAAACATTGCTGCACTTTTCTCCAAGCACTTTTTTGTAAAGACTTATTAAGATGAGGAACAAACTGAAGCTGCAAAATAGGATTTGCTCAAAAGTTTTACCGAATTCAAAGTTTTTTATATCCATAGTTTTGGCTTTTATTAACTCTTTACCAAAAGCGCAAAGTTATAAGACTGTTCAGATTTTTTGAATTTTCACAAAAGTTTATGTAATTCAAGGTTTTTCTGTTCTGCTTCACTGTCTTCAAACAGCAATAACATTTCTGTCAGAATTTGAAAGTGTCTCACCACCAGACAACTTTGCCTTAAAGCGAAGTAGAGGTGCTGCATAAACAAACAAATGTAGGCTATCATGAGGCCGGAACTGACCGACTATATTTTCTCAGTTGTGCATTTTTACGACTTCTTCTGCGCATACATACCAACACACACATGCACATATAACAAGGTACAATAAATTTAAAATAAAAGTAACACGCCAAACACCGATTGTCGCAGTAAACATGCAAACACTTTAACTTCCTTTTTTGTCCGCCTACACCAACTTATCACTGCATGCAAACTGAATGTAGGAACCCTTTCAGAGGACAGACAGACAGACAAAATAAAACGACACAATGCTGATTGCATTGTGTGCTTGTTATTATCTCAAAGACAGTCATAGAGAGAAACTCATACATCCATTCATAGATTTTATATTAATGTGTGTAAATATGTTGGTAGTTTTACACTTGAAAATGTTCATCACTATTGTATTATCATCATCATGATCTGCATAAAGTCCCCTGAACACGATAATGCATCTGTATGAACAAAACAGGCACATCTCATTTTACACCTACACAAACAAACACAGAGCACACATACAGTGTTGCCATATAACCTACAAAAGTGGTTTCAACGAGTCAAGGTATATTTACACAAGGTAGACTCATTTGGGAGTGTAGACATTTTGCTCTATAAAAGGAACCATGTTGTCAAAATTGTCTTCATATAAAACAAAAACAATTTAACGCACACATGTACAAATTTTGGCTCATATACACGCAATTTGACGTTGTGGTTCCAACTATGGGTAAACAGCTGACAAACATATGGGCCAACGAGTTTACCTTGTGTAAATATACCTTGCAACGAGTTGTTTACAGCAAGGCCAACAAATTTTCATAGAAAATCCGTTTTATAAGCCTGTTTTATGTTTTATATCAGACAGTAAGTATAAAAAGCAAAATAAAATTCCCCGCAATATTTTTTCCATGCTTTTTGCTTTATAAGACAAAGCAGAGCATTAGTGGGGAAGGAAAGCTTCAGACATCATCAAATGTATTTATTTTAGAATATTTCTAAAAACTTACCTCCGGAACCAAAGAGACAGAGAGAGAATATTATTATTTACATATTTTCCTGTTGCACATGTTTCACTTTTGTTGTATTCCCCTTTGTTTACAGAAGAACTCTTAATTATAAGACACCAGCAGAATGGCCCGATATGGTTGTCTCCATCATTCTACTTTAAAAATTTTATTTATTTAACCAAATAATTTTAACAAAAATAAGTCGGAAATTTTTCTTTCTTTTTACAAATTATTTTGTTTTTGAAACATGAAATTAAAAAAATGTTGCCATAATATAAAAATGTTCCCTTTTGTTTTACTTTACATTAAAAAACTAAAAAAAAATTTTTTTGCATAAAAACACAATTCGTCAACTCAGAGACCAACCAAAAATTAATGTTTTTCTTCTTGTAGCGTTGTTGTTGTTTCTCTCATTGTTCTACTTATTCGACGTGTAACGACTAGTAATAAACTAGTCCAAAATTTACTAGTTACGATTATAGCTATAGGAAATGTTTACAATCGACGGCCACTACGAGATGTTTTTTACGTCTAAATTAGCTACTTTCCCTATATGTTTATGATGTTTTGCACAGTGGGAGGAGATGTTGAAAAAAATGAAGGTTATTCTGTATTTTGCAAACGGTTAGCCCGATTTAATAACATTTTAGAAACCATTAAAGGACTTGTATTCGCGTGTAAATTGGATTTCAGGTCTTAAGAGATGTCATTAGGGCCGCCATAGGTTCCCAAAGTAGGGCCCCTCGAGTATTGCTAAGATTAAGATCCAGAATTCTTAGTTTTAGCCCGATTTTTTTTTTAATTTTGTATCAATAGAACGTATTAGTCGATGTAAAAGGCATATACATTTTTAATTAAAAAGGTTTTTTTTTGGTAGAATATTAATTGACTTGCTGGAAATTTACAAAAAGATACTTCATAATAAAACAAAACTTAAACTTGAATTCAAGTCCTTAATTGCCACCTAATACAGTATTATTTCCAAAATCTCCCACTGTGTGTTGTAAGAATTCATTAATTGACTTAATATTTTAAATAAATGAAGCACAGCCGCGAATAACGTTGTGAAAGCCACTTTTTGCAAAAACTGTTTTTTGCAGATAACCGTTAACATTACTCTCTTACACCGTTTAAACCTCGAATCACCCAAAATTATGCACCTTAACGCATTCAAAATGACATTCAAAGAGTCAACTAGTAGAGAAACGTTGTAAGTTACTTATAAAATGATACAAAGTAAATGGTTTTGAAACGTGGAATAACGTTTTAAATGACATCGCGATTGTGGATATTTAACGTTTTTCCACTAAAAAAAGTTATAAACTGTAAATTTGCATGTCATTTAAATTTTAAATTTCTTGATATTTTGCTTAAACGTTTTATTATCATTATTTTTAATAATCTAAAGAAAAAAAATAAACAATTAATAATCTTGCCTGTTAAAAACGTTTTTTTGCTCTCCTAAAAAATAGCTATTTTGTAACTTAAAACGTTCTTCGCGGATGTGCTTCAAATGTTGAAATCCGTTAGATATTTGGAAATCAATTCCCTTAACTGGCAACACTGTATACAAGTGCGCTCACATAGATTTTTAACATTATTTAGTACTAGTATTTTGCTTTGACTTCAATTTGGTAAAGTTCCTTCTCTTCTTATTTTTTTTGATAATACAATTCTAATCGCTTGATAACGATGTTGATGATATTACACATTCTTAAACATGTATTAAAGTCACGCGTATGTATGCTAGTGTTTGTGTGTATTTTATAAAGTTTGTAAATTGTGGATGCTAGAACGTTATGACTACAAGTCTAATGGCATAACAGTAGCAAACATCCAAAAATAACACAAATAACACCAAGAACAACAAATAAAATCTTTTCTGCTGCAGTCACTGCCAAAGTTGCAGCTGAAACAAACATTTCTCTGTTGGCGTTAGTTTTTACGTTGACGTTTGTTAGTTGGAGCTCTCTTGTACTCACACATACATACATCCCTAACGAGATTGCATGTGCTCACACTCATTTGGTTTGTTTACATTTTTTTCTTGTTGGTTGGAGCTTCATTCACATTAATTTATTGTTTTTGTTTTGCGTACCCCATAGTGTTTGTTTATGCACATAGTTTTTGTTGTTAGATTTTACGCACAACAACTTGTTTGATTTTCGACTACCGGTACGAAACACATACATAGATATAATTACAGCTCACATAACACATACATAGATACAGACAATAGATGTACATCTACATATGTACATGTATGTATTAAAATATATAAATATGTATTAACATATATGTAGTAATGAAAATTGTTTGGATTCAAAAACTGATATTGTTCAATAAGATTTTAAAAAAATATTAAACGTGCTTTCAAAATTAGAGCAGAAGAAAGGAAGTAGAAAATTCGAGAGTTAAAATGACAAAACAGTATTCGTTTAGTTTTAAGTTACAATATTCGACATTTCTTGACTTTATGTAACTTATGCACCATTAGAGAAACATTTTTTAATACACACTTTAAAAAACTAAAAACGTAAAATATGCAAAATTATGCACCAAAAATCGATGCCTTTCTTAGAAAAAAAATCAGTATAATCGTTTGAGAGAAAAGGTCGCGATTGCATATAAATCCGACCCTTGTATGAAGTATTCTTTTAAGCTTATTTATTAATGTTGTTAGTGTTAATGGGATTACATAAGTAATTTGAAATAATTTCACTTATCGTTTTTTTTTTATCCAGCACCACTGTGCCAAGTTTATGTGTAAAAGTAACAGTTATACTAATTTATTATTTAACCGGCAGAGGAAGAAACTTAACATAAATTTTCAAAAACATGTATGGATTTCCCTTTTTAGAACGCAAACTAGACACAATTTTATAGGGTGCTAATGCACTTGTAGTTAAAAAGGCATTTAAAATAGAGATATGTATGTATGCATATTTTTTTTACGATCCCAACAAACACGGAGGTTTGATTCTAAATTGAAAATGATTTGAAATCAAATCTATTCTCAAACGACAAACGTTTGATAATGATTTAAAAATCATTTGAAAATCATAACTACTAGCATTCTCAACAAAAGGAAAAGCAAATTGAGAAATGCTTTAATTTTCAACTTGCTCTCAAACGTTATTCAAAAACGTTTTTCAAATGCGAATATTAATGGAACATAAATGAAAAATTTGTTTAAATTATTTAAGCAAACTCTCTGCAAATATTCGGCACCATAGCTGCTGCTGAAATACATACAACAAAGCATTGCGATAGAACAACAATTTTAGAATTTCTTCAATTATCCAGTTAATTTTTATTTGCATTCTTTTTTTACTCAAAAATAATTTATATTTTTTCACAAGAAATTAAGGTTTTTAAAAGGCGAGTTTACTTCACATTCACATTTTTCTTAAAGTGTAAAACATATTTAATTTTTTTAATGTTTACATTTATTTTTCGCTTAAGTATAACCAGGTTTTTTTGATTTTAAAATACCATTTCGTCAGCTCATTATTGGTCTGACCTACCAACGGTTAAAAAAAAATGAGATATGTATGACGAATATATTTTTTAACATACCCTTTCTAAATCCAAAACCCGTTTAGTGAAGTTTTTACGGTTTCTGAGATATTAAAGTATTTTAAGTATTGTTTTGCTCTACACGCCACTATTTGGCGATTACACCAAATTCTTCATATAAAAACGTACAAAATAAATTTTACTCTTGCTTTGCTTCATTGCCGTAAGAAAAAGAAATTAGTTTAAGCAAAAGCATCGTCGAATCCGTAGGTCTACGCAAAACGACTGATGATATTTTGTAGAGTTGCGTTTTTTTTCATGCAATTGTTTTTGATATCTTCATCATGTTATACACAAACAAAGTGCGTGCTGTTTTTTTAATTGTTGTATTTCTGCATATACCTAATAATAGAAAATGAGCAAAAGCAAAATAAAATGCCAACGAGAAAAAAAAATTTATAAAATAATAGTCGCGTGTTAGTAAATAGTAAAAATTTCTAAAATTTATGAAAACTATAAAAATGGAACTGTTTTTGTAAAGTAAGACCAAGATAGAAACTTTCATTTCCGCAAGTTACTCAATCCATAGCAATAAGTATACGTATAGTACCTTTTAAAAATATTTTTAGAAAAGTGGCGTAAGCGACGCAAAATAATATTTTTCACTGTCGATTACATTTTGACAAATCTTCATGTAAACCTTCTTTGTCGTTTTTCTCCACTCCGACTTTTTGGCATATGCGCCAAACTAATAATGAGATTAAGATTTGATATCAAATTAAAAAAAAAAAAAAAAAAGGTTGTATTATCGGTTTGAATTCAAACGCAAAATTCAAACAAGTGAGAAAAGTTTGAGAATTGTTCTTGATATCAAATGGTTAATTAATTTTAATATTAAAGGTCTGACTTTGTGTTTGCTGGGATAACATAAATTTAGTATATATATGTATGTATATAGTAAATAACACCTTCGAGTTGCTTTAAAAAATAAGACTAAAGCATTTATTTAAGCCATTTTCAATGCATAAATATTGATATATTCATGGGGAAGTGACACTAGCTTAAATGAAAACTACTATAGACAATTTGTTTAAACTAAACAAAAAAATTATTTATAACATTTTTTAATTTTTTTTCGGATAACACAACAGATCTCTGGCAATAAGGAACACGTGCTTAAGTCTATTTTATAGTTTTATAGGAAATCCATTTAAAAGTTTAAAGAGTTTTTTTGAAATTTTTTTTTGTTTTAATAAAAGCATCCCTTCTCTTCGGTTATGGCCAAAAACTCAAATTTAGCTTAAGCCGACTTAAACACATTTTCCTTTTTTACCACAGAGATATTCAAGGTTAGAAAAAATTTCTTTTTGAGCTTAATTATAGTTATTGATAGTTATTTACATATGTAAAGTAGACTGGTCCTTATTTTCTGACTTAAAAATTTTTAAAGCAGACCCATTCAAAACTCCGGTTTACAGCCCTGGAAAAAATAATGAAACACTCTCTTAAAATGGGAAAAGCAGCAAACAAGCGTTATGTCGTCTGAAAGTCCTTCAAAACAATGGTTTAACCGTTGCAATATCTTGTCCCTTCTCTGAGATATTTCAACCTTAAGTTTGAAAAATCCGATTCTTCGCTATTTTTTGTGCTCTTATATATTTTATAATTTTGACTTAGTTTTGGTATTTTTCAGATTTTTCAATTTTTTTTTAAATTTTTTTGTGACTAATAAATAAATTAAAACAAGTAAGAAAGTATAGTCGGTCAAGCCCGACCATATGATACCCAGCACCACAGTACTTAAAAACACATCATGCTTATGTGTCCATATAAATATGGATTTCTCTATGTTTAAAAACTTCATTAAAATCGGTTTGAAAGTTTGTGAGAGGCAGAAATTGCCCCCTACATCCCCTTGTGGTCCTATTTTTGAAAAACTGTATAGCTTATGTGTCCATATAGATATGGATCTACCTATGTTTTAAATTTCATTAATATCAGTTTGAGAGGCAAAAATTGCCCCTTTCTCCCCTTGTAGTCCTATATTTTTAAAACTGTATAGCTTATGTGTCCATATAGATGGATCTATCTATGTTTTAAATTTCATTAAAATCGGTTTGAGAGACAAAAATTGCCCTTACCACCCCTTGTGGTCCTATATTTTTAAAACTGTATAGCTTATGTGTCCATAGATATGGATCTATCCATGTTTTAAATTTCATTAAAATCGGTTTGATAGTTTCTGAGAGGAAGAAATTTCCCCCTATCTTCCCTCGTGGTAATACGATTTGGCCCATTTTTAATAGGCTTGGTCCTTGTGCTAATAAGAACCTATGACCCAAATTTTATCAAGTTATCTCCAAAGTTGCGACCTGTACTTTGCGCACAAAGTTACATGGACAGCCAGCCAGCCTGCCAGCCAGCCGGATGGACATCGTTAGTTCGACTCAGAAAGTGATTCTGAGTAGATCGGCATACTTTAAGGTGGGTCTAGGACCACTATTTTAAGGCGTTAAACACATCAGCACAAATGCATAATACCCTCTCCACTATTGTGGTGTGGGTATAATAAAAAATCTTAAAAATAAAATTAGTTCAAAATTTAAAAAAGAATCACAAAAATTGGCGAAAATGCCATGAATATAGCGAAAAAGCTAATTTTTCAAACTTAAGGTTAAACTTTAATCTAAGATATCGCAAAAAGCTGATGTGATGGAGAAAGGCTCAGTGTAGATTCATATTCAGCGCCACTCAAACCTTTAGAAAAGTACACTCTGGTCCATGGGTTAAAAATTTGTTTGCCTGTATTATTATTATGTATTTTTATTCATAGTTAAGCAAAGCGTTAGTAGAGTAGCAGAAATTCAGTACCTAAATTAACCCATTAGAGCCAAACCCTTCACCTCAGGTGGAAAAGGGTATATATAAGTTGGTCATTCCGATTGTAAATTCTACAATATTGATCTAAGACCCTATAAAGTATATATATTCTGGTTCCTTATGAGGAGAGAACTTGAGTCTGTCCGTCCGTCCGTCTGTCCGTCTTACGTTTGATATGTGTTTTCCGGAGACTCCAGACATGATAGCGGCTTGGTTGTTTTATATTTATGTCACATATAGTCCACTATTTCTTGCTATTGAAATTCAGCCAGATCGGTGTAAAAATGGCTAAGATATGAGCAAAAAACCACGACTACCTCTAATTTTTTCCAAAAATCCCTTGTTGTTGTATTTTTATTACTTTTTTCTGTATATCTTGAGAACGGCAAGAGCCAAAATTATTAAATTAGGTACTCACATTTAGGTTATCAATACACAGCATCCCACACAATGTGGGCGGGATCGGAGAAGTGGGCGTGGTACCTCCCGTACAAAAAATATCTATTGTATCTATTGTTCAAAAACCTGATTTTTTGGACTGTTATATGACCTATGATTATACCTTGTATATAAAAAGATCGGAAATCTTTAGTAAAAAATATTGTCTGAAAAACTCGGAAAAATCGGTTCAGATACGAAAAAGTTATGACCAAAATAATAATTTTTTTTTTTAAATACCCACTTTCGGGAACCATCGATCTTCCCGAGTCCAAGATTTATAAGCCAACTAACTGGCAAATTTCTTCTTAAACACGTCGGTATGTAAATATGTCAAATCGGTTAAAAAGTGGCTGAGTTATAATCAAAATAAAATTTTTTTTTTTAATTTTTATGTTCAAAAACGATTTAAAAAATTTTTTTTTGTAAATATGTATGTACAGTGGGGAGCAGAGGTGAGTACATGTTTGTATATCTTGCACTTCTAAGGGAATAAGAAAAACAATAATAAAGCTATTTAAAAATTTTTTTTTGTATTTTATTTCTTTTTTAATTCTTAGCAAAATTCAATTTAAAACAAAATAAGAAAACAACAAGTTCATAGGTAAACATAAACAAAACTTAAATAACTCTCATGTACTCAATTTTGCACCCGCGTGTTTTCAACCATATTCTTAAAAACATTCAAAATTTACCGTTAATTTTGATTTGGTTTATGATTTGATTGGTGTTATTAATGTTTCTGTTAATATAAATTTTAGTTTAACGTCGTGTTTGATAAACTGCGTAATGTAAATAAAAGGTGCATTTCAAATATAAAATACAAATTCCAAAATATTTAAAATTATGAGAAAGCTATCGCGAACCGTGGAAAATAGTATTTTAACCGTGACAGAAAATGGCTTCTCATCGAGAGTAATAGCCAAAGAAATTCAAGTGAGTCAGTCAGTGGTGATAAGAGTCCGGAAAAGGCGAAATATAACTTCCCAAGCGCAAGTTCTGGGTCGCCGAAGACTTTTAACGGATGGCGACGCACGTTTAATGATGAGAAAGATGAAGGCAAATCAATCTTTAACGCCAAAGGAAGCTTCCCTAGCAATAAACAAAATTGTAAGCCGATGGACAGCAAGAAGAGCGCTGCACAACATTGGCTATATATCAGCTTTTAAGAAACCTAAACCTGCATTATGAAAGAAAAATGTTGCAGCACGATTAAAGTTCGCATTGGAACACAATAATTGGACTGCCGATGATTGGAAACGAGTATTCTGGTCAGATGAATCCAAATTCAACCGATTTCAGTCAGATGGTAAGCAGTATTGCTGGCGACACCCTGGGAAGACCATACAAAGACACCATGTTAAACAAACTGTTAAACATGGTGGAGGAAGCGTTATGGTATGGGGCTGCTTTACTTGGTGGCATATTGGACCACTGCAAAAAATTGATGGTATCATGTGAAAAGAGGATTATTTAAAAATTTTAGAGACCCATCTTCCCGGTTTTGTGGATATGAGCGCATATCCTGAGGAAGAAGTCATATTTCAACAGGATGGCGACCCAAAGCACACCTCCAAAATCGTTAAGGAATGGTTGACTGGGCAAAATTTTCAGTTAATGCAGTGGCCACCGCAAAGACCCGACTTCAATCCAATTGAAAATTTGTGGTCAATCGTGAAAAGACGGTTTGGACAGTATCAATCAGTTTCATCGAACTTAAACGAGGTATGGCCCAGTGTGCAGCTGGAGTGGCAGCGCATTCCTGATGAAATTATTCAGAACTTGGTAGAAAGTATGCCTAAACGCATAATAAGTGTTTTAAATAATAAAGGACTATGTACTAAATACTAAAAATGTAATCAATATTTATTGTAGTAGGAAGGTGCAAAATTGAGTACATGAGAGTTATTTAAGTTTTGTTTATGTTTACCTATGAACTTGTTGTTTTTTTATTTCGTTTTAAATTGAATTTTGTCAAGAATTAAAAAAGAAATAAAATACAAAAAAAAATTTTAAATAGCTTTATTATTGTTTTTCTTATTCTCTTAGAAGTGCAAGATATACAAACATGTACTCACCTTTGCTCCCCACTGTATATGTAAAAATTATTTTGTCTTTGTCTAGTTGCTCTGTATTCTGCTCGCAAAATGGTGAAGGGTACATAAGATTCGGCACAGCCGAATAAAGCACTCGTACTTGTTATTTTAAAAATTGTTAGTTATTTTTTTTTTGGAAAAAAAAAATTATTTATTTTATTTATTCCATTTTTTCAATTATTATTTATTTAATTGTTTGTGTATGTTTCCCAATGGGATCATTGGGCGCTAATGCTAAGAAAAAAATCCAACACAAAAGAATCGAAAAAGCCAGTTTTTATTCATATCCGATTAAGTCAAATGTAGTAATGCCCATTTGATTGAAGCAGACACAACAATCTGCAATTTTCGTATTGGATTTATTTCCAAGTCTTTAAATAGAGTTGGTTCGAACTTGCTTTGTATCTTCTTCTTCTAATTGGTTTATAGAAACTACAAACATGGTGATAGCCCTCCACCTTTGTTTATATACCCCTCATTTGTATAGTTGTCGCCTTTGGGTGCTGAAAACAATTACTGCATTCGCAATTAAACATTTATTTCAAATGCATTTGTAAATTTTTGTTTATAATATATAATGTGGATACTCGTTCTTATGTAAATATGTATATTTACGTAAGAATATGTTTATGTTTTTAATTTTAATGTAAAAATGTATTCAAGTTTAAAACTTTAAACAGTTGTTTTATGTTTAAAGTGAAAATATGTATGGAAGGAAACCACGCTGGGATAGTATGCCAATGCAAACGTCAAAAACAACTCACTAAAAATATAAAATAAAATAAGTCGTTTCAGTTTTGGAAACAAACTCTATTTTTTTTGTATGTATTGGAAATTACTTACAACTTTGTATAAAATTCTATTCTATAAATTTCGATAAAATATGTTTTTAGAATCGTGTAAACACGAAATATACTTACAACAGACTTTTATGTTTTTCTTTTAAGCACGGAGAGAATTTCATATTATTCAAAGTCTTAATACATTATATTACCGTGTAAACTAGCCTTTAACAGGTATTTGGCTTATGACTAGGGATGCGATTTTAATTCACAAAAAATCGAAAATATGCGCTTAAAAAATGTACTAAAAAATCCAAAAAATGCACTAAAAACTTAAAAAATTTATATAAAAAATATGTAGTTTTTTAATTTTACTAAAAACAAAAATATAAAAAATTCAGTCAATTGTTATTAAAATATATTCAACATTTTTTATTTTTCGAATTTATTCTATAAGTTAAATTTCAGTTATGTATTTTATAAAGCTTTTTTGTAATAGTCTTATTCCTTCAATTTTTCAGGAATGACTTTATACACTACCAGACTATTATATTGTATCTTCTTGTTACATTTTACCTACGCTATCCTTTGGATAGCAATGAAGTATATTGTATGCACAGAAAAATTTACAATTATTAGACACCAGCAGAATGTAATGCATTTTCTGGCCCGCTACGGCCTTCGTCAGCATTCTTTGTGTCACACAACTCAACTATTTTAACTTCATTGCTATCCCATGGATAGCTAAGGTAAAATGTAACAAGAAGATACAATATAATAGTCTGGTAGTGTATAAAGTCATTCCTGAAAAATTGAAGGAATAAGACTATTACAAAAAAGCTTTATAAAATACATAACTGAAATTTAACTTATAGAATAAATTCGAAAAATAAAAAATGTTGAATATAATATAAAGTAACCTACGAAAGGAAATAATTCCCAGTTTCTATTTGTTATTAAAATATCTTTAAAAAAATAAATAACTAATTAAAATTTTTGTTTGTTTAAATAAATAAGTACTGTTTCATTAAAAGTTAAACTTTTTCTTGTACTTAAAGAATGCCAATGCATTTTAAAATTTATTTTATTTTCAATATTTTTAGTTCATTAAATAAAATTTTCATTAAATTGTTTTTACCGAAGGAAGGAATTTTACAACATGAAATTTTTATTAAAAATTATTGATAATTTTCTTGGCTGAGCTGGGGCTCGAACCTGGGTTGAATTTACATGTTTCAAGAATCACAACATTCTTTTATCAGAATTCTTTGAGTGCAAACCTCTGCACCACTGCGGTGCCTGCCAGCCAACAGTTAAACATCAATCTTTAATCAGTGGTGGTTCGAAATTTGTTGTAATTATCATTTTCAATTTTATATTACATGTTGCTTTCTTTCTTCTTTTTTTCGTATTCTTTCTGTCAAGACTTTGTCTTGAAAACCTGAATACATTTGTTTATTATGTTTCTTGTCAACTTTCCACTTTCGACATTTTATTTGTAAAACTTGAAGTACAAATGTAAACATTAGAGCTTGTGCCATAGCTATTTTAAGAACGTTTTGCAAAGAAAATTAAGAATTTCATAAAGATCAACTTAATCATAAATTGAACTTTTTGAAATTTTTAATTTTTTTTCACAACGTTTTGGATTTTTTTAATTTGTCTGGCTATTCTTCCTTCCACATTGTTAACTTTAATCATCGGTATCAACAAGCTCTTCTAACATACTTAAATTACTAAAAAATTTTTGAATGGAATTCTGAAGCATCTAGCAAATCCCCCATCTTGTTACTACTGGATGCAGTGGAAGGGGAATCAAGGGAAACATTTCTTTAAAAATTGCAACATTATCGAATTGGCTAATTTCCTCTGCAACGCGGTTAAACCCATGTGCCAAGCAAGTAACTTGTAACGGTTTTGGGTAAAATATTTTTACCCATTGGAAGCCTTTACCATGTAAGGTGCTGCATCGTTTTAAAAAAGAAGGATCTTTTGTCGAAATCTTGAAAATGTTGTATTTAAAGTCACGCTCCAAAATAATTTATTTCTTGATTGAAATAATTTTTTAGGAAGGTTTTTTTGTGTATTTAAAAATTTTTTTAAAAACATTGTTTATAATATAAAAATGAATAAAAAAAAAAACACTCAAAAATGTCAAAATATGCATTAAAAACCTAAACATGCAAAAATATGCATTTTCACCACAATATGCAACAATAACAAATCGATGCCATTTTAAGGCAAATTTAACGATTCGGAAATGATTGGACTATCGACAAAGAACAAGCATTTGCATAGAAATCGCATCCCCACTTATGACAAATATTGGAATCGACACATTTTTTAAGATGAGTTATTGGGTACCTTAGTTCTTTTTTTGAGGACAGTCATTTAGATGTATGTATAAGACAATTTTTGCAACTAGTTTTACAGACTTGCTCCAACCATAAACATACATAAATACTTGATAACGAAGAGTTAGTTGTTTTTGAAAAAAAAAAACAAACGAACAGTAAAATGACAAACATTAAACTTCAAGTAGAAGCAGTTTGCACAATAAAAACTGCACTATGGGTTGTATTAAGTGTAATAGATTATTTATTTTTAAATCAGTGGCTAAAAATTAGTCAGATTTCGTTGAAAAAAGACGTCGATAGAATTATAAAAATAGCTTTAATGGATAACGATATTAGTTTTGTCAAAAACCAGAAAAAATCAGATTTCTTGTTCAAGAAAAAAAAAAAAAAAATAATAACAATTTTGTTAAGTATCATTAAAAGCCAAAATTTCATAAACAAAATCTCTTAAATCGAAATACAATTATTAAAATTTTAAAATTAAGGCAAATTTGAAAAAATGTTTTTTTTTTAATTTTCTGTATTTATTTATTCATCTTCATACAAATGTACACTAGCGAGCAAAAAGGAGCGCATGTTCAGCATTATTTTATCTAACCTTGCGGCCACACAATCAAGTTGTTCTTGATAGTCGTTTACATATACTGCTTGTCAAAATTTACATAAACTGAAAGCTGTGACCAAGGCGAATTAAACTACAGGTGGTGTCGCAACTACAACAATCCAAAAACAACAGAAACAACATAGGGCTTTTGACATTGCATTGTTAGTGCCATTAGCTCGAAATGTCAACCATTTTTAGCAAAACACTAACAAATCAAAACAAATAAGCTCGAACTGTCAAAATCAGATGCCGTTTCGACACCACCTGTAGTTGAATTCGCCTTGGCTGTGACGTTGGCTGCACTCAATTTGTAAACAATTTACTTTCAAGATGTCATCAAGAAAACAATTTTTAAAGACAAACATGTAATCAGCTGCTACATTAAAAGTAAAATTGCCAAACAATGGAAAGGTGAAATAGAAAGCAATCTCGTGGCCAATTTAAAAGTGTAAGTGTATTAGTAAAAAAAGTAAGAGTGTATTTCAAATTGAAAGGAATTAAAAGGCAAAACTTGATCGTGTGGCCTTGATAAAGTGTCATGAAACTTTCAGAAAATATTTTTCATTATATTGGCAAAAAAAAAAAAAAAAAATTGATATTTAGTTTAATGATAAGAGATTTAAAACAAACATATTCAATATAAAAGTAAAAGGTAACAAAATTATCTCAGTATTGCACTTTTTTCTGATGCAACTTTAAAATGCAAATTTTAGTACGATTTTCATAGTCCCTTGTTCGCAATGTTTTTTTTTTAAGCGCTGGGGGATAACCCATTCTATCTTAACACGGACCCATAGTGCAATCAAACACAAAAAATTCCGGCATTTCTGTTAGTACATTTATCTTGTTAGAAGATTTCCTACAACTTTAGTCAAACTAACAATGAAGGTGTTTCCTTTTATATTCCAGCAAACTCTCATACATTAGAATAAAAATTTTAATGTTTTGGACCATCATGTTGCACATGTTGTAATGTGGTGTGTCTGTCACACACTAGAATTTGACATACATACAGACTGAAAGGCTGTCTGTTTGTTTGTCTGGCTGGCTCCATACAAAAACTTAATATCCCCCTGCAAATTAAGTCCGACATGGAAAAATTCACTTTAATTTTTCAGCAACTTAATCGAAAGAGAAAATATGTTTTTTTTAAAACAATCAAAAATGCATTTACAGCTTGGCCGAATATTAAAATACCCTGGAGCATTAACATAAAGTTTTATTTCTTGAGTTTAATTTCATTTAGTTTAAACATGATAAGGAACTTTGCTTGGCGTAAAAGTGACTGTAATTAGTGTGAGAAGTGCTTGTTTTAGCCTTCTTGCTCTCATTTATTTAATTTGGAAAATATTTAACTCGTCTTTATGAGGAATTTCAAAAATTAAGAGGAATTTGGCTGGCATACAAGTGTACTGAAGTCGGTAATTACTGAAAGGAGTGAAAGGAAAAAGCTATAACCTTCATTAAGTTCATAGCAAACTGTTTTAATGTATAGTGTCATTGTTCAGGAGAAAAAGAAAATAAAATAAAAAAAACACATCCCTGCAGGAAATGTCAATAGTGAAACTGTGCTGATTCACTATTGACTTTGTCACCAGTACTACTTTACAGCTGAAGACGAGATAATGCTTTGTGCTTTAGACATTTTGCATGTGCTTTTCATTGAAAATCCACTACTGACCTTAGAACTATTGACTAGATCTTTAAGGCCATATAGAGATATTGAAACCAGAGATTCACCAATTCATTTAAATAGTTATTGTCTATAAAAAGATACTTGTACCAATAATATTAGTGGATTAGCCAATTAATTAAATGCAACAACCTGCATTTATTTCGTTTAAGTAACATGTTTAATTAGTAAAAAGGAACTAATAAATATTTTATAAAAAAATACAAGCTTTCACTATAAACTGTTGCATACCTTTCAGCTTTTACAGCTGCCAAAAAAATCTCTTTCTCTTAAAAGCAGACCAAAGTTCAAACGCTTTATTGACAGTTTCATCAAAAAGTCACCAATACAATGGACAACAGTGGCGAACTGAAGACACTTGATCCCATGTTTCCTGCAGGCATATTAAGAGACATAACTTTTGTTTAAAATTTCTGTGCTTCAAATTGTTAATCGGTATGTTAAGTTCTATATTTGTTTGAACTCAACAATTTATTTAAACTTCAAAGTATTTCTCTGGCAAAACATCCTTTAATGGTATTGTAGTCCTTTAAGTTCGAAATTTTATACTTTCAAATAACAGAAATTTTGATTCAAAATATATTATCTCTTTATTATGCTAGAAACGCAACTGGGAAGAACGCCGAATTATTCGCAACGAATATTCGGTGTCAGAAACAGAACACATTGGTAATGTCTTCACTTGACCCGCCATTTTGGAAAATATTGCTCCCAAGATTACAAAACTGCCATACCTTGCAATCCCCAAGTAATTCCCTTTCTATTTTGTAGTACACAACGTCACAATTGTTGTGTACCATATTTTTTTTGTGTACAAATTCACTGCTATAGAGTTTGTGTCTTTAAAAAATACACTACGTTACTAAACTGTCTGTTTTCGAACTCTTGTTCTAAATTTTTTTATTACTTATGGTTTATTTGAGAAAACAGTAACTTTAAATTCGCTGCACATAAAATATATTTTAGGCGTTAAGTATATCGATTTAAGGTCAACCCAATTTCATCCACGTAAACATCACTAACAATAGAGAAAAAAATATCAACATATAGACTTGAATTAACCAATGTTTTTCTTATAGTTTCTAAAAATCAAAGTTATTTTGTGGGAATACAAAAATTTTTAATTTAAAACATTTTGTAAATTTTCATATTATTCGAATGTGTATTCTAAGTCAAATTACATTCCGCAAAAGCTTTTATACTTTAATAGGCTTATTCCTTCAATATTTTCCAGGAATATTTTCTATGCACTATCAGAATTTTTCGTTTGAATATTTCTGTTACGATGCTTACTTTAGCTATCTGATAGTACATAGAAAATATTCCTGGAAAATATTGAAGGAATAAGCCTATTAAAGTATAAAAGCTTTTGAGGATTGTAATTTGACTTGAATACACATTCGAATAATATGAAAATTTATATAATAAAAATGTTACTCAACATGAGAAATAAATTCCCAGATTCTATTTGTTAAAACATTTTGTTTATCGTGCTTAATTCCCAATTTTTGTTCTTGATAAAAACACTTAAATTTATTGTTGAAGGGATTAGCTATTCCTATGCGCATTTCACTAGTTGCTTAGGCCAGATCGTCAGGAAACTTCATTCAAAGATTTTAGAAAAACTAAAGATATCAAACCAAATAAAACTGTTAAGCGAATAAGAATTATAAGCAACAGCCTTACTTGTAACAATATCAAAGCTTAAACAAAAACAACAATAATAAACAGTGAGTTTATCTTTTCTTACATTCCCCACATATCCATTCAACAATAAATTTCAGTGTTTTTATCAAGAATACAAATTGGGAATTAAGCACGATAAACAAAATTTTTTAAATTAAATATTTATGTATTCCCACAAAATTACTTTGATAATAAACTGGCAAGTGCACGGCAAAAACAAAAAAAAAACTTAACTGGCAACATACTTCATTTTTTGCGAAAACAATAAACTACAATTAATGTTGGAAGAATTCCAACCAATTTTAGTGGGGAATGTAAGAAAAGAGAAACTCGCACTTTATTGTTGCTGTTTTTGTTTAAACTTTGATATTGTTACAAGAAAGGCTGTTGCTTATAATTCTTATTCGCTTAACAGTTTTATTTGTTTAATATCTTTAGTTTTTCTTAAATCTTTGGATGAAGTTTCCGGACGATCTGGCCAAGCAACCAGTGATATGCGCATAGGAATAGCTTATCCCTTCAACAATAAATTTCAGTGTTTTTTTATCAAGAATAAAAAATTGGGAAATAAGCGTTTCTAATAATTTCAAACAGAAATGAGCTTTTTCTGAGTGAGGTGATTTTTTAGCAAAACCATTCGGTTGTATTTCAATGAAATAAATGAGCTGTCAATTTTGCTGGTAAACGTAGGGCATCAACGTTTTCCCTAATTGAATACTTTTAGGCTTTAGAGTTAAAAAGGTCTAATAGCTCAATTTTTTTTTTTCATTTTTCAAATCACAATGAGCTTTGTCTGAGAATAGAAAGTTCTTTAATAAAATAATAAATAATCGATCCTTTGGAGATCGCTGGACTTCAATTCCTGCAGCAATTGAACCTAATAACGCCTTAAAGTCAAAATTTATATGACAAGTTTGCCATGGGGATGTGGCAAATAGGCCTAGTTACTAAGAACGCCACATAATTAACTTAATCTCTACACAGAAAAAAAAATGATTTGAATTAAAAAATTTGTGATGTTAATTAAAAATTAATTAAATTTGCACCAGTAAACAAAATAATATTATTAATTAAATATTTTTTGATATTAACAACATTTTCTGCAGTAATGTTGTTGATATAAGTAATCGTTTAATTCAATTGATTAACTTCTTATTTAAAACTAATTTTGTTTTTGATTAATGGTTTAATTGAAAAAACGTAGACGAAAATTTTTGTCTCTGTATAAAAAATCTTATAAGGTATAAGATTTAAAAATTTCCAAATTTCGGGTTGAAATTACCAGCTTGAAAGAATTATGGTTATAATTAAACTTCTGTGTTTATATAATGAAGGATCTATTATACTTCTTTGAGTTCTAGAGTTACCCTGTTTTTGGTATGGAACTTGTAGCCTTTAGACAGGTCCTATAACAACTGTAGCTTTATCTCTAAAAAGAACCTTCACTTGCAGAAATTTCTTATAAATATTTATCTTCTTGAATGTCCTTAGAAAAGTGTATTCCAAATTTCGATACCTACCGTTAAGTCCCACTTCATTTTGTTTCATCTTCCTTCAATTCTGTTCATTATTGAACGTAACAAAACATTATTACACTTTTACAACCCACAATCAGCTACTGTTTCATTTTAATCAATGCTCGAAAAGGTACTAAAGGAACGACAGCAACAACTACAAAATGCATTTATATGAATGAATGAATGAACGAGTGACTGAACGATGGAAGGAACAAGCGAACATCAGTTGTAGACATCTTAAGACTCATAAAGTGGTTGAAGGCGCAAAATATTGTGTAAAAACAGCTTAATAAGAAATTCACTCGTAAAATACGTTGTCAGCATGTTGGTTTAACAGCCGACTGATGTCGTCTACTGTGCGCAAGAAAAATAAATAGCATTTACATTTTTTTTACTTACAAGAAGAGTAGATTTATTAGGATGACAGCAATTTCAAAAGTTCCAAAGATCAATAAATTATTTACGACAGGCGAAAATCAAGTTGAAATACTTAGGTGACCTGACATTGAATTTTGCCCTTCACTGCTCTATACACAAAAAAAAAAAAATAAAAATTGATTTCAATTAAAAAATTTGTGATAATAATTAAAAAATTATTTTAGTTTACACCAGTATCAATTAAATATATTTTCAAAATTAACAACATTTTCTGCAGAAATGTTGTTGATATAAGTAAACGTTAAATTCACTTGACTAAATTTTTAATTAAAATTGATTTTATATTTGATTAAGTTTAATTGACAAAAAAAAAATTGTTAATAATTTTTTCTGTGTGAAGTGTTTATAAAATTTATGTATAAAATTTGCTGGTCGTCTTTTCTAATTTAATATGCATACAATATTTTGTATATAAATATAGAAATCGTTACCTCCCTACTCAAGATGACTGTAGGAGAAACACTGCTTTTTAAATGTGACTAAAACGGAAAATAGTTTTGGAAGTTGAAACAAGTTGTTGTATAATTTTGGTATTGTTGGTCTTTAAACTAGACACATACAAATGTTTTTGTTTGTTTTCATGAGAATTGGTTGGAAACAAAATGTTTAAATTCAGTTTCAATTAAAATTTTTTACACCAACACCTTTTGTTGTCCCTTTTACGGACCGAGGCACATTTATAAGGTATGTATATGCATCCGAGAGAGTTATTACTGCTGTCAATTGGTTTTATTAAGAATTCTGACATTAAGAGAAACTTAGTTTATATATTAAAGACGATCAGCTGGCCGGATGCGTGTATTTACACTGATACGAATAAATTTTTAGAGTTCTCAAATTATGGTTCTTTTTTAGAAAATTAATTTTTCTGTCATTTAAATCGGCTTCTTCTGATTCCAAGATAGCTAACAATATACGTTAGAAACATAGTCCACAAGAAAGGAATGGATTTAAATGATGTATAAATTTTTTTTTTTTTAAATTTCTTTTCTTTTTCTGTTGTTTAATTTTTTTATGATATTTCAAAGCACCACCAATCAATGCGCTTTCACAGTGCCACAGTGAAAACTATTGAGCGGTTACGAGGCGATTTTGTTAAACGCGTTATTTGAAGATGCAGTTATTTTAATATGCCGCCGCTCTTTTCTGATTAGCCGGCTTCCGTTTTTTTCCCTTGTGAATATACGAAGGAACTTGTGTACATAAAAAGGGCACAGAGTATATTAAAGTATAACTTTAAAAATTGTAACAAAAATTTAAAAAAAAGTCTTGAATCTAATAGTGGTCTTACTATTGGGTAAATACACCGCATCCTTGACCCTCCTACCACAAAGGCGTTACAGATGTGAAATAGATTTACATGTCGTAGTCGATGGTGGATCTTTTTAATATATAATTTACTCTCGCCCTTTGCTAAGGAGTTGTAGTTATATGTTAAATAGGAACAGAATCTATGGATGTTCCGTCCTCACAATTCAAACGTTCTTAAGTGAAACCTCTAATGTAGTTAACGAGCTTCCTCCTGCGATTTTTGGTTTAAGCCACAGCACTCCCTGAAACACACATTTGAACGTTTTCTACATCAACAAAATCTGGATCCTTAATTTACTCCTAAGTCCTAAAATCACCACTCGCACCACCGCACTCCACACTTCAACCAAAACCCACTCTACTACATCGGTACCGCAATTGCTTACTTTTATCAACTTTGAAGTCTTCATCACTACTAAGTCTCCACCACCGACTCCAGTCTTCATCAGGGGTACATCAACTTTTCGCACACTCATAAACTCCAGTTTTCTAAGTAAAGCCCCCCAAAATCTCCCTGACGACTCATCATCAATGGTCCCTTAACTTTTCGGTCAATCCAAAAATCCAGATCTTAATCGATCACAAGAAAAAACGGACATTGACTTTTAAGCCTACACCACTTCCACCAACGCACTCCACTCTTCTTCCACAGCTTCTCTTCAGCTCACCACCGGTACTTCAACTTTTCGCTCATTCACAAAATCCAGTTCTTCATCGATGGGACGAGAAAATCAGTCCCTTCACTCTACAGCTATTCACTACGTCCAAGCAAGAGCATACAACCACATCATCATACATTTTGACTATCTTATAAAATGCACAAACCGCTTTTCCTCTTCTCAAAAGAGCATGCCCCTGGTGCCCTCAACCAGTGGTCAGTCTGGAACCGGGCCAAAGACTCCCGCGGCACCAGATAGGATCTCTGGTCAGCCACGATCTCAAGAGATCATGAGATTTGAAGAAACGTGTCAATTTTGAATTCCTAATCCCAAGTATTGGCTGCACCTGATATTCCCGGAGGATGCAACAACAAAAGGTGAAATATTGTCAATATGACCCCTTCAAACCTTTGGGATGACAAAACCGTGTCAAAAAGGTTAATAGTACCGTTCGAAGAACTTGGAAAAGTGAGGAGCCTATCCAACACTGCTGTTATTGTTTGCATAACTGCATTTGTTTTCACATCAACTTCACATCGAGAAACTTGTTTAATCGTTATTTTGGTACAGGCGAAGCTTACAATGGCGGTCATGTTACGTGTAATCTTTCTTTTTGTTTTATTATATCTATGACCCACTGTTCATCCAGACACTGTTCACACATTACGCCGACACAAAAAGTAGGCAAATGTTATCGATAACAATGACAGTGATAATAATTATGAAGATGCTGCTCAGACTGCTGTGATTACAACAACAATGATTACAATGTAATGTAGTGCGTGTTCAAAACAGTAGACTAAAGTACTGACAACAACAAAGAGTTAAATATAATTATCTTTAACCTTTTCGTACCATTAACAATTTCGCTTTTATTGACACAAACATACATGCCGGGGTTTCTTAACTTTTTTGTTTTTGTTTTATTATAAATATTGTTTTAAATATGCTTATTTATGCATGTGTGTATGTGCTTTTGTTATTGTTTTGTTCTTCTTTGCTCAGAGAGCCAACAGAACGTTGACGTCGACATTGTGGCACAAGTTGGCTCTGTTTTAAGTTTTCTCCACTTTTGTTTGTGTTTTTTTTTTCTTAACTGATTCTTTACCTTGTCTTTACATTCGATGTAGTTTTTTCTGCTGTTGCTTGTAAATTTTGCATGTTGTTTTTGTTTGCTTCTTGTTGACTGGTTTCGTTGGCTGTAACTTTTACTATTTGATGTTTGTAATGCACATGTTTGAAGGGGTGTGTGTGCTTTTGTGTGCTTGAGTTTTTGATTTTTTCTGGATCATTTGGTTTCTCGTTGGCATTGGGTTTCTTTTCTTTTTCTATTCCCTTCATTTGACTTTTTTCTGTTGCTCTATTCATGCCTTGTTATTTTCTGTGGCTGCTGCGGTTTCTGCAGCTGTGGGGCTGCGCTGCAACAGCAGAAACTTGATTTGACTTTGCCTTTAATGTTGTTAGAGTGTATGGGAGTATCTGTGTGTTGTCGGCCTCCTTCTCAGTTTGATTTTGTGCTGTTGTTTTTGTTGTATAAATGTATATGCCTGCTTGGTTGGTTGGTTGGAGCTGTGTGTTTTTTATTGTTGTTGTGTGTTTCAGTGAGTGAGTGAGTGTGTGTGTTTATGTATCTGTGTGTGTTGCTGTTTGTTTGGAGGGTATCATCGTTCTAAAAGTAAAAAGCCTGCTTCAGTCTGTCGTTTGACGTTCACAGAAGCATACAATTGTGCAGGCGTGGATATACAATTTTTTTCGTATCTTGACAACAAAACGTGCGTTTTTTCATATTTTGTTTTATAGTGTTTCATTTGTTGTCTCTCGAGCATTTTGTTATTGTATATTTCTTTTTTCAAACATAAATACGTATTCGTTGAAAACGCCGTGTCTTTTTTTTGCTGTTAACATTTAAAAATATAAAATGTTTTATTTTTCATTAATGAATGAAAGTTTTTCTTTTTTTGTTATAATTTAAGCTAAAAAGGCGCAATTTTTATATGTTTTCTCTAGGTTTTTGTGCAAATGAAGTGATTTTGTTATTATTTTATTCCTTTCAGTAAAGTTAAAAAAATTATTTTGTGAAATAAATAAATTTTATATAAGTTTTAGATGTTTGCACTTCATCAGTTCAAAGGCTGTAAAAATTAAACAAAATAAAATAAAAAAGTATATTGTTTTTGGCAATTTTTTTTCTTTTATTAGTGTTGTGCACCAATTGTTGCCAAAACAATATACATATTACCAGATTAAGAAAAAAATATTTTTAAAAAATATATGTTCATACATACTACATATGTATAAAAAATAAATCAAACAACAACTACGAAGGCAAAAATTTTTATTTATATTGAGAAAAGTTTACAGAATTAATAAAAATAAAATAAGAAAATTTCAAATATAAAAAAATTAAAAAAATATTTGTGTTTCACTCCAGCAAAAAGTCAACTGAAAACAATTGTGCTTCAATACTGGCGTTAAACTAAGGTAATTGCTTATACATATTTATGTTACAGTGAAGTAAAAGAAAAAAACACAAAAAAAGGATATTAAGAAACTAAAAAAGGATATTTAAAACAAAACAAATTTAAATTATAAAATATAAACTGAATTTAAGAACTACTTAAATCAAATTTTTATATATAGAACATATTGTTTAAATCTGTTTTCTGTATTCTGCTAAATATTATTTAGGAGGAAGTGAAGTTTATATCCAATTCAAAAATGTAACGATGATAATTTTAATCAGTGTTGCCATTTAAACCTGGTATCTTGATGCAAGTCCCTACAAAATGATCAATTCGAAGTTTGTTCGGCATTGGCTTAATGACTTCAATTTGTCCCAAAGACAATATTTCAAAAGAATTAAATGCAGAATTTCGAGAAATAATGCGTTCGTAAACAATTTTATTAAGTAAGTCGTTTTATTAAGTTTTTATTTATTACGACTTTATATTAATCTCCCTATACACGCGCTAATTTTTGTAACACATATACGCGCGTGGGGTCTCACAGACCGAAAGTTTAAACACCAGTTTCATTTGTTTAAACAAAACTTAAATAGATAAACGTTTTTCTTTTTTTTTAAATTTTAAAAATTAAAAAAAAGCTAAACTATGCAGTAAATAAATTTTCATTAAGCTTATTGATTTTCAATCTTTTACAAGACAGCTAACAGAATATATGGTTTATTTCTTAGATACTGCAAAAACCAAAATTACTAAAATAATAATTTTTGTTTATAATTTCATTTTAAAAACAAAAATAAATTAGAGTTTTTTTCATTGTTGGTTTAATATAAATTCCCAAATGAAATTGGCAGTAAAACAATTTTTTTTTTCTAAAAAAAAAAAGAAATAAATTTTGCGATCTTAAAATCACTTCATGCACAATATATAAATCACAGAGTGACTTAGCTTTCAGCCTCAAAACAAAAACAAGGATAAACCGCAACCAAACCGCGTCAATCTCACCGACCGAATGTTACTGAATACACCAACACGTAGAAATCCGGCAGCTAACACAAAACTCAACTTTCTAACATTTCGCGAAAAATAAATATGTTTGTATAAACAAGTGTTTCGTCGGTCTCACAAATCAACGTGCGGGTATAGGAAGGTTGAAACATGTTTTAGGTTAGAACCAGATCTACTTGCCTTGAATGTTTTATAATAATGGCCTTATCTGCTTGCTGGTTCTACCGGTGGATCAAACAATGATTTTTTTTTTAATAAAAAGCTTAAATTTGGTATCCGACTTAAGAATAGCGTATTTAATAGA
Organism: Pollenia griseotomentosa; assembly: GCA_963931875.1. NCBI lineage: Eukaryota > Metazoa > Arthropoda > Insecta > Diptera > Polleniidae > Pollenia > Pollenia griseotomentosa. The sequence goes on from OZ007562.1 coordinate 139,998,243, forward strand.
TGCCCATACAGGGGTTGGAAAAGTAAGCATTGAAGATCCAAAAGTATTAAACAAAATTAAGAAAAATAGGTATGGGAGGTATAATAACCTATGATTTATAAAGATTTTATTAGTATTTAATTCAAATTTTTATATTTTTTTAATTAGGCTAAAGTTTATCAAATTTAATTTTCATTAAATTATTTTTATAAAGAAATATTTGTTTCTTCCTTATAGTGAACTTCTATACAATGAAGTTCTCCTTATTATGAACTTAAATCAAGAACACAACTTTTTCGTTCCACTTTCAATGTATTTTGATCTCCGTATAATAAATTTCCATACAGTGAATTTTTCTTTACAATGAATAAAATTTTGGAACCAAAAATACATTTTACGTGTGTTTTTGTCTCCATATAGTGAACTATTTTTTGCAGCTTTGTTTTACACTTGTTAGCAACACTATTTATTAAGAATATAAGAAATGTACCGTAAATGAAAACAAAAAATGTTAATGATTTGACTTTTAACACCAGTTGACCGCGTTCAGTGAACGAAAATGACGCACCGGAGTTGCATTTCTCTTGAAAAAAAGTTATTAGTAATTAATAAAGTTGAAGAAGGGACATCAAAGAAAAAAGATATAGCTAAAGAGTTTGGAATTCTTCCCAGTACATTATCAAACTTTTTAAAAAACAAGACAGTTATTCAAAAGAATGTAGAAGACGAGCATTTAAGCATTAAGCGTAAGAGACTTCGAACTTGTCTTTTTGAAGACATTGACGAAGCAATGCTCAAATGGCTAAGGGCCGCTCGTTCTAAGAATCTTCCCGTATCTGGAGTATTATTGAAGCAAAAAGCCAAAGAATTCGCTGATTCTTTGGGACACGAAGATTTCGAAGGAAGTACAACGACAACGAAGTAAAAACGACATAATATTGTTGGAAAAACCTTGTGTGGGGAAAGCGCTGACGCCAATTTAGGAGAACATGATGAATGGATAAGCAACGTTTTACCAAGATTAATTGAAAAATATTTTTTTTTTTTTTTTTTTTCTCATTATTTTTTATTGAATCTTCATATTTTAAATATGAACTAACAATAATTAATCAAATCTTAACCTAATACGGTTTTTTACGTCCTGCCAGTGCCAGACAAAAATTTTCTTCATCACGGGTTCTGTTCACTTATATAGGTGTTTATCGCTCATCTAATTGGGTAAGTGCTGCAGTGTCTCTTCTTCTTAAGCGAGTGTGGCCGCCATGGTTTAAAATATTTCGAGCTAGTGGATTTGGGTGTTGTTCAAGCCTTTTTAAATATTTTACTGCATATTTTGTAATCATAGTTTTTACTAAAGGAACATTGAGATCCTTGTGAATATTTGAGTTTTTAACATACCAAGGGGCAGCTGTGATTATTCGAAGAAGTTTATTTTGGCGCCTTTGAATTTTTTCGATATTAGAGGCCGAGGCAGTGCCCCATAGTTGAATACCGTAGCACCAGATTGGCTTTAAGATGGAGTTGTAAAGTAAAAGTTTGCAGTCGAGACTTATGACAGAGTTTCTTCCAATAAGCCAATGAATTTGGATGGCTTTTAGTTTCATTTGAGATAATTTTGCCTCTATATGGCTTTTCCACGTTAAACGGCGATCTAGATGAATACCGAGGTATTTTACATGCGAATTTTGAGGCACTAAATGATTATTGATTTTAATAGGGGGGCATGTTTCCCGACGCAAGGTAAATGTTACATGTACGCATTTTTGCTCATTGACCTTTATCCTCCATTTCCTTCGAGTTGAAATATATGATCCTGTAGGTATCGAGATGCTTCTTGACTGTTTTCGTGCACGCTTAGAAAAGCTGTGTCATCAGCAAATGTTGAAGTTTGGGTGTAGTTGTTTATTGGCATATCCGAAGTATATATTAAGTATAAAAGTGGGCCTAGGATGCTTCCCTGAGGGACTCCAGCTTCAATTGGTTGAGGAGAGCTTAAATAATCACCTTCTTTAATAATAAACTTTCGACCGACTAAGTAGCTTTCTAACAGCTTGTGTGTGTTTACTGGTAAGTTTAGCTTCAATTTATGTAATAAGCCTTCATGCCAGACTTTGTCAAAAGCTTGAGAAACATCGATGAAGAGAGCGGAACAATATTTTCTTTCTTCAAAGGCTTTTCTTATTGCGTTTACTATACGATGGGTTTGCTCAATTGTGCTGTGTTCTCTTCTAAAGCCGAATTGGTGGTTAGGAATACATCTGTTTTCATTTAGAATTGGGGTTAATTTTGACGCTAACAGCTTCTCAAACAGCTTTGATATATTTGAAAGTAAACTTATAGGCCTATATGACTCAACTTTTGTGTGATCCTTTCCTGGCTTAGATATCATGATGACTAAGGAAACCTTCCACTTTTGAGGATAGTATTCCAGGCGTAAAATAGCATTAAAAATTAAAAGAATAATTCTCCTTGCTATGCTGGGTAGCTCCAAAAGCATTTTGTTGCTGATCTTATCAAAACCAGGAGCCTTCTTGGGGTTTAAATCACAAATAGCCTTTTCGATTTCTCTTATCTCAAATCTTAGGGGAACAGCTGCTCTAGCAGCAACAGGTGGTAACTCGACCGCCATATCGTGAGATATGTTAGGGGTGAATACGTGTTTTAAATGATTAACAAACAGATTTCCTTTTTCAACATCATTTCTTGCCCAACTTCCATTCAAGTTTCTTAATGGCGGATTAGCGACAACTGGCCTTTTGAGGTTTCTAGCTGCACGCCATAATGAGTAGTCTGATTGTGGAGTTGCATCAAGTTCCTTAAGATATTTTTCCAGAGAAGCCGTTTTCTGAGTCTGCAGTAACTTTCTCAGCCTTTTTGTACAGTCTTTTAGTAAGTTCTTAAGTTGAGGGGATCTGTGCAATTGCCACTCTCTACGAGCTCTCCTTTTTTCAGACAAGAGACGCTCGACATCTGAGGAATATATTTTATTATTTTTGGTTTTTTTGGGGGCAATGCTGGAATGTTGAACAGCTAGTTTTAGAAAACTGTCAAAATTGACAATAGAGCGATCTATATACTCCGGTGTGCGAAGCGGAATATTTTCTGTGCAATGGGTACTGAGATATTTTTTATATTTTATCCAATTTATATGTGTAGCTGACGTCGCTATGTGACCAGAGGGAGATTCAATTCTATTGGTGTTTTTTATAGTAACAATTGTAGGTGTGTGATCAGAGGATAATTCTATGGAAGCTTCAACGTAAATCGTTTCTGTGGGGATGTTTTTAACCACGCCAAAATCGATGACATCTGGAATTTTTTGCGGATCAGCAGGCCAATATGTTGGTTGGCCGCTCGCGACAACATTTAAATTCATTTTAGAGATTGTATTAAACAAAACACGACCCTTTGGTGTTATAAGTCGTGACCCCCAGAAGGTATGTTTTGCGTTGTAATCGCCAGCAGCCAGGAAACAGGGCCCCAGTGACTTATAATATTTGTAATATTGGCTTTCTGATATTGCAAATCTAGGTGGTGAATATAGAGATGAAATAACTATGCTTCGATTTAGCTCTTCTACACAAATGTTCGTAGCTTGGAGATAATCTTCACGATGATCACACATTGGGTAGTGTTTAATTCGGGTTTTTATTAATATAGCAGAACCTCCACAAGCTCTATCTCGAGGGTCCTTGGTATCATATAGAGTATAACCATTAATTTTAAACGTATTTCTTGAGGTCAAATGAGTTTCAGAAACCATCATGACATCAATTTGTTTATTTTTAAGAAAGTATTCTAATTCATTTTTATGTTGGCGGATGCCGTTTGCGTTCCAAAAACAAATTTTTAAACAGTTCATGGCTTGTTAAGAATAGCTTGCAATAACATCGATTGCATTCTAAGAATTTCCTGCATCATATTACCCATTGTGTTTGTAAAATTATTTACTGTTTGCACTAATGTTTCCATGGTTTTTTCTAGACGACTTAGATTAGAAACTGGAGTTTCGTCATTACTTGACGAAGCGCCTTGCATTGGTACATTGTTTGATTTTAAAACGTTAGCATAAGAGGTTCTGTTACTACTAGGCTGCGGAGCCTGAAGATCATTACTGTTTACTTGATTCGTTACCTGCATTTGAGGGGGATTAGTTTTCGGTCCAACCGACTGCTTGACGATAGTATATACAGGGCATCCTCTATAATTGGCAGTGTGATTACCACCACAGTTGCTGCATTTTTTTACGTTGGGGTCGGTTTTAGACTTATCGCAAAGAACTGTACCGTGTAGCTCACCACATACTACGCAAACAGGGGGTAAATAGCAGTATGCCTTAGTATGGCCAAATTCTTGGCAGTTCAAACATTGAACGGGACCACCTCTTTTGTGCGGCTCCTCTATAGTTACCTTTCTGTACAGAATGTATTTTAAATCATAGATGGGATGCGTTTCATTTTTTTTAAGCTTAACGTCGCCGGGTTCAAACTCTACTCGAAAAAGTGGTTGGGGAATTTTTTCTCTATTTTTTATGTTTACTACATGTTTTACCTTGAAGCCTTTTTCTTCTAGGAATGTTTTGACCTCTTCTGGGTCCACACATGAGTCAATACCCTTAATCACTACCTGAAGACCTTTACTGCTTTTCAGTTGGTATGTATAAAAGTTTTTTTTTAGTGCTTCAAAGTTGTTTATTACTTTGCGAAAGTCATTCTCATGATTGACTTGAATTTTAGTCTCGTTTATACTACCACGCTTGATAGCCGCTACGTAAAACGAATTTTCACCTATCACTGATATCAAACTCTTTATGAGCTCATTTGAATTTTGTTCCCTAAGATATATCGGGGGAGGCTTTGATGATTTTATGACGTTTGGTGCTTCAGAGGATTCATCCTCCAGAATTGCAAAACGATTTTGAGTATTTATTTTATCAAAAGTTGGTACTTTTGAGGCCGAAGCAACTGCTGCAGAGGTAGGGCTGCGTCCCCGTTTGAGCACTGTTATGTACCTGTCCATACCAACTTGTACTGTAGGCTTTTGAGAAATTTTTCCTTGAGTTACTGAGTTGTCCATAGCGGCTGTTTTGGGGTTAACCGTATCATCACTTATTAAAGTTTTTTTTGGCTCTGCGGCAGCGCCTGCAGTTAACAAACTTGTTATTGTAATACGATCGAACGTATTTGTAAACAAAGAAGGTGAGAGGGAACGCGTTCGAGTAATAGGTTTAGCCGTTAGGTAATTGCTATCATCGATTCTTTTTTTTGTTTCTACTTTTGTTTCGTCAACACTCACTGTAACATATGCATTTCTTTCATTATGTTTAATTGTTTTTGCATTGTACGCATTCATAAGTTTTTTTTTTTATTTTACAGTTTGTTTAATTGTGCTCTTCTTGTTATTTGTTGTTAAAAACCCCGATAATAAAAAAGAAGAATAAACAAAAACAAGAAATGTTTTTGCTTAAAATGTATGTTTGTATGTTTATGTATGTATGTTCATACATACATTTTTTTATTAAATTATAACTTTTATTATTTTAATTATTGACGTTTATGTTCACAAATTAAAAATTATTTTTAAGCGTCCAATTCGCTGATATTATATTATTTATTTAATAAATAATATTATGATTTTATAACAACTTATTTAAGTATGTTAAAAGAAAACAAAAACCGTATGCCGAGTTAAAAAAAAAAACACGTCTGCATTCAACGAGCACTGTGATAAAAATGAAAAATGCTTTGGTGGAAAGCAATATGACTGGTATAGAGAAACTAAAACTGCTCGTTATAGGAAAGGCTATTTTATTTAATTATTGTTTTTAATTTTTTGTTTTGTTTACAAATGCAAAACATTTCTATTTTATTTAATTTTTTATTTTGATTTTTTGTTTTGTTTACATATGCAAAACAATGTCGCATACTTTGAAGGAATAAAAACGTCAAATTGTGCAAACTCGCGAGAGAGGTAACATTGATACATGCCAATTTTTTCGTATGAAATAATAGATGTTGCTCAACATTTTTCACAAATTTGAACAGAGTACTAGGCTTAATACATAAATAGCTGTAGAGAATAATGTTCCAAAAAGATTGATTTAACGAATTTACGAAAAGTACCAAAATGTGTTTGAGAGCTTCTTAAGGAGAAATTTTATTTCAAATTTTATTACCTGAAAAAGATAAATGAGTTACCAAAAAAGTACCAACATCATATTTTTGCCCTTTTGCGTCCCCAAAATAATCTACGAGGTACAACCAACTACCAAGCACATGTCAATTTAATTTTTGATTCAATAATGATGTTTTTGAATTTTACCTCCAAATTTGTTAGATCACGAGACATAAAGTTACTGATTTGTTAGAAAGTTTTATGGAATTTAAAAAAAAACAATTATTTTTGGGCAGAATTGACTAGTGTGCCATGCCTTTAAAAATTCTGATGGATTTTTCTCACTCTAAATTTCGTATCCAAAAGTGAGAGTAATCACTGAAATTGTGTTGAAAACCGAGAGTTAGTGCATATCCCTAAACTAAACCACGCAAGCGTTAGTTAGGCGTAAGACTATAAAAATACAACAAATTATAAAATAGTTGCCATTTCTGTCAAAAATAAAAATTGTGAAAAACCCAAAAAACCATCTAGTAAGTCAGAAAATTTTTAAAACTAATGCAGAAAAAATATTAATTATCATATTGTATCTGTGCATTTTTTTAACGGGAATCACAACGATATTGTTTTTTTTTTTGGTTGTCCGATATGTGATCAGTTTGGTTTGTCATTCGTTATTTAATATGAGTACAAATGGGTATTAGCTTTGGACATAATTCTGTAACCACACCTTGAGAAAAAAAATTTTGCAATATGGTCACCTTCAACAAAACTATTTTAAACGAAAATTTGTTAATAGGTTATAGTTAATAGTAGCACTTATAACAGCATCCACCATATCAAGGAAAATACTATTGTTAATTAAAAATCAAACAATTAGTGGTCAACAAATTATTGTCATATTTAACCATAACATGCTTAGAAGCAACCATAATATGATTGTGGATTCTTGATGGAGGACTAACACAACCAGAACACGAATGCCGGTGACTAAATATGATTAAATTAACTATAATATGCTTTAATATTTTTGTTGAAAATAGTTTTGTTGTTTAGGTTACCGACCATATTGAAAACAGTTTCTTAAAAAAATTAAATAAAAGACGCCATCTTTTATTAGAGTTTATTTTCGATTGTCTGTTAAATAATCTATTATTTTTTGAATTTCGCAATCTGTCCATTTTTTTATATATCTTAAATTTTGCAGCATTCGTTTTGACTACAAAAATGACCGTCTAATTTTGGTTTGTTGCACAAAAAAAAAAAAAAAAAAAAAAAAAAAAAAACGGATAATGATTACATTAATAGTTGCTCTTTTTGGTACTTTTTTTTTAGATAAAAATGCTATATTTTATGAGATTGGCAACACTTTTCAAATGACGTTGAACGTATGTTTTGTGCAAGGGTTAGTGCGAAATTATTTTTTACATAGTTGTTGCTACGTTTTAGGAAAGCTTGTGTAAGGACTTGTAAGTACAGGGTGGTGCATAGGAAACTAAGAAAAATGTTTTGTTTATTGAATAACTTTTTTATGATTTTACTTTTGATTGGCTTATATTGCGATAACATACTAAGATTGTGGACTCTCAGTATGTTTTTGAATTAATAACTTTTTAATGGTCCCATTATTTGTCTCGACCTTAAGTGTTGTTTCCAAAGCATTTATTATAACGTTTTTTTTTTAAGAATTTTAGGTTCCAGCGACCTCATGTCTCTACGACCTTAAGCTGTTTAATAGATCTAAGCTTTTTGGCATAAACCTTTTCCTTTAGGTTGCTCTCATGGGAGAAAGTCTGGAGGCGCTTACCCGGACGTACGTGGTGATCAAATAAAATCTCAAAAACTCGATGTTTTTCGATAGCCAAAGATTTTCCGCAGAAGAGCCATAGTTGCACGAGCTGTGGCTTCATTTTATTAGAATAACAATTCTTAATTGTTTTTTAAATAAATCCTTCACCAAATTTTAAAAAGGAATATACCCAAAATATACTTAAAGTATTATCATACTAATCTTAAATTACTTCATACTTTTAAGTATGTTTGTGACTGTTACCCAATTTAAATTATACCTACAACTATTCGCAACATACAATAATGAATAGCCGCCGTATTCATAAACGTTTGTTGAATTTAATAATTTATGTTAAGGAAAATTTTCATACAAAATTGGTTTTGTAAACCTTTATTAAATTTTAAATATTTTTATAAATACAGGCTTTAATTGCGTGTTGGTTTTCGTTTATCTTTATACCCTTCACCACAGGTGATCTGAGATCCTATAAAGTAAACAATATTGACCTTAGTTCCTATAAAGTTATATATATTCTGGGCCATTTTGATTAGCTAAGTTGATTTAACGATGTCCGTCTGAATGTGTGTCTGTTGAAATGGGGTTGCCCAAGAACCCAGTTATGATGTTGACATGGTTGTTACACATTTCTGTCACATCTGTGTGACATTTTGCTATTGAAATTCAGCCAGATCGGTCAACAAACGGCTGGGATATGACTACGACAGCCTCTAATTTTTTTCCATGATTCCCATGTTGTTGATTTAACGATGTCCGTCTCTCCGTCTGTTTTTCTGTATATCTGGATAACGGCAAGAGCCAAAGTCTCCAAATTAAGTACAAGCATCTTGGATCCGACAAAATGTGGGCGTGATTGGACAAGTGGGCTTGGCACAAAATGGATTCATTCATAACTATAGAACGGTATTTCTATAACTTTCTGTTCTTAACGCGCCATGATTGAAGGTATACAAAATTCGGCATTGCCGATTATAGCACGCTTAGTTAGTAAGTTAAAACTTGTATGAATATGTTGGGTATGATGTCTAGAGTTTGTTTGTCAAAGTACTCATTCATACATGTTTGACCACTCATACTTTAAAATTGCTAAAGATTATAATTTTGACATTTTCTGATGCAAACTAAAAATATTTTTAACTAAAATATATCCATACTAATTAATAGCAACACTAGTAAAAATATTATGAGAATAAGTTTTTATTCGCACAAATTAAAAATATTGGATAAAGTATTTCGACTATAAGAGATATCTCCAATTATCCTGATATAATCATTAATATTAATTATAATTTTGCTAAATACTATTTTTGCAAAATAAGCTAAAATTAATTTTTCAAGCAAAAATCTTTAAAAACTTGCCCTTCAAATGACTAATAATATTGATTTTACAAAACCACTTAAACATGGATTTTCCTAATGTGTAACAATCAGCTTTATTGAAACAATTATCGGTTAAATATTTCATGTGGATTATAATTAATACAAAAGCATTTACATATTAAGTTTGTAAATGATGAACCAGGTCAATGACCTATTTACCTTTAGCCGAATTAAAATGAAGGTTCTAGCATGAACTACTTTAACTCATCAAATGTAAATGTTCTTTTGGATAAAGACTATTACGGCAATTTTAGGATTATTTATTGATCACAAAATCGATTTAAAAGAATAAAATATTCATTTGTGTATTTTTTCACTGCGAGTATCTAGAATTTCAGTTCAGTTGTATTTTTTGTTATACATTTGCTTGTTCCTCTTGATAGTTTTGTAAAATTTTAAATAAAATTGTTTTTGATTAGCATATTTTAGTTGTTTGTATTTCATTTGCTACTACATATTTTTTCCGCCCTTATCATAATTTTTTTTTGGCTTCTGTGATTTTTTGTTGTTCACAATAACAAAAATTATTATATAAAAAAAAAAAAAAAAAAATAAAAACATTTAAAAGTTTAAATAATATTTTCTGGTATTTATTGAATTTTGCACACACAATTTAAATTGTATACACTTTTATCGGCATTTCATTTTAAAATTTGGCCAACTCGTTTTTTTGGTTTTTAATTTGCTTCTTCTTATTTTGCTCGTATTATCTATAAATTTGAATATTTAATTTATTTATGGAGTTACGTGGCTAGATACAAAAATTGAATATTATGGAAACAATAATGATAATAAAATAAAAGTCCGTTTTAAAACATTGATATACAAACATATCTGCCAATAAACGTTCTTTAATTGAGATTTTGGTTTTCAATAATACAGACAGCAAACAAATAAACAAATTTATCAGAAATGCAATATGAGCTACGTTCTTTTTAATGGTGGTAGTTGATGAAACTAGTGATTGGTTTGATAAAGAGATTTTTAAACACTGATTTTCACTACAAACAACATTTAAGCTTTTCACTTCGATTCACGGTTCATTCTGGAAATTCCAGTTCACGCTGAGAAAGAAACAAGTCGTTACTTTAATTTAGAAAAGGCGTATCCAACATATAAAATTTTTTAAGTTGGAGGCATAAGACTTAATAAAAATGGATATATAAAAAAAGCTTTTAATCGAAGCCCTGTAATTTCATAACTTTACTGCCCACTAAGATTTACAATAACAAAAGCTAATATCATAAATAACTATTATAAATCGGCTAGGCCCCGGTTTTCAGGCAGCTGGTGATAATAACGCTAAACATACCTTCTAGGGGTCAGGACTTAAAACACCAAAGAGCCAAGTTTTATTTGATATAATTTCTAAAAATGGGACTACATGTGATAGCGAGTGGACAACCAACATACTGGCTTCCATGGGCAGCAATCGAGAGACAGCTGACTTGGGTCGTTCAGTGGTCCCTTAGTGATAAACAAACTCGCTTAGTGATCAGCAAAACATTCCTGATGTCATCGATGTTGGCACGGTTAAAAACAACCCGATGGAAACTAATTTTAAGAAGCTGCCCTAGAATATTCCTCTGATCACACACTGCACGCAGAAAAAAAAAACATTTTTCAATATGCTTACGTCCAACAAAACAATTTTTTTACGAACATTTTTAAACATGTTATGGTTAATTTAACCTTATTATTGTCATCGGCAACTATATTATCGTTAAATTAGCCCTCCATCACGAAGCCACAGTTACATTATGGTTGCGTCTAAACATGTTATGGTTGAATATGACAATAATTTGTTTTTAAATTAACAATAGTATTTTCCTCTTTTCCAAGATCAACATGCTATGGTGGAAAACCAACCATGCAATTCTAAGTGTTGAGCATATTTTAGTTATTATTAATCATTACATAGTCAGAGGCCACCATAATATGGTTGTGGGTGTTGATGAAGGAGTAATTTAACTTTAGCTCGTCGGTGACAATAAAGTGGATAAATTAAAAATGATATGTTGAAAATTTTTTGTAAAAATAGTTTTGTTGGAGGTAACCATATTTTAGCATGTTTTTTCTCTGGGTGTATAGTGACTTTAGTGAACCCTAAAAACTGCTTATTTAGCTACAGCTGGCCCAGGAATAAATTGGCTAAACTGCAAAAAATATATCAGTGCCCGCTGCACGGAAAATATATCGCTATACACGCCAGAAGATATAGACATTTTTATTGCGAATATTCAAAGAAATCTCAAACAAGCTGTTGAATATTCCTTCATAGCCTCCAAACAAATCGGATATAACAATATATATTTTGCAGATATCGAGCGACTCTTGGTTGAAAAAGAAGAGTTCGAAAAGAATGGCAACTTCCCCTTAGCTTAGAATTTTACTGAAAGAATGCACAAAAAACTCAGAAACTTACTTAAGACCCGAAAAACTACAACACTGGAATAGTATCTTTAGCAACTTGATGCATATCCGCAATCTCTAATAACTACGATGTGCAGCTAAAAATCTTAAAAGGCGAGTTATTTCTTAGACCCCTTGCGAATATCAAATGGAAGTTGGGCAAAAAATGATGCTAAAAAAAGAAAACCTGTATGTTGAACATTTAAAAAATTTATTTCCCCATAATTTACGATACGATACGATACGCAAGTCGAGTTGTCCCCTGTCTTTAGCGAAAGAGCCCCAAGAAAGCACCTGGTATTGATAAAAATAACAAAATGCTTATTGAGCTACCCCGCATAGCAATAAAAATAATTTTTTTAATTTTTAATGCAATTTTTGAGAACTGAATACAAACACGAAACTAAAAGCAATTGGGTCCTTAGTCTAGATCGAAACTCCTACTTTACAGCTCTAACTTAAAGACAATATGGTAACGGGTGGTTTCATTTTAAGGGCCGATGTTGAATGTGAACCACACCTAAACGTCAAGTTTTTTTCTGCATTTCATTTGACATTTCTCAATTTCAAACTAACTCAATTTGAACCATGGAAAGATACACAATCGAACAACGTCAGAATGGTGGCAAGAAATGGCCACAGTGGATGATTAATTTTCGATGAAAATCATTTTCAGTGATGAGGCACATTTTCACCACAGTGGATTCGTCAATAAGCAGAATTGCCGCATTTGGGCGAAGGATTATCCAAAAGTGATTGTCGAAAGACCAATGCATCCACAACGAGTGACTGTTTGGTGCGGTTTATGGGTTGGCGGCATCATCGGGCCGTATTTTTTCCAAAATGAGGCCGGTCAGGCAGTTACTGTGAATGGTGTTCACTATCGTGAGATGATAACGAACTTTTTATGGCCCGATTTGGAAGATATGGATGTAGACGATATGTGGTTTCGACAGAACAATGGCTCTTTTGCGTGACAAATTCAATGGCCGTGTTATCTCACGTGGTGGCGATGTCAATTGGCCTCCAAGATCATGTGATTTGACACCGTTGGCCTTTTTTCTTTGGGGTTATTTGAAATAAAAAGTGTACGTCGATAGGCCAGCAGCAATTAAAGAGCCAATGGATGAGATAGTTCGGCACATTAACGGAATTAACCTCAATTATGCCTCAGCGTCATCGAAAATTTGGACCATCGGATAAAGGAGTGCCGCCATTTGGCCGATATTTTGTTCCATACATAATTGAACCATAACAATATTATCATAATAAAAAAAATTACGATCATTTCCTAAATAATTTGTGTTTTATTCAAAATAAACATCGGCCCTTAAAATTTTACCACCCTTTATTATGGTATTCAGGTATAGGGCACTGACTCGGCTTCTAACATAGAGAACATCCAAGCAAGCCAAAACTAAATTCTTCGAATCATCACATCCGCTTCATGGTACTTGAACATTCACAAAGGCTTTAATGTACCGTCCGTTAAAACTATGATCACAAAATACATATTCAATTGTATACTTAAAAAGGCTTGAACCGCACTCCAACCCACGAGCTCCAACAGTTTTTTTAGGTTAACTCTTGTTTTAAAAATAATTTAGATTCAAAATTATTATTAAAATCGATATAAAAACACAGGTAGACATTTTAAAACTTTTTTAAAATTTTTTATTTATTCTACCCGATTCTTATGTTGTTTAGCATTCTTAAAAGAGCGCCAAATAGTGGCTAATGGTCTTTGGTCAGATAAAAATGCTTGACTTAATGCGGATCAAATCTAAGATTTTATGAAAGTTTTTAATACTAAGCTTCAGCATGCCAAAAAACCATAACAGACAAATGATAACTTCACACTTGGGTTTTTAAGCGCGTTAAAGGAACTCGAGCGTGATTAAGCTCTAATCACATCAAAATCGAGATGATAACCAAAACATTGAAGTGATTTGTTAATCACTTCAAATTGACATGATTGCAACTAAATCACTTCATTAATCACATAGAGTCCTCTGAACATACCGCAAACTGAGTATAATGTAGAATCGGCCACCATGAACCTACCCCTCACGTGTACAACCGACCACGATTTCTTCTTAATGTTTTTATTTCGTCTTTATATATGTTCCCGTTGTTCCTATAAGGAGCATAGGGCCTCAACAAAATCTTTTCATCTTGATCTGTTCATAGCGATTTTTTTACTTCGTTCCAGCTTGTTTGTATATTTGACGCTTCGGTTTCAATTTGCCTTCGCCATGACCTCTTCTACGGCTGCCTTGAGAATTCCACTCGATCGCTGTTTTGGCAATATCTGTGACCGGTTTTCGTATGGTGTGACTAGAGTTTTTTTTTCCCGGACTTTTTCGATTCCCGGGAAAGCGGGAAATTTTTTTAAATTTCCCGGGATTTCGGTTTCCCCGCACTTCACGGGTATATAAACCAACACAAATTGAAATTGAAAATTTGTGTTTATCACCTAATAAACATATCGCTCCTTCATTGCATCATTGTCATATCTCAAAATTTGAAGTAACTTTAGCAAAGTTTTCCTTCATACCTTCTCGTATTTTATCTCAAACTGAACCGGAGTTATAACAAAATATATCTTCAAATCGGTACATTTTGAAAACTTTAATAGCATTTTGCCAAGATCGTTTGTTTTTGTAGATATGACTATGTTGCAATAAAGGAGCGATATGTTTAGGTATCTCCTATTTTTAAGACTTGTACGTGGACAATGAAACTTTACTGCCTGCATCTTATTTTGAATTAATGTACTTTGTTAACTCTTCACTTCACTAAATGTAAAAATTATCATCTGTAGCGCTGCCCATTCTGCTTTTAGTAGATTTATTGCATTAGGAGACATTGATTTAAATACATGTACTCACTTCTTGTAATTGATCTAATCCACAACCCATCCACAGATGCTAATTTTTAGAGAATAGAAAACTAAATTTCAAAGTATAAATAGCAATTTTCTGAAATTATGAGGAATTTTTTATTTCCCGGGATCCCGCAAGAAAAATCCCGGGAAAACGGGAAATAAAATAATTGAAATTCCCGGGAATTCCCGGGACGGGGGGAATTGATTCGTTTGATGCCATAATCTGTCGTTTGATATGTATTGTGGCCAAAAGACTTGTAGGATCCTTATTAGGCATTTGTTTATTAAAACTTGCAGGGCACGCATATTACGAGGGGCCTCATTCCACGTTTCGTATCCGTTTAATAATGTAGATGGGATATTGGAGTTAAAGATTTTTAATTTAACACGGCAAGAGAGAGTTGAAGAGTTCCATATCTTATTAAGTTGGCCAAAGGCTTGAGTCGCCATTTTTATTGGATTGGCAATATCCGCACCCGAACCGCCTGATGTTGTGATGGCCGCTCCGATGTAACAAAACGAATAAACCTCCTCCAGAGGCACATTATCAATTGTAAAGATGTTAGAGTTTTTCGTGTTCATTCGCATCACTTTAGTTTTGCCAATATTAATCATATCGGAGTATCGATGGGAGAGAAGTCAAATGTCATCAGCATATTCAAGATCATTTAACTGATTTAAAAGTCCCCAACCAATACCTATATTGCCCGACATAGCATGGCTCATGACAATATCCAACACAATGTTAAATAAAAGTGGTGACATCACGCAACCTTGCCGCACTCCTGTACCAACATTAATCTTTCTGCTCAGTTTGCGTTCGTGCTGAATACGACAACTTGCATTAACAGACATGTTTTAAATGAGTTGGATTATTTTTTGTGGAACGCCTTTACATTGAAGGGATTTCCAAATGACATTGTGAGTGAGAGTATCGAATGCTTTTTCGAAGTCAATGAATATTAGAAATAGAGGAGACCGCCATTCGACCGACTATTATTCTGAGTGTCTTTAAATAATAAATTAATTTTCACAATTTCATCAGTAATAATATAATCTTCTGATAACTTTATTAAAGTATTTTTATCCATTTTTAATACTTTAAAGAAATATAAATTTGGTTGTTGGGTTTTTTTTTCTTAATCAACTGTCATCTTAATCTTCCAAAATGTAATGTGAACGGCTTTGATCAGCTAAATTAATATTTTGTTTAAACGCGTTTAAAAACCTAAGTGTGAACATAGTATAACCTTAATCAGCGCGTCAACGTTGTGTTTTGAACAGTAATGGGAAGTTATCTTGTTTAATAAAACCCATAAAAAAGAAATATGAATTGAGACAAAACCGCTAGGTCGACCAAAAAATAGCTAAATTGCCGCTACTTTTTAACAATAGAAGCCAACCTCACTACTGAACGCGCTGTCAATATCGGATTTTCCAACTATAAATTTTGGTAGATAGAAAACCCTTGACGGACTGATTTAGGCTAGTCTGTAAGAATCAGTTTTCAATGTCAACCCGTGTAATATTTAAATGGTAGAAAACTAAAAAATTGCGTTTTTAGATACTTTTAACTATATTTTTTGGGAGATTATTTGATTTTTTAATTTTTAACGAAAACGTTTTTGGGCGCAAGAAGAAAATCCTCTATGGTATAACAAAAACCAGCTTCGCTAAAGCATATAGTACACGGAATGTAAAAAGTCACATGCGCATGTGTTTCTGGCGTAATTGTGTCGTCATCACACAACACGAACTTGCCATTGTGGCTTTGTAGTGACGTCAAAATTACGTCAGAACCACATGCACATGTGGCTTTTTACATTCCGTGTACTATAGGCTTAAGCAAAGCTTCTCTGCATAGGCAGCTGTGGAAATTTGCAACAAAATTCGGCTTGAGGTTGTTCATATGTATAAATGAATGTGTGTTTGTATGTCTGCTTGAAGTCTATGAAAGGCTAAACAGCTGGGCCAATTTTCTTGAAATTTTCACAGCGTCTTCCTGTATGTCTGGAAGGAAACATAGGCTATATTTTATTTTAACCTTTAACTGTGTAGGTGGTGGTAAATTTTACCCTCTCTTCACATTTTTCTAGCATACTCTCTTCCGTTGCGCTCAGTCAATTTAATTCTCTTAGTATCTTCTTATATCGTGATCCTTGTTATTCACTTTTGTTTTGGCTGAGCTCGACTTAGCACGAGCGGAGCTACGCACATGCTGGTGTAAAAATGACCACTCGTCAACATTTACGTAATTTTTTCTTTGAAAATATTTTTACCACCACGTCAGCGGTAGCGTAAGTTTTTAGTAGAAAAAAATTTACCCCACATCAAAGTAAACGTAATATTTTCATGGAATTATTTTTACCACTCGTCAGTTTCTTGTTCTTTTTGACAGATGATGGGTATTATTAACCATTCTTTTTGTACCAAATTTGGAAAATTTTACAATTATCATTATTTAGATAAACAGAATTGTATTTTGTGCCATGCCCACTTATCTAATCCCGCCCACTTTTTGACTGATGTTGCATATTGGTAGCAAAGCTATTTACCGCTTGGGCCGTTCTTTAGATATAAGCTAATGTGCTTTATGCCACGCCCACTTCTCCAATCCCGGCCAGTTTTGTAGAGAGGTTGTGTATTGATAACCCAGCTATGTGTACCAAATTTGAACAAATCTCTAACCGTTCATTAGACATTAAAAATGTATTTAATGTCTCGCCAAATTCTCTAATCGCACCCACATTTAGTGGGATGTGTATTGCTAACCAAGATGCTTGTACCTTATTTCGAAACTTTGACTCTTGGCATTCTTCAGATACCCCAATATCTATAAGGTCTCTGTTTGGGAGGAGCCACGCCCATTTCTCCAGTCCCGCCCAGATGTTGTGTATTGATAACTAAGATATATCGACCAAAGTTGGAAACTTTAGTTCTTGCCGATTTGTCTGCAATGTAGTAGGCCAATGTGTATGGGATGCAGATTTTGATAAGTAAGAGACCTCCAAAATGGTTGACCTGTAGTTTCTACACATAATTATTTTTCTTCATGATCTCTTTTATATCATTAAATGTATATGTTTGGCTGTGCAAAAATGCCCTTACAATATTTGTTTTTTTTATATTCAAATTTTTTTTGATAAGTTTTTGATGTATCGTTTTTTTTATATTAAAAAAAAGGAGTGTGAAGTAAAGTACCTGTTTTGTTTAAACAAATAAAAATAATTTTTGGTTTCTTTATTTTTTGTAATTAAAAATGTAGTAGTTTATTTTTCAAAAACAAAAAAATATCAAAAAATATTTTTTACTAATTTTTTTTTTAGTAAAATTTAGAGGGGTAAAATTTACCACCACGTCCTAAGGTATGCCCAAAAATTTCACCTCCACAGTTAAAGGTTAAAATTGTTTGAATTGAAATAAGTATTAAAAATTGTTTCTATCAGAAATTTATACAGCTAGAGTCTTTAAATTAAGTATGGTCATCTTTGACACCCACACGAACACGCACATTTTTTACTTTTACTTGCAATAAAACGCGTGATATTTCCCACACGAATTAAATACTTAAATTCGTATATTTTGAAAACGATAGCTCTTAGAGTACCCAAATTGTTCAAGAGCAACTTTGCCATTTATATGATTATTTGGATAAGAAATGATAGTATAAGACATAGTAGGCGTGGCACCTTCCATATAAATTATATACTTAAATTCGTATATATACGTAACTAAAACAGCTTAAGTCTGCATAGGCAACTTGGATATCCCTATGAACTTTTAGGAAAGAAATGGGTGCGCTTACAAAAGTGGACGTGTCACTTCCCTTATGAATGAAATACCAAAATGTTTATATTTGGAAAACTTTAACTTCCTATATGAAGTAAATCTGTGAACAAGAGTAACCAAATTTTGTATGAGCAATTTTAATTTCGATATGAAAATTTAAAGAAAAAATGGGTGGATGGCTAAATGTGGGCGTTGCACCTCCTGTATGAATTAAGTAATAAAACTCTACAGTCTACAAGATTTGGCAATATATGACGTGAATATGAATTAAATACTAAAATTCGTATATCTGGACAAGAGACATAACATTTTTCAAGGCAGTTTTGATATTCATATAAATATTTGGAGAATAAATGGGAATGCTGCAAATAGCTGGCCACGGTAACGGCTGAAGTTTCCACATTGAGTACAAATAGCTTGGCAATCAATACGCAACATCAGTCAAAAAGTGGGCGTAAAAAGATAACAGGGCATGGCACAAAGTAAAATTCCGTATCTCTGAAGAACGGGGAGTGTAAAATTTTCCAAACTTGGTACAAATAGAAAGGTTATAAAAAATATCATTTGTACAAAATGGCCGGAGTCGGAGAAGTGGGCGTTAAGCAAACTAGTATTCTGTACACAGAAAAAAATTTTTGCTCCCTGTGTTTCGAACTAAAGTTACAGAAACATAAAATTGTTTCACCTCTGTCTTGGCTTTTTTATAAGTTATCAAAAGCTAATTTTATGTACATAGAATACAATTTATCATAGTGTGTGTGTCCACTACTAACGTAAACAAATCTATATAACCCATCGGTAAATGGAACTAAGTACCTAGATTATAATCGATGACATTAGTATAAGATTCTAAGCGAGCGATTTAAGTACTTATAATGTTATATATGTGTAATCTAATATATAGGTATCACCTACTAATTAAAACTTCGATTACAATGTAAGCGGAGTGTTAGTTAGGGCTGGTTCACCCACAAGTTTCTGAAACATTTTTGGTTCGGAGAAATTTATTATTTACTAAAAGTTTTCTACACCATGGTTCACCCATTTCAGAAACTTGGTTCGTAAAAACAGTGCTGCCATATATAATTGAAAATGACGTAAATACATATGTGCATAAATTTAAGAAAACTAATTATATTTGTGTCAAAATAAAGAAATAAAAAAAATTAATATTTATAACAAAAAAAAAAAAAAAAAAAAACAGCATTTGTGGTGAATTATTTGGTAAGAATAAAAACATCTTTTTCTGCGATGGATATATTATTTTGTTTGATATGATTGTTCTTATAAGAGCTGTTGCTCAAATCATACAAACATTCCCTTCCTGGCTTTTTTATTTCATAAATTAAATTTAAGACAACATCTTCTGACAACTCCATCTTAAATTTGTATCTAAAGGACAAAGAAAATTTAGAAATTATAAACTAAATTGCTTTAATATTACAACTTACCTAATATAATATTTTTCAATTTTAAATTGTTTTTCCAAGTTTTTTATTTTTGCCGCCAATACCTCTTTTTCTTTATATGTTTATTTCTTTTTTGCTTTTTGTTTACATTTTTTAGTTTACCATACTGAATTTTTAATACAAATTCCAAAGAATATGGCATGTCTCTTGCACAAATTTCAGATGGTGTGGCAACCTTTTCTAAAATGGTTCGGACCAAATTTAAAATTAATTTAATTCACACTGAGAGTCGTTCGCACAAAATAATTTCTGTCGCTCTCTGAGAGAAACGTCAAACTACATATAAAAAAAATTTTGTGCGAACCAAAAATGTTTCAGAAACTTGTGGGTGAACCAGCCTTTAGTGTGTTTATGTTAAAAACATTTATGAATTATATTTCTACTTATTAAAACTCCGATTAGAATGTAAGTGAAGAGTTGGTGTGCTTATGCACATAAATACAAAGACACAAAATATACCGTTATAGCGGCTTTAGAAAATAAAAACAAGAAATGTGTATCACTATATAGATGTTACTTTAATGTTGATAGTGCAACAGAAAGGTTACTTAAAGTTTGTGAAGAAATAAAAAATAATAAATTTCATTTTCATAACAAATAGCAAATAAAGTTTACGAGGCCCTAAATTAAGATGGCGTTAATGGAAAAAGAGGGTTCAAGGAATTTAAATCGCTTCATGATGCAGTTTTCGGTAAGATTTGTTTAGACTTTTTATATATTATTTATACTAATAAATTTCACTTTGTTAATTTCCAGATGCTATCAAGGAAGAGGGCTAAACGATTGAGAAATTTAAAAAAAATATGCAGCATTGCTTTAAGACTTACAAAAACAGACATTTTGCAAAAAAATGCAGAGATAAAAAAAATAATTTTGAATTTATAATATAAAATTATATTAAAAATTTAGGTTGTAATACTTTGTTCAAGTTTTTTTATGTGCCTAAATCCCTAAAGTGAAATATATTTATTTATTTTTATTATTTTTTTTTTTTGAAAATAAAGCATTCTTTTAAATATCGTAAGTGAAATTGCACTTACAGACATCGCTGCTTACATTTTAAGCGAGATCACACTAATTAAGCAGCCTATGACACTCGTGTGTAAATGTAAGCAGAAATATAAGCGACAGCATCAGTACTGATTGCTACTAAATATTACTGAAATCAGCGATTAAGTAATGGGTATTTTTACCGCTGGGAAGTGGTTTTAATGAGAGCATGTTCGCCATCAACTCCAAAAAAATAAATGGAAATTTTGTCTAATTAATAACCAGTCAGCAGCACTCTTCTTTATACAAATACAAAAAACATAGTCCCCTGCGACAAAGTAAAACAAACTATCCTGTTGTAAGAACAAAATAGTCCGTTATGAGCTAAATATTGTTGCCAGGTATCTAATCTGTCTGATGAAAAAATGAAAAGTATTCTTTATAATAATTGAAACCCTCTGTTACCAAATAGCGAGGAATTTTTCATTAAAGCACTTCCTTGAATTTAAAATTTTTAATTTAAGAGAGTTTTTTGTTGCAAAAAAAGCAATCCGCTATGTACTGAACATTGTTGCCAGATGTTGCAACATTTAGACGAATCGGGCGCTGTTTATTGTCTTTCTTAATGTGCGTAACGTGCTACAAAATTCGTGTTGTACGTCTTTATTTTTCACACTTCTTCCTTTTTTTTAATAATTTGTTTTTTTGATTCGCTTGATATATATTTATGTCTTTTTTTGTTTATTGTGTCAACTTGTTTAATTAAAATGGCTGAACAGTTTTTTAAATTTAATTTTTATTTAATTATTTGTGGGTGACTGTTTGACAAATTTTGTTATTTATATGTACATATTTATATTTTGGAATTAATTAACAAATAAAATATTTTTGCATATAATTGAAATGTTTATAAGCTTTTACTATCAGATTTTATTTGTAATAAATTGTAGCCTTGAAATTATAACGAGTGGCGAACAGACAGTTTTCGGCCGAAGTAAAGATGACCTACAATTTTTCAGCAGAGTTGGTTGAGATGAACTTATTATTTTTAATTTGAATATTTGTAGGGGCCATTTTAAGAATATTTCGCCCTCTGATGTAACATACACAGAAAAAAAATAAAAATTGATTTCAATTAAAAGATTTGTGATATTAATTGAAAAATTAATTAAATTTGCACCAGTAAACAAATAGTATCAATTAAACCAGTTAATAGTATTAATTAAACGTTTAATTCACTTGATTAAATGTTTAATTCAGTTGATTAAAATTTTAATTAAAACTGATTATATTTTTGATTAATGCTTTAATTGGTGAAAAATGTGGGAGAATTTTTTCTGTGTACTCTTAGGAATTCATGTGCACTCATTCGGCAAAGATCCAAAAACTGACTGATCTCAAAAGATCTTTGCGATCGTGGTTGACCAGAGAGGATTCACTAGCCCCTGGTGGCAAGGCACCGAACTGACTATTGGTTAAAGTCTACGTTAGTGTGCTTCTTGCACAAAATACTTTTTGTCTTTCAGGGAGATTGGTTTTGCGCAAAGTTTCGCTTTTCCGTTGAAAATATACTTTTAGGAATAACGTGGTGGTTTATTTGCCACAATAGCGGGAAGGGATATCCCAATAAAGGGCTCATTATACACCACCTGTGGGATCGTTTGACATGAGGGAGGACTTTGCCTAGGTGCTGTTGCTATTCAACAGATGCTGCTAGCATTTTAGTAGAAGTAGTGAAGGTTAGATAGCGTCAGCTCCCAAACGAAGGCCGAATGTATAATCTTGCCAAATTAAGCAATAAAATTAATTCTCGTGTTTGTTGGTCAAGCTGGCACTCGGGGGCGGTTGATAAACGCATTGCTTGTCACCCAGAGGTTAAGATCAACCATGGAACTGGTCAGCTCGAAGCTGCTGCTTCCCCTTATTAATATGTTCCAATCATCTATCGGAGGAACTTTTGAAGGGTGTAATGAAAAAAGGCTCTATGATATAATTTTACCCAGCATAAGGAAAGAGCAAGCTGGGTTCTGCCGAGGAAAGTCCTGTGTTGACCATGTAAAAAGTCTTTGAATAATAGTTGAGCAGGAAAGGAGTTCGGCAGGGTTGCATCCCATCATCACTTCTCTTCAATGGATGTCACTTTGCAGCAAGCTACACCATCAATAAACCTGGGCCCCTCAAAGTAGACTTGAAGACCTTGACTTTGCAGATGATATTTGTCTGTTAACACATTTGCATGCTGTAATGGAAAATAAATTACGCATGATCGTCGCACACGCCTCCACTGCTGTGTTCGAAAATAAACATAAGCAAAACGAAACTAATGCGAATTTTTACCCAAAATAACACCCCTCTTTTTATCAATGTAGTTTAATTTGAAAAGGTGGAATGCGTTTGCTAACTTGGAAGCCTTATTGATAGACAGCGTGGCTAAAGTGCCGATATTTCCAAAGGCATTAAAAAGGCAAGGCCGGCATTTGATATGTATACCTACGTTTGTAAATCTTCAATTCTATCTCGAAGAACCACACTGAAAATCTTCAACTCAAACGTAAAATTTGTTCTTGTGTATGGTTGTAAAACATGGAAAGCTGCCAGCTCTGATGTCAACGCTCTGCAAGTCTTCATCAACTACTGGCTTCGTAGACTTCTAAAAATATGCTGGCCAATAAGCATCTGCAACTCTAGACTTTGGGAAATAACACAACGAATCCCAAAACAACGTTGAATTTGTAAACATAAGTGAAAATAAAGATAAAGATTATATTGCCAGACAGGCAATGGAATAGAACCCCCAGGGAAGCAGAGGAAGAGGTAAACCTGCTCATACATGGAAGCGCCAAATCTATAGCCTCTTCAGACCACGGGTACACATATGTGCACCTTAACTTATTACAAGTTTTAAAGACTAGCGACGTCGTGTGACCAAACGAAACAGTTTTATTACTTGCTTTAAGCTACTGCGCTTCAAAAAATATCAAAAAATGGCAGGGCTAAGAAGTTTTAGCCATTATTTTAACATTTGAATTTAACAGTTTGAAAAAACCATACTGTTTGCAAATTTTTCCTCAATAACTAATCGTTAAGACCTAAAGTACACATATGTGCACCTCTTTTTCTACCACTTTAAATAAAAAAATTAAAAAAATAATAAAAACCGAAATTAAGGTTACACCTTATAAGATAAAAAAAATAGTTAATAAGCCCTTTACTCAATCGGTTTAGTTCAGATCTTAAAAAATTAAAGATTTACGTTGAAATTATTCATATTTTAAGACCTGAGGTACACATATGTGCACCATTAATTTCTAAGAATTCAAATAAAATTTTTTTTAAAAAAATATACAGTTGTCTTATTTGCTCTCCAAAAGGTATAAAAAATATATAAGAAATGTAAAAATTCAGTGGGTTTATGTTCGGGTCTTAAGAGGATAGAGAGATGATGAAAATCCAAAAGGTTGAAGAGCAATTAAATCAATCGCACCCTATAGATCCAAATCGAGCATGATTGTTATGGCCCTATGCTCCTAATAGGAACAACATGAACAAATATTTATATATATATATTTAGATGGAATTGGAATTTGAATAATTTCCACAGCTAATAATGGCCAATTTGTTTTTAATTTAGTTAATACACAGATCAGGGAGTAATACTTTTACTTAGAAGCTTCTAGCGATAATAAGAATGATAGAATCGGCGGGTAAACCTAATTTGAGTACACTGAGCCCAGTCGTGCTAATCGTTTTATAAGTAAAGCTCTTGTTTTTAAAATAATTCATATTAAAAATTTTGGTTAAAAGTATCTAAAAACACAATTTTTTACTATTTGCTTCCATGTTCATCAATTACATCATTAATAATCGATAGAAATAAATAGTAAAAAATTAACCTCTTTTTGTATTAAGGTATAAATACAAAATTATGTTTTTTAGTTCATGAGTTTCGTTTTTAAAAAAATCATTCCGAATTTAATTTTTAAAATGCTTAAAGGAAATTTATTAATTTTATTCTTTATTAATTTATTACAAAATAAAACAGACCAACAGTGTATAGTTCGTCTACTCCACATCCATACATACATACAACATAAATTAAATAATATTGTCTATTGTCCCGGACATGGGACATGAATATGAGAACATGAACATAAAACAGGGATCCTACGAAATTGTTTCATCATTACAAGTATTCGTTAGTACGAATGTACGATTGAATGTTAAACCATTGTTTTAACTAAAGAGTATAAAAAAATAATAATTTATTTACTTTTAATTGACTTCAAAACAAAAAGAGCTGTAAAGAATGTTAAATTTTAAATCATCCACAGTTGGACTTCACACAAATTAACTTCCCTTGAAAACTGTTTAAACTTTATGTGTATGGGAGTGTGGGTTTCATTTTGTTCTTGTGATTTTATTGGTATTTATTTTTTAATTTTTATTTTCTTAAAAGAATTTCTTGTGTATGAATTGTAATTGTTAAGTCGTAAAACATAATTTCTACAAGGCCCCCTGCATATTTGAAGAAGTATTTGAATTTGATGGGTAATTTGTGCCGTTATAAAATAAAAAAATAAGTTGTTGAAGTAATCAAAATTAAATGATGTAAAAACTTATTTGAAATATTTTTCATGTAAATAACATAAAAGAGGGGAGTTGTAAACCAACTTAATAAAATTTAGCAAAAGAAATTGAATTTAAGGGGTTATAAACAATAAAGTTTTCTATGGAATAAGTTCAAAAGTGCAGAGTTAAAAGTGAGTGATAAAAATAAAAGTAAAAGTTTTGTGCTTAGTGGAATTTTAAAAAGCACAGATCGGAAACTTAATTCCATAAAATTGGTAATAAATATCCAGTTTGGTTTTTTTTAGTGTGCAGATCGATCTACATAAGTTTTCTGTTCCTTCATATTCCTAGCTTTGAAAAACATAAAAACCCTGTGTGTTTTAATTCATCAAAATTGGTTAGATATTTTCTGAGTGGCATCAATTCTTCGTATGTCCCCTCTTGGTCGCTTTCGCATTCGGTCAAGGGATAGTCGAGCGGAGAGATATACTGGAAGCGGAATCGACGGTGAACAGCGTACTCGTGTAAATTTTATGTTTCTAGGTCCAATACTTAAGAAAATTACAAAAAGTACCGGTTAAAACACGAGAAAGTACCAAACAGATCCCTTTAAAGATTCTCGTTCACTCAGAACCTTGAATGTTTTATTTTATGTTTTAAGTCCAATACTAACGGGTATCCAAAAAGTTCCAGTTAAAGACCAAAATGTTCCGCTATAGGGTCGTATCTCTCAAGATATTGCATGTTGAATTTTATGTTTCTAGGTCCAATATTAACGGTTATTAAAAATAGTACCAGTTGCATAACCAAAAAGCTAAAGTAGGAAATTTAATTTTCCGTATTTCCCCTTTTTGGTACTTTTTTTCTCCCCATTGAATTGTCAAAAATTTCAATACTATAGTGGTAGCCCTTTTTATACGTTTATGACAAAGAATGGAGAAAAATACTTTGTAAAAAAAAGTACCAACAATAGTTACGAATTTTTAATAGGCCGAATTTCAAAAAAGTAGCAGACACCTTTCCGCTTATTTTTTTAAAGAGCAACGAAAAGTATTAGAGTTCTTTTCTGTCTCTTTTAGTTTTGGAGATAAGAGTGAGGTTAGTATAGGAGGTTTAGCTCCCCTGCACTTTAGTGGAACCTTACATTAACTATGTCCGTTAGAAGGTTCCATTCTTAATTTTGTCGAAGAAGTTTTGAAAATCGGACCGCCAGTTGCGAAGATTACAAACATAGAAACTTTTCAGCTTTATAATATTAGCATATTTAAATATAGATAGGGTTGCCATCCGTCCTCTTTTCCCCGGACACCGACCTCTTTTTTTGGGTATCCGGGGCAGTCCTGCTTCTTTTTCATCAAGTGTCCGGGGTTGTCCGGCTTTTTACACCTTCATTGAAAATTTGTTCCTGCATTTAAACTTTAAATCACAGTTCACAAAATTCATTAAAAAAAAGATTTAGGTGCTCGGGTTTTTTTTTTTAAGATAAGTATGATTTAATTTTTGGGGACGTAACGTGACAAAAAGAGTACTCTTCTTTGAATGTGCCCAAAATGGAGCTCCCAAAAAATGCAACAAATAAGCAAAAGCAACCTTATCAATGTCGTTACTTTTGTTCAAATAAATACTTATTGCTCAAATGATTATATTAAAATTTTATTTTAAGATTAATTTTGGAAATAAAAAAAAAAATCATATCTTAAAAAAAGCACATCCTTCAAAGTTTTAGGAATTTTAAAAAACAGTTTGAAGTATTATATAAAAAAATTCAGCAAAAAAATAGGGCTTTGACTTAGTCCATTTTTAAAATTTGATATTTTGCATAGACATTTTTTTCAATATATTTATTGTAGCCTCAAGTATTCTCTTTATTTATTTATTTATTCATTTGGTATGGATTGTAAGCCCTATCGGCCAAATTAATCCAGCTTAATCATATGGCAAATATTACATTTTTTTTTTTTTTCTTATTACTTAAATAATGTACAACTATTTATAATACCCCCCTATTGCACAAATGTTGAAAACGATACAAGAACACGGAACTTGTGGCAACTTTAAACAGTCAACTTCTTACCTTCTACAGATTTTCTAATAACATTTTCTTAAACCCTGATATAGAATTAGAGAATGTACGCTCACTACAAGGTATGACGGAATTCCATAGTCTTGAGACTCTGACAGTAAATGACCTACTCATAATTTGAGTGGAATGCCTAGGTATGATCATCAAACTAGTTCTAGTGGAATGCCCGAAACTAAATTTTTCCCTAAGGTACGAAGGATTCCCGAATTTTAAAATCTTATAAAATTGTAATAATAATCTCATATTAATGAAACTTTCAAAATCACATTTCAATAGTCTTCTAGTATAAGAAGTCATATGAGTGTGTGATCTATATGTTATTCCAAAGATATACCGTGCAACTCTATTAAAACACTGTTTAAGTCTATTGATACTAGTTTGCGATACCCCCGAATAGACTTCTAGTCCATATACTAATATAGGAAGACATAATGTCATAGCAACGTTCCTCTTTACATTACTTGGTAAATACAGGGCCAAAGCATATAACCTTCTCAAAACAAAATTAATTCTTGAAGCAACATGATTGATGTGAAACTCAAAGTTAAGGTTATTATCTATAAACAATCCTAAGACCTTATGATATGAAACAACTTCTATATTCTCTACACCTAATACCAAATTCGGTTTTATATAAGACTGCGAAAACCACATGCATCGAGTTTTAAAAGGATTCATACAAAGATTATTTGCTATAGACCACTCCATAACAGACTCTAAATCTTCATTTACTTTTTGTGCCAAAAAATTAAGACCACGACCATTGTCATCCGCCAGCAACTGAACATCATCCGCATATGTATAACACCTACAGAAATTAATGTGATGATATAAGTCATTCATATAAACCATAAATAATAAAGGCCCCAAAATGGAACCTTGAGGTACCCCCCTATAGGTTTTAGCGATTGATGAACAGGAAAACTTATATTGTACATATTGGTATCTATTAGTGATAAAAGACTCAATTAATTTGCAAGCAGAAATTCCCAGGTCAAATTGAGAGAATAGCTTACTACATAATCGCCCATGGTCAATGGAGTCAAATGCTTTACTAAAATCAAGAAATATCAGTACGGAACTAAGTTTCCTGTCTAAATTGTTTCTTATATTCTCGACGCAGTCTAAAATCAAACCCGTAGTGCTATAACGCCTTCTAAATCCCGATTGGTACTGATTTAAATAATTTCCACGTTCTAGATGTTCCAAAAGTTGATCCCTTAATAAAATTTCCAGTATCTTAGAACATGAGTTCAAAACACTTATCGGACGAAAATCTGTAAGCAGACGCGGAGACTTTACTTTCGGTATGGGAATTACTCTTCCTACTTTCCAGCTGTCAGGGAATTTAGAAGTGGTAATAATTGTATTGAATATAAAACGCATTTGCCTAGATACGGCTGGAAAAATTAGTTTTAAAAATTTCAATGGTATTCCATCAGGCCCAATAGCATTAGACGTGATAGACATCAAAGCTTTTAAAATTTCATCATCAGTGACATTACGAAAACTAAAACCCAATATATTATTCAAATTAAGAGTAGGTACAAACGCATTGTTACTGTTAAACTGACAAAAATCATCTTCGTATGTAAAGTAGATATTAAAAGAATAAACTCAACACATTCGGCTTATTCGGCGAAGTTATGACAATTTGAATATGACATAACTTGTGAAAAAAATTTAAAAAATTGTTTTTCGTTGATATATGTTCTTTATGGGATTAAATAAACCCTCTCGCCAAATTGCATTCAAATCGAAAGTGGTCGAGTCCCACTCTTGGTCGACTTGAGATGGAATTACCCAAATTAAGTTTTTTTGTACAAACCAATTTTGGTTGTTAATTTTTATGCCGTTAATTTTATTAATGTTAGGTTGTTTAGAAAGTGTCCTCTTTTTTCGAACAAATGTCCTACATTTTTTATGCTGGCGTCCTCTTTTTCTCAAAATAGAAATGGCAAGCCTAAATATAGATAGACTTCATTAAATGAAATGGAACTTATTATATTGGGTAGTTGTACACCCAATATAATAAGTTATATTATAATATGTGGTATTTTTGGTAAAATTTTGATCGTTTATTGTGAAACATTAGTACAGTATTTTAATATAATTTATATGACCTTTTTCCAACCTTTTAGCATATAATACATAGATTTGGTGCCCAAACAGCTGCTTATTTTTGTGATCATGAACGAAGTAAGCCAATTTCGGATACCCTGAATATAAGTATATTCCAGCTAGATCGATCGAAACAAATAATGATAAGATGGAACAAAGTCTGAACTGGTTGTGGAATATTACGGCTTTATGTCTGGTCGCATATTTCGAGTATTTATCGGTCTGTGCTTGCTTCTAATTAATCGGTTTGCTTTAGTACAAGTTTCTTGTTCGTTAAATTTTAACCATTTAGGACAGATGGGACCACTCTAGTTTTATCAAATACACTAGCACTTGGCGTAGATTCGACTGGTTCACCGAGCTCTGCATACGAACTCTAGCGCTTCGGCTTGTCGCAATGGATCCATTTTTCATCGCCAGTAATGATTTAATGCAAAAACTTTGTAGCTTCTTATTCTTGGGACAGCATTGCTGATAATCGTCTTTCAATGTCAATGGACTTCAACGCTTTTGGTTCCCAATATCTTTGCTTAAGCTGCTCCGAATAATTTTGCTAGTTTTTCTGGAGTTTGCGGGATATTTCAATGAAATTTCGAACTTTTTTACTGAACCGGGCGGTCTTTGCCTGCCGTGTGCAAGTTTCCTTTTCTAAACCTCACAATCCATGTTTCTCATTTTTAAATCAAGATAACAAATTCAGCTTTGCTGTGCTTCGGCTGTCTGGTGTTTACAATCCAACATTGCAGATAAGCTATTTAAGACAAAAGCTATCTGTACACCCAGAGAAAAATAACTTAAAATTAATAAAAAAAACATATTGAATCAATAAGAAACATTAACGAAAGTCTTGTAATGTTGGAATTTTTTATTTCAATATGAATAATTATTAATTTAAAGTTACCCGATTATAATCATTTTAATATGGAAACAATATAGAAATAATGTTCTTCGGCATGGAATTAATATTGAACTCTTATAAAACTTTATTGTCGTCTTATTAAAACAATGTGTAAAAGTTATTGAAATCATATTTTTTATTTTGGAAATTAAGTTGAAACAGCATTGAATTAAGAATAAAATAATTTAAGAAGAAGCAAACAAATTAAAAAATTTTTAAAAAGCTCCATTTTGTTGTGCAGTGTAATTATTCGAATAGATACAAATTAAACGATATTAATTAAGGAAATATTGTCAACAATATTATGATTACGGTTATCATATCATAAGATCAATAACGTCTCGTATATGTTTAATAGGGGGGTTTTCAGGGACTTTTTCAGTTTCTAAGAAAGTACGCAACAATTTTGAAGTTCCCGTGATACTGGAAATACAGCTTAATGATAAAAAATATGTCCTCAGGAATCCCGGGAAAGCAATTAAATTTTCTCTTTATTTTATTTTCTTTACTCCTGGGGGGATCATAGGGCCTTAACAATTTGATTCCAGTCTACTCTATTTAAAGCACGATCTTTCAACTCATTTATTATGTTGAACGTATTAGCCTCAATTTCAATATGACTTAATCGCCTGTCTCTATTTGCGCTTTCTTGTTTCAAGATGGATTGGTCGTTGTTGACTATAATCGATTGTTAGTGATAGCATTGAGCCAAAACAGGGTGTAAAAAACTGCAGTCAAAGTAGAAAAACAGCCATTTCTTCCACTTCTTTATTTGTCATTAAAAAATTTCATTAAATGTAAACAGTCGCTGTCAAACCAACTCAAAAAGCGAAAAGTTGTAAGCAAGTTTTCGTTTTTTGTTTCGACAGCAGTTTTTTAAACCCTGAGAACGCAGATTTTTCCGTAGACACTAATATTGAAATACCTACATGTCATGTTTATCACGTTGAGCAGCATTCAACTTATTATATTGGTCATGGCCCAGTTAGTAGGTCTGCGCGCAAACTACAACAATCCAACAATAGAAAAAACAACACGCATTTTGTTTGTGTTAAAAATGATAAAGATGTCAAGAAAAAAAGCAATAGTTTGTGTAAAAAATGGTAGAAATGTCAAAAGCAATTGCTACAAAAACAATTGCACGTAAAAAACACAACTCTGCAAAAAATCAACAGGCGTTTCGAGCAGACCTACTAATTGGACCATGATATTGGTTTAAAATTATAGTTGTAGAGTTGCCGTTTATGACCCTTTAATTACATTAAGGTCGTCCACGGTATTAAATTGATTTATTTTCTAAATAGCAAATGATTGAGATGGGAAGCAGTTATAGTAGACTGAAGATATTGATACGAGAACAAAAGAAAACTTAAAATTGAGTTAAACTTAATCAAAAACTCAAAATGTATTTATTTGACTCAAAAAAGCTTTTTGCCCAACATAACAGATTTGTCAATGGGAAAGTTAACTAGCTAGACGGAATTAAGTGTTTTGTCTAACACCCAGTCACTGCTAATGACTTTGAATAAGTGAAGACTAAGAAAACCAAAACTTTGATATAATGTTTGCTTATCATAGCGCTATTAAAAAATAGCACATAGAACAATTATTCTGACATACATTTGCACAATTTGCAAGCATTGTTCTGGCAATTGATATTTAAAATTTGCCAATTGCTTAATGCAAATAATCAATTATGCAACTGAAAGCCAATTCATGAATTCCTAATTAAATAGTCAAAAAATTTCCATAAGACTAATTAAAAAATGTTCTTTTTTCTATTTCATTTAAAGTTTATAAAATTATTTTCACAGCTCGAACCAAAAGAAAAAATTACTCAAACATTCTACATATTGACCACTCATATTCTACAAATAATAGTAATTGCATTCATATGTTCTATAGAAACACAAAAAATGGATTTTGCTTATGGGATTAATTAAATGAAAAAAAGTACCAAATTGCCAATAATTAGGTCATTTTTGTATGTGTGTTTCTTAAAAATATTTGCAGCCATATAATAACTTCGAATTATGGATAATGGAATTTTTTTAGTTAAAGTTAAATTTACTGTGATAAGAAATATATTTATAATAAAATTAAAAGTGAACAATGAAGTAGATATTTTTGTTTACCTCATAAAAATGAAAATGGACATTGCTGTTTTAATTATAGAATTATGCATTTAGTGGTTTTTAAGCCGCCCATCTGGCAAGGCTGTCAGCTGTTAAATATCTGTCATCTGAAGTGTTATTTATTTAGTGAAAAAATTGCCAATTATGTTTATGGATCGTTTAACAGCCGAAGAATGCGTACAAATAATTAAAACTTACTACAAAAGTGATGGTTCAAACGTTCGTCATCAGAAATAGAACATATTGGTGTATATAAAAATACACGCAATCATTGCGTTAACCGAAATTCGTCATGCGTTAGGAACTGTGCGATACGTTTACTTCTATTACGACGAATAAATTGGGACAGGGTGACCGCTTTTTATAAGAATTTCTTAAGTGTTTTAGCAAATAATGTTAATTTTTCTTTAAAAATAGTTTATATTTAATGTACGTATTTATGATATATAAAGTTTATTATCCCTTTTTAATTATACATATATACATACACACAAAAAAAAAGACTGTAGTGCCAAAAGAAATTGATTTTGATTCAAATAGAATTTACGTTCGGATTGTGCCCAACAAGATTTTGCATTTGTAGCAACAAGTCTGTTTCTTTTGTCCCAAAGTGTAAATTCATTGTTCAAATCCAATTTTTATTACGACAACAGTAATATTATTTGATTTAAAAAATAAATATTTTATGGCAACAAAAATTGTTATTTCCTGCAAATGCAAATCGTTTACGTCAACAGCAATTTTCAATGTGCTTTTATTTCAGAGGAAAACCTTTAACGACAAAAGATATTTCATTTGCAACAAATAATTTTGCTGTTGAAAAACTTCAAATACTTTCATGTTGTTGCGGTAAAAAAAATTTTGTTGGAAATTTTCTTGCGACAAAAGGTTTTCATTTACGACAACAAGTTTTTGTTTACCCCAACAGTATAATCGTCAAATGCTCAAATTATTTGGCATCACAATATTTTTTTTTTGTGTGTATACATTTGTTTTAAGTTTTTTTTTTTTGTCAATATTGCTTTTTTATTAGTACTTTTTTTGTTGAAATATGGTCACACTATGCTTTGATAAATGGAAACAGAAAAATATGTAATAAAAATTAATTTATGAAAAACTTTTAATAAAAATTGAATGGAAGAAGAAAATGGATACAAAGCTGTGAACAAATTGAAGAAACGAAATATCTGGCGTCTAAGGTATTTATTTCTGAAAATTCAAATAAATTTTAAATGACATTAATACCTGTTCTTCGGGTTCTTATTGTTTCTTTTCTTTACGCAACGAATTCGTCGTGTTGTGCGAAGTTCGTTGTTCGTCCCAGTTGTGTTTATACCATAAGGCAACTTATTAATTTATCATTTTAAATAGTTGTTTTGCTTTTTCCAAGGCGAATTCATCTATACGGTGGTGGCGATACTACAACAAGTAACAACACCAAAAACACATTGTTGTATTTTATTTGTTGCTTTCGTTGGTCGATATGTCAAAAACAGAAGTAACTTTTGACATTCCTCTCTCTAATTTCCAAAAAAAATAGCACAGCTGCGCTTTCAACGCCACCTCAAAAATTAATTCGCCTTGGCTTCTTCTATAGAATTATCCAAATAGTTAAGTAACGAAATAATTCTTAACTAAATTTAACTTTGTACCAGAACTAATTTTCTGAAATCTCTTTTGTGCCATTTTAACCAAAAGAATGAGAAAATTCAAAAAGACGTTTAAGTTCTGGCGCATTATTTTCATTTTTGGATTCAGTCTAAAAATTATTAACAGGTAAAAAATGGAAGCTTTATTTAATGATCCAAATTGATTTCTTTAAACTTTAACCAAATTTGTCGCGCTAGTAACACAGTACCAATTAATTGAAAAATGTAACGCAAAAAGTACAATTCTACCATAATTTCCATCTCTGTCTCATACATAATACATGCAATAAAACCAACCTTCAACAAAATCATGTTAGAAAATCATGCTTACAAAAAGCTTTTACCGCCGCCAAATCTCACAACACTTTTGAAACGTTCGTCCAAATTAATATTCAGATAATGCTAAAAATCTATGAAAATTGCTTTTGTAAAATATTCTAGCCATTCGGGAATATAATTATCTTAGATTTTAAGAGAAATGCGTCAGCGATTTAATAATTAAAATGTGACTAAGTTTTTGCTAATAATATTACAATTATTTTTATTTTTTTTAGTTATTATTTTTGTAGTTTAATATTTATTCATTTTATATGTCAAGTTTGATAACCTACTTAAGTGGCATTCGATCACTGTGTTAATTGCAGTCAAATTGCTTAGCGAATTACAAAGATTTGTAAAATATATACTCGTGCAAAAAAAAAAAAAAAATCACAAAATGCATTATTCATACCGAATTATCTGCGGTATGGCAAGCCGTGTTGAATGTGTGTGGCAATACGAACAAGTGAAATTGATGATCTCAATTAATTGTTACACACAAATGAAACAGTTTAGTTAAGACAACCGAAACGAATGACAACTGAATTAAAGTGCAGAGTAGTGACTAGTATGTAAAAATATATACATATGTAAATTTGTTATAAATTATGACTAATTTAATAATTTTTATGACATTAAACGAACACAAATTAAAAATGTTAATCATATTAACGAACCCGTTTCGTATTATTGATGCAAAATTTACATACAGGTTACTTCAATTTGTTTTAAGAATGTGTCTAGTATGAATTTGCAATATTTTTTAAGAAATCGTATAAAAATTTTACTAGGCGCCTTCCTCTTGTACCATCTTCTATTCATCTATATTTAAAACTCAACATTAATAGTTTTTCTTTATGTTTTCTAAAATATTTGTTACACTGTTAAATAAAAGCGTGTCTATATAAAAAGAGCCAGAATTATAGTATTTTAATGACAGCTCATCCCGATGCTGTCAACTAAATGCTGTTTTATGTCATTTACTGAATCGTCTTTCAATGAACATCCAATAAAATATTTCAATATGTAAAAGCAAAGACATGTTAGAAAGAGAAATGTTCGACTATAGCGACACAAAAATTCATTTAATGACTAAAGTGTCAAATCAAAATTTTTGTATAATAATTTTGTATTTTACTGATAATTTTTTTTATGGTGGATAGTTGCTTTATTTTTACAAGTTTATTTATTTATGTCTATAGAGCATTGTTTCTTACACATTATTTGAAGAACTTAAATTAGATAATTCAAATTATTATTTCGAATTATTTAAATATTTGGGGGATTCACAAGGTTGTCATAAAGTTTTAAAGTTTTAAAATAATTACAAGAAATATATATGACTTACACAACAATATTTTTTTTTTTAACAATTGCAAAATATTATTTAGGACGTTATGTCGATATGACTTGATAGCACACCTTGTGAATCCCCCAATTATTTACAAGATTTAAAAACTATTTACGAAATTTTATTTTGAAAATTATATTGCAATATGATTATTTCTTATATTATACAAAAAGTAAAGACTAAAAGTTAAGTTTCGATGTACTAAATTCTACATTAAAATTATGATATAATTTATTGAATAGAGTTAAAGCTCTAATAAATGCACTAATACGTACAAAATTAGAATGATGTAGTGGTATTAAAAATATATGATGGTGACGAAGATTCCTACAGGGAACGTTTAAAGAACTTTTAGCTAGTAGATCAAGGCGAGTTCACTAGAAGGTGGGGTCAAGTCAACATATGGTGTTTTTTTTTTTTGGTGGGCGACTTGTCAAAGTTTGTGTACAAACTAGTTTTTTATGTAAACAAACCTATATACCACAGAATCAGTGTTGTTGTAGAGTTGTCCTCACCTTCTAGCCAATTCGCCTTGTAGTGGATCAGGGCAATCAATATATTTATTTAATTAATCAAAAATAAAAGACAATGAAAAATTTAACGACACAACTCCAATGTTAAAAGTCCTAAAAGCAAAACACGGTCAAGAAAATTAAGGTACAAGGATCAGAAAAATCAAAACAATTTCTCTTGATAAAGGCCGATACTGAGTATGTTTTTGGAATTAAAAGCCCCGGTAGGCTTGCTGGTGGATGATCTAGTCTATCAGTTGCAAGTTCGATTCCCGCCAGAGACTCTGGTTGCCTGCAGACAAGCGTAGAGCTTTGCGGGATTAGCTTAGGAAAAAAATGATGACTCCAAATGAAGTATGAAACTTTATTTCGTATCAAATAGTATGCCCAAGCAAACGTTATTTTTTATAATGTTGACAATAGTTGCTTACTAACGTCTCTTTTTTGCGAAATTAGTAAAGATTTTATAATTTTGGTTTATTTTATCTAGTTTTTCTGTTTAAGAAATTTGTATTTGTTAAAAAACCTAATAAATATTTATGTTAAGGTTTTGCGATTTCTTGTAAGTTTTTGTTTTTTAAATAATTTCACGTTTTTTGGTTAAGATTTTTTTTTTATCAAGACAGAACATTGGTAATTCTGCACTTATTTATTTATGGCCGTTTTTTCCAGTATCGACAATGTGCATGTTCGGTTGGCAACACCTCTTAAAATACATGTCAAAGTTGGGAGTCAGCTGATTGAATTTAGCCGTACGGCAAAAAAAAATTATTTTCAGATGAGTGCCGGTTGGCTTTGCGACAGAATAGGAGCAAACGAGACATTGAGAAACCCAAATTTCTGTAATCTGTAGTTTTTCGTTGGGAAAAAAAGATAATAGCCTTTTTACACTGATCAACATCTAACATCTACCATCAATTTGCCACAATTTGCGAGGATGCAAACATCTTTCCATTAGAAATACAAAAAGCTAAAAACCAACATCTTTAAAAGATGTTCCTATCTCATTTTATTCCATTCTACATCTTTCGATTATTTAAGTGTCATCAGAAAAGCGGCAATAAGTTCTATTATTATTGTGGCATCACTTACAAAAAAAATTTTGTTTTGAAAGCAGCGTTACCATTTGTCAAGTTTTCTCTTTTATTAAGCGATTACTAATATTTCAAATCGATTTTAATAAGATTTTAAAAACAACGAATTAGAGTTGAATTCACGGAAAAATTTACGAAAATTAAATTATGCTCTCTACATTTGCAGAGCTGCAGTGGAAAATAGTCTCTCAGATGCAACAGAACTAAATTTTTAAATTTTGGGTATAAAATTTCATTGCGCCAGCAAGCAAGCGGATATGCGTCTATAGAAAAATTAGAAAAGTTATCTCTAGACTTCTTCTTTAGCTAAACCACAGCGTAGGACGGACATGGTAAAGTAGCTCAGTAAGACGTTTTTTCGATCTATTGTCTTTAAAATTTTCAATCTTTGTGTCTCAAATCTTTCATTCATTGAAATTGGAGACTAAGTCGGGAATTTTTGGGGCTCTTAACTATTCTGCATTCCAGTTTATTCATTTAATATTTCTCGAATAGCGTCAGACATTGTAGCTTATGGATTTTGTGGTCTGTTTGAAGTAACCCAAAATTTGTTGTGAAATGATTTTTATTCTTCAACGTTTAAATAAATACTAGATTTATCAAAGAGGAACATTTTACTGCTATGGAGCAAAGCAAAACGGTTAAAGCTGCAGGTTCACACCAAGCGTTCAATGCGTTTATGCATCTGTCTTAATATTATTAGTAGTACATATAAAATTATATTTACAAGTTACACAGCAAACGCGTAGAATCGATATATGTTTCGAAAGCCTGAAGTACCTTTTTTAAGTTTGTTTTTTACTGACTTTCGTATTTTCTGTTTGATTTAAAACATTTTCCCACATCTTTAAATATGTTAAAGAACTAAATTTTTATAAATTAACTTTAACCTATTCATGGACTTAATAAAATTAATCAAACACCTTATACTAAGTTTTCTTAATTTGTCATTTCTTTAACTTTTTAAAAGGATTTTATTCGATTAGCCGTTTTTTCTTATCATTTTAATATATTTAAATAAGTTTTGTAATATTAACGCTTTAAGCAGTTGTACTTGTTTTAGCGTTTGTTTTTAAATTAAAAAAATTTTCTGATTTAAGCGAATGTTTAAATTTGAAAAAAATGTGTAAAAGCGTTTTTAATAAGGCTTAAGGAAGTTCTAAAATGTAGGAATTTTTTAGATTTTGTACGGTAAAAACTGATTTTAGAATTGTTTTTGGCGAGTTTAACCGGTAATTTTACTAAACTGTTTGATAATTTCTTATATATTCGCGATTTTCATTTTTTTAAATTTCTGCAATTTTACAGGACTTTCGCTATTTTTTCTTTCCTTCTTCGCTATTTTTTTTTTGTTGATTTTTTTTTTAAAGAAATTAAAAATTGAAAAAGAATTTGATTTATCGAGTTTGTTAAACATTAGAAATATTTTTAATAAGACTAGATTATTTCGAAAATATGGTATTAGGAAAAGTAACAAACTAAAAATAAAACGTAGTATACACCTCCGATTTTGGTATAGTTTAAACAAAAGCTGAAAATTATGTGTTATAAAAAATAAAAGAATATTTCATCAAAATACATGTTGAATTTGCAAAAATTTAAAAAGACAATAAGTTCTATTGTGCAGTGCTTTTAAATGATGAATTTTATATTTATAGTTAACTCCCTTACCGCAATACTTGCACGATTTACAAATAGCAATAAGAACCTGATAGAAACCCCTTGAAGGGCGAAAAAGTTAGCTGTAAATACGGCGGTGAGACTAATGTTTACTAGGGCATGGGAAGATTACGCTATCGGATATGCTAGGACTCTGTATGAAATAAATTGGCATGCAGATGTTGACTATGTCACCTAAGCCGATCTTTGAACTGGCTTCACCGTAAGCGTTTTGGATAATTCAGTTGACTAGGATTACCCACGGACTCCCATAGATGTGGTACAGGCAAAACGCAGTTTTACTCCAAGCACGGTGAGATATCGGGTAGGGATATCCAAATTATAACCAGCAATAAAATCCCGGGAAAATGTGTTTATCACATCGAGAATTGTGCTACTCTGAAAGAGATGTAGATACATTTAATGGTTATCCTAAAATGGTTCTTTGCACACAGAGGCATACATGAACACTTTATGGCTGACTCGTTGGCGCATAAAGACACTACCTTAAGCCTTAATGGTTCAATATGATGTTGGTAGTCCACTCTCGAGGAACAAGCAACATATTGCATATAAATTTCATCTTATCGCTAGCCAGAGATGGTTTGATGAAACTACCTTTCGGGAATCAAGGAAAATCTTGTCTATCATAGACGGCCAAAGGAGTATGCGGGCGTCAAAGATGTCCAGACCTCACCTCAGAAACATACTTGAGGTTCTAACTTGCAATTGGCCTTTTAGGAATCACGCCCAGACTCTGGGGCTACCTTACAATATCTTTGTAGAAGTTGTGAGGACAGGGAAGGAGTTCATTAATATCTACTCTTTCATTGCCTGGCATTCGGGGGTCTAAGACTCAAACTGTTTGGGCAGAGAACCCTTAGAGACAAAACCAGTCTTTCTGACAGTTATTTGGTGTGGATCCCTTTTTTTTATTGGATCAAGTGAATTTGAATTAGATGTGGCAAGCAATATCGGGCGTCTGGGAACACATAATAGCACAACGAACACTAATGACTGAACCTACGTGAGTTATAATTAATTGCGGCTGCATATGGAACCTAACCTGTTATTTAGGTCTGTTTAATTTATTAGAATTTAAGTGAAGTCGCTGGACTTGCAATTGATTAGAGAAAGAAATGAAAGAAGTTAATTTTCAGAAGTATTAGAGTTGATATATTTAAGCATTTGCATAAAATCGGAAGATTTGACTGTTTGCTAAAATTTAAGCTCTAAATATTTTTGAAATTATGTCAATAATCAGTAATTTTTGTTGGCTGCTTAAATTGGCTTAAGTCCGCTACATGAAAGCGAAAAATGTTACGTCCTTAATTTCATTCGCCTTTGTTGATCTAGCTTTTAGAAGAATACAATTTCATAGGAACTTGGATTTTAGTTAAATAAAAGTCTCCGAAATTTTTTGTCTGAACATTTCCGGTGACTTGGAAAATATTGTGTAAGGAATTTTTTTTCTAACAGGAACCCTTATTCCTTTTGTTAAATATCCAAAATTTTCAAAAAATCTATAATTTGTATTCCCAATTCCTTTAAAAGTCTGCATACAGACAAATATACATATGTCTTGTTGCAGGCAAAAATAAAAACACACAAAAATAAAAAAGAACAACAAGAAGTATGTACTTCTATCCACTGAGTGATATTTCAACACACCAGTTGTTCTAGTACTTCTAACCCGTCGTTGTAAAGGCTTTTACCATCTACTTGTTCAACTGGCAATAGCAATAAGTAGCAACATTAACATGTTGTCAACACTCACAAAGACATGGTGCAAACAGCAAAACAAGACACATACATGCATGTCTTCATACCACCTTTATCCCATCATCACACTAAACATTCATTCATACTCGTACAAGAATAATGATAACAATGAAAAGTGACGGACTGAGTGAAATAACACGAAAATAGTCATACAACTTTTTTTTAGTGGAACATGCTTTTGACGATATTATTTGTTTTTAAAAGGGGAAGGGGTATTGTTTTTGAGGTTGGGATGAAATTTGTTTAAAACGATTTAAATATATTTAGGAGTTTAAAGTTCGTTGTAAACTTTCATATTTTAAAAAGTACATACGTACATTCGTAAAAATAATCAAACAGTTGGAATATGTTGAAAAATTTACATTTTTATGATGATTTTTGCTTTTATTTTAAAAATGTTTTATTCTAGTTTTTGGTGTTAAATAACGAACTTTTTTTTAGTGGAGTAGTTGGAAATTTAACATAATTCCCGTTGAGCTTTCAAAACTGGTTAAAATATGAAATACAGTAAAAGCTCCTACAGGTAGCCACAGACTAATGAAGCAATTTTTTCCGCTGACCGGAGGCGCTTTCTGTTAGTAAAGCTTTAACTGTAGTTTAATTAATTTCTAAAGGCTTAACAGCTGTGTTTAATCTTTATAGACAAATTGCACGCTAGGTGAATTTATGCAATTACACTGGTCGGCAAAAAACAAAAAAATTCGGGAGTAAGAACTCCTGTTTTGTGAATTTAATTGACTTTAGCGTGCTGAATCTAAAACTGTTCACACGTCTAGTTTTTTAACCCTCAAATCACTCTCAAAAAACTTACGTTAGTTACCCTCGTGTGGTTTTTCACACATATGCCATGTCTGTCTACTTTGCTGTGGCGCCACATTTCGTTTGTTATCAAAGTCATGATTTACGTAAAAACAATGATGTATTTATTCCAGTAGTGATCAGCAAAACACCATAAAAACCTTGTGTGTATTTTCTTTAAGAACTCACTTTATAAAACATACATTGCATGAAGTCCGCAACAATATCAAAAATATTCATACTTGCCGACAGAAAATCAAGTCTCTAGTAAAAATAACATAGAAACTACATATGTGTGCAAAACTACACACGAGGGTAACTTACGAAAGTTCTGGTATATTTCGTTACCAAAAAATATATTTTAATCAAAAAATATGTTTTCAGTATTTAATTGATATTTCTAATTAAGTCAAGAAGATTCTTAAGTTAACCTCAATATTTTTTTTTTGATTATCGTGTAAAAATGATTTCATTTGTGTGGTTTTTCACACAAGGGTGATTTAAAGGTTAAGGGCTAGACTAATATTTCGCCAGAAATAAGGCAACTATGCTGGGTAATTCCATGTCAAATCGACCAAGAGTGGGACCCGACCCTTTTGATTGTAATGAAATTTGGTGAGAAGGTTCCTTTTATCCTATAACGAACATACATGAACGAAAAAAAATTTAAACATTTTTGTTCAAAAGTTATGTCATATTCAAAATGTCATAATTTCACCGAATGTGTTGAGATTATTTCTTTAATATCTCAAAAACTATTTTACATACGAAGATGATTTTAATGTCATTTTAAAGAGAATACTTGGGGCTACAAGCCATATATTTAAAATGCAATATCTGCAAAATATTAAATTTTAAAAACGGACTAAGTCAAAAACCTATTTTTTATTTGGCTGATTTAAAAATAGAACCTTCTCACTAAATTTCATTAAAATCGAAAGGGGTCGGGTCCCACTCTTGGTCGATTTGACATTGAATTACCATGCTAATGCATTTGATAATAACCTGAGAACGATTTTTCCGATTTTGATTAAATTATTGGAATAAAATTTCCTTTGAGTCATGCCAGTAAGATCATTTTTATATTTTTCACTGTTTCGGAGTTATTCAAAAGTTAGTGGTTTCATTCAAAATTAGTACTATCAGGCCTGTCACAGAAATCAATTCCGATTGAAGGTGATTTCGTTTTATGTGAAGCAAGATACGAAATCACTTCCACTTTCGATCGGAATTGATTTCTGTGACAGGCCTGTATGTATTGCTTTAGAAGGACTAACATTTTTTTACCTGGTTTTCTGATAAATTATCAATGATGTAACATTTTTATTCTCCTAATTTTTTCTTTAGAATTTTTGAAAACATTAATTTTGTTTAAAAAAAAATGTTGCCATTCTTTTCTGAATATCTCCAAAACTGTGGAAAATATAAAAAACTT
This sequence comes from Pollenia griseotomentosa, assembly GCA_963931875.1. NCBI lineage: Eukaryota > Metazoa > Arthropoda > Insecta > Diptera > Polleniidae > Pollenia > Pollenia griseotomentosa. Next base: position 140,041,477 of record OZ007562.1, read on the forward strand.
ATATTCAAACGACTTCAAGGGAATTGTATTCCACCTTACTTCCAGCCCAGAATAAAAAACTAGACGTTATAGAAAACATCGAATTTGAAACGAAAAATGAATTTAGCTCCTTAAAATTTTACATATAATTTTATTTAAAACAATTTTTTTGCCAACTAGTGTTATCATGGCTCTTATTTGCGTACTATTGGCAATTCAAATACTCCTTGAACTTATTAGCATGTTGCTGTAGAGCTTGAGCTATTAAACCTCCCCTAAAACTCAACAAAACTCTACATCAGGTCAAGAACAAATACTCGTATCGTCCTACTAAAACCACTAAAATTCAAAAATAATTTTCGAAAAGGGCTAATCTTCTTTTACCTCCTTCAAATATTACTTAATAAAATAAACAGAGGCTTTACATTTTAGGAAAAGCCTCCGATTTAAATAGTCAAATGGTTTAAGAGTTATTCAGTTCCTTATGTCTCCTGAAAACTTTGGTTTTTTTTTTGTACGATAAATATATTTGTATCCACACAGTGTAAACCTTCTGCGCAAAGTACAAGTCGTAATTGTGGACATGGTTTAATAAAATTTGATACGTTCGTTTTAAACGTCATAAGGACCTAGACTACTGAAACAGATATAATGGGTCCATAATTTCACATAGCTACTATACAAGCTTCTTTCCGGAGCTGAGTCCATGTGCCCATTAGCCATCTTATTTTGATGGTATTTATATTAAATTTAACTCAAACTTAGCAAATTTTATTGGAATCGGTCTAAAAATCACTTAAAATAGCAAAAATTTCTTGTAAATGTAGGTTATTGACGTAAAATTTGGCGACATCAAGTTTCACTTTAGGAACTATTTTATGTAGGTTCCATAAAAACCCCCTCACTAAAATCTTTCCAAGACGGAAAATCTCATATATCTATATTCCTATATAGGTGTATTTTTTTTTATATAATATTCAACACAAATAACTCTTATATGAATCATAAGCTCATAACAAAATTTTGCTTTGGCAGGTCAATTGGTACACTATCGAAAATTTTTCTCTGAATATTATCGTTTAGGTTATCGTATGGTTAATCGACTTTAGTTTTCTTTTTCTGTTGTTTAAAGCATTGTGGGGGATTTCTTTAGGCTCCTTCAACTTGAGTTTTTTTTGTATATTTTTATTTTTAACTTTTTGACCTAAAGCTGCGATGCAAGATGTACATTTTATGATCACAAGCCAAAAGAAAGCCCTCCTAGAAAAGTCCTTTGCCACAGTTAAATCCCAATTGCAAGTAAGCTTTATATAACGAAAAATTACACTATAGAAATTTTGGATGATCGGTCTAAGTATAACCATTCCTTATATTTCCCACTAACGTGTAAAAGTTTTAGTTACCAAGAAATTACATTATAAAAATTTTGGATGATTTGTTTATAAATGATCGTAGGCCCTTAAAGCCGGAATCCTTACAGCACATACCGAATTTAATCAAATTCAACAAAAAAATAAAATCTTTTCCAAAATCCCAAAGGAAAGATTGCCAAATAGGACCACTTATGAATTTAACTGATAATAAAAAAATCATTTGTAAAATCCCCAAAGAGAGATAGCAATATACTTATTAATATAGCCTTTTTCCAGGACATTATTAAATGCAGATTTATACAAGGTAGAAATTCAATACAAATGTAAAAGTTATTTTCTGAAAAGTCGACAACAAAATGTATTTAACAAGACGATATCGCTTAACTTAAGAAACATTTCGGTATTACTCAGAGTTGTGCTTTTTCAGAGGCCTGGTATGAGGGCAGCTTTAATGGAACTTAATACCTATTTAAAATCAATTACTTTTTGCTACTTACATAGCTGGGTTTTTAGCTAATTCTTAGTAACTGACAACCATGATTCCTTTAAAGTATTACACTTGTGCTACTAAGATATACTTATATGTATGTATGTGTGTATTCGTATGTAGTTAAAATTACTAGGAAACATGTCATATTTATTTGTTGACACATTACTGACACATCAGATTTAAAACGCTGTCAACAACGTCATCACGGCTTGGTTGTTATTTCTTTTCTTTTGTTTTTTGTACTTATTACGTTTTGTTTTCTTGTACACACATAAATTTGTCCTTTATCTAGTTTTTATGACAGAAATATGTTATATGTTTTTTTTTTAAAAAAAAAAGAAGAATAACAAGGAAAATATTTTTATTTTAAAGTTAACAGAAATAAAAACATACTACCGCTGTCACAATTTACTTTACATACTACCACAATTGTGTATAATTAAAGTTGTCATATTGTAAATCTAAATGTATTTTACAACAACACTGGGTTACAGATCCATACGTTTTTGATTATCATGTTTGTTGGTATTTCTACTACACGGAGAGAAAAAATTTAGAGGAAATCACAAAAATAGACAAAAGTAATCCGTTGTCAACAGTGAGCTAATAACGCTCGTGCTGAATTTGACAACTTATAGTGTAAAGTATTTTAAGAACACCTCGTAAATATTTAGTTAAAATTTTTTATTATTTCGTCACGACCTTGTTATCGCTTTAACAAAGTACTATTGTTAAATTGACAAAATATTATTCTGATTGAAACAATGTACTGTTTTCGTTTTCATGAAAAAGGCTGTTATTTATATTATTATTAATTAATTTTTCATTTATTGAAAAAACTAACAATTCCGCAATTCGGAAATCGAAAAATATTTACGAAACTTTGTGTATTTGTTCATATTTCTCTCTATAATAATTTACATCTCATCATTTTGCAAACTCGACTTTAAAGTTAACCTTAGTATTAATTTTATCAATTCTTACAACTTTGTAAATATTGATATTTTAATTAGGCTAAAGTTCATCAAATTTAATTTTCATTAAATTATTTTTATGAAGAAGGAATTTTACAACATGAAAATTAATTAAAATTTATTGATAATTTTTCATTCTTAACTTCTTTATAAAAATAATGAAATGAAAATTTAATTTGATGAGCTTAATTTAGCCTAATTAATATATCAAAATTTGGATTAAAAACCATAAATAGTTCAACAAAATAACCACAAAATTAAAAATTAAAAATATTTTTTCATTTATTTTGATATCAATTTTTTGTTCTGTTTCATTTAATATTATAATCCGCGCTCAAAAATAATTAAGAGATTCAACTAGAAAACTAAGTAGTAAGCCACACCTCCATTCGCAGACCAATACTCAGTGTTGCCACTATGTGGGTTATTTCCCGATATAATTCTTACTGTCGTGGGTAGAGCGTGGGTAATTTCTCTTAGGTGTAATTTGAAATTCTTACTTCAGATACCCAAATAAAATCATGATTCGATATCAGTGATGACATTTATTTCTTTCATTCTTTTCTGAACCAAAGTCTCGCTGTATTTTTTAAGAAAAGTCTTCAATCATTAAATATATATTTTTTAAAAGTTCGATAATGAATGTCGCAAGATAGATAGACTCTTAGATTTGGATAAAGATGTCTATCGCAGTGATTTAGAAACTGAAGTCTATTGGAAGCCTGGGGGAAGAAATGTTTCCAGTAATCAAACATATAATTAATTTTATTTTATTTTCAAATGCTTTAAGGTACGTTCAGACTGATCAAATATTTGAAAGCAAACATCAAATATTTCATTAAAGTAGTCTGAACACAAAATATTTTTGAGTGTCAAATAAAATAAAAGCTGATTTTGAGCAAATAAAAGCATTTACCGGCAAACAAATATTTGTCCAATGTGAACATAGTGTGAACACAAAATATCAAATATTTTAGTTATTTTTGAGCAAACATTTATTTGATATGACAAAAAAATTATAAGAGCAAACAACGACAAATAATTTAAGCCATGTTCTCGATAGAAGCAATTTCCGCTAATTTAGCAATTTTCACCGAATTTTTGCCATTCCTTACACTTTTAGGGACTTTTAATTAATTTTAATTTTTTGTTTGAAATATTAAAGTTCTGTGCGAATTTCCGATATTTTTTTTTTTTTTTGTTTTTACCCGACATATTGCTTTTTAATCGATTTAGCGATTTCAAATACATTTAATACTTTAATATTTTAAGGGACTTTTAGTCAATTTTATACTTTGTTTGAAATATTAAAAATTTTCGCGAATTTCGCCATTTTTGGAAAAAAATTTTTTTTTTGGATTTTTCCGACAATTTGTTTTTAACCAATTTTAAATCAATTTTAGGGTTTGTTTCCAAGTTTGCAATTTTTTGCGAATTTTAACCATGCTCGCGAAAAAGTGATTTTTCGCTGTGAAACTTTACAGCTTTAACGATTTTTAATAATTATTAGGATTTGCTATCATACCGCTATTAGCAAATTTTTGCGAATTTCCGCTAATTTGGCAATTTTTACCGAATTTTTGGCATTCCTTACAGTTTTAGGCGCTTTTAATAAATTTTATGTCTTGTTTGAAATAAATAAATTTATCGCGAATTTTCGCTATTTTTGCAAATTTTTTGTTCTTTTTTCCCGACGTTTTGTTTTTTAACCGATTTAGCAATTTCCAATATATTTTAGGCTTTATTTCCAAGTTTGCAGTTTTTCACAAATTTTAGCCATGTTCCGTTACCCATTGTCTTCCAGTTTTTTCCCTTTTTCATTCTCCTGTTCTAACATTATAAGAGATGCTGCTCCACAGAATAAAATAAATAAAATAGCTTCTGCGGTCATTTTTACTATTTTGGAAATATATTTTTATTTTTAGACACTTTCATTAAATAATTATATGATTCAAATATTGGTTTTAGTCTGAAAGCATGGCAAACATGAATTAATTTATTTTATTTGACACTATTTGCCAACTGTTTTAACAAACAAAAATTGTCAAATATTTGAGCTTAGTTTGAACATTAAACAAAATATTTTTTTGTTTCACATAGTTTGAAGCAAATATCAGAACAAATATTTTCGTCAAATATTTCACTAGTCTGAACGTACCTTTAGTTATAAAACCCTGCAGGCATTTTGTTTACTTATTAAGGTATAAACGGTATTTTTAAGACCATGAAACCTAAAATGGTAGACAACACAAAAAAATAATTTTTATCGCATTACCAAATGAAACTGATTTCACACACAAAGGCACCGCACCGCGCCTGTCGTTGACGAAATGCATTGCAGGCACCCAATTTTGTTCCTCTTTTTCGAGCATTGCTGGCTGCATGCCACGAATAAAATGAACAATGTTCAACTCCAAGACGTCAATTGTTGCTGGTTTCTCAGCACAAACCAGTGACTTCACAGTCCTACGGAAAACAATCAAGAGGTGTCACATCGCACGACCTTGAAGTCTAATTGACAGTTTATTTTCTCTAAACTAACACATCGCCTTTATTTGCGTCATTTAAATCATGAAGTCGCCTATAAGTTGCAAAAACCGATGGCTGATTTTCAAAGTCAATGTGGATAGTTGGGTGGAGTAGTTCAAGCATGACTCTGTTCATGCTGGTGTTCCTGAGCAAAAAGTGAGATCAGTATGACAGTTCGCTTGACAGCAGATTTTTCGTAAGCTCTATCGAGCTTAAAAAAACACCCATTATTAAGGAATGGCAACGAACATTTCCCTAGATATCGAGCCCTAACCGCGAAAATAACGTAAGCGACATCGTTTTAATGTTAGTTTTTTCTTTAAATAAATGACTTTATTGGGTACACTTGCATCATCTCCTTAAATGTCATGGTCATATAAGGTACCGTTACGATTTTATAGCCAGAAAATTTTATCGTAAGCGACAAATTTCATACAAAAATTATATAAAATAAAATAAAAAAACTCTCCTGTAAAATTTGGTTTTTGGCGCTTACGTTATTTTCGCGGTTAAGGCTCGGTATATACAACCAAATATGGAAGTTAACCTCTTTCAATGAGTTTGTTGTGTTTTTGCTTCTTTGTAAATGCCTTTTTATTCAATAAAACTTCAATTTTATTTTAGGTGTAATTTCGTTTAAATGGGGTAATTTTGCTTTATCTCAAGTGTAATTGTAAATTTTAATGGTGGTAACACTGCCGATATGGTCCAATGTGAATCCCATCAATATAGAGGAAGAAGAAAGAGAGAAGAAACTAATTTTATAGGTAGAGTTTAGATAGATATTAGAAACTAGATAAAACAATGCTCCCCCTACAGTCCGCTCAGGAGAAAAAACCGGCATATTTCCCTGAAAAACCCCAGTAGCTCGATTAGATTACATCCTGCTGTACTTTCCAGTTCGTCGTAAGTCTATCTCCTCGCCATTTCTGGCTGAGGTTCTTCATCCTAGGACAGTGGCACAGAACATGCTCAAACATCTCTAGTTCCTTAGCATCCTCGCATAATTTGCCGAAGTCCGGTATGCATCCAATCCGCACCAAAATGACCTAGACACCCTTTCTATCCATCCAGGACCGGTTAATGGCATCACGAAATCTATCCCGAATCACCTCATAGCAGTGACATAACGGGGTCTTACACCCTATCCCTTACCTATAAGTTCAGGATCCACCTTTATGTGTCCGGGTACTCAACACAGCCTTTCTGTAAATAGCCCCATGAGCTCATTCAGAACATTCCTACACGTTGCGACCAGGCAAGATCGCACCGTATAACCTGTCGGTGCTCTGAGATGGCAACAACGTACTATTGCCAATTTAATTACAAGATATTCCCAATTCGACAAAAGGATGTTATTGATTTGAAAACATATACTTTTGCCTTCTCAATTTGACAACTTCTTAACAATTTGTCAGCGGTTGTCGGCGAAATATTGACAGGACAACGTCGTCGTTTTACTCATTATCATTCGTTGAAAGTTTTTATTGGTTCTTGTTTTGTTCTGTGTACTAACAACAATATCAGCAGCAACAACAACAACAAAAATTAGTATGTTCATTTACGAATGTATTTAACTTAGTTGTTGTTGCTATTTTTCTATACTTTTTTAATTAAAATTCTTGTCCAGTTTGTGCTCGTCTGCATATTTTTTTTTTTTGTTGTACACAGTTTTTGCATTTTATTTAAGTCAATAGTTAATGTTCATATGTGCAGCAGAGTGATGGTGAAAAGGATTTTAGAGGAGGTACTGGGGAGCGTTACTCGTAGACATTTTTTCTGGTAGATTTTTCTTGTTTTGCATTTTTAATTGATTTATAATGCGTGTAGTTTTTGTTTTCTTTTTTATGTGGGATTTACTGGAACTTTTGTTTTGTAAACTTTTAATGGTGTTTTGTTTATTTTTGTATTTTTTTTTTATTTCTTTGTTCTATGCTTTTTTTAGAAAAGTTAGTACCGTACAATAGATCAATTAGGCTTAATTAGGGGATTAATCGGGAAAATGTCAATTATAGAATATAAAATGGTAAGACGACAATTTTGTATTGGGGCGTTGTGAATGCAATATTACAAGCTGACATTTTTAGTTGGCAAATATAGAAGAATTACTGTTTTTATCGCAATAATAGTTCTCGTAAAACAATGCTTAATGGGCCATCGAGAGAACTCAGTGGCAAAATCCTTAATTTTTTTAAATATACGGCTACTCACACTCTAAGTGGGACATATAAAAAAAGTCTTCTGTTGATATGCTTGGAACTTAACATAAATGCTTAAGTTTTGTTTGAGAATTTTCATTTAATATACTTTATTTTAAATAAATTATATGAAATAAATAAACTCAATTTTATTCATACTAACACAGGTATTTTTGTAAGGTGTCCCATTTATAGTGTGAGTAGCTGTAGGTAATTTTTTTTTTAGAAGATACTTATCGCAAAATATATTTGGAAATTAAAATTAATATTAAAATTATGACCAATAGGGTGCTATTATGGAAAATTTTTAAGAAATTTTTGTGAATTCTGTGAATCCTGTGACTTTAAGATACATTGACTTAAATCTAAGGAATTTTTTTTTCATTTGATCACGGCTAACAAAACAGTTTTTAACGGGAAATTTCAATTATGGTTGCTTCATCGATATTATTGGCACCTGGAATCATATTATGGTTTAATCCATCCTCTATGGTTGCTTTCGATCATGCTATGGCTTAGCCCAAATAACATGTTGTTCATCGACAATAACATGCTGCTCTAAAATAGAGCAAAAAGGTATTGTTGATAAACTAATGCCTCTGTGTGTTGACACTAGCACACAGCTAGCAATTTGAGTACGCGGTTTCGTGGATGATTTGGTTAGTAACTTGACTAAATAGAAGACGAATTTATTAAATTTCTACCCCAAAATAAACTTTTACTAGATAGCAACAACACAGAAAGAGGTTTATTAGCAGATCGAACTTCACTAGGTTACGGTCAAAAATCAGCCGCTTATTCGGTTTTTTTGAGTGTCTACTTCAAAAATTTTAATAAAAATTACACCAATCTTCTGGCCATATAAAGCTGAATTGGACCAAATTTTACCACAATTTCTATATCTGCTACGGTTTTAGGCGTATGTAAATAATTTCACAAAGTAGGCATTATATGGAGAATATGGTAAACTATGGACCGATCTTTACAATATTTTCTACTGTGATTTAAAGCCTGAAACTGTGATTCACAGCCTGAAACTACGATAAGACCGAAAATTACGAAAGACCAAATCCTGCTTCAAAAACATTATTCGTTACGTTTTTGGGCGTACCAAACTGTTTTCCGAGGGTAGGTAAATTATGCACCAATCTTCACGAAGTTTCACAGTATAGTTAAAAGTTCTTTGAAACTGCAACGCACCAAATTTTATTACAGTAGCATTATTTGTTACG